>JAFBJR010019380.1:7752316-8437252 GCA_016785285.1 Brachirus orientalis | reverse complement strand
TTTGAACAGTTGCTCGCCAGACTGTTAATTTAAGATACTGGCTGTGTAAGATTGAGTGGAGCTGCACAAGGGAATGAGAGGGAGTTCATATAATGGGGTAACTACTCCCCACCAGACCATGTCTGTCAACCTAAGATCCACCCATAGACTGTGTATAAAAATGGACACAGTCTTCCTGTTTGAAAAGTGAAGCCCAGGCAGTATAGAGTGAAAGTTGCAGTTAACCACTAGGGCGGCGACTCCACTGCTTCCAAAAACAAATAGACTATCTACCTGTCTCTTGTCTTATAAAGAGCAAAATGTGATTTTGTAAATTACATTCCCATTTAGAGGAAAATAGATAATAAATCATTGGAACATATGAGTGGACACAATGTGAATGACAGCTTGTAGGTCTGCAGGAAGGTCAAGGAGGGGTCACAGTGAAATTTCTACGAAAACTTAGCAAGGTTTTTGAGTAAAAGTACAAAAGGGGAAGCACTAACGCATTTATACTCAAGACATATGAGAGCAAAGAATCATACCTGTCTTCATAACATTGCATGTGCCTACATGCCATTAAAACAAGAAGTAACCATGGTAACAACTGCATGTCAGGGACGGGCTAACACAGAACTGAGCTGGGGTTGTGTTTGAGAGATGTGACGTGATGTGGTGGTGCAAAACATTTTCCTGAGGAGATAATGATCTCGGTCAATAATTTCAGGTCTTCTTCAATAGAACATGATGTCTATTGTTTGTAAATTATGTTCCCTCCTTGAGCAGAATGGATAGTAAAGCACGGCAGTGTGGTTAACAGCTGGTATAGTCCTATAGGTACCTGGTTGTTGATCAGGTCTGAGTACCTCCATTTCAAAATCTGACCTGTTGTCAGTCAAAATCAAAATCTCAATGCGAGGTCATCACAGAAATCCAGGAGCCTTGTATCACAAGAGCAGAAGAGGGACCATTTCTCCTCTCCTCCCTTTTCACAGAGTCTGAAAGAGAATCAACATTCTGACAGAAAGGGTGAAAGGAAGAACATGACTGAGAGAAAGAGAAAAGAGAGAATAAAAAATGATGGACCTCAGAGCAAATAATCAATGCCTTTGAATGCAGCTGTGGGTGAGATGAGTCAGTATAATGTGTGGACAAAAGGCATGAAGGCCACAGAGTCAATACACACTGGCTGTGCTGGATCCGGCAGTGTGAAGACTGACAGAGCAGTCTGTTGTCTCTGCAAGCACACAAGGGAGGACAGTGTGAGTGAGACTGTGAACTTTCTCACTCCTCCTTCTCACATCTTTGTACTTTACTGTGTTGCACTTAAAAACAGGAAATTTCACCCTTGACTTCGATCATACCATTTAAAGCAAAACAGGAAAAAATGCACCTATTCAGCCCGAGTTTAAGGAAAGGAAGTACTGTGTGAAGAAAATTAGATTTCTGACAGTATTTCTGTGCAAATTAAAAAGTGATGAATAGCAGTATTCATACGTGCAATTGTACTGATGTTAATTCTGTGTTCTTTTTTCGTGTGTGTTTGGGTATTTGTGAGCACTGTAATGTGATTTTTGGCAAACACAGGATTTAATTCACTAAAGTCGGCTCTGCTCTGCTAGATGCTAAATGAGAAATGCTGGAAGTCTTTCTGCAGTGAGTTGCACATCATCCACAATGAGGGAAAAAAATATGACAAAGTAGGAGGAAGATATAAGAGGATACTTTTTCATCTGTCATACCTGCTGTAGCATAACTCTGCCTGCATGGCTAAGCAAATATCGGGACAGATTTATGGTGCATTCTGGGACACACAAACACACACAACCAAACACCTTCTCTGTCCTTTCAAGGTTGTTTCACATCAGCTCTTTCTTTCCTGCCTGTCCCCCTTTACTTGTCTTAATTTCAGAAATTAATTACACATCACTTTGCATTACTTCTTTTTGCATGGAAAGCTCTGAAGATGGCTGGACGTTCATATTGCATCAGCTGAAACATCTTTCTTGCCATTTGTTCCTTGGTGAAGTGGGGCATTCATTTGGAGCTGCTGTGCCACGGCTTCAAGGCTGAAGTTGTTTTGGATTTTCTGCTCCCTGTTTGAATCTCATTACCTGCCCATTTAGTTTGTTTCCTGTTTTTCTCTCTCTCGCACTCTCACTGTGACCATGTTGTTTACCCTGCAATGCTTTTAACTTCACTCTGCCCTCTCCAGCTGAGAAAGCATCTGTCCTTGACACTTTTAGCACAACTTTTTTTGACTGTGCGTTTGTGTGTGTAGTTGTGGCCTTTGTTCTCTACATGAAGTGCAGTGACACAGTATACTCTGATGTGGCTGTTGGCTTTTCAGTGCTAAACATTGTCATTGTCAAGATGCATCAGTATTTGAAACAAACAGACAGTACTTTTGCTACCAGAACGTTTACCCTTTCCCATTAATTTCTGTCTTATGTTCGGATCTAGTAGTGACATCCAAACTGAATGATCGGGTCCAATAAAGTCCAGGTCTGAATGCTCTCAGTACATCCTGAATTCATTCTCAGATCTGATGACAAAAGTCAGTACCAGCCCACAGTGCTTGAATTGGGCTGGCACTGTCCATTATGCAGTACTGGCACTTTTTACTATTTTGACTATTTTAAGTACTGGCACTTTTATTTGTGTACTGGCACCTCTCAGAAGTGGTGCCAATACACTGGTACTGGTACTCTGTTAAGATTATCTGTCCAATTCCTTATTATGGCCCAGAATAATCATTTCTTAGGCTCCATTACTTGACATTAAGCCGTCTAGAGTTTTACTGTGAAACATAAGGAAAATGATACGCTGTGGCGAACCCTAAAGGGAGAACCAGAAAGAAGGAAAAGAAGAAGAATATTTGAGTCTTAAAACGTTTTCAGTAATGTATATTCACTGACTTCTTGCCACATTTGTGTCCTAGAGGACAGCATCATAACAGGACAACAAATAAAATGGACTATTATTTTGTTGTTGTTATTTTAGTATAGACTGACTATTTACATAAATAGATGTTGTGAACATCACTAGCATCGTATGGTATCTTTCATTTACTGAAGATTTTCATTATGCGGAGTTTAATGATTTAGTAATACAGACAGACAGACATGCTTCACATGGGTAAGGGGAGCACTGGCACTTTATTTTTCCCACTTCAAGCACAGTGTGCCCGCCTCTTCCATCACTTCCAGTCACCTGATTGGATCCCAAAGAGTCAGCAGAGTGTGTGTATTCTTGTATTTGTTGCAGAGTGAGGACCAAAAATCGTATAAACCCTACAGAGTGAAGACATTTTGAAAAAGTGAGGACATTTTGGCTGGTCCTCACTTTTTTTTCACCATTTAAAAGGATTTTTTCAGGGTTAAGACCTGGTTTTAGGGTTAGGGTTAGAATTGGGTTTAGGTTATGGTTATGGCTAGGGTAAGTCATCTAGTTGTGATAGTTAAGGTTAGAGTAAGAAGCTAGGAAAGATATTATGTCTATGAGGGTCCTCACTCTGATAGAAGCACAAACATGTGTGTGTGTGTTTGAGACCCACTGAGATCCTGGAATGACTCTAAAGCTTTATGGTGTTTGAGGAGGCATCTGACGCGCCCTAACTGACCCTTACGCCGTGTGGCAGGTTGCCAGCAGGCCACACACACAGCTTCAGGAACCATCTCTATTCTATTGTGTAGTATTATGCTAATAGAATATTCCAAGGTCTTCTGACCATAAGTAACACAATCCTAACATCCTTAGACATTCGAATCCCCGAACCATCACATTTTATGACTACACAAAGTGATTTTCCTCTTCATATGCTTATGTTGGTAGATCACACATTTACTCCGCCACTTTTATATCAAGCATCAGTCTTTAGGAAGCGTCTAAGGATGAAGCGTGTCTGGAGCTCTAAAAGCCAACACCATTATAACAGAGAGCACCATAGGTATCATATTTTAATCCTGTGCTTAAAAATAAAATGTGCTTATGGCTGTTTTTCTTTATTCTTCTTTCGTTATTTATTTGTCTGGTGTTTAAATATCTATGAACTAACCTCAAATTTAGAAGTAGAAGAGTGTCAACGTCTTGTCTGGAAATAAATTTCCCTCAAAACTTAATTCTGCCCTAAAATGTAATAATTTGAACTTGACATGATTTATAGTTTAATTTATATTCCATCAAAAAGTTCCTGCAGGTCACATCATCTCTCATCAGCATTCTCCTTTCTCATCTTCATGTCTTTCTCATTTTCATATCTGAGCTTGTTTGCCTCGATCCTTTTTTGTTTCCTTGATACAGAAGAAGAAGAAAAGTTCAAATAAAGAGCAGTAAAAGTTGGCTTGTCACCCCTTTGCTTTGATATTGACACTGCAGAGGGCATGATAAATTTAGGTAACTAGCACTGACATCTCAACAAATACCAGGCAAAGTTTTCCTCGAACATTGTCACATACAACCTACATTGAATTACATGCTGCACAAAAACAAAAGAGAAACACTCAGTAACAGATGGTTTTCTAGTCTCTGGCGTCTCTGCGAAGAAACGTGAACGGTGAATGCAAAGACTTGCTCCTAACAGTCTGGATGTCAAGAGTTCAAGGGTCAATTCCCCAAGCAAACTGGAAACCCCAAGCTGCAGAGGATAAATATATTTATATACTAAATTGATAAATAAAAATACATTAAATGATAATTAAATGTGTAATATTTAAAAAGCCCCTGTATCATTTTATGAGTAAGAAAAGGACAAGTAGAGGAGGAGAGAACGAGTCCTGGGTTTCAAGCTCAGGGTTCAGAAGAATCAAAATGACCCTTTGAGGAAGGAGACAAGAAAGCAATAATGTGTCAGCATCACTTACCATCGGTGTACAGCCTCTGCTGTTATCTATAAACATCAACAGCTTTTCAGTTTTGTTTGACAACACATCATTTTCTCTCTGTATTCTTTGTGAAAGGAAGGGAAAAAGTTTTATAAAAAAAAAGATATTTCTGAGTTGAGAAATGTACTTTTCAAGGTCTCAATTGTCATTTTCAGATAATTCACATGGTTTTTCTGTGCCTTTGGGATTTTTAAAAGTTTAGTCGGCAGCAATGAATCTAGCCAAGCTGATTGAGCTGAATTCGACAAAAGATCACTTGAGTTGAATTCCTCTTCATTTTTTCTGAGAGACATGTCAAACTAAATCTGTAGGAGTCCCTTCCTTATTAAAATTATTACCTTTTTTTATGATTGTCTGATGAATTACCACACATTCTTGCTTTTGTAACGTTTTTCACAGCCATTTTCATTATTGCATAAAATAACAAGTAGAAAAACATTACCAAGAGAAAAGGTTTCACTGCAAAACTTTTCAAATTACACCTATTGATTAATTTAAATAATATATTAAAGTATAAACTATGGCACATTGTTATATTCACACAATACTTTAGAGAAAACACTGCAGAAATGAATCAGCTCTGTAGATTTTCTGTCAGCGACTCTCGCTCATGCACACGAGAAAACTAACAGCCTCCACCCAACACCCTCCGTGTCCCTTTTTCTTCATTTCTGCCCTGCTTCAACACTTTCATTTTAATCTAGTTTGCACATTCATGTGTCAGCCTCAATCCCTTCTGATCTTGGTGTGTCCTTTTCTGCTGTGTAGAAGCCTTTACAGTGTCTTTAGGCGCTCAAGGATGGCCAACAGTCAAAGCCTTGCCCATCACTTTACACAGCTAACACAATTGGGAGAAAGTGTAGACGCAAACACACTGCAGGCAACATGGTTCCTGTCTCTAAGTGTTTTTGCTTATGTATGCATTTGTAATGTGTGTGTGGGTGCACCTGCACACTTACAGTACAGTTTAGGGTATGCAGTGTGTGTAGTGGGAGACTTGGGGGCAAAGTAAAAAATGCAGAAGTTTAAAGTTTAAAAATGCAGAAATTCTGCTCTCTCTCTCTCTCTCTCTCTCCATATATATACATATATATACACACATATATATATATATATATAATATATATATATATGTGTGTGTATATATATATATATGTATAAATATACATATATATGTGGACAAGCCAAATCTGTGGTGTAATGGGGTGCGGAAACCATCATTCTCTTCCTGATTCTTATCAGTCGCAACTCGACTATCAGCTGTGAATGAAAAGCTCTGATTTTGATTACTTAAATAATTGGTAAAAATGTTGATAATTGATTAATAGGTTTGAGATTTTTTTCTGACTTTTCAGCTTCTTAAATGTAAATATTTTCTGGTTTCTTTGCTCCATATAACAAAGAAATCATTAAAACTATATCATTTTGGTTAGTCGACAAAACAAGACATTCAAGAAGGTCATCATTTCCAGATTTGAGAAACAATAACAATCAACAGTTTTTAACATGTTATGGATCTCAAACAGTCACGTAATTAATTGAGAAAACAATCACAGCTTAATTGATTATGGAAATAATCGTTTGTTGCCATCCTTCTGGACTCTTGCATGTGCATATTCTGCACATGCAATACTCTGCATATTCAAAATTAAAATGTTAATGCTCTGTTATGTTATACCTTTCATTACTCTAGTTGACAGACATTGTTAAACCATGATATGAAGGCCTTTGACTGAGACAGCAACAAGGACAAAAATCTCATAGTGCTGTTCAAACAGCCTTGTGACTCATCAACCAACACCAGATTTACATGATTTTGAGCCTTTGCCATTGACTCTGTCTCCCATTGATTTTTTTCCCCTTTTTGGCAGCTTCCAGTTTGGATTGTCATGATGAAGTTGTCAAACAGTCCCACTCACACTGACTTTGAGGACACCTTCACTAGCACTGTCATGCAAATGAGTCTAAAATATGGACGAACTGTCTTTGAGGGAAGGAAAGTGATTTGAGTCAGAGCTCAGCGAAGAGAGTGCCAACAAGGAAAACATGAGTGAGGAAAAGATCAGGGCGAGACTGCGTGATGAGATGAATACCAATAGGTGCACATTATCCCAGATATAGTGTGTGTCCGTTGCTCTTGCTTATTAAAATCATTCAAACTTTTAAGATATACAGTATTTCTTCTGAATAGGGCACATTTCAATATTTCCCAGTGTCTGGCTCAGACACAGATGGTCCATCTGTGTCTCCGCTCAACACAGCCACACACTCCACAGTCTGGGTCAGTGACAGGTTTGAGTCTGGCTGAAAAGCAGCAAAAGGTTTTGTTGGTGATTTTGAGTTTCAACCATCAACCTAAGAACTGCAATCAAGCCATAAGCTTTATAAATAATGACTTGTCCAGTATCATGTATGGATAATTTAAATATTCAACCCTCGCTGTACTTGTCAACAACAGCACTGTTGACTGCAGTGGTGATTTCTTTCTTCTGGACCAACTTTTCAGCCTGCTTTACCTTCAATTCTTTTAACAATGACGCAATGAAGCTTTTGATGCGATGAAGTCTCTCCTCATGGTCGTGTTCTGCATCTCAGTGATGTCCACTGAAATGGCAATCCCTCTAAACCATGAATATATAGGGACATGCCTGACCCATTTAACGGCAGGTTTGGGTGAAATACACGTTTTAATGAATCACATGTGAGACCTGGTGTATTTTTGCATCTGAATCTGCATCCGTTTCCACAAAAGTCTGATAAATTAGGGCTATTAAGTGTAAATTCCATTCAAACCCTGCTAAGGGTTAGCCACCTGCATCCAGTTGGTGTAGCCAGTCGGCATCAATTGCATGTCTGCCAGCATCTCTTAAAAAGAAATAATTAAATCCAGTGCCACTGTGGTTTGTCCTTATTCTGTAATTTAACACCCGCTTTTATCCAAAGTGATTTACAAAACAGTGAGCGCTGAGAAGCAGCCTTACAAACACAGCAAGTGCAGCTTGGCAGTAGACCAAATTAAATCTTTTTTAGTGGTGCAGCCACACAGAGCCAGTGCTCAAAGTATCTTTATTCCTTGGTTTATTTGTCATTCATCTCAGGAGGTGAGCTGGCAAAGATTAGAAAAAAAATTCTCATTATATAAAGAAACACACAAATCAGCTTTGGTGCCTAGAGGACGGTCTTACAGACAGATTCTGAGAAGAAACATCCAATTTATCCTTAAAGGACATTGTCATGGTTCTCCTTACTTAACATCAACATGCTTCTCAACATTTTGGTTTTCAGCCACTGGACGCTTGAGACCATCTTGAGTTTTTTTTGTACAAAGTGAGTGACAGCCATGTTGTAACCAGACACACAGCCAGCTTGGTAAACGTCAGCCGTATAGACGCCATTCTGTCAGATATAATTGGACTCCTCAGGGGGAGAGAATGATTCATCAAAGTCAAAGAGAGGGATAGGATACGTTCTGGGAAGACTGTCTCTCTGACTTCAATGTGTTGTAAAAAATAATGGTGAAGGGGATTTGGGATATGGAGAAAAGGGGAGCGAGAGAACAGGGACCAGGGAAAAGAGCACAAACTGAGAAAACTGTGAATGATAAATGGAGCAAGTATGAGTTCTGGAGAGAAAGAGAATATAAGGAAGGTGTTGTGCAGCATTATTCCATTATTTTTGTGTGTGTGTGTGTGTGATAGTGTGTATGTGAATGTAAGTTCATACGTACCGACCAGGGATTGTCAGAGGTCTCTGTGTGTACACTGGTGTGAACGTCATCTTTAAGCTGTCCCTCCAACTCACCCTTAGGGTTTTTTTGTGTATGCCTGCAGTGTGCTACTTCAAAGAAGCTTTGGGAAAGAAAAGAAGAGCAAATACAAAAATTTTGCAGGCAACATGTGCACACATGTAGCACACCTCACACAGAATAGAAAATCATGAGAATTTCTCACATCTATCACTCTCGCTCATCTTGGGATGTGCTTTCTAGTACAGAGCAACTCTGGAGGAGCCCTAGTGCCAGTTTAACAATATTGTGGCCCCAGGCAATGTTTTAATACTGTGAGATCCAAAATATATAATATAACTGTTCACACACTGCTGATTAAGCATATCAGCTCCACCTGACTCTCAGTGTTTCTCATTTTAGAAATGTTCTGGTTTTATGTCGCCCAGTGACATTCTTGTGCTGCACATAGAGTGATGTGTTTTACACGATGCCTGATGGAGGGACGAAGGAAGCACAACAGCTATGATAGTGAAGGGAAGCAGCAGTGTATAGTCAGAGTTTTGACCTACAAAGGTCTACATGCTCAGCTGAGGAGAAGGGAGAGTCTGGTATCACTGTCCATAGTTCCCTCCTAATCCTCAAGTCTTGAGGTGTGTGTCACAAAACTGCTGCTGGAGAAGATGTGTCATCCTCACAACTTTGTCTCTGTCACTCACTGCAGAAGCTCGGTTCATGTCTGTTCATAGACAGTAAAGCAATAAAACAAATTAATTCAGATTTTCTCAAACGTCAATATGAGGCGGTTTGAAATGGGAATCAAATCAGATTTGTACAGATTAAAACTAGTGATGGATGTCCCACATATACCTGTCTCCTCTGTCACATAAGGAAAAACTCTTCTTCTTCTTCTTCTTCTGGATCATGTGTTGACTGTTGATTGTTCAGCAAGTGAGATGATGAGCCCCTATTTTTCTTGCATCCTTGTTTGAATGCTGACTCACAAACATGGGTATGCTGTCATTGTTACCAAAGCAGATATGTCTGGACAAACAAATCTGATTTTATCACTTGCAATTAACAGTATTCAGTCTGCCTGAAAAGGTCTGAACATCATTTAGCCAATTTTTAGATTTCAATCTAAGGTTAACGGAAGTTTTTCTTGGTAAATACCTAGTTTGATTTTGTTAAATGGACACTTGCCATTTTGCCAGTGGTCAAACAATGCCTCAACTAGTACCAGCATTACAAATGGATTAGAGTGGCTTTTTATTTCTGAGCCAAATGCAACTGTCACCATCAGAGATGATAGATTTCTTTTTCATTACCTGTCACGGTCCAGTGATCAGGATTTTGATCAAAAAAAGTCACATGCTGTGGATTGAATCATGCCTCCGGCCACAGCGCATCCACATGCAGCTTTCCTCGATTACCACCCAGCGGTGGCGTAGATCACTGAGCGCATAGACAGCGGGCGCTCGATGCTGCAGTTGACAGGCAATGAAGTGCTGCAGAAGAAACTGTGGCTCATAGAATCAGTTCAGTTATTTAAAAAAAAAAAAAAGAATTCAACAATTTTCTATTGTGATTCAGTCTGGAAGATGAGATTCGTCTCACAACCTTTGCCATAGTCGATCAGGGTTTTTGTTCGCTGGTTGCTTGAAATCATACTCTCACAATGTCCACAAAGGCTTGTGATACAAGTTGTCTCATGTAGACCCCAGTTCAGTTGAAGGAGCTGCACAAGGCAAAGGGGTTAAGAGGTCGTTGAATGAATATGTAAAATCCTTCACATAATATGAAGCATCATTAGTTCTTCATTTGTAAATCTGGATGTAGCTGTTAATTCAGGTCAGGTCAGAGAAAAAAGTCTCAAACTGCATCCAAAAAAAACACATTGGGTGATTTGTATTTGCCAGCTGTTAACACTGCACAAAGCTTAACAAAACATTGCCATTTGTTCATTTACATTTAATAATCACAACATGTACATTCAAAGTAATTAATCAAAATCAGCCAGGGAAACAGCTGGCTGTGAGGAGTCTGGAAGATGTATGAGCAGAACAGAGCTCTTGGAAATGAAGAAACCACATTAAGCAATGTGATGATGTATATATAAAGATAATTTAATTTGGATATGGAAGGTTTCAACCAGTACTACTGCTGCAGTTGCAACAAAAATAAAAGTCAGAAAAGGTTAAGTGTTGCTAATGAAGAGAGAGATATGAGTTTAGCTTGGTTTACTTCATTAAAATCCCCATTAGCCATTGCATTACAGGCAATAGCTATTCTTCTTGGCAACTTAATTTAACATAGAAGAAACAACACAATACAAATACAATGAATCCACCATATACAACATAATTATGAAATGAAAGAAAATTACAGAATCTTATAGAAAAGACGACGTAAAAATAAAAGAAAAGTTTTGTTGCCTCAAGATTAACAGTTTCAGCAGGTTTTTAACCAGAACTTCACAAATTGTCACCTGCAACCAGTCAATAACACTGGTGTCCACTCATATGAGCTGTGTTTTATGTCTGTTTTTCCTCAAATGGATACATTTAGAAAATTGTCGCTATTGCAGAAGACCTGAAAGTAGCAATTGAGACCATTAATGTATGAATTTTATTGACATTATAAACCAAATGAAAAGTGGGTTGCATAGCCTCACATTCATATTGACTTGGTTCACTGGACAAAATTATTTTACAAATGATTGTTCTCCATCATAGTATGAAAGCATATGAAATCACTGAGATGTCAAAATAATGAAAGATAATATAAACTTGAACAGAAGGACAACATAAAATAATGATATATATGCATGTCTGCCTATAAACCCTTCATAAAATGAGAGTGGAGAGGAGGAGGGAAACAGCTTGCAAGTTCAGTTGGATATTTCTTTTCCATGTCCATAATCAATTATGTATGTATCCCCTGAGAAGCCTCATCATGTTTTCTGTGTTTAAATGTCATTTTCTTCATCCATCCATCCGCAGCAGTTAAAGCGCTGGTCGTGGATGATTTGGTGCTTTTGACATGAAACTGTGTCTCTGCATTGCCACAAAGCCCCACGTTAACACTGTTATCTGCCTGTGATGACACTGGCATGTGTAAATCAGACACCAAGGCCTGCTTTCTAAAGCACACATGCAAAATGGCACGCACAAAACAGACATTATATAATCACAAACCATGACACGGCAATGGAAATCCCCCTCTGGAGGAAAAAAAAAGGAGATATGAGTGTTCGACACAAGAGGAACTGACAGCAGAGGCCGTGGAAAATGGGCTAAGAGTTAAACATAGAGGGAGAAATGCAATTAAAATGTAACAAGAGTGTATGTTTGACTGAGGAGTGACGAAGGGAGATGAAGGGAAAAGGAAGGAGAAAGGGAGATGAAAATTATATCCTTTTTCACACTGAAATTCTCTGTGTGAAAACTCTGTGGGGTTGTTTTCTTGGCCGATTCACCTGTAGATAGTGGGCTTCATGTGCATCCGTAAAGTTCCTTGAATGTTTCAGCTGCAAGGTAATGAAATTTACTAGGGTCACTGAATGCACCTGTAAGCTCATGCTGTGGAATTGATTCATTCAATTCATCAATTCATTCAAATGTAACATTTAATATAGCCATTGACTCAATTTGTCAAAAGGGTCTGCTACTGCTGACAGGTTCAACAATGAAAAAAAATGAAAGTAATTAGCTAAAACTCTACACTGCTAAAACAGTGTACTACATTCATTGCTATTTGCTAATAGCTGGAAGATGAACACATGTCATGGCATAGTCTCATAAATGATGTAGGTATTTTCATCCCTTCCAAAAATGAGGAAGACAGAGAAGCTGATTGAAAAAAAATTAGGCAAAAACAAATTTCCACTGGACAAAAACATGTCAGAGCTGCCATTAAAAGTTTTTTTTGACCAATAGAGTTGGTTATATGTGAGCTAAGAGGCCAAAGCCTTTTTTGCTGCACCAATAGATAAATAAATAAATACACTGGCTGCTGTCTTTCTGTCAGTCTTTGTCTCTCAGATTGCTTCAGTGTTTCCCTTCAGTGTCAAAGTTTTAAGACAAGTGGAGTTTGTGTTGCTGCTGCTGTTATTAAAGACATGAGGTCTCTTCTCATCTTTCTTCCACTCTTTCAATCTTTTTCTATCTTCAACAGATGTTCATCTAGGCCCTGAGCATGCAGCTCTCGGTGGACTGGGCCTTCAATACCAACATGTAAGCAGACAGCAGCTGCCAAGCCACTTGTGGAAAACCACACAGGGGAGAGACACTGTGAGTGTGTGTGGCAGTCATTGCTTATTGGATGTAAAATCTGAGTTTTGTTCCATTTCTGTTTTAACTCACCACATCACCTGTGTGCCTTTTAACATCATCCACCTCTGTGACCAAGAAAAGATAGCTGCTGCTGTAGCTTAATTTTAATTGCCAATAACTGCCTCGGAGATATTTTGGCCACTGATTCAACTCCTGTTGCGGCTTTTCATTTTATGAACATGGCAGCAAATCAAACGGGCTTTGTTGACAGCACCAGTTATTGTACAAGTAGCTCTAACTGCAGAATGTGGACATGGGATGTTTACAAAAAGCAGACACGTGTTAAATTGCAACTTTTTCCTTGATCCTCACAGGATGCTGGAATTAAGACACGATTGACAGCTTCCTTTGTCGTGCAGTTTCGAACTACATCTCTGTTATTTGACACTTTTCCCACCATTGTCTCAAATCTGTGATGCAAGGCTGCTGGTTTTCTAATCTGTGTTCAGTTCAAAGGAAGGATTGGTATTTGCATGTGAATTGATGTGGGCCAAGACAGCGTTGCTGAATGAGAGCCCGATGGAAGGAATGCAGTGTTTTCTTTCTTACTTTTATGTCTGTCTCCTTCAAGACAGAACAGAAATGGGTGAAAGAGAGGCTTTCCTACTGCATTGCTGCAGGAGAAACTGGGATATATGTCGAAATAAAGTGCAAATACAAACATGTGAATAGTGAGCTGCTCAGCTGGGAGAGATAGGATAGACCTCCCAGAAGTGCCAGTGCTCCTGGTAACACAGCATTCTCTCTTTCCTTCCCTCTTCCCACTTCCTTTCCTCTGATTCCTCTGCTCCTTTCTTTGCTTCCCAAGTCACACTTTCCTCTTTTCATTTCCTCCCTCTGTTTTATCCCTCCATCTCCCTCACTCCTCCCTCTAATTCAGAGCCAGCTGTGTAACTCTGCTAATGACGCTGAGAAAGCATGCTGTCAGCACATCCTCCGAGCCACCGGGGCACGGTTACATAAGCTGGTTAACAGAGCAGGCCCACTTCCATGTCAACCTCTCATCATTATTGGAGGAGGAAAAAAAAGAGAAAATGAGAGAGAAAAGGGAGGAGAAGAAAAGGAAGAGGAGAGAGAAGTGCAGTAAAATTTACTTTCTTGCTCAGTATCTTGCACAACCACACACATATATGCGCACTTCATCAATAATCATCATCTCACCCCCATCATCTGTAATAAAATCTTTCAGCCTCTCCTCCATCCTCCAGAGTTTAGCACAATGCAGCAAATTCTTTTTCATATGCACTCCACATGACCACATAAACACACAAATTCTTTTATCTTTTTATACCATTTTCAGGATGATTGGGAAGGCTGCTGCATTCACTACTATCATTAGTACCACGAAAGAATTAAGCACAATTAGCAGATTAACGTCTATGTTAGAATAAAAGCAAAAGACCTCCCACCAATTTTTGCTGAAGGCATACAAAGGGGGAAAATGTGCAGACATCCACACATATAGTAGGGGAATATACTATCCTCCTTATACTATCCTGGCTCAGCTTTAATGTATTTTTTAAGACCTTTGGCGTCCCTGCTTAAAACAGTAGATTCTCTTAAACAATCTAAATCCCACCCTCTGCTCTGTGCTCCCCTGTCTAATTTCTAATCTCAAACAAAGCCACAGATAGAGTTACAGTCGCTCCAAATGGCTCGGTGGCCCCAGCAAAACAAAGTCCTCCACCTTATAATGTTATTAGCCCACTAACAAAGAGAAATGAGTCACTCATGCATGACAAATTGGAGCATTGCCCAAAACAAAAACAGCGGAAGCCTCTGAAAACTATTGTCAAACAACATGGTAATCCATCTTTGACATGTGATGATTTACAGGTTTCCTTTGCCCTAACTGCACTGCTGCAGTACTTCAGGCAGCATTTGAGAACTAACAAGAGACTTCTGTGCATGAATCTACTGTATATGTGTAGTGTTATGGATGCATCCATTTATATTGACTAATAACTAGATTTGCTTTGTGTTTTGGCCCTCTAGCTTAGTTGGAGTAATGGATGCTTTGGTAATATAACATTATGGACTGTTTTGTGTGTTTATATTTTGCTTATAAATATGATCACATATAGTTTTTCCCTCACCTGGAGGGAGGTATGTGAAATTTGCTGTATTGGTAATCACATATTGCATTGATTTGAGTGTATGTGTGGGTGTGAGTGTGTGCATGAGAAACACAATTTGCTTGTGTGGAATTTTGGATTCATATATATATATATATATATATATATATGCCTTTGTGCATTTTATTGTGCATCTGTGCGTGAATAATATGCTGTGTGCACTTGTATTTGTTCCCTCTTAAAGACCTTTTCTTGCATTAATAATGACCTTGTCAGGACCAGTAGTCCTCATGAGTATTGACTGGTTATGGTTAAGGTTAAGGCTAATGCTTTGATTAAGCTGTCCAAGTAAGTGGAAGTCAATGAAAGTCCTAAAATGAATAGCTGTATGAAACTGTGTGAAATCTTTAATCTTGTATTTCTGTTTCTGAGGACATTTTGGGAAAGTGGGGACATTTTATTAGGTCCTCAAAAATTTAAAGAACTTTTTTTTAGGTTTTAAGACCTTGTTTTATGGTTACAATAAAGTTTAAGTCAGGGCTAGGATTAAACATTTAGTTGAAAAGTTTGAGGTTAAGGTAAAGGGCTCATAAATGCATTGTTAATGAGTGTTCTCTCTAAGATGTATGATGTTTGTGTGGTGGGGCGGTGATGGAATAAAGGAATTGAGGGAGATAGAGAAGTAAATAGAGAAGGAGACATAAAGATGCATACATGCACCAGCCACTGTGTACTTTTTGTCTGCAATATTATGTAATAAAAAAACCGGCACAGAGGGGTAGCAACAAAAAACAAAGCTGAAAGGAACGAGGGACAAGCCTAAAAAAGGGGGGGGGGGGGCAGAGAGGGAACCAGACCTAAATATTCACAGATGTATTGCTTAAATGGAATATGCTTCACCACAATATAGTGTGCAGCCATTTAGGGATCTGCCTTTGTCATTAGGCAAATTAAATCTTCTTAATGTTCCCCTCTGTTTAGTAATGGAAGCTCTTCTGTCATCCCTCTCTCTTTTCCCTCCTCTCCCTCTCCCACTGTCTTGCTCCCTCTCAAGTTTCCCTCTGGCATCCTCGTGGTGCTCAGTACTCTGCAGTCAGCTTTTGCTGTCTAGCATACACCATTAAAGCCCTAAGTACATCTTCCCAAGACTCTGTACTTAGCTGTGGTGCTGTCACTGCATTGCTGTAAAGCTCCTGCTACCCCGGCAGAACACAGAGCCACAGTGGAGCACTATCACATTTCCATTACCTGGACCACCTTCATTGTAAATAGTTTGGGAACTGTATTGTAATTGTATCCTCATTGTAACCATAAGGATTGCTGCGATTAATGCAGTAGGTTTAATTGCATATGCGTCACACTGAGTTCCAGTTCCCATAACTGTGGGATTGCAAGTTTAAGCTCTGTGCTCAGTGTGCTTCAGCACCACGGACAGCTCCATCTCAGCCTGTCTCCTCATAGCTACAATCTGCAGCAATGTGTCTTTCAGACGGTAATAAAATCCTCAATATGTACCCATATACAATCAGTGACCGCATTATTAGCTACACAGGAAACAAGGTTGGATGTGTTGTTCTTGAAGATGGTGGTTATTTTTTGAGTTACTGTTGCCTTTCTCTCTTTTCATAAACCAGTCTGGCCAGGCATTTTTGTCCAGAGACCTGCCAATCACTGGATACTTTCTCTCTTTTTGCTGACCATTCTCTGTGTGAAAATCACAGTAGATCAGCAGTTTCTGAAAAACTTAAACCCGACTGTCTGGCACCAACAACCAGGCAACATTCAAAGTAACTTAAATGAAGTTTCTTCTCAATTTTGATGCTCAGTTTGAACTTCAGTGGGTCATGTTCACTATGTCTACATACTTAAATGCATTGATTTGCTGCTATGTGGTTGGCAAATTAGAGACATTGACAAGCAGTTGACCATGTAAAAAAATCTTTATTGATGTGAATTATATATATATATTATTTATCCACAAGTGATAATGTTGGTGTGTAGCAATTGATGGGGGTAAAATCACAAGACATTAGTAAAGATACCACTCCATTATTAAAGGGTTGTATCTTACACATGGTTACCATAGTAACAGAGAGTGCACTTTAAATTTAATGAGCGTTTTTACGGTCTCTACAACTCTTCATCCAAAAAAAAAACTGTTGACACAGCACTTTCTTTAAGTTCCAGGCAAGGAAGGTAAGGTTTGTTATTAGCACACTATGTTTTGTGTGACAGTCAAAAGACCAATATCATGTCCAAAAGTTTAGCAACAAAAAAAGGCAACTGGACTTAGTTGAATTTCTTGAAGACGGCTTCTTCAGTTCACTGAAGAAGCCTCTTGGATGAGAGGTGAAAAGTCTTCAAGAAATTCAACTAAGTCCAGTTGCTACACTTTTGGATACCATGACCTGGATGACTGAGAATCTCACAGCCAAAATCATGTGATGATATTGTATTACTATACAAAATCATTTAAAATAATTACTTCTAGAGAGTTGAGCAAACTCCCACAGCATAGGCCCATAATTAGCTGTTGACACTTCTGACCCAAACAATGATAGTTTGTCATAATTTAAGTCTGTACTTTTCATTTAAAGAAATAAACCATACTTTGGCTGAAGTTGATGGGGAGTCAGCAGCTACATTAGGTCTGACACTTCATAAACATAAAGAGAAGATTAATGAAGATGGGAATTTACTAAACCACAGGGAATTCAATATATTCATACAGTACATAGTTCTGTTAGTGTTGGTGGATCACTGGTGCAGTGGGTCTTTGATAACAGGGATGGTACATTTGAAAAAGTTCAGTAAGCTGTTCGCTCTGGAATGCACTGTGGAAAAAACATACTCAGTCATTTTAGCACAAAATGTGTTTTTTTCTGTAGTCTGTGCTAAAATGATTTTAATGGAAATGTAATCATGGATTTCTGGGTTCTTTTAATTTGATGCCAGGCTACAGAGGAAACATGTGTATTCTCGAGTGGCTCTCTGCATTTAATTAATTTTGTCATTACCAGCGGTCCCTGTTATTGGTCTCTTGTGGACTCCTGTAGTGAGGCTCAGTAATGTGACTCCAGTTCAGATACACAGAGGAACACATTTATTTGCTGTTTATAGACTGCAGTGAATGTGCAGACAATTGCCTGTTCATAGTTCCTTCTTTCTTTACAAAAAAGTTTGTCACTTACTAACTTATCTCAGATGAACATCTTTTAAATATGTATGCAGCACATATGCACAGGCATAACCCATTGGCACCCACTGTATTGTATACTGAACTGCAGCACAAAGAACAGGAGAAGAAGAGCATAGCAGGGGGAGAATGAGAGTCAAACTGAGAAAGTGAGGGGGTAAGTGACGCTGTAAAATGATGAAGACAAAGTGGCAATAAATAATTGTAGGGAGAATGATGGAGAAGTGGGAAGAACACTCAAGTGTGTGTCTCTGAAAACGCTCACCAGAGAAAGTGCAGTTACATCTCATGACCTCAGAGGGACAGCAGAGATGCAGCTCTTCTGTAGCCACTTTATGCCTTTATTTACAAATCCCAACAAAGACAAATCATCCTTTTCTTTTCTCTCTCAATTACAGGCATACAAGCACTTTTGTATGTATACTTGTGTTTCTGTCTTTCCAACCTTAAATTTGACAAACAAAAAGGAATTAATGAAGGAGGCTGAGGAGAAGGACAGACTCATTTTTCTCTTTGGGTTCTCTTTGGGTATTTTCTTCTCAAGTCAAACACACAACAAGGCAAGTGCCTCTCCTGAGAAGCCAGGCTTCTTCTTCTCAACCACCTTCATATTCAGTCATGTCCGTCTTTAATAGGCAGTGTTGAACTAGCAGGTGATCTGCATTGACAGTGTGAAGGCACAGCTTGCAGCAACAGCTAATTGGTGTAGACTGACTTCAGAGGGAGTGTGACCATTCAGTTGGTGAGCAGTTGTGGGAGGTTGCAAGGCCACAGAGCATGATGGGACATTGACAGGATCACTGTGTGTTTTTTCAATTCCCTATGGGCCTTTTTAATTATTATCAAGGGCATTGTGACGCTTCAGTGCACATTGTGGGCCTTGTACTTGTGACACTTAAACTCAAATAACGGCTCCAGGCTTTTCTTGGTTGTTTGCGTCATTCACAGATAGGATGTTACTGAACAAAGTAATAATTAAACACTTTTACAAATGTCCTTCTTAGCTGAAATGTAGGCTATATTGGGCCACACTTAAACTTAAACACCTAAAACAGTCATACTCCTTTTCTTCCGCATGTTTGGCTTTTGCCTTTGGGTGTCCAGTTTCTCATTGAAGTAGACGGGTTGGGTGAAGTGTAGGTGGGAACAAGCTCTTAAAGGTACCATCATTAAGATGTGCTAACATTGGTTACCATGTTGTGTAGATATACTAACTACAACAAAATGTTTTGGAAGTCTCTCGTACCATCAAGTGGTCCACCATTATATCATATTTTGAAACTTAGCTTCAAAGGGCAAGCATTTGAAATGGGATTGCATTTTAGTTACCTGCTACATAAAACTGCAGATGAGCTGTTGTGATGTTTTAACGGCCCAGTGTGTAAGAATATGTGACATCTAATGTTTCTGGTTAGTCACCTAAATTGCAGAACAAATGACCTCAGACAGATTGAGCAGATTTATTGTTGTTGTAGCTGTTTAGTCCAGTGCCCGAGAATGGTGGTGGGGTGAGCAGACACTGTGGAGAGAGCTTGATTATTCTTGGTCCAGAACAGATGGAAACAGGGGAGTGAACCCGACAATGAACCAAGCAAACTGAAAGCTGGCCAATACAGTCACCACTGATTATCTCACAGTGGTGAAGAGAAGAGTTTATATATTGAAGGTGGTGAAGGTGGTTAATGGAGTCATTTGTGCAGGTGAATGACCTTTATATGGGTAGAGGCATTTTTCTTTGTTTGCATTAGAAGCTTATGTTTTAAAACAAGAAAGTTGTGCTCCGGCTGGTTTGTCCATTCACGCTACTGTAGGACATGGCAGCCTCCAAAAAACAAAGCCTTTGCATAAAAGTCTGTATTTCAGGCTTATTTTAGGCTACCAAGCTTTTTGTGTGTGGATACTGACATTTATAGGGGTAGTGTAATAAACTTTAGCCAACTTCTACCACTTCTGTGGACACACATATACAATGCATATTTACCATGTTCTTCAGTGCTCTTTTTTTGAGACAGTGCTGCATAGCTGTGGGCGCTAGGCACTAACTTACTTTATGGTGCACTGTGTGTGGATATGTATTGCATGACACTTATAGGGCTGCTGTAATTGTGTGTTGGGGTAAATTTGGTGAGGCTTGCCCTCTGACTGTCGGACTACTTTATTTAGTATCTGTATTTTTATCATTGGTAGTTTTTTATTAAGTCTGTTTTTCCTTCTCTGAAGAGCAGCACACCTGCTTTATTCCAGCCATGCTCAACATTGTTAGTTGCTCTATTTGAATTTGTTCAATGTCTCATGATATAGTAATTGTTTTAATTATGGTTCAGCCATCCTCTTAATTGTTTCACTAAATTGTTACGTCTTTTGAAAGCCTTGCCTCTGCCAGTCATTACACTTATCTATTTGTTGACTTTTGCAGAGAGTTAATTTGAAGGGTGACCCATAACCATACATGTGCAAAATCACAATTTCAGATGTGAATACAGATGTGCTGAAGCGGCTGTACTCTCTTGACATTTGGCTGAAATGTCAAGACACAGCCACTGCCAGGGTGGGCTGATGCCCCAGAGGCTGGATTCTGTCTTCCGTCTCTGACTCATCAGCACGCTTACGTATGTTTACACACAGACACACACGCACACACATCGAGCCACAAAATGTCAGTTACCATGAAGGGGTCTTCTCAGTCTCTAAACCCTGCAAGTCTCTGCACAGCCTTTCCTAAGGAGTGCGTATCCATGGCTGCAGGGCATTCTTTTAGACAAAATGTATGCATGAGTCACAGGCTGCAGGGGAGGGATTTTTGAAGACACAGATACAGTAGACATGTGTTTGATTGTCAGCTATGCCCATATTCTGCCTCTCTACCTACTGTCTTCCCTTATACCTCTTATTCAGACATAAATACCAACACTGTGTATATTTTTATTGCTAACCATGAGCCGTGGAGTATCAAAGTCAGGCCGAAAGAACCCCACATTTGTACAACATATGTGCAGTAGACAGCGTGGGAAGGCCAGTGTAAGAATAGATGGAGAATCAAAGAGCCATGTGCAGGAATCTAGCATGACCTACATGGTGGAACTTGAATATCTATACGCACTTGTACTTTTGTACACAGTACAACCAGGCACTACATTTATTTGGACTGATGAGGAGATTGAATTTTTAGCTTAAAAATGTAATATTTTGATGTTCTTGAATGTAGGAAGACTCAGAATGGCATTCAAATAGGAAGAAGCCTTATACTTTTGTTACATTCATTCAATAAATCCCTTACCTGCTAGTGCTTGTGTAGGAGACAAAGACAGTAGAGATGACATTGTATCTCAGTGTATTTTTTTATAATCTTTGCTTTGATTTTTGATACACATATTATATTTAAGTAATAATAAAAATAATAATAATAAAACTGCTGTGTTTGTACAAAGTTTAGGCTTGACTTCATCCACTTTCAATTTTCCTTTGTCTTTAGGGCAAATTAAAATACCCTGGAGTGCCCTATTGCCAAACAAATGAGCAAATAGTGAGCTTACTTGCTTTCTTATTCGCTTAATTAAGTTTTCTCCTGCCAAAGAGCCTCCAGAAATCCCCTGATCATCTCGTGTACTAGGCCTCACTGGGTGTCCTCCTTATACTCTCTGAGGCTGCTACATCCATTGCCAACATAGTTACAAGCTTACAATGTAAATGCTCAAGATTATGCTAGATATTGGCAGTTATACAGCTGTGCCCTTATATGTTGTATGTGCAGACAATCATAGTTGGTTCAGCCAGTTCAACTCTAACATGGGTTATATTTAAAATAAGAAAACAGTGGGGTCATTGTTAAGTTGCAAACTAGGTAGCAACTTATCGTGACCAGACATCTTTACTGTACACCAGCTTCTTCTTAACTCTGATACCTGTTCTGCCAACAGTGCTGAGAGAATTGCAAATGATGAAGACAGAGTATGCTTTGCTGGACAATAATAATAATATGATGAGGCAGTTTTCTTAATAATAGCAAGAATCATTTTTTTTTACCATGTTTTGTAAAATAACTGTTATAGTAACACATACTGTATATATCCTGGACAAACTCCTGATATATCAGTGATAGACAATTTCTTGCTAATAAAATTGACCAGAAGATCCACTCAGCAGCCTCGACAAGTAAATGCAGACCAGAGATGAGATCTCAGATCAGATAGTTAGTTGTAATGTCTTATTTTCCACATTGTTGAAGGTGATTCCCAGCAGATAGTTGTTCCGCCCTTTAGAAATGTTGCATAAACTTAAAAATATGTACCTGGTTCTACAAAACCCGGTGAGCAGAGTTTGCATGTTCTCCCAGTGTGTGTGTCAGTTTCCTCCCACGGTCCAAAGACATGCAGGTTGGGTATACGTAGGTCGATAAATTATTGGTATGTAAGGAACTCTGTGTACTGGCCTTGTGTTATACCATCCAATGTCAGCTGGGATTTTTTTTTCCAGCTCTCCATGCAACCAACAATCGTTGTAAAACATGAACTCCTAGTGCCCCAATTAAAAGCAGCTTCCTTTTTTATTTAAAAACACTACATGTTAACATCCCCCTTTTGTCTTTATTGTTCATCTGCATGGTTGTTACAGAGACTAATGCAGCACGGAGCTGAGCAGAGCTATTATTTCATTCTTTGGTTCAGAAGAGAAGAATGTTGCTGCTAAACTTTAAGTAGCACATTCAAGCCATTTTAATGCATTTTTCTCACAGCAATGCCTGTATCCCGTTGCTGCTCCATAAGACGCTGGTGTGTGTAATAGGGCTGCTTTGGAGGAGCTCTCCCCCAGCTGCCGTGCTAATTGAGGCGCAAAGACGAGCCCCAGCCAGATGGAGGGAAGATGCCGAAAATTGATTCCTCACATTCGTCTTCATTAAGGTCTCGGCTCTGGGGCTCTGTGAAGAAAAAGTGTGAGGAGGGAAGGAGAAGGGGTGGAGAGAGATCGGGAAAGCAGGGCAGAGGAGACCCCCCTCAGGTCCTGAGGACTCTGCACTGATGAGGTAAAGTCTGCTGCACCAAAACAAGTGTACATTCTCACATTTGTTTATGTGTGTGTTGATATGAGTAGCAGCAGTCAGGGGGAAACATGAGGGAGAAGAAACCTTAAGCTCCGATCATTCTTTATCAAAAACCACGGTAGCATGAGGTGAAACTTTGAGAGGTGGGCATCCATTCTGCTCCACTTACTTTCTGCCTTTTTTTTTTTACCCTTTGTGACCCTTAATTTCAAATCAAACCCAACGTTCCTCTGCCTCCAGCAGCGTTCAGACAGTTCACTGCCACTTTCAATTTATTTCACCAGCTCCCACTAACTAAGACCTTAAGATACAATGCACTGTAGTAGCTCGCTATGGAAGACAGTTTTATACAGATGTGTAAAATAAATTTATAACTTTTACACCACATAAAATGACTATTTTTGAACAATAAATACAAGTTATTAACTTTTTAAAAGTTAAACTGACAGTTATCTAATTTGAGTTGCCAAACTGTTCAAATGGGACCAAAGTTTCCCTTCCTTAGGCTGGACCTGCACCAGAGAACAACCCACAGCCTTGTCCCCACACATCCTCATTAATACTTATATTGATATTAATATTATTACCAGCTAAGGTTACAGTTATTGTAACCATCTGTCTCTCTATTAGTTCCAAAAATCACAAACTGTACAAGCTGACCCTCTGAGTTGAAACAATATCAACTGTCAAGTTGAGCTTACTCGCATCTTTAAGGCAGCAGGTGAACTTTCCTTGCCAATTTCAACTACCTTGAAATTTATTACAGAGTACAAACACAGTCTCACATAAACACCAGTCATTTGCCCCTGTTGACCACATCCACATCGAAGCACGCCTCCCAAATTTGTCTCCCTCACAGCCCCAATGATGCAGCGTCTGCAATTACCAGACAACACAGAAAGGATGATCTGTCACTTCCACAAATTACATTCCCCATACTTAATGGGCCCCATGTTTATGTAGTGATCCCCTCAAATTCTCACCGAGGGAGCCCTAACACTCTGTCTTCCTGTCACACACTAGCACTCAACACATCTTTCCCCCCATGTTAGCTACCACCACCTTGCACCTAAGGAAAAAAAAAGCAGCAAAATTTACGGCAAGCTCATGCAGTAAACACATAAATAAAGGCCGCGGCAGCAAATATTTATGCATTAAAAATTATTCTGTTCTAATTTTCTAAGCATATTGGGGGAAAAAGAGGATTTGTCAACGGTGATAAGCTTTTGGAGCGTGTGGCACAGAGGTAACATGAAAGAGGATTTTGGATGACAACGGCTGGCAGACAGCGGTGCAAACGCAACAGTTGGTTAGCTGAAGGTAGGAGGTTCGCAGGAGGAAGCAGGGATTGGTGTTTGATGTTTCATCTATTATTCAGGCCACGTTACCTGGATTATGTGCCGAGTGACTTGCGGGGTTTTACTAAGGACTGTCACCAAGTCGTCTGGAAGGGATTTTTCATTTCACTCTTGACTTCACTCCCACTCTCTTACATATGCCCGTCCTTTTCTTTCCCTGTCAGCCTCACTCTTCTTGTGGCATCCTATCACATAGGCCCAAATCTCTTCCTCTTTGTCCATCAAAACCCGGTGAGCAGGAGTTTGCATGTTCAGTCAAAATGATATGCCACTAAAACAGGATAATGCATATTCTGTGAATCAACTGCATTGATTCACAGAATATTGTTGGATTGGACTGGATTGGATCCATCCATACTCCTCCCATCCTCTACCCTGCTTTCTCCCCTCAGCTTTTCTTTCCTCTGGTCTGTGGTGACATTAAGCTGCTTACAGCATGTCTTGTTGCCGGGCGTACAGTGTCCAGGACCCAGAGTTTTACTGTCACTCTGTAAATAACAGGTACTTTGTGAGTCAGAGGCTTCGTGATTACTTCCACTATGCAGTTCTGTGTGAGTTACGTGTTTGACTTAAATCTTGTTATATCACACAGGGAATTTCAGTGTCTCAAATGTGAAGATGTGAATTCTATTCTCTATTCTAGATCACATATTAGAGCAAAACTTTTTATACCAAGTGCCACCTAGGAAAATATAGAGCTCCATTATCACCAACATTAAAATACAGTGATGTGATGTATTTCTGAGAGGAAGTTTGTGTACCACTGGTGGTACACGTACCACACTTTGAGAACCAAGGTATTGGATTAATATTCATTAGTAGCCTGGTAATCTTAAAATAAAAAAGGCCTGGTCTGTTGTTGGGTCCAAGCTCAAAACTGTGGAGGACACTGAACCCCTTTCATCCAACACTGGACAAACGAAGGAGCACCTTACTGTGCTGGAAAACACAACAGCTGATTGTTTCTCCCTACTGTAATCAGACTTTAGAACTTCTCTTCCTCTGCCATAACTTAACTCATCACTTAGTATCACTGTGTCACTTCTCAGCATCTTAAAACAGATTCTTTTGCACTATTTTGCATCTTGACCTGCGTCTGTTCGCACTGTATTCGGTCCCTTGCATACCCAGCTCCCATATGGACATTTATTTTCTCGTGCACCAGCATCGCAGACAATAGAGTAATTTCTTTTTTTAGTGCTCACTAAAAGTGTGTGCCATTAGTTACCTGGACTATGGCATTCTGGCAGAGTCTGCCATCACAGTTTCATAACAATTTAATTTCTTTAAACTGCTATTTTATTTCTCATAATAACTGTAGGGTTTTAATGTAGCGGTTGCTTCATTATAGATCTATGTTCACTTGTCTTTGTCCTGCTGTGACACAACTCTTTTTAAAGCAGTTTTTAAATCCAGAGTAATTGATTTTGACTGAAACTGCCTTAAAGTGCCTGCCTTACACTAGACTGCCTTAAACTAAACTATTCTTAAAAAATTGAGGTTCTTTTTTGTCACATTTGCTTGTTTTATATTCAGGTTTTATTTATTATTTATTATATTCATTATTTATTTATTATCTTATTTATAATTGATTTATTTCTTTAATCTGTTTTCTTTTCAAGAGTTATCATTTTATTGCTTTTTACTCCTTGTCCTCTTCAATTCCGGGCTCTACACCTCAAAAATCTATGAAATGTCTATGACAAATCCCAGGACACTTTGTCCCCAAACTATGAGGCAATCAACCCATATCACCACTTTATGAGAATGGAGTTAATTATGCTTCCCGCTCATGATGCTTGAGGTTATAATCTTTGTTATTGTATCTTTTTTATAGGCTCGCCCCTTATCACCATCCTAGCATCCAAAAGACCAATTCTTGAAGTAATTGAAAAGATAATACATTTATGTATTTTCATTAACTGCTGCAACAGTGTAATTCTTTTTCACACTGAGCAATATTACATAAAAAGAGATAATTGTATCTCATAGGATATTACAGGTTTGTATCACCACTCTGTCCTTTCTCTCCTACTGTATCTGTTCCCTCCCTTCATTCTTTGCTCTGTTTTCCTCTGGTATATATACTAAAGCTCAGCCTCGAGCGTTTAATGTATGTTCCAGGGCCTGCATTTTTAATTTCATCTGATCTGAGGCCTGGGGATTTGGAAACCAGTTCAAATCAAATGCTTTGTTCCTGTGCCTTTGGAGCTGACCCCTGAACAGCTTTACATTCTTTGACTGCCTCTGGTCTACTATGTGAACGCCTACTTATATTCCCTCAAGGTCAGCAGGGTAACCTTTCCATACAGCTTATTATGGAATAACTAGCTGTTCTCTTTTTATTAATCAAGTTTATTATTCATGTCTTGCTACCACCCACTGTCTCTTTCTCATACTTTCCTTTTCTCTCATTTTCTTGCTTCTGTTTATCCATTATTTATATTAATTTCAAGTTTATGCAGTTTATGTGGCTACTAATTACAAATGAGTGTTTGGAACTGAAACTAATACGTGCATCATTCTCACATTCTCTTTGGAACCACAGTGTGTTTCAGTAAATATACTCTAATAATTTTCTCGTTTTTTTTCTCCTGACCACTTCTCTCCTCCATAATGTGTCCACAACCCTAGCTATTTCACATGGTGAGAACAGGTATTTCAAAACTCTTCTAGTTGCCAATGATTGCCTTTTTCATCTTCTCTCAATGCAGAGAAAGGAGCAAGTGCACATAGTCTTCTATGTTTTGTTCAGACCCTTGTCCTGCCTGTTTTAGTCGATACCCACAACAAACATTGGTGCGCACTAAGGCTGTTACTTCGTATCCCTTTAGAATATTAAAAATCCATTCATGTTAAAGAAACATACGGGCTAGAAGTGCATTAGTCCATCTGAAGTAATTAACGTAATGTACAGAAGAGGGCACTGTGACCGCAGCTTGGCCTTAGATCCACTTTAAATGCCCTTTGACTCATCAGAAAAACGAGACAATAATGTTTTATTGTTTTGCTGTGAAAATGGAGGACACGAGCAAAACCATCCTGAAAAGTGGAATGCTGAAGTATTGCTGATTCTACATTGCTGTCTACTTTCATAAATAAGAAAGTAGACAGCACAAAGAGAGTTGAACTGAACATTAGTATTCAGGTTAATAATAAATAATTTTATTATTAAAAGCTTGTGTGGGGAAAGAAATTTCTTGAATGAAATGCCATTGAAAAGACATATTACTTCTCACAGAAATAGTATAAAAACACAAGGGTTGAAAGAAGCTTCCGGGAGTTATTATATCTCTTCTTAGGTTGCTGCATAAAAATGCGGAAAGGAACAAGAATGCCAGGTGACACCTGAAGCATTTTCACTAATGCAGAAAATGACAATTTCGGAAAAAGTAGATCCTCAGAGGGTGTTTTTTTAAAAGCGTGTTTATACACTGTAGCATTGAATATAAGGGCGTACACACATATACATAAATGCATTGCACACCACGTCCCCTTTTTCACTCTAAATCTGAAAACAAACATGGACAGTGAAAAGTGACATAATTAGAAGGGTAATCTATTTGCAATTAACTGTACTGCCTCTGTTGGGGAAACAGCAGACAGATGTTTCATTAGTGTTGATGAAAGAAACTACAAACAGTCGCTGAGGGTCAATAGTCTGGGGAGAAATATTTTATGATGATATAATGCACCGTACAATGCACATGTCTTGTTTGTGTAAAAGGGTGTATCTTTATGTGCAGTGGGGCTCTCAGAATGTTAGCATCCACTTATAGATTACAGTGTTTATGTTTTGTCATGCACTTGTTGGAGTCCAGATCGTTATTGGTGGTCACATTCATTAAAAAAAAAAAAAAAATCTGTTAATCATTTTTCTTCACTGATTTCATTACTCAGTGACAGCTGTAATCCATTACAACATCCAGCTCCGACCTTTAAAACTCAAATTAACTTTGTTGCCCCTCCTGAGGGGGGAACACATTTACATAACACTAAGGTGTGTATCCCTTTTTTGTCCTTTCATACTAAAAACATCAGATTAAAAAAGGTCCTTTTATTTAGCTCTCTTAGGCAGCGGCATGCTTAAAGAATGCAACCCATTATACCAAATCTGAAGTGGTAATTAGGGTTGGGGCATGTTTTTGTTCACTGCAAAATATCCACGGGCAGTCAAGGGGTCATGTAGCATGTGTGGTGCTCCCAAAACAAAGAGGGTCTATATCAGGCACAAATTACGATTACCTCCTATCACGCTATAACCCAGAGTGTATGATTAGAACAAATAAAGCAGAGACCTGTGGTGTTGCTTTAATTTACAAAACTGCCCTGAAACCTGCAAAATTAATCTCTTACCCTTTTTCATTTCTAAATAACACAGGGCCTCACTCTCTGACCATTACGATAATAGACCAGAAATAGCAGGATATAGATTCGCTGCCACTGGTTGCCAACATTGATAATTTCTGTTCGCTGCGGGAAGCTAATCAGGTAGTAAAAATTAACTAAATAGGGAGCAACTCTGCTGGCTGCAAATAAGAACGTTGTTCTCCTTTTTGTACCCACTAATATTTTTGATTGGTAAACCATTTTGCACATTTTTTTTTAAATAATATCAAATTATATTCATAGAGGGCAGAATAATTAAAAAGATAGAAGAAGTGGGTGAAAACTCGAAATTATAATTGCCAACAAAAGACATTGATTATAGCGTGTTATAATTACCAAGGAGAGCAGTAATAATAGCCTCTCGCCCTATGTTAGCTGGAGATAGGCACCAGCGCCCCCCGCGACCCCTAGTGGATAAAGCGGTAGAAAATGAGTGAGTGACTGAGTGAGTGAGCAGTAATAATATGCTACCAGCCAACAGTCGAAACTATAGATGCATGAATGCGTGTGTACACAACAAAAAAATATGTAATAACACACACACACACTTGACGATCCCTCATTTTAGCCAGCGCACACTTTAATGAGTGCAGCATACAACAGAGAGCAACTTTTTAAACATCACCACTAAAGGTAGAGGTGTCACTCTTTGCAGTGAGTCATTGACATTATTCAAAAAAACTTACCAAAGCTTCTATAAAATGTTTACTTTTCAACTTGCTCACTTCAAAGGTCTGAGCATTAAAATAAATAAAGAAAGAGTTAGAGCAAGGTAAGAATGATAAATTCCCTCAATGAGTTGGGATATGGAGAAAAGGAAAGTTGATTTAAATAGCAGACAAAGAAATAAGACATAAAGAATGATAATTGTTCATCGTTAAAGCACCTCCAATCCACATCTTCATTTATTTTCTGCTGTTTAATTTACTTACACGCATTTTGTCACTTTTATCGTACTTGTGGGACTAAAATGTATTTGTGTTCAAGAAATGTAGCATGATGGGATCACTCTAAGCAACTGTACTTTTTTTCCAGGTTTAATTTTATTTTATGAGCGCAGGAGCCAATGTAGCATAAAGAAACAATTTTGGAGTAACATGCAATACAATGGCATAAGGGGAGTGAAAAAGCAAATGGCAACCACTTTTTATTTGATTGATTTATCCTTATAGCTGAAAAATATGCTTTTTTTTTCAGCACCTAATTGTGTTTTACTTGCAGCTGATATAATTTAATTTTTTTTGTTTGTTTGTTTACCCCTCCTAGACTATGTATGTGTCCATTATATTTAGAGATAAGCGAAAACCCTCAACTGCTCCCAACTCGCATCATCTTTGTCCTATTCTATATTGATGTTGTTGAGTAGAAAGATGCTTCCCAGTTTATCCTGGCATAAGTAGAAACCACGCGCGGCCGAGCATATCATCCAACCTGCTCCTGGATTGAGATCCCAGAGTACTGGAGGTTGTTATGCTACGCATCGCCAAGCTGCTGAGTCTGGTCGACAGCCACCGTCTGCAGCCTGTTGATGAACTCTAAGCAACCTTTCCCCAATGCCATCATTTGGTACACCTCCCATGTCATCATTTTTTATTTTTATATCTTGGGAAGAATTTCTGTCATACCACCTCCGGTGGTTCAAAACTTTACCTTCGCACACGCTGTGGTAAGAATTTCTTCCAACACATTATTAGTGTCATGTATCTGAAGATTTGCTGTCAGAGAAAATGCAAACATATTTCCACAGATAGGAAATTAATGATATATTGTCATTATCTTGTCAAGAAGCAGCATGTAAATTTTAGGGTTAACATCACATGATAGTTAGTGAAAGCACATTGGCCAATATGGCCAATTTTAACAACAAAACAGATTAAGTTTAAGGGTGGCTGGTTTAAACTGGACGTGTGAGCATGTGTGGATGTCTGCGTCTTGGAACAACTGCCTTTCAGATTAGAGCAGCCATACTGCCCACGCGAGACGTGCCTGAGACACACTGCTCTTCTTGAGTGTGGAACTCTCGCTTGTTTTTACTGTAAACAGATCACAGCAAAGAAGACAGTAAAAGGGATCTTTAGTTTCACTGTCTATATCTGTTATTATATACCACAAGCACAACATGCAGCAAAAAGACCCACTCACAGCAAGTATGTTCTCCCCATATGTGCCTGGGTTTTCTCTGGGCTCTCCCGTTTCCTCCAGCAGTCCAAAAAACATACAGAGGTTAATTGAACACTCTTACATGCCTGTGGGTGTGAAGTTGAGAGTGAGTGGTTGTTCGTCTCTGCGTGTTTGCCCTGGGATTGACTGTCAACCTGTCCAAGGTTTACCCCGCCATTCCACCATGTGTCAGCAGGGACTGGCTCCAATGAACCATAATCCTCATATGGAGGATAAAGCAGTAGAAGGTGAGTCAGTGAGTGAGTCAGTGAGTGAGTGAGTGAGTGAGTGAGTGAGTGAGTGAGAACTGGACTGGTTTTTATTTAAATGAATCATTTCGTGTCCTTTACATAATTTACAGCCATTTTATCTACCTTTATTGCAGTAAACACATGTCTATACATATGTCAATATATAATTTGGAATGAAAATAAACCTGCACACTTGAAATTCAGTTGTATAAAACAGATTTAATCTAATTGAACATTTATTGCAATACAGGGTTATTTGTTTTCAGCACTTAATATGTTGTGAAAAATCAATCAAAACTGCAAACACAATAATAAGGAAATATTGACATGGTGAAATGGATTAATGTCTCGGTCTGTAGCTCCACATACCAACTGAGCCTGCTGTTGCAGTAGCAGCAGAATATTGCTTTAAGTTGTCTTGGAAACTGAAGCATATAAATAACATGTAATGACATTTTTATGTTGGATGTTGCAGACACATGTGGCACCTTTCCTGTGGGATTATACAATATATTGCAATCAAATCATTCTCAAAGAAAACATGTGCAGGAATCTCTATCATTCTGTGCCTGATCAACATATGAAAATAGTCCATGACACAAAACACCATGCTTCTTGTGTCAGGTAGATTTGATTATATCTACACAGATGAGTTGGGGAAGCACAAATACCCCATTTCTCTCAAAGGTTTCTCTCAAAAACTAAGGCTTTTGACAACCAGGTAACAGAATTGTGCTTTTTCTCCTACTTCTTTTTCCCTGGTCTTTTTTACCTTTTTACTCCTTTGTCCTCTTTTCTACTCTCCAGTATCATCATTTCTATATCTCTACCGCTGTCTATCATTGAGAGGTGGAGAAAAATTGAAAGTCCTTCTTTTCTTTGTTCAGTCTGTAGTCACATCTTCCCCCAATCTCAGACTGTGAATAACATGAAAGACAGTGACATTTTGGAAAATACCACCATGTCTTTGTTTCTGCTCTGCCTGTGAATCATTGACCTGAAGTGTCGCTTTCTTCTTTTAACTACATTTTTAGGGTTGCTTCATATTTTCTTCCTTTTCTCTTATCTTAGTGATACTCAGAAAATATACATGTGCTCCAATAAAATGTCCAATGTTGAAGAATGGAATATTGCCCTGGTGGCATTAATATGAAAATAAAGATCTTTTTAGAGAGTCTGGCTGCCGATCAGACACCCACTGAATGAGTTTCTTCTTCCTCCTGATGAATGCCCAGCATAATTACTGGGTGTGAAGCTCAGGCCAAAGTGCAACTGGAAGCTTTGCACCCTAATGGCTGTCATTTGTCCCTGCCATATTGGGTGGCAATTGAACAATTTCATTGGGTTGGATGAGAAATGGCCATTTTTTTGGTTCATTTAAAGCATTATCCTTATAGCTCTGCTGGTAATAATTCAACATGGTTAAAAGTAAAAAATGAGAAGAGCAAAGGAAAAACTTCAGCAAAAATAATTTAGGTGGTCATTGGCTACTGTCTGTCTAGATTTAATCCTTTGTCAAAACATCTGTCTTTGCACATCACTGATATTCATGCATATTTGTTTTCATTATAATGCTCACTTCCATATTTATCCCACTTGATCACATTGCACTAAAACTAATGACCGGTGCAAAATAAACAGTACATATTGTGCATTCACAATAAATTCTACAGTATTACTATACTGTATTCTTATGTGATCTAACTACATTCTTACATTCTAGAACTATGTTCTTATTTATTAGAACTATACTGCTCCATTGTAGAAACTGTCCTGTGTTTTAAAATTATAGCTTATAATGCAGAACTGCATTCTGACATTCTAAAACTACTTTACTCTCACATTTGATTGTCATGGATAAGTGGTAGAGATGTCTTTCAACTGGAGGTTTGGGTTTTGGCTCCCAGGCTTGAAAAAAGTGCTGCACATACTAGATGTGCTGTATGGATTTGTGAGTTAATGGGTGAGAATGGAAAAACGGTAGCGTAAAGCAGCTTTGAGTGGTCATCAAGACCAGAAAGGCGCTGTATAAATACATATCATTTACAAACTTAAACTCTACATCTATACTCTGACATTCTGAAGCTATAATTTTTAATTTGCAGCGCTTACACACCAGAACCATAATCTTCATATTATAGAGATTTGCTCTTATGTTCAAGCATTATACTCTTATGATCTAAAACTATTCTTTCACATTTTACAATTGAATTGTTTTGTAAAATATAATAAAGTACAATTCTACAAATATACCTTAACATTCATTCACTATGCTTGCAGTACAGTAAATTATACACTTTAATTGTATTGTAGCATATACAGGGGATTCACTTTTGACTTCTTTAAATAAAGATGCACACATCAATTACGTTTTCTTGGCATTAAAGGTCAGCCCCTTCGGACCAAAATCCTCATGTACAATGTGGTCACCTCATGGTCAGAAAAGCAGTATACAATATACTGGAAGTGTCATGAATGTAGGGAGATAGTGATAGCTTCCTTGACTTGGGTGGAAGTCCTACATTTTTTGTCAATGACATACCAAGTGAAGCTAGTGTTGTAAATGCTGTCAATCAATATTCTTGGCAGCTTGTGTTGCTGCTGCTGTTGAGTAAGAGTCAGCTGACCCAGCCTATCTGCTTAACCTTCACCAGGTCTGACAACTACACACCAGGCTGCAAAATGCAGAAAGATACACACGCACAAACACACAATTGGTCACACAGAGGTGTTGCATACATGTACACACAGATGTGCACTGTATATGAATGCAAAATCACTCTGTTGAGAATGATGGGTTGTCTGCTTCAGGGAGTAATGAATTTATCCTCTGTCAGCATCAGTGAAGGACAGCTGCAGTGGCTCTGCCATAACAGAATGGACACGCACACACACAAAACAAGGTGGCTTTGCATTCTTCATGTGGACACCCACTGACATAATGCATCCCGTAGCCCCTAATCCATACCATAACCATCGCAACTGAATGCCTAACCCTAACCCTAAACCTAAATCTAATCCTAAACCTAAAACCAGAAACCAGGTCTTAATCCTCAAAAAAAGCCCATTAAAGTGGTTTGGACCAGCCAAAATGTCCTCATCAATATAATTGGTCCTCACAGCCTATTTAAGACATGCACACACACACACACACACACACACATTTTATCCTTGTTTATCTTTGATCTAGGTGGCATAATAAATAATATTACTTTTATTAAAAACTGCATTTACCAGAGCCTGTTGTTGTCAGAAAAAAGATGAAGTGAGCTTAGAAAAATATGAGTAAGCTCAATACATAAAGCAGAAGGAAACAACGTGTCCTTTGCACCTTTGCACAATGTATTTCTTACAGGGGAAATATGAAAGAGAATGAAACAGTCATTTTGGATTTATTCTTTTTTTAACACTTATTTAGTTACAGTTTTTCTGCCTGTCTTCAAAAATGGACTTTGTTGAACTCACACATTTTTTTACTCATTCACTGGCATAATAATTTAAGCATTTTTTCAAAGCTAGTGCTCCTCTCACTTGAATCTGCAAAAAGCTGGAAGCTGTAAAAGCTGGAACTTGCAGCATTAAACTTGTCAGTCATTTATATACAGTATTTACTTGCTGATTCAAATGAAAACAAATAGAAAAGTAATCGGTGGGATGCTTGTTATTCAACACATGCTGATAAGAACATTAACAGCAATGGAATATTAGACAATATTTCACGGTTATTTTATGGTTAGGAAGAGTGTGAAGACACACTGCCCTTTAACTGACATCAGAGAAACTCCTACATGAAAATATGATGGCAATGATTTCACTGACTTTCCAATATACAGTATGTATCCTTCTGAACAGCATAGATATCTTTCACTTCGAGCATAGCAAATGGACTGAAACTGTGTCCATCACTCTGACCAGATTTTGAATGTTTGATTTACCCTAGTGTGCTGTTTTTGTTAAGGAATAGCACATATAGGGCTTCAAATGTGAAGGGCATAGGCAGTGTAACACAAAGTCATCAGAGCAAGAGTGACATCCAAAACAAAATGTCAAATTATGTCAGTGTATTCTTTTTAATGAGTTTGCATGCATCAAGATTTTCTGTTTAATTTTTGGAACAGATGCAAACTCAACAAACCTTTACTTCATCTGGAGACAGTTGTTGTAATTATGTTCATAATTAAGCATCTATGTTCATTATTAAGCATTTATCTTTCCAACCTGTTGTGTGATCAGTATGAGTCATGTTTTGTTATACATCTTATGTTCCAAGAAAGGTGTTCAAAGACAAATGAAGGTAAAAAAGAAATCAAAATAAAAACTAAACCCAGAAAACAATATGTCCAACACTGTACTCATTTTGGACTTTTTTGACATTATTTTCCTGTTTTATTTTGTAATTACATTTAATTTTCATAGTTGTTTTTCTTCCTGCATCTGTGTTTTTTCTACCAGTTCTGTGTCATTCATCTGTCTGGTCTAGTCTAATCATATCTATTCTCTCATCTTTTTCATTGGAAGATTGTTGCCATGTTTATTGTTGGGCGCTGCTCTCACCATTGGATTTAAGACACATTGGGTGTTTGTCACAAAGCACCACTGGGAATGGTGCTTTGTGACATTTTGTGAGGCAAAATTGCCTCAGTGCTGCAACAAATTGTTGTGGTTTAGACACTGGAAATAATGGGTTTCAGATTGCAGTGACTCCGCCATCGCATTGTGTCTGAAAGTCCTGTTAGTCAAACTTCCAGTCATTCCTGTTTCCTCATGTATGACCTTTTGCCTGTTCCTGACGTCTTTGCCTTTCAATTTCTCAGCAATCATATTGTTTGCAATGCTGAATGACATGTTCAATGAAGCGTATGACCTTTTATCAAGGGTCACCACTTTGTTATCATTATTTTTGCTGTTGCTAAGTGTGTTGTCAATTTCATTTTTTTTTGTTTCCCACAGCATTTGTCAGTGAAATACTTCTGTTACAATAAATAGTTCTATATTCCAGGTTTAGTTTGAGTGTTTGCTCAGTGACATGGGCAGGGCTACAGTGCAAAATTTAGGTGCACCCAACTTTTCCAACATCTGACCTTCAACACAACAACTTTAAGATTTTCCATGTACATTTGTACTTACTGTATGTAAATGACTGTAAACAAGAATAAAATGTTTTCATATGAAGCACAAATACAGTGTAGTTTAGTGTGCTGTAGTGAGTATTCTCCTCATTTCGGTGCACTCGGGTCACTCAGTCTAGGAGAAACTTTTCCAGTATCACACAACACTTTATCCAGTCAGGAGGCACATCTCTACAAAGAGGCAGTCCTCTCTGCTCTTGAAGGTAGCCTCAACACCAAATGTGATAATGGGGTGATGGGGTGACACAAATTTCTGGCAGCAGCTTTATTGAATTTAGATGAATTTATGAATTTAGTGCAGGTGTTAGGTTCAGTTAGGTGTAATCTTTTTTTTTCAGCATAAACCTATGACCATATGTAAAAAGATGATGTAATCTTACACTTTACAGGGTGAGTCTTACCAGAAAGTAACAATTAATTGAATAGTCATCAGAGGGTAATACTACTAGTTGCAAAAAGACATCTGTTTGAATGGAAGTCTATGGGAAAATTAGCCTATTTCTCATTTAAATAAAACTTCAGTGGTCCAATTTCAAGAAAAATAGAATATAAAGCCCTGCGCATATGGGTAGATGCCACTGTGATTGACAACTTCCAATAGTTACCATAGTACCATCCAGTAGGAGCCTGGTTGCAGATGACATCTGTTAACTTCCTGTTTTTAAAAATGTCATGGCACTGGTTAAATTACACATCCTTATAAAAAGTACAAACTATATATATAGTTGCTGAAGTCTAGGAAATTTTCATTGAAGTTCTGGTAATTGCTACATCAGTATAAATGCAGTGTAAATCAGTGACACCACACCTCTGCAGGAGACAAGATAGCATGTTAAGTCAGCGACCTTGAGTGCAGAATTACATGCTTCATTATGCAGCACACACATGGGCCCACCATGGGGTCTGCCTGCGTGTTTGAATATGCATAAACTATGTGGGCCGCCTATATTGGTTTCTGCTGCACTGTGTAAGATTGCAACTTAAAACAAAATGAATTTCTGTCATGGGCTCATGGATCTGAAATTCCTCATAGATTCTTATAGAGAACACAGCAGGCCTACAATGCTGTAATCCATTTGCCTTACTTACAAAAGATGCTTTTGGTTTATACAATTACATACATGGATGCATACATCTGTGTACAGACTGTACAAATACTTTGTTGTGCAATCTCTGGCCCACAATGGTGCTCTTTGCCTATTTTGTCAGCCTGTAGTGGAAAAAAGGGAAAGATATTGTACAAAGAATAAAAGGAAAGAGGTTGGAAGCAGATGGTGACATGAAAAGTTACTGGCATCAGGTGACCTTTCTGGGAGCTATGCTTGGGGTTGAGAGAAATTATTAAGAGTTGTATATACAATATATGTGTATACATGTGTTTGTAACAATTTACATATGTGTGCATGTGCATCATTATTAGACTGCAACAGAAAGGGTTTAAAAGTGGGTAGATTAATACAATCCAACCTTATTTGTAAAGCACTTCAAAACAACCACAGTGAACAAAAGTGCTGTACAGAATAATAAATAAAAGAAAGAAATGCAAAACACAAGGCAATAAAATACATCTTAAAAACAACAAACATTACTTAAAAGACATAAAACAGCAACAATAAAACATAAACAAGATAATACTATTCTAAAAAGAAAAAATTAAAAGAAATAGTGCATGGTTGCTACACAAACGGAGGGTAAAATATTCATCATTAAGGGTGGAATCGTATTATTTCCTGTCTAATGAACTTGTGACCTGTCCAGGGTGTGACCCCGCCTTTGGCCCTATATCAGCTGGGATAAACACCAACGCATCCTAGGTGAGTAAATGAGGTGAATGTTAGTCTCCACTCTTTGGTGACGTTTTGGGTGAACTAGCCCTTTAGCGCGTAGTTCACGTGATGCCCGCGTGATCACGTGAGTGATCGACTTTATCAGCCAATCAGAACCCGGTTTGTGTGCGTGGATTAATGTTCGCGCACAGGTGTCCTTTTTTCTGTCAGTTCGAAAGAGAGATGCTGGTGGATAAAACGGCGAGTTACGTATATGTGCATTTTCTTCTCAAGGATATAAAGTGATACTTTCCTTTTTGTGGCGAAACAAGTGGAGTCTGGTTGCCGTGAGCGGCGAAACGGCGAAGGAGATGTAAGTTGTGTTTCGTGTTAGCCACCTTGTTGCTAGTGATAGCTTCTTATTTTATGACGCTTCTGATTTAATGTGTGAAACTGCACTTACCAGATGCTGTTTATTCTAATGTCATTCTTAAATGCAAACGTTGAAAATACTGTGGAATTTTGTGAATAGTTAGTTAATATGGCTAAACGACCTATACTATATATTTTGAACTATGTAGTATTTTAATGGTATTGTATTATTGACATATTTTAATGTTGTTTTTCAAAAATAGTACTTCACATAAGATGTAAGGAGACGAAATGAGAAGTTCTGTTGTACCTAATTGGGGCTAAAAGATTACTAAATATCTTAAACTAGACTGTTTTGATAAAGTAATAATTGGTTTGAGATTTTTTTTAATAATAAAAACAAGCTTTCTGATTTTTAAGCCTAATTTGGCAGCCTAATATGAATGTTCACATTCAAGAAATAATTGAAACTGAATTTGGTTTTTGGACAAAACAAAATGTGAGAACATCATAATTTCCAGGTTTGGTAAACACTGATCAGCATTTTCAATATTTTTCACATTTTACGGACCAAACAAGTACTAGATATATTGAGAAAATAATTGACAGAACAATCGTTGATGAACATAATGTTATTAGCAGCCCTAGTACCTATACTTTGGCCTTTTGCTTCTGCCTTCCGTTTAGTAGTGGAGTTAATGAAAGTGAGTTCCACATTGTGACAGAAATTTTCATATTTACTATAAACACACATTGGTTTCAAATATAGTGTATTGGCTTATTTTTAAAAAGTAGTAATCGGTATTAATATTCAAAAAAATCCAATATTGGTTAACTCCTAGATGTTATAAAGCATTAAAAAAATAAGTTGAAAACTTCTATCACATTAAAATGGATCAAAACCTGTGTTACACATCACAAATAACTAATGGTTTCAAAGATAAATAGAGAGCAAAATGTATTTGTAATTTTTTATGTTTCTTGGTATTTAATTTTATGTTTACTTATTCATTACAGTCAAAACCATTTTATTATAAAACACCTACTGTCTAGTCTCATTTACTCTCGCTACTTAAAACTTTTCATGGTGAATACTCCAGTGAGTGAGCCTAGTCTCTGATGTACTGGTTCAGGTTGTTAGTGTTGTACATTAAGTCCTTGTGTCACCCAGTCCCTAAGAGTTTGGAGCTGAGTTGTTACACATGAAGTGAAATACCTCACCTTCAACAGTGAAGCACTACAACAACATGCACATGCCAGCTTTTTATTTTTATTGTGCTGTGTGTTATCTTTATTTGGTTGGTTAATGTGTTATAACTTTTTGATAGATAAACTCGCAGCATAGTATTCCCCTGTCTCTTATTTGGCCATCCTTTTCCTTCAGTCTCCCCATCACTCTTGCCTCACTTTTTTAACTATTGATGCAAAGGTTGACCCCAAACCCCCACATTAGGCAGGCTCAGACAAGATGTCTACCAAGAAAATATCACAGGTTCAGGCAAGTCGCGTCACAAAATGGCAAAGCAGTGTGCTTACAAAGTTATAAATAACTTTCCTAAAATATTGTCTGCTATATACCTTTTGTCATTGCAAAAATCGGTACTCCTTTCAACCACTATGGCTAACGCAGTACTTGTGCTTGATACCTGAACTGCTCAAACTACTAACACACTGTCAATGGCCATGTGCAGCCATGTTGATTGAGGTCTAAAGTCCTACTCTACTTGAGCATTGGGTTTTGTCTTTTTCCTTGAGACTCTCTCTCCTCTCTTTTTTCCCCCTTTAAATTGGATCACCTCAATCAAAGTCCTGCTTCATCCAGCCATCTCATCTATAATGCCAGCTGCTGCAGGTATAAAACCAATGGCAAATTATCTGGTATGGAATCCAATCAAGCTTTTCTGTTCTTCCTTCAGTTTTTCCTTCTGTGTTTTTATTTTAGAGAAACTTTTGCCAAGCAATTTGCTGTAACCCAACTGTGACTAATTATATTCATATCTTCAGCTGTTTTCCATCTGTTAATCACATTTTTTTCTTTTATTCTCTGATTTGTTCACACTATGGGAGAGTGAGTGATTAGTATATGTTTGATTATGAAAAGAGAAATGGTGTTATTGAAAGCTTTCACCTGAAAGCCACAGTGCATTACTTTTTAGGGCTGCAGCTATCTTTTATCCTATTCCTCCTACTACTTTCCCTTTGCTGCGTTCGCTTTGCAGCGTCTGCCGTCCTGCACAGCTAAACTATCCACACATGTTCCCCAATGCCTGCTTCCGTCTTCTTTTGCTTTGTAGGGGACGCGTAGCCTGTGACCTAAGCACATTGTATCACGCTAAAGAATCCATGCGAAACGTGAGCTTTAAATTTAATTAAACAAGGCTTCGAGGCAGAGGAAATTCCTCGATCATTTTTGTAATCAAATTACTCGAGGAATCGTTGCAGCCCTATTACTTTTGATGATTTTTGGTTTTGGTGTTAGTATTCTGCATCTACTGTGAGAAGAAACAATGTGAAATTATTTGTATGCTGTGTGTTGTGTCTGAAAACAGGCTCTGTCAATCAAACCTATCAGACCTAACTAAAGGTGTGTTTGTGTGTATACGGCAGCAATGAAGGGGTGGGTGGGGCGAGGCGTTTATCTTATGAAACAGCTGTACAATCAGGTTCAGCTGTAGAATTTGCTTCTCAAAACTTGTCAATGGTTATTATTTGTGTTTTCAGTCATACTCCAACCTGTTTGCATAAAATAAGTCACTTCCTGTGTGAAGCACATAAATATCACTTAGTGAGCTCTAAACTGCGTAATAGAGTCATGTGAAGTTGATCAACTTAATCGGCATTGTGTGAACTCATTTGACAAAGGTTTGAATGTAACAGACATTACTTTTTATTTCAAAGTTACACAAGTTCTCTTTTAGAGATTACATAAAGATTACAAAAAGAAGTTTTATTTTCTTTCTGTGTGAGTGTGTGTGTGGTCATTGAATAAAACTGTTTGTTAGGGAAAAGCTGATGAACCATGAATAATGAAAATAGACAGACACACCAACAAACACTGAGATACATTTCCTTGTGTAGATGCTTTAGGCTGATGGTCAGAATGGCTGGGTGTTGTAATAACTCTAGAGCTCTGTGTGAAATGTTTTTGTTCAGCAATTGGCTCTGGTCTCTGCCCTTATCAAAGTGTGGCTACTCCCTTAACCAAGGAACAAGATTCTTCCGGGGAGAAAGACAATGTGTGTCTTGTTTGGACATGTGGACAGATTAGATTCTGAGATAACTCAAGAGCTCTGATACAGAGAAAAATCCAGCAACAGTCACACCTGAAGCTTAAAATGAAGAAAATTGAAGTGTGTGTGTGTATATACGTGTGGGGGAATTGCAGAAGGATAGACTGTCCATTTACCAAAGGGATTGCCCAGGTAATTTTGGCATTTCTCTCCCGCCCTCTCACTAAGAGCTGCACACAATAAATCACAATGTCTTGTATTTGTGCAAACACTTTTTCTTGTGTTTGCTCAACCAAATCCAGCTTAGGATTCTTCTGGTGTGACTATAGACAGATTTCTTATATTAACCTGCTCTCATGGACATGAGCATACAGGTTTCTGAAAAGGTCATCATGTGGACAAGTTTTTATTATTGCTGGCTGAATATTCGAGTGGAGTCAGTGGAGGCTTTGCCTGTGGAGTGTGTCATGGTCCAATGGCAGTGCCCAGGGTCTGAGATTGAGACATGATTATAACTATAATGAGGTGCCATCTTTGTCAGGCACAGGGTGGAGGATATGACTACCCAAACTCTCACCCACACTCACACATGCATTTATTAAACCCTACTTTCAGTTATCTCAGTTTCATGACAATGGCAGGTAATTGGGACAAAGAAGAGGTCACACTGACAGAAGTTTGCAAATCATGCATGTTTGAGTATCCTGCAATCAGTGTCTAGTCAATAATAAAATCCTTCACTGTAACAAATATAATATAATAAATGAAGAGTGTAGACAGCCCATTGAATCATATAATGGCTGGACTAAAGCAGTGACACTAAAGTTAACTAAAGTTAACTAAAGGACACTGGTTGTTGTCCATATACAGTAGTACAGTAGTAATTGAGAAAAGCTGATTCTTGATCGTCTGCTCTTTGTTCTGTAAATATTTAAAACACTCACTGTAGATTATTGATGTGGGGAAAGGCCTTGCTCTAGTATCTACATTACATATTTTACACTGCTTTCCACCCTGTGAGTGTTAGACTGCATTTTGTCCCCTGTGAAATCGTTGTGCTTGGCAGTTCCTCAAGTTTTAAACAGAGTTTATCTTTCCCACAGGTTTCTACTAGAGATGGCTTCTACCAAAACTTATTCCCTTGCCTTACTCTCCCAGGATCAAGCTTTTGATGAGTTGGCCCTAGTGAGGTGCAGTGCAATCAAATGCATCACTGCGTAAGCTATTGTAGAATGTCCTGTGAGAGAGGGAGGGCGTCTGCATGAGGCAGGAAGAAGGAGAGGGCGTGTGAGTGCAAGGATTGATCACACCCAGGCGCTTGGAGAGGCCGGAGTGACCAGCCATGAAATGGTTGAATCCCAAGAGAAGGTGCCACCATTATCCACAGTTCCTTTTCCCACGTTTGGTTTCAGATTTCTATATAATACATAAGACTATCAATGTGTCTGATATATGTGGGATTAATTTCATCATCCCTAGAAAGCTTGAATGTGTGAAAACTTGTCCTGCCTGGGGACTGAGAGCCCTGCTGGTTTTAAGTGTGGCAGAATGAAATGTAATCAAATTAGGCTTTGTTAAACACCTGGGGTTCCAGGTGAACACAATTAAGTGCAGTCACTGCATAGCTGTCTTCTCAGTTGGGACTTCACATATAATTGCCTCCAGAAGGGGAAAAGTCCCTCACAATGTTAATTAGCAGTAAGTGTGAAAACTGCCATTTAAAGTTTCTTATGCTCCTTGTTCTGACATTTTGTAGGCGCCTTTACTCTGAGAATTATGTTTGAATTATGGCACAAGATTAACTAAAATGCACAATTTCCTGTATTCTTCTTCAATAGCAGTGAAAGAACACACACTTCTACTACTACGTGTGGGAACTATTAGCTTTCTTATTCAACACTTGGGTCAAAAGTGTAAATATTCCAATAGTATGGTTTATTGCTAATCTACAGCATTTGATGTAAATGGCATTCCCAAAATCCTTGGCTCTACTTTGTGTTCGGTGCTAATTAATACATCATGAACATTGTTAGCATTGTGACTGAGATTATATTACCATGTTGGCATTTAGCTTATAGCATCACTTTGTGTAATTGCAGCCTCTGACTTTTTCCTGACTGTAGACTTTTGTCTCTTGTGAATTATTGTACAGTCTTTCCGCAGCCAGATAAACCAAACCAGTTTTTTTTAATGGTTAACAAACCTTATTGAATATACTGAAAATCTTTTTCTCTGTGATAATTTGCCCTCTTGTTTAAGGGAGCAGATGCTTCAGGCTGCACATAAAATCTTATAATACAGGTTAACATTTTGGTAGAATGCCCTTGGAGAGAGGGAGGGCCCTGTGGGTGGATAATATTCCCTTTGTATATGCACATGATGCCATGAATAAGTCATCTCTCACTGGGACACAGCCCTCAAGTTCAAATGAGAAAGATTTCACTTGGCTGTTGAAGCACAGAAGCGACCACCTACCAGCAATTTTGTTGCATATTATAACAGTGTGGTTTAATGGAATGAATGAGAGGTGGTGCAGCAGAGGCCGTGTTGCTAAGAGTATATTTTATGCCACCACCACTTCCCCCACCTGCAATCATGCACTTGCTATCAGTAATCTTACCCCAGTGGTGGAATGTTAAAAGATATTTGCCCAGATGAAAACATTTGTGCTCCCTTTTGTTCACTGCTCTTTTACTCTCATGGTTTTCTTTCACTGTGTAAGGTCATTGTAATGAACATTTCATTGTACTGTCATTTTTATGATTTATTGTTAGCGGCTGTCAGGGGCAAAGTAGGGGCCACGTGAAGAGCGACTCTGCCCATTATTCCACTGTGTTTTGTTAATGTATTTATTCTGGGCGCTGTCAGTGTCTTTAGGACGATCAGCTCATAGTTATTCACATCATCATGCTGTGGAAATTACAAGCACTGCCAAATGCCCGAGTGATTCACCGCCACACTTTTCATTAAAATATGCCCACGGAAGAGAATGAAGGCCACAAAAGAAATAGGAGATAGTCTTTCCATCAGCAGGAAAACTCATAAATATTGTAATTGAGTGGTTATAGAAAATGATCGGTTGTGAGCCACTGTGCTGTGATTGACTTTGAGTGAATGCTGTCTCACCGCTTGAAAGAAATGAACATGAACGCTGGCGACAAAAGCAAAACAAATTAATGGTCTTTGTGAATAACTGCATTGAAGTCACCTGACTTCTGCAGGCTGCATGAGAAGAGACACAAAAATGACATTGTCTCTTTGTGTTTTTGCATTTCATTTTACTTCCAGGGCTTTTACTTGCTGACTCCTTGAATCCCCCCCCAGATTTAACCATGGGAACTTTAAGATAGCTTTTAATGTAATAGAATGTTTAAATGCTGCATACCTTAAGAAAATGAATTAGATGGATCCAGCGCAGTTGCCAAGAAGCTGACAGTCCAGTTCACTTTTCCCTTTTGGCTATCTTGACTCCTAATGTGGGTTCAATTTGTACAGAGAGCCCCTCCAGTGTTAGGGAGCTTCAGGCATGAGCAATTGCCCAAATAAATCACCAATCACCCTCTTTCTCTTCTTTCTTGTAGCGTTCTGATTTCACACCACGTTGGCATGTTATTGGCCCATTCAAGACCTGAGCCCCGGTAAGTTATAGACACAGAGCAAAATCTCAACTTATAACATTTTCCAAAAAATAGACATTGGTCTTCCATGTCACAGAGTTGTTTTGTACATTTTTTCATTTGTTCCCCAAGAGCTTAAGAGGTTAATGGTGGTCTGGAAGGCAGGGAGGAAAAAGAAAAACACAGAAAAAAGTAAACACAGCAGCTTATCGTGGATAATGTTCCTCTGCAATGTCACATTCTGGCATGTATGATTGATATCATGTTAAAACTATGCAGAACAGTGTCAGGGCTGATTAATGAAACTCCTTAACAACTCGGTTAAGATGAAAATGCTTATAAAACCTGTTTCTTGCAAATATGTAAATAAACAAAATGAAAAATGAAGATCTTGAAGAAATTTTCCCAAACTTGTCTCTGAAACAAAGATGCACATCATTCACATTTAAAGCCACACATCCCTGTATACAGTGTAGATATTAGTTGATTGCTTTAGTCTGCGCAATTGTCACAACCAGAATAACTGCTGCACATTTGATAATAGAATTTAAGTAAACTGAGTGCATTTTATATTTGGGACTGATTTAAGGGAGACAAACTCAGAGCATGATCAGAGCGAGGTAAACTTAACAAAAAAAGATTATGGAGGTCCAGGAGTGGGCAAAGAAAATATAAATGGGGGACACAAATCCCCAAAGATTGTGGTGGGTCTAAAAAGCCACAGCTGATAGAGGCTGCAAATTGCTTCGGAACTCCTCATGCAAAATTCATTACTTTTCTCTCTGACTAATACTGAATTTGATTCTTTATTCTCTTTGATAAATTTCCATCCCTGTATAAATCACTTTATTCTTAAATTATTCTCTAATGTCCTGACAGGAACCGATATTAACTCAAACTACAGAAGCTTTCGAAATCCTTAAAGATTTCAGTCGAGTAACTTAATCCAATAGCAGAATGACCTCAAAATATGTGTAAAAAAGGGATTTTCTTCTTTACAAATTTTGTGTATTAGAAAATAGTGTTTGAGAACATGGGGGAAAAAAATACAATTGAGGATGTAAGAATTATGGAATAAAAAAAATGAACAGTTTCTCAGTGCTCTGTTTCGGATTGTTTAGGTGTGTGTAAAAAATATGGCATGATGATCTGTAGTTAGCATAATTCCTCCTCAAATGCTGTAACATGTAACAACCCTCAGTGTGTTTATAAGCTGTTCATCTCTTCTTTCATGAGTATTTGCACCTGCTTCCACCCAACTACCCTTGCTTTGCTAGCTAGCAGGGGAGGAAAGGTTCACATTCACATAATCCACAGTGCAGTTCATATCACGGTTTTTGTGTTTTTGGTTTTGTTTTTTAATATATATTTTTTATACTCTAGAAATAACCATACATCAGCAGCAGATCTATAACTTAATAATCCACCATTTTTTCAGATATTCTTAAGAACTAATTAAGCAATCATGCAATAATTGAAAGAATGGGGCAGCGTGATTAGGCACACCATTGTAACAATCTAAAATCAAATTTTAGCAGCAACAGGGGAGACATTGCTGCATTTAAACATGCTTTTAATTAATATGACTAAAAAGGTTAATAACTGATTGTACTCTCAGAAAGAATTTAAAACTTCTGTTTTGTCTAATCTTAAAAGAATAGGTCACTAAAAACAGATCAACAGCAAACACTGTACAGAATGAAAGATAAACAGCCTCTTTCTTTAATTAAGGCTTTTGCCCTGTCTTTCTTCTCAATGAGTAGCTGTTTAGTGAGCAGAAGTTGCCTTTTCTTATTCGACTCTCCTTGTCATTTGTCATTTGTTTCACCACCATAGATTAGCAAAGTGTTGCCGCTAGCGTAAGCAACATGTATTACATAGTGCTTGCATATAGTTGCAATATTATCCACCACTTTTTTTCTGCTGTCATCATAGGTAACATGAAATCTGAAATGCTCCCATGCAGGAGAATAAACTGTTCCACTCCTACTGGCTAGCGGAGATTACTTTGATCCACAAATGTGCTCTTGGGGACTAAGATATTAGTTGTGGTTAGGTTAAGGTTATAGTTGGGAATTTACTAGTTGTGGTTAAGGTTAGGGATAACATTTTATTTAGGATCTCCAAATGAATGGAAATCAGTGCAGTGTTTTTGGAAGCTACTACTTAATAGCTACCCAAGCCTGTGTCTTTGTGTTTCCATCACTTTACATACACTTTAAAGAGGACATTCACTGGAAAATCAAATTTCTGAGGTTTTTTGGTCTGTCTCCGTGTCCTTCCCGTAACTAAACATCACCAAAGTGTCACAATAAAGACTTCAGCCATGTCTGAGAAAGAGGGGTTCACTGTTTACCTGCACTCGAGCACCCGGTTTTGAAAAGTTGAGTTTAGTTATGTAACTAGCACATTTGCTGTGCATAGAACCCTCCCCCAACAGCTACTCCTGGTCGTGGGCATGAACATTAAACCTGACGAAGAAGCACCACGGAGCAGTCAGTCAGCTGGTAGCTGGCCAATCACAAGAGACTCAGTGTTCTGGGGGGGGCATGCATTAAAAAACAGAAACAGAGTGCCTGTTCGGAGGCTGGCCGAGAGCAGCAATAAACTGGCTTAATCTAAAGACACTATGAGACTTTTGACCATGAATATTATTTAACTCATCTATATCAGTAATCTCGATTTTGGGTTCCAAAAGACCATTTTATGTTACCTTTAAGCCCAGTGAGCACTCTTCCTTAAAGAGCAATTTAACATCAAATGACATTGATTCTGGATGTGTTTGGTCTATCCACTTGTCCTCTGAACCACAGGAAGTTGTATTAAATTTCAGAAAAAGCTTATTAATTCATATATCTGTGTCAGTTATACAGATCTCAGATACAGATTTACAACTTTGGACACACACAAAGGAACTCAAAATCAGACTCTCGAGTACATAAGTGTGTATCAAAATTAAGCTGGAAGTCTTTTGATGTCCTGTAAATATATTTTACTTAAACATTTTAACATTCATTGCTTGGAGATAGCTTCATATCTGTGCTCGGTGTCAGCACTGTGCTCAGTGCATGACAATTAGTGCCTTACATAACCACTAGCCAGCCTTACACCCACATTCACACATCCACATACACACAAGCAAAATCATTGCAAATGCTCATCCAGAAATGAGCAAACAATCTACAAAAACCCACTTTCTGATTGTTGGTAACCTGAGGGATTGCTTCCTCCAATTGCTCTTTTGCACATATATCTCACATCATGGCATTATACAAAAATGCTAGACGTATTTGTTGAAATATTCTTTGCTGAACACATTTGCTTGCCTCTGGGTCTTTCTGTCCTTTGCAGCTGCTGCAATAATGGCTGATGCGATGAGATGTTCCCATTGCATATCCCATCACTTACACCAATAAATACTGAGAGCTGTAAATGATATGACTGGTCTCACCCTTGCCCCAGGCCACCCATTAGCATATTAGCACAAATACCCTTGTCAATATAGGTATATGTACTGTATGTACGTGAAGAAACATGTATTTTCTTATAGCCCCTCAGTGCTCTTCTCACATCCTGTTTGTAATTGCTGTAAAGGTTCTGTAACTTTGTCCAAGACAGTCTCAATCAGCTTACTTTGATGAGGAAGAGGAATCTGAACTTCATGGCCTGAGACGAAAAGGAATAAGAAGGGCTACTGATGTGTACAGAGAGGGAAAAAGTGAAGGTAAGGATATGGGGAATTGGTGAGAGACGTGTAGAGAGAGTTCGAGACATGAAGAGACAGACAGGGAGGATGTGAGAGAAAATAAGAAATGGCAAAAAAAGATCTGTTCTGTTCCCTTGGTGATCTGAGTCATATTTATTGGCTGGATTTGATGCTGTGTTTGTGATAATTAGTAGCGCTGTGAGTCTGAGAAGTATGTGTGTTTGATATAGCAGTGAAATCAATATTAGATGTATTAAAACCTTCCAAACACTACCTCAGGATCTCATACTTACCCTTTTCCATCTGAAAACTTGCATAAGACAGAGGTTGTCTAATTCACACTAAAATTATTGTTTTTATGTGAGATTTTTAAATCCCAATATAGCTGCTGAAAAGGTGATTTACACCTGTCCCATCATCTGTGGTTGATTTTGTTTTCTCCCATGTGACCCATGGATTAATAGACATCATCAACATGCTGAAAATAAGACAATTTGAGGAAAGAAATTAATACCATCACCACCATAGCCCACAGTTATGTTATGGTGGTTAGTATTTTGCATCGTTTACTGTGGTGTCTCTTGAAATCAGTTGTTTGTATGATTGGATATTGGGTGTTGTATCAAATTTTAAGTAAGCAAGCATCGCTACAGACTGCTTTTTTAAATGCTAATAGCATTGCTAACAACCAGATGATGAATGCATGTCATAGTATTGTGATGGTAAAAGCAAAAAGAGAAAAAAAAGAAATTAGTGTGTTCACCCAGGTCTTCCATTCCTACTGAAGCCAATAAAAAGTGTATGCATTGCAGAGTCATTTGATTATGGAGTAAATGCTGACTAAACACATTATCATTGGTGAAAACCCATTAGGAGTGGGGTATACACTGCATGTCTTTCTTCATAAAGTGCATCATTGGCTATAAAACCTTATCAAGCAAAACACAAAAGCTCCAGAGCTATTTTGACTCACCAATAAGTTTGTTGAAAATTGGATCCATTCTTGAAGAACTGAATATGATGAGCACCACATCTGAAGCAATTCACTGGCCTTGAATGAACATATTTATGTGAAAGTGACAGATCAAATCCAACCGCCTTCAGATGAGTTTCATGAGTTTTTTTGTGCAGATGAATGATCAACAAATGTAAACGTGTGTGACTCAGGAGTGTGGAGGCAATGATTTGTATGTATGCAGCATGAAAACGGTCACATTGGAGTAGAAAACATGTCAAGGCTATTTTTTTGTTTACTGTTGATTCTCAAAATCAAGTTATAGGTGCTAGGATGACAATGACTGAATAAAGTGCAAAAGGAGGGGGAGCTCACACACTCCATGCCACAAAAACTTAATACACAATATTTCAATCCAGTGTAGATTTTCATTAGGTGAGATTTATTTTACAGATGTCATGAAATAAAAAAAAAAAAAGAAAAATTACTCAATGCATTTACAAAAATAATGTAATTGTTTTCAACATTTGCAAAGAATGTGAAACAACAGTGACGTATTGCCTTTTACAAATTGTGTTCAGACAGCATTTGTGTCTCAAAAAAAACAAAAAAACCCAAAACTCAACAATTCATAGAAAGTGTTGTATATTGTCCTGATTGGGCTGAGATCTGCAGTGTAAAAATGTGGAAACGTATACAAAAACATGATTGTATTTTGTAGACAAATTGGTGAGTAAGTGGCGATTGCGTTTATTAAAGAGGACATTCACTTATCTAAACATCACCGAAGTGTCACAATAAAGACTTCAGCCACTTCTGAGAAAGAAGGGCTTCTCTGTTTACCTGCGCTCGAGTAAGCGGTTTTGAAAAGTTGAGTTTAGTTATGTAACTAGCACATTTGCTGTGCATAGAACCCTCCCCCAACAGCTACTCCCGGTTGTGGGCATGAACATTCAACCTGAAGAAGAAGCACCGCGGAGCAGTCAGTCAGCTGGTAGCTGGCCAATCACAAGAGACTCAGTGTTCTGGGGGGGGTGGGCATTAAAAAACAGAAACAGAGTGCCTGTTCAGAGGCTGGCCGAGAGCAGCAATAAACTGGCTTAATCTGAAGACACTATGAGGTTTTTGACCATGAATATTAATTTATCTAAGTAGATATCAGTAATCTAAATTTTTGGTTCAAAAAGACCATTCTATGGTGACTGTTAAAGGAGGAGAGTCTGGGACAAAGAGCCTCGTGCTGCTTGAGGGTGATGAACATGAACACGAGGGTGATGAAAGAGTGGTAAAATCTGAATGCCGTAGCTGTTGATTGATTAGAGAGGCAGTCGATGCCAAATTCTATCATATGTATAATTTCAAAACTTTATACTGAACTGAAGATTTGCACATGGAACAGCAAATAAGATTGCTAGATACCCTTATACCCTTGTTTATATACACTGTTTCTTTTTTTTCTGAAAAGTGGTTTAAGTATTTTTAAGTAATTTTGTAGATTGGTACATTCTCCCATCTCATCTCATTAAATATACATTTTAGGAAAAAAGTTGTACATTAAAGCCTAGAAACACAAAGCATTTAAATTCAGTTCAATTTTATTTGTATAGCGCCATATCACAGCATACATTATCTTAAGGCACTGTACTTGGTAAGTCTGAAACCTTCACAATATTATAGAGAGAAAAGAAACCCAACAGTTCATATAATGAGCAAACACTAGGCACCAGTGGAGAGAAAAAAACTCAATTTTAACAGGAAGAAATCTCTGACAGAACCACACTGCAATAAAAAAACAAAAGAAACAGAAAATAACTTGCCTTCTGACACCCACCCTCGCCTTCCTTTCTTAACTTTCAAACTGAACATAAAGTAGCTCTAATAGAAAATGTCTTCAGCCTTTTGACTCCCCCGATTCATTTTTTTTCTTTTTCAGACCAAATTATTACTTTTAGCCTGCACTCTGCTGCACTGTTTCACCAATAGCAGATGGAAACTTCAGCTCAGATATCTAAATCCTTGCTTGTAATATAAAAACACTTAAAGATCTCATTTAGATTAGTAAATATAATAATCATTGTCATCTATACAGTAGGTCCTTCTATCTCAACTTTTTCTAAAAATTACGTTACAAGGCTGAGTGTTGTTTCTTTTCTGGTTCGGTAGAAGAAAATATTTGAAATGCAAATCAATACCTCAAATGAAGCAGACCCTTTCATATTTGGCACACACACATTATCTAAGAGCTATTTGATTTCACATGCAGAGGCATATCTAAGTGAAATCAAATAATCTTTTTAAACTCCCCACTACCCTAAACATTAGGCTTTGGATTCCAGGCAGGGGCTGAGTAGACTACTAATGTGCCAGCAATTGAGAACTTAAGTGTCCTTTCACACTTTAATCAAATTGATAAGGTGGTTCTATATTGCAAGGACAATTTTGCTGACCTGGGTTTGGAAAATCCTCAGGCTTTAGTTTTCTCTCCGTCTGTGTCCGAGTCTTTCACTCTGTGCCTTCACCGTTTACCTTTAGTTAGATTCAGCCCAATAACATTTTAATCAGATTGGATTAACGACTGTATTCATGGACACACAAAAATGATTGAAATAACATACTGGTGAAATATTACAACAAATCAAAACTATACAATGGGAGATTTAAAATGAAAAGTAAAAATAGTCATACAAACTCATTATATGGCTCAGTGTGAGGCAGTAGATGTGTTATGATTGCCACTGATATGTCTATATTAAGAATAGATTATCATATTAGTATGACAAATGAATCACTTCTGCCTATGCATCTATCTCTAGAGAAATTAGCAGAAATTATCTGATTTCTAGTTTTTTTTGTAAACCTGCCAACTGACCAACAAACATTACAACGCAACAACAGATAAAGTTAGAAAAACTCTAATGAATGTATTCAGCTATGAAAATAATTAAATCTGAATTTTAAATTCTTATTCACCACGGTGGTTGACAACATGTCAACAAAGAATTTGTTTGCTGTGAAGAATTGCTGAAGACTCCTTTATCAACAATTGAAACATGTTATATAGTTTAGTTTGTTTCAAGCTCACTAAGTCTTTGAGATTGTGACCCTATAGGATATGTGTGATTAAGATTTTCCTCCAGGTATTCATGCACAGTGCACTAAAAATGATATAGTCATCGAATACAATACCCTTGGTGGAATTAGTATAGTGTTTTAAGTCATATCACTTTTCATCCCTCCATTTTCTCTTGGTTACTGTAACCAACTGAGCTCCTGCCACTCTTTTTGTTTCTATTCCCTTCCGTATTTCTCTGAAATCTACCAAGTTTTTGATAGTCTGTCTCACTGTTGTTCCAAGATAAAGCCACCTTTCACTGTTTTGAGATCAAAGAGCGAGTTTGCAGAATGGCAAGAGAGAATTGCAAGAGAGGTAGAATAAAGCAGAAATTGAGGGAAATGTGGAGTCGGTTGAATAATCTGAAACTGAAATGCTGACACTTTTCCTGAACCTTCGCTTTTAATACACTTTGTATACCTATTCCAACCGTGTAAACCAAGTAAATCGTATAGGCATGTTAGGATTTTTTTTACTCTTGTACCATTATTAAATAAAATACCATTGCCTTTAATGCCATGCATTTTGTATGTTTACCTTTTAATTACTTGTCAATGGTTCGTGGAGAACATAATTTGTCTTTGTCAAAATGCAAACATTTTACTTGCAGCTGATTTATTCATGATTTACTACAAGTATAAATTATTTGTCAGATTTTGGCTGATCTTTGTGTGTTTTTAGATGAATTTATTAGGATGTGAATGGTTGAAAAACTAGCTGCAGCTTTGAATATTCAGTAAGAGATGTCTTGGAGAGATCAAAAATGGCCCTCATAGCTATTTTGTAATACAGTTAAATGCTTTGGAGGGAAATAATTGATGTGAAAATATGTTTCAGTCATGTAGGAAATCAGTATATTATGGAAAAAATATGGTTTACAAGGTTTTATCCAGCTTCTGTGTTGTCTGTTTGGGCGTTCACAGCATGTTGTTGATACCAGCATTTGTGTGGCAATGTGAGAGCTTTTTTTGTTCGAGGACTCACGGGCAGGATGAAATATCATTTCATAATAAGCTGACCAGAAAAAAGTAGACACAGGAAAGAATTTGCATTACCATTTCTTTTCAAACATGCATGCACAAGTTACTAGAACATTAACACCTTGATTTGCACTTAATAAATATATTCTTTATTTCTTAACACAAAGTTTAGTGGATTTGTGGGACCATGAGATGTTTGTTTGTTTTTTTTTTTTTTAGTAACAGCTTAACAATAATGTTGAGCCTGAATGTTGTTGATACAAGCTCTCATATCAGTAAGAAAATTCTGTGATATTTTGGATTTTTATATTTACACCATAAATATAAAAAATGTACTTATTTATTTACCACTGTCTGACAGACGGCACATCCTATGGTAAAGGCTTCAGGTCCAATGTGTAAGGGGTAGGTGGCTTGATTTGAATAAATGATCCATCGGTATAGCTGTCTAAACAGTATATTGAGTTAAAAAAAAAAACAAAAAAAACACTGTTTGGTTTTCATAGCTTTTAGAATAAGCCTTTTGTGTAAATTAATACATACTTTCATTTTTCTGTCACCATTTGGCTACATAGTGAAAAAGGGGATCAGCAACACATTTTTGAATATATTTAAATAGGGAAAGTTTGCTATATGTAGTTTCAAACTTGAACAGTAATTTTGCAGTGAATGTGCCTTCACATTTTGAGAAAAGAAGTGAATATTTACTTGAAGGATGTCCTTGTAATAGTCTGGTCTTTGTTGTTGAGCTGACACAGACCACTGGTTAAATTCTTTTGTCAGCAAAATATTGTCTTGTTCTACATCTTGCTTTTTCTTAGTCAGAAAGAAGTTCATGGCTTTTGCATTACCATCCTTTGTCCTGAGAGAAGAATTTTAAATTTATTTTCAAGAAAATTATATAAATCTTGGATACAGAAAATGACTTCAAGACCTCTTGAATGTTATCATTTAAACAAATAATTTGATGTGGCCTATGCCCTGAACACATCTTAAAACAGAAGCATTCATACCTGTTCTGTATAGTCACACAAGAGCCCAGTAGCATTCTTTTGGAGGAATTCAATAGATAATCTGAAAGCTGTTTGGTAGTAATGTAGGGCTAGATTGAAAAATCATAAAACAGTGCATAAAAACAATGGATACCTGACATAACGTGCTTTGACCAATTAGTGTACAGTGTGTGCACAGTGGAAACGTTGAGCATTGAACAACCCTCTTTTATTCTGTGAAAAAGACAATAAAGAAATTGAAACTTCAATATTGTCTGGCAAGCTCAAACAAAATAAAACTTTAAGGCACTGAAAGCAGTCAAGTATTTCCACAAAACATATTGGACATGAAAGGACAAAGCTCACACTGCCATGAACATTTCAAAGTTAATTTCAATCTCAGCCAAGCTTTATGGCCTAAAGGCTGTTAAAAATTTACTAATTTAATTTAACATACCTGCACAGATATTCTCTGAGTGAATTACTAGCCAGTAAATGTTATGCTACATTATATATTTTACTGAAGTGAGACACTGTATAAGCCACTCTCAACATAATCTAAATTCAAAACACTCTCCAAGTGTCTAATATATATTGAAAATCAGTAGTCGTATAATAATAATAATGCAATAAAAGGTCTATGTTCTGTTGAACATAACATTTCCTTAATTAGTGATAAAACAGGCCTCAGTAAATGTGAATGTAAAAACAATTAAACAAGATAGAAATTAGTACCTGCAGTAAAGTGTATGACATAGTTGGTCTGCCATTGGAGGTGCTGTGAACCATATTTCTTAATTGTTAATGTGCTCTGTGCACACACTCATTTTGGACACAGACATTTTGGAAAGAGGAAAGTTACAAGTCTATTAGGACAACAAGCACCCAGGTGATTAAGAACGTAATGTTCCAAGGAATATTTCTGTCCTTGGTGAAGGCCTGATGCTTCCACAGTGAGGTTAAAATGCAAAATATTTTAAGTCAAAATTTATAGTGCTACGAAAAAACACTACTACTCGGTTGGAGAAAGTCAAAAATTACCCTTTTAATAATTAAACTTTATTTTGCACTTTCCCACTAATTTTTTCTGAGTTGCAGACCAGACGGCACATTCGTCCTTAACAATTCTCGGAGGACATTTTGACAGTCATGATTTCAGAATTGTTATTGTGCATTCACAGCAAACATGTAGCAAATATTCATATTATGGTAGTTTAATGAATTTGGCTTTGGGATTATTTGTATTAACTCATGGTGACATCATATTAAACAACTCTTTCACATGAATTAAGCTATTTCGGTGTAACTACTCTGGTGCTGAGTCTGTAGATCCTGAATGGAACTGTGGCCATTTCTGCATGTAAACAGTTTCAGTTTATCCTCCAGGAGGAAGGTTTCAGTTGTCTCCATGGCAGCCAGTGACACACTTTTGACACACATCAGTTTATCCTTCTATAAGCGTGTTTATTTTATTATGGATGCATCAATCTGACTTCTTCACTCCCACTACCTGGGCCAATACCCATTGTTGAATTAATAAATTGTATACCTTATCACGTGGAAGAGACTCAAGTCACCAGGCTCAAATTAAACATTACTTTCCTATCTTTGTAAAACAAAATGTGACAAATTAACACATAAAGTTCTCCTTCTCATTTATTTATTCATTTATTTTGGTGTGTCCAAACTTTTAATTGGTAGTGTATAAGTGAATTGTTATTTATTAAAAATAATAAATAATTGTGCAACAGCAGCAGCTTGGAATAAGACAAACACACCAACAGAACAAAAACTTCTTTGTAAATATTCATTGCAAAACGAAATTAAAATCCAATTAAAAAATGTTTTTTTTTTTTTTTTAACAATTTTTCTTATTTGCTGCTTAAATTTAAAATTTTACACCTCATTGTGACATTGTAATTATTTGGATTTTACAATAAAACTTGCTCAAAGTAATCATGAATTTAAAAAGGTAACCTCTTTACTTCAATGGATGCACGTGTATTTATTACTTTAAATCTTCAGGATATTTGCATACTAATAATAATTTGTCATCTAAAGGTCATCTTTTTGATGTTCTACTTATCCTAACTTTAAATGTACATGGCATCTTATTACATTCAAGTTTGCACCATTCTTTTATTAATACTATAGAGGGATAAAAAATCTAATAATGTCATAGGTTCACAGTCTTGCCTGTTTTTGTCCAGTTGGGTAGCAAGTGCTTACACAGGTTCATCCTCCACAGCACTGAAGCGTTTGTTGACAGCTTGTAACAGGGTCTTTTCATTGTTTTGATCCCAGAGTCTGCCTCGATATCCTTAGCCAAGGATGCGTTTGAGGATGGTGACAGCTGGAATGACATCAGCGATTCAGGTGGTGATTGAGCTTACTTTCCTGGTTAGCTCTTCAGTCGTTTTTTTCCAACAAGGCCCAATGGTTAGCTGTCAGTGTCATGGACAGGTCATGTTCAGCAACATAGGGACAGAGTACTTATTTCTGATACTGAAGACTGTCTCTCTCTATCTCATCTTAACGTCTTTGTATTTGGGATGTAAAGTCCTCATGTAAAGCCTTGAGATTTGAAATGCCGCTTACCAGGTAAAGACTTTACTCAGTCAAAACTTGTCAAATTGTACGGGACTGTACCAAACCAATGGAAATGTACCATGATGGAAACAATGAATAAGTGAACTCACTTGCCTCACTTATCTCTTTTTCTTCTTAATTTTGTGCTCTCATCTATTTTTCCCTCTCTTCCCTGCTCTCCCATGATCATCCTTTTGCTTTTTTTATTGGCTAATCCCTCAACAGCAGTAGCTTAATGAGCTTCTCTCTCAGCTCCCTCTCTCTCTCTTGTCAGTGTAATTCCCCTCCCCCCAAAACACACTCACCCAGATTCCCATCCCTCCACAGGCTTTTCTTTTAAAGCGCTAATAACTAGCCTTACTAGTATGTTAGCAACCTGCCTGATAACATTAGACCCAACAAATCTCATCTTTTGCTTTGCTACTGGGGATTGTGTTCTAATTATCAAGCATATCTGATGCACTGTGCTTATTGCTGTTTAGGGTACTGCATGTAGGCAACTATATGTGTTAACATGTTCAAATGCGTGCATGCATCTGCATGCATGTGTGTTTAAGACCTCATGTGTTTGCATCATTGCTCCTGGTAGATGGTGCTGGAGTGATTTGACTTAGATGGGATGAGATATTGCAGCAGGACAAGTAAAGTGGGGAAAAAAGGTGGAGGAGGGGGTGAAGCCTTGTATTAGAGATAGTCCCCTGGTCTGCTATCAGCAAGGCACAATTATAGGCCGAGTGTATGTACTGTAGATGCTTGGAGACCCAGAGGTCACACATCACTCTAGTGGGTGTCTTAGTGTCGTCATCCTGTGAAATGGTGCAAACCTGCATTGTCTTTCTAAATGTGTGGGCATCAGATAGTATTTGAGAATATTAAATAAAGCAAACTTCGAGCTAAACTGCAGAACACCATGCACTTTTTGGTGTGAACATGGAGGACTTGTTTTCAGTGAGATTGCTCTTATTTACACCTTTTACAAGCAAAAATCTTACTGCAGTTGGGGCAACAACTGTTATTTATGTCAAATCTGGCAAAACATATCCAGACAAGGTTTGTACATCTTTTCATTACAGTTGGAGAAAGTCTATGTCGCCCTCGCTGCCAGTGTTTGTGTGTATGTAGTCAGCCCCACCTCTTCATCAAAGATAAACTGCATTTTTTTTTTTTTCAAAATATCGTTAGCACTAGGGTCAAGCAATTGGACGGATATATTGGCTTTCAATGATTGGCTGAGTCCATACACAGTTGTTATTTTGGGGGAGATTTTTGTCACTGTTTGATTGCAGTTAGAGAGGGCAGTGGGTCACTCATTTTACAGTTAATAAACTTCATAATATTTGATGACATAAGAAAGTGACAAAAGGAGCTGCGGCTTCTTCCAAATGGATTGGTGGCTAGGGCACTCGGTTTGCAGTGTACATTTCATAATGCAATGCAGTGGATCAGTGATTACAAAGTCATCACTGACGGGGGAGGGGTTGAATTTAAGAAAAAAAAATTATGGCACTGACCACTCCCAGGGCTTTAAGGTGTTATTCTCAGCAGGACGATGGATTTGCAAATGGTTGTGCAGAATGGTCGTGTTTGAAGCTTTTGCTTGATTCTTTTTCCAACAAGCTCAATCCAAGCTTGCTAATGGTGTGAGGTGATTGCGTATTGCTTTGCTCCCACCCTGCCGAATATATGTCGGCAATAGCCTGTTCTTACGCTGCCCATAGCTGTTTGGAAAATTCGGCCATATCGCCCAACACTAGTTAACAGCACTGTTAAAGTAATTGCTTATTGATATTACGGTAGTTTGAAATTTTGCCAAGGGGCCCATTTAGTACCAGGTTTCTATACCCATCCCCACACTTATGTGTAGTAAATTCAATTTCTGCCAATAGTCACCCACATTTTATACAGTGGGCCTTAAATTTTGACTTCTTAACTCTGAACACAGATGAACACATTGATTGGGCCACTGGGTATCCTACAGAGCAAAGAGCTGAGCTACATTGATTAAATGTACTACATCAGTGCTTCCCAATTACTCAGATCAATTTGCTTTTGTCTGAATAGTGATACATGTACAGTAGCCAGTGTTGCCACTTCACCACTCTATCAGGTGCCAAGAAGCATATGAGGAATTAGTGCCAGATCTGATTACTGCACCTTTTAACCGTTCACCTTCTGGAATTAATAAGCTCTCTCTAATGTTTATCCAGCCCCTCCAACCTATAGACAAAATTATCTATTATTTACTTGACAGCAGTTTAAATGAGGAGGCCCATTTGGGTTTAACAGCCTCTTGCATGGTATCAGATGGATGAGGTGGAGTGTCATTGATGGTAATCTGAGCTCTCCAGCTGCTTTCTGTTGCCTGAAAAGGAGGTGTGAGTGTTGATGACAGTTTTTAATCACTTCCCTCTCAGACTTTGAGAGGCTTTGGGTTTTGGCTACTCATCGAACCCTGCAGTTAAATGATCTTGAATGTTCTCCCAGTCTATCTTGTCCCTCCTTTGCAATCATTTTCCCTCCTCCTAATTCGGACTGAATGTATCATGGTCTTTTAAACAAATGTCTGTGTGATGAAGCCAGCCAAAGTTTGTGGACATCATCCCTGCAGGTTGTATCTGCAGCATTTGTGTGCAAACAAACACAGCAACAACCATGTTGGCAGAAATAAATCAGCAATAGTAACACAATCAGATAAAGACAGAGACAAACATTGTTTTGTTTTCGGGGGGATGGGGGCAAAAAGTGTCTGACGGGAAAATCAAAGACTCAAGTTCTTCAGAGTTCAATCTGCTTATCTGACTCTCAGAATTCCTGTGGGAGAGACTTACTGCTCTGTATCCATACCAACTTTTAACACGAGTAGGTATGAACAAGTGTGTGATATTGTGTATTTGGCTTTTGTATTGGAGCTGTGTGATTTTTGTGACAGTGTGTGTGATGTGAGGCCTTCACAAATTGAGAAATGCTGACAGGAAAAATGAGAACAAGAATGAGAAGGGCGGGAGAAACAAACAAGAGCTACAGAGTCTGGGAGATAAATTTTGTCACTTGGCAAAGCAGCAGTGGACAAGAGCATGCTGATCTGTAGACTACATGATTTTGATTTGTCCTTCTTTGTCCTTCTCTCTTTCTTCTTTTCCTCTCTTTCCTCTCATTCCCATGTCTCTGTCTTTGATCACAGGCTGTTGTTTAATAAAGGAGGTAAGTCAGGTTTAGTGACAATGAAGAAATAGAGGAAGTAACCTTTCAGCCTTCACCTGCAGAAAAACCACCATCCGAATAGAAACATTCATACAATTACAAATTAGATACACTGTTTTATTTTATTTCCCCTAACACTGTAGAGGAAAGAATTACAACCATGTTGTCTTATGTTACTTCATGTGTGTTCTGCACTGACGCTTTTTATTTTAGTCGAGGTGGTACGGTTTAATGTGGAATTTTGCACAATGGCACCATTGACTTTACTGAGATTAACAGAGGAACCAGCGAAGGCGATAGTGACTTTTACATAACAATGGCTCCATCAGCAACACAGCACAGTTGCATGTTTGCATGAAATAATCCATTAAAGGCAACAAAAGTACGACTATGGGCTGCTCTCATCCCTGAGGATGCCCCAGAGGATGTAAATAGTTCCCATTCTTTGGTAAGAAAGAAAAATGTCAAAGCCTTGTATACTTCCAATATGTATCGTTACCTTGTCTCAGACACTAGATTACAGTGCTCTATTGGTTCTAATGCCAAGGTGTATTGGATGGGCTTCATTTATCAGGCTCCACTATGCACATATGTGCACACACAACCTGCTATGTTCATGCTTTACCACAAGGATGAAAAATCATTCCAAACCTTTGAAACAAACATGCACCAGTATATTTTTTCTGCTCAATCTTTTACTGTCAACCAGATGCAGCAGCCAGACTTAACCACTGTGTGGGACTAAATGAAAAGGGGATTAAGAGGTAGGATCACTCATGGACCCATTTAGTGTGTTACATTATGTTGTATAATTGGGAGATTCTTATAAAAATACAAAAAAGTATTGACAACAATATTTTCTATAAATTATGGTACATTATTTGTTGTTAAGGGCCAGTGTGTAAGAATTATGGACATCTAATGTTAAGACTGCAGATAAACAGAGATTGTCAAGGGAACAAGGATGGCCTTCGTATACCAGAAAAGATGCATTTTTTCCTCTGTTTGCCTCATAAGCTTCTTCAAAATGTATAATGAGCACTCTGGCTGGTTCGTCAGATGATCCTTAAATCAAGGCTCTTGTCTTAAAGTAAATCTAAAATGGTTATACACTCATAGAAACAATTATGGTAGTATATTCAATTTCCAATAAACCTACATAGATATTACACACACTGGTTCTTTAAATAACAAAAGTAAATGGTCTGTATTTATATAGCACTTTTCTAATCTTGATGACCACTCAGAGCTACCTTACACTATAGCTTTTGATATTCACACCCATTCAGTCATGCATTTTCTACCACACATCTTTCACACAAGCTGCCACATAGTGATGTAGAATAGCAGAGCTGGGAATCAAACCCATAACCTTCGAGTTAAAAGACAACTTGCACTATGCTGTCTATGCTACAGTCACCCTGAAAGGTGTTTTTGCAGAAACAATTTAAATGACAAGCTACTGATTCTAAAATCAAATTGACATGGTGAGGTGAGTTTAGTTGACAATATATGTGAATAATCTTGCCAGTGGTATGCCAGACGAAGCTAGTTTGTTTACACTGGAGTAGATATTTACAGGCACAAAATGGTGTGTATTCACTGGGTTTGGGCATTTTCTGTCTGTGAGGTGCTTGGTCTCTGGAGAGCTCTTAATGAGAGCTGATCATGTTAGGCATGGCATCAGAAAAGAGAGATGCTTTTTATTGCCATAGTCTCACACACGCATGCCCACACGTACTAACAGATGCACAAAAATACACATGCAAGTATTTAAGCTTTGGAAGGTGCCAGATGAAGCACAACTCTTCTCGATCCTTGCATCTTCCTAATAATCACTTTTGTGTGTGCTCAAATCTAAAATGGGACTACTGAGGCTTTTATATCCTTACAAATCCCTTTCCAATCCTTTTTCCCTTGGTCCTTTCTCTCCATATTTCTCACCAACATTCCTCTTCAAACGACTTGTATCTTCTTTACTGCCGATCTCTATCTGTGTTAACTTTGCTTCATCTCCCTTTTCATTCCCTTTTCTTGTACTGTTGCTTTTTTCTCCTCCACCCTCTTCTCTTGCTCACAGTTTCTATCCTCCATCTCTCATTACCAGCCTGCTTCTATAATCTCTGTATTTTCAAATTGTTGCAGTGATTTCAAGAAAGCTTTTCAAAAGAAAAAAGAAAATCTCTGGGTTTTTTCCCCAGTTGTTGCTGAAGCAGAAGAATACATCTGTTACTCCAAACACAAGTAATTACAGTGTTGCTGGAACAAGTGAAGTCCTTGAACCTCTGCCTTTCCTGGTCCTCCTCTCCTCCGTTGCCATGGTGCTCGAGGCAACCAGTACATTGTGTGGTAAGGCATTCGCCTCTGCTACAGAATGAGAACTGCCGCTTTTGCTCTCTTTCTCTCTCTCTCTCTCTCTCTGTTTCCCTCAATTTCTCTCTCACTCACTCTTGAGACGGTGTGTCATGTTTTTCTCTCAGTGGCAACCACTGCCATGACTTCAAAACTGGCAGCAGAACTGGTGCTTATTGAAGCCTTTGTTCTAAAGACCAACATTGTCTTAACCTTAACAGCACTCAAAGGTCTCCCCTAACTGAATGTCTGGAATCGCATTCCAATTAACAGGTAAAAATTGTCAGGGCAGTTTGAGTTGCTTAGGTTTCTAAATTTTATTTTGCAGTCATATGCAAAAACACATTATTTGAATGTTGATGGCTATGCTGATGACCGGAAGATGAATGCATGGAAGTTGCATATCTCTAGCAAATCAGAGCCTCAGCTCTGCTTGTCACAGGTTCTACAATCCCACGCAAGCATGAGAGGGATAAAACATACATTTGTATAGACAGATGTATGATAGATACTATTTTGTCCTTTGAAATTTGCTGGTTCTAGTTGTGTGTTTTCAATGTTAGTACAGGTACATGATATCTCGATCACATGATATATGTTTGTGGTCCGACATCAAAAATCAAGTTCATGGTGGCCTCATGAAAATATTTTCTTGTCCTCGTGTACATTAGATGTCGCTGAAGCCAACAAGCGCATGTTATATGAGCCAGAAAAAATGTAGTGGAGTAAACACCATTGGTCAGCTGAAACGTATACCACTTGGTGACAACTCTACTTTATAGGTGTTAAACTGATGCCAGCGAGTGACTTTGAGGGCACATCATGTTGCACATAAGTGAGTCCTTGTGTCATGTAAAGAAAGATTTGCATTTGATGTCTTTCTCCTTTGTTTATTGATTTTTTTGTGTGTGTTTGTGTCAAACCAGTCTGTAATGATATTACATGACCTTGACACAACTTTGAGATAAGCTACCACTTCCCTCCCTTTATTTTCATACTCCTCTTTGTTCTGCTCCTTGTAAAACCAATGAGCACTGCTGCACCTACACGGACTGATGACTTTGCAAATGTAGCGCCACTAATGAGCTGACATCAGCAATCCATCAGCATGCACAGTAGCTAGCTACATGTGGGATCTCATCCCACCCATAAGATAAAATGCACAGCCATTTACCCCATGTCCTACTTTCATCTCAGAACATCCCTCTTCAAACAGCTCACAAAGCAATGACTCATCCCTCTCCGAAGCAGCATTAGATTAACACCAATAATGCAACCATGGTATGTGTATGAATGCTGGCAGAGAAGAAGAAGCCTGTAACACTATTCTTCCTCAAGTTATATTTTGGAGCTTGTAGCCAAGCCTGCTTTTGTGCTATTTTATGGCAGAGCTTGGCCTCTTGATGTAGGAGCTGGGTTCAACTGAACAGCCTGCCAAGGCCTGCATGCAACGCCCAGAGCTCGGTATTTGTTCATAAAGCTCCACTTGGCAGTATTTAATCGAAAGCAGTAAGCATATTGTCCTATGAGCACTCTCAGCTGTCCATGGGGGTCCCTTGCCTGAGGGCCCTCTCTTTATTTTTTTCTTTTAACAGACTGAATCTCAGCTGACTTTGGAGGAAAAGAGTAACTTAAAACAACACAGGTCATTTTTCCATCTGTCATATTTGACTAAATTTAGTAATTGCCATTCCATCAGGGTGCCAATGTCCCTGCTGTTGGCCTACGGAGAGTTTAGACTACCACATGTCTCTCTTGTATGCTCTGTATAACAAGAGGCTGCGGCCAAGCTGGAGGCTCATTCCCTAAATTAATATTTGGATCTCTCTGCTGTTTGGAAGGTATTGTTGTCTGCATTTCACTTGGGTATCGATTTGGTAATGATATTTTAATCTGTCTTTCAAGAGGTATTACATGTAGAAGTGTAACATCAATAAATCATTACTTAATTAATTTGTAGAAATTGATGTAATTACTGTGAACGTTACTGAAGACTGGCTGCTGTTGCTGGCTGTTGCACTGTATAAACATAAGATATCTGCTTAATGGCTTAAAGGATTACTTTGTAGGATTTAGTGGCATCGAGAAGTGAGGCTGTTGGTAACAAGTAATTCAATACCCTTACGCTTAACCCTTCTTGTATTTAAGTAAAGCCCACAGTGGTCTTAAGATAATGTAAAACCCATACGCAACTGTATATAAATTGATATAGTCCCAAGGTTTCTTCACTGGAGTGTTAAACCAGTGCAGAAGTGCTTGAAACCTGTACTCTGTTGAATGGCTATCAGGGGGCATCTCCAGTTGTTGCCTAAATAAGTCAATTTGTATACGAGTTTCAGATAGAATGACCCGACTTCTCCTGTTGCATCTGGTTACTAATCAACCAAAACCTGAAAGCTGGTGAGATGAATCATGTAATAAACAAACATGGATAAACACCTCATTTACTTCACAGGAGGAGAGTGTGGAGAAGATAGTTATCTTAGCGTTTAGCAACTGACTCAGGAGCATTGTATGGTTAATGGGAAGATCAAAGCTTATTTTAGAATGGACAAAGACCAGTTTGATGTACATACCTTTTTGACACAAATGTTATAATGCATTCAAAAATGCATTGAGGAACAATAGGCGTGGCACAAAAGATGCACATAGCAAAACCATGGTAAGGCAACCCATTACTTCTTCCACATCAGTCTCTTCTCATTATTAAAAGTAAAACCAAAATGGCTCCTGCCAAATTGCAAAGCACAAGACTTCACAATAGCAGTTCAATAAACAGTTTTTGGTTAAAACTGTAAAAAAATCATAAGGTCCTCTTTAAAGCCTTTGTCTTGATTTGTCCAATTTGGGCTGTTGAAACATGACATTGCAACATGCTCTATGGGTAGTGGAACTCATCACTGACATTTATTAGTTCCAGGGGATTATACACTTATCAAAACCTGATTATTTATATTATATTCCATACTGTATCCCATTTCTGCTAATTTCTTTTCATAAACCATTTGTGCTGGTCTTTTGTTGTTGTTCTTGATGTTTTATGGCAGTTTTCATCCTTAATGTTGCATTTCTGATTCCTTCTAATGCCTCTGCTTCCCTTTCTTTTACATGCTGAGTACTTAGTTTTCCTCCGTTTGTTGTCTCTTCCTTCTTTAACAGCATGAGGCAGAAACTATTTATGGTTTATGGCATACAATACCAGCTGCTGAAAGTATTTTTCCTGTCTTCTGTCTCTCTCCTTATTCATCAAATCAGCTTTTTCCACACTAGCTCCACAGAGAGAAAGGATGAGCAGCTCCTCTTTATAACAAACAGAGCTGAGAAGGAAATTCGGAGTTCATTTGGAGAAATAAAGTGCTATGCTTTCCACCATTATGTAGCAGAGTAAATAAGGCTATATGTAAACAGAAAGTTGATGATACTTTTGTGGTGCACTCGTGTGTGTGATGTCAGCAAATCTGATGACGATGTCAACGCTTGATATAGTACAAAGCTTTTTCATTTTTTGTTGCTGTGCTCCAATCAGTCTCCATGTTTTATTCACCGTGCTGGTGGTTCACTTCAGTTGAAACACAAATCATTCCAGCCACGTATTCTGAAGCCCACTTTTGTTACTTGTGCTCTGTTGTTGAAATAGTAACTAAGACAGGAATGGAGACATCACCCAAGTTAAATTAACATAAGTCTGGTATCCATCAACCTGTTTTTATGCGCATTTTTGATTTGTGCATAAATAAAGTCGAATGAAAACAGGTAATTTGAAAGTCTTGACATATTGTATTGAAGTTTTTACGCTTGAGGTAGTTAGAAACTTGGTATTTTGATAAAAAGTAGATGCATATGAGTGTAGTGCAGTTTCAGGGAATAAAAGAGAATGGTTACAAATAACAGAACTAAAATGTGCCTTTCACTTCTGCATTTCGCCATATTGGGGACAATAAAACTGACAAGCAAACCACAGCTTTCCTTGACTGAGTGCAATATATAAATATTACTACAGTAAAATAAAGCCCGACCATATCTTGACAGCTATTGTCACTCTTGTTATCTTTTTGTGGTGAAACAGTTGAATTAAATCCAAATAGGTACCTGACAGCATTTGATGGAAGCCGAAATGTGCATTTTCTGGCTGTGCATTTTATGTTGTGAAATATGAATAAAAAATTGGCTGTTGATAGTTTCCTTAAGATGGTTCAACTGCATAGTAAAACAGCAAGATGATCACACTGTAATCTGTAATCACTGCAGTAACACAATTGAGAATATTACTACATATCAAAATCCAGGACAGTATATCCGTATGTGCAGCCAAGATATGAGTCTCAGCACACTGTCATTCTGCTCATCCCTTCCCTGGTCCTGCACTCAGTCCAGGTCATAAACCATTAGTCTCCCCGTTTACTTTCCCTTTATGAGTCATTACCATTCCATGTTATTTGCAGAAAAAGAAAAAAGTTTTTGTGGCTTAACTTATTTTATCTTTTGTGTGGTCCCCTAATATCTGGCGCAAATCAAATACCTGCTCTTCTGCATGCCTACCCACTCACCCAGACCACCTCTCATTTTTTTCCCTCTTTTACTCCTCTGTTAGATACGCTATGTAAAGAGAGGTATGTGATAGGAAAGTACTTAAAAACACGCAGTGGTTTCTTGAGCTGTTAGAGTCACAGAGAGAACGCAATGCAATAATAAGGTTTTCAGTTGGCCTGTTGAGTTTTCTTTGTGTCTATAGCTTCCTTCTCCCTCGTGTCTCCTCTCTTTTGCGAAATGTTTTCTGCTGTGCACTAAGACTGTGAATGACAAGGTTATACAATGTGAACTGCACTGAACAGTGTCTTTCCATTTGGGCCCTTCTTGCAGATGAAGCAGGGGTTATCTTTAAAGGTACATAAAGGTACACAAACAGAAGGCGTCACTCTCCTCGATAAGCATTTACTTTTATCCTATTCTGCCCACGCACAACCAGCACCAACTTTACCACCATCACTTTTTTTTTCTTTTCTTTTTTTGATGTGTGTTTTTTGGTGTGTGTTGAGGGTGACCATGTATGGCATGGTTCATTCAACAGCTGCAATTACATGTGCATTGATTTCATTATAATAAACAGGTACAGGAGCTTTCCAGTGACTAATTTTAATCAGCTTGATTAATGATGTTTGTGTAGCCAGGATTCGAGTGGTTATCTTTTGGTTTTTGTGCATGTGCGTGTACATCCGTGTTTAGTTCTTGATAAAGTATCATATTTCAAATATGGGTTCTTGAGTGCACATGGACAAATCCCCCCCTTTACAGTCACTAAACAATCTGTGTGCATCACCGATCTCTGAAAAACAGGCAATGAATCATCATTAGTTATTATGATAATTATGCACATTCTCTACTCTAATGCGTTGTAGCTTCTCCCAATGCTGCATAAATCCTCTTTGCTCAGTGTAACACAAGGCTTGATTTCAGAAATAATTTTTAGCACTCGCCCCCTCTGGTACTACAGTCCTGCCTGGCTGATGTTATTAGGAGACAGCATGCAAATCAAAAGCTTTTCACTTCATTATCCATCTACTTGCAATTATGTAAATTATACATTATTGCAGTGCAAATGAAATGATCAGTTTCTATATAGTGCCCCCCCCCCCAAAAAAAAAAAAAGTTACTTGATGTTAAGATTTTAAGTTTACATTGTGTTATTCCTATTTTTAGCATGTGTTAGAAGACATTTCCACTGTAGTGGGATTGGACTAGTTAGAGGTACTAAGCTGAGGTTTGCCTGGCTGCTGAGAAGTACATGCTCACCCTAAGAACATGCACAGTTTAAGTGGGAACTTCCATTGTTCTTACTGCCTGCTGAGGATGTTAAAACATTATGACTATTTTAACAGTCCATCAACCCCTGCGTTCAGCCCTACTATGAAGCAGTGGCACAAAACAGTGTGTTATTACACAAAACAGAGTTAAAGTTATTATGAGAAGTATATAAAAATGGTGGCAATAAAAATTAGACTTTGGCAGTGAACAGTCTAGGTTGTTGACTTGTAAACTCTACATGTGAATGTTTGTGTTTACTTAATGCATGAATGTAGTCGGCCTTAAATGGTTACAGCGAGAAAAAGCATGGAACAGAAACCTTCCTGTACACAACACAGTTTAGTTTGACTGACAAAAGCAAAGTTGTCAGTTTCTTGATGTTTGTGGTTTTTTTGGGGTTTTTTTTTCATGCAAGGATTACAGAAAAGGATAATCGGTGTGACTATGAGAGAATTCACAGTAGCTTTGAAAAGGGAGCCATCAAGAAATGCTGAAATGTTGAGAAATGTTTAATAGTTCAAGTGGCGGTGCAGGTGTTAATCAGATCACATGCTGATATTCCAACATACGTAGGTGTTAGCTAGTCAAATAATGCTTATTTGTTTAAGTTACTAGTAAGTCTTCCAAATATAGCTCAGACCAGGTTGTTCTCTCTGTTGGTCACTCATAGTAAACCTAACAATGGCGGTTACAGCAGAAACCACAGTTCTGTCCCTTTAGGAACATGAGCTACCCTTGTTATGAAGTTAGTTGTGGCAGAAACTTTTAAAAAGTGGCGGGGTTGAATCTTGTCTCTGATGATTGTGCTCATGACCCTTCCAGTGACAAAACTGTCTGACCAATCAGTGGCCAGCAGTCTGTTGACATTACATTTTAGTACTGGGTCAGTTTGCTTGGAACCTTGCCAAAGTAGGTCAAGAAAAGCATCAGGTGCTAGGTATTATCCCTAATGGAAAATCAAAAAAACTGAGTAGTGCTACAACTGTATAATGGAAAAGCCCCAGAAGTTATTTAAACATTTACAGTAAATGCACTTAAAGTTGACTCCATATTTCATTCATACCAACACACATGATGACATATAAAGTGTAACTGTCAATGTTAGTTGGAGACTAAATGGGCACTTGTGTATTGTTGAATGGTTGCACGTGTGCCCATGCTCAGCAGTCTGAATATGTCTGTGCTGTTTCTGTGCAATGGCACTCAAATCATGCTCACTGGGAAGTTAATGGAGGAAGAAAGTCAAACAGAGGACAACACATTCAGATTCTTGCCCTCTCTTGTCCTACACACAGATAAGGATATGCTGTATGCCAGGCTAATGTAAGCCCTCAAGACATACTCATAATTTCCCTCCTAATGTTCCACCTATTAGTTATTAATGGAGGAGCTACGCACACAGAAAGTGAGCTAGTAAGCTCTGGGATTGGCTGTTGTGTCCCAGCTCTGCCTGTCTTATCACTTCGTGAACCAGGGTGAACAGATGATCTTCCTGACCCAACATTTTAAGGCCAAGTGTTCATGTTTGCCTTACAGTAAAATGATACATTATAAATACTTTATTTTTCATGGTACTATTCATGTACAGCCTGCCCTGTCACAGTCCTTTTTGTTTTCTCATCCAAGCACTTTGTTGTGTACAATATTGTGAATAGCATTTAGTTTTGGGCCATTTTGAACCTCCATATCTTTTTGCAACTGTGTGCCCTGCCCCTTCACCCATTGCCTCCTCTCTTGGTCTGCCTTTATTAATTGGCAGCACTCACAGCTGTGGAGGACCAGTCACTGTGTGCAGCTCTTGTCGTAGTCCCCAGACATGATGTCGCAGATAACCTTTAAATCCATGAAAAAAAAATATGGTGGAGACAAAGTTGGAGGGAGAAAGCTCTCCAACTACTGCTAGGGATTGTGGGGCCTGGTGGCAAGCAGCCTTGTTGGGGATATGCCCAGGCTTAGCCTCATCCCAGAGAATTGGGCCATGGGCCAGCCATGTTGCTTGACCTAGCCGTATCAGCAGGGCCAGAAAACAAAGCGGCTAGACTGTGTTTTCTGGCTTTCGGAGTCTAGTGTTAACAATTGTAAGCTCATGCATCAGGCAAATTAAGTGTTTGTTGTGAAGAGGGGACTGTGTGTTCATCTCTTAAGGCCTTTGTCTAAGGCTGGGTTTCCCATGGATCTGTGTGCAGCACTGAACCATCTCTTTCAAGTGACAGCAACAGCTTAGTCCACACCTGGCCCGGCAAGAGGGGAAAAGAAAGAGAAGACAAAGAGCAATTGGACAAGAAAACGCAGGGACACATAGGGCAGTATGTGTTGTACTTGGTTTAGAATTACTAAGCATTGCAGTTGTAGGTAGGGGCAGATGAAAATAAATGTTAGGGGAAGAAGGTGTTCTGATGACAGCTGCGGGGTAAAATGTTCAATAGAAACAACAGCTCAATGTGTTTACTTCCTCTGACTTTCAAATTTACATCATTATTCATCCTTCCTAGTGTGTGCATGCCAGCCTCACCACCTCCAAACTCGCACATACAAAAATGCAGATGCTGATAAAATTTTAACCAGTGATTTATTTTTCCCTCCAGAAACATCCACACAATGCCGCTGTTCTTTAACTTGAATGAAATAGAATATTGCGAATGTGTGGAGGACATAATCATATGTTCATCTTGATGTGCTAGTAATATATTTGTGAAGATTACATGTTTCATCAATTACTGAAATGTCTCTATTAGCAGCTGAACTGACCTTATATACAGACTGGGACATTGCTCATTGAGTGCCTCACCCTTCAACATGAAATGATGTGAGTATTGGCTGCATGCCAGCAGATTGCAACAACATATTGATTACTTACAAATAAATTAAGTCAACAGCAGTCTCTAATTTTCCTATATCATATGGTGCTTTTTTTTTTTTTTTTTTACATTTTTCCCCCTTGGTTATAGTTAAAAAAAAAAAAAAAAAACATCCCAGATTAGCTCCTTAAAAATAATTGCATAGCACTCATCAGTGACATGTTAATCGTGTACATAGTAATACATTTTGTTTATACTTAATAGGTGTATGGGGTAGGATGCACACTGATTACGGCAACGCAGTCTGTATCAGTCTCTTCACTCTTTGCAGCCTGGCTCATTAACTGTTGCAGTGATAAAAATAAACATTTCTTTATTTGATGTAAGTTTCTTAAATTCTTTGTTCCCTCACAAGTTAATTAATATTATCCCAAACTTTCAGTGTGTTACGTAAATAGACTCATCCTGGATCTGTTTTTTCTCTTTGTCCTTACACCAAGGTTTGCAGGTGCTTAAACTAAGCAAATACAGCTAAAGTTTGTTCTTTAGTATCAAAGTGTCAATACATTGAGACTTGCGTATGCCCCAAAAGAGTGGAAAGGAATCGGTGAGAAACCAAGTGTGAACCTCAGTCATGTAGCATCAATGAACATGGTGAAGCAAGACCACCGTGTGATTGTGAGCTGCTAATGAGGTCTACACTGAAATATTGTAGCAAACCTAGAAAGTTCCTGCCAGGGGGTCAGTGTACTGCCACTCCCTGCCGAGAGAGGGATGAAAGAATCTGCAGTGAGAGCAAGATGGAACCACAGTCTTTGTGTACTGGTCCTAAAAAAAAAGAAATGTTCAGCAAAAGCATGGGGATGGTAAGAACACTCATGAATGCCTGCATATGCATGACAGAGTACATGTGCTGACATGTAACAATCATTGTATTACTGGTACTTCATTTGTTAATTAAGGAACAGTAGCTATAAAATGTTCAGGTTTCTAGAGGCTGATATTGATAAATAACTACAGTGTAACATATTTAAAAATGTGCGTCTTTGACTTGCAGCAGTTAGATCTTACCTCTGGTGTAATCCAACGTATGAAAAAGTCTTGACATCAACAGAAATTTATAGGGATATAAAACAATATTGGACCTTATGCCTATATTCTGATATGCTGTTATATTGGGAGTACTTGGGCTGATAAGCGATAACTGTATATTGTTTTTTCAATGCACCCACCTGCAGAGGTCTCTTCTGTAACATAATATTTTGCTTACTCATGTCACACCAGATGTAGATTTAAATTTTCATCATTGAGTGAAAGAAATCAACATAAAAAATAATAATTTGCAAAAATATCGGCCAATTTACCCTACCGTTGTAGTGTATCTTGTATCCCTAGAGTTTTTTTTTTTTTTTTAATTCAATAAATGTTGTTATTTTTGGGATTATATGATATGAAATGCATTTACAAGCTATGATTGAGTACTCACACATATGTATCACTTTTACATTTTACAGAGCACTGTCTGTCATGAATACATAGCAAAAATTGCTGATGTTGCTAAAGTTCCAGTGATGTGACATCTGCTGTGTCCTCTATTGTTAGGTGCACTTTTTTGACATAGAACATAGAGTGGAAAACAACTTGTCCAAGGATTCTGTTTAGGCTATGGTAATGTTTGAGGTAAATGTATAGCCTTCAAATCACCGTTGGCTCTAGAGACCTCTATTAATATTTTGATCCTAATTTAGTACAAGGTGTCTTTAGAGAAAGAAGGAAAAACTCCACCAAACTCTGTACAAACAAGGAGTTTGGTCATACAGCATCCACAGAGTCTGAGTAGACACCTAAATCTCTCACCTTCTGAAGTAAAGTAAGTGACAGCAACAATACTGTCTTCAGACAGAGCAGATAAAAGAAAATTCCATCAATAGACCGACAACACCCTATAAGAGCGAGAGTAAGAGAGTCCTGAAAACCACAGGAGGCTCCTGTTGAGGCTCAGATACACAGTGTGTGTGGTTCATCATGGCAATTCAAGAAATAGTATAGGGAAGTAAATGAGAATAGATCTACTCTGCTGATCTGATTCAAGCTTAGACATCACTCATTTGATGGTGCTTTGCCTCTCGACAAAGCAAAGAGTTGGAGATGAGGTATCCTTTTCATCGGCCAGCAGGAACATAGGAACATGTACTCATGGGGGGGGGGATATAGGCAGCAGTGGGGGGGGGATACTTTGTACCAGTGTTACTTTGTAACTTGTGACACAGGGGATTTTTGAACACCTCATCATTTGTAGAGCTAGGTTGAAAATATTATTGTATATATATATATATATTGTACAGGTTTAGAATGTGTAGAAAAAGAATATTCATATATAGGACCTGTCCAGTTACCCTGCCTTTGGCCCTATGTCAGCTGGGATTGGCACCAGTGCTCCCTGAGACCCTGATGTGGAGGATAAAGCAGTAGAAGTAAGCTGAGTGAGTGTTATTCATGCATAGTTGGCTGGCCCGTCACCAAACAATTTTGTTCATATTCTGCCTTGTTTATCCTTTGCTGTTGTGCCTCAGATTTTCTTGTTTTTCACACAACTACTCAATTTCCTGGCAGTACCTGCACAGTCGGGAGGGAAAAGAACGTGTGGCTAAACAATATGAATCCTCATAGGATTCATTTGCAGTTGATTATATCTCTAGCTTGGCAAATGGTCACATAATTACCCAACTTCCAAATAAACAGCAAACATAATTGACTTTGCCGACTTGGCAGGAGAGGAATATGTTGGATCATGCTTTGCATATACAGTCCATCATTTGAAAAAGTACAGTGTGAGTAGTAAAACAGTCTGAAATAACCACAAATAAAACTCTAAACAGATGGTGGTTGTCAAATTGTAGTGATCGCTGTTAATGGACAGTCAGGTGTATTATTGAGGCGGTTGGTTAATATTAATGAAAGGCACATGCCATACAAAAGGCCATATTTATTCTCATATTTGCTCAGTGAACCAGCCAACTGCACACAAGCCTCCATCAATATCACTTTGCCGCACCCGCAGGGTTTCTTTCTCTTCTTATTGGATGTTAACGATGTCTACACCTGTGCCTGCGGTGGCAGACTCCCAGTTTGGACTGTGGCCATCACTCATGATGGTGCTGGCCCACGGGCCAGGACGCAACTGGCAGGCCAAACCAGCCGGCATCTGTTGGAGGTCAGTGGGGCCTTCGCTCTGAAGAGCCCGGATGCCTGCAGCAATTTATTACTGGACACAAGTCGTTTCTTTTCCTCCACACCTCACCCTCTGCCCAAGAACTCTGTTCTACAGGCTGAGTGCAGGCTTAATCAGAGTTGACATGCTGAGTGTCCTTGGGTGGACTGACGTAGTTATTGCAGATGTGTGGTGTGTGGGGGGGGGTTGCTGTGGTAGTCTGGAGGCAGAAAGAGAATGCTGTGAAAAACATCTTCATGGAATTTTTGCGGTGTTACTACACAGAGCCAGGACCAAAGTCAGTGAAACAAGGAGGATTGTGCAAAGAAGACAGTTTTTGTGTCTGTTTTATACCTTCAACATATATTTTGCTCATACAATGTTTGTGTTATAAAAATATGAATGCAAATGTCTTTGCATATGCAAACCAAATTGATATAAATGTGAGCATGTTTTTCTTCATCCAATTATTTCTTTTTTCGTGTTTATTACTGTTGGCCTCTCTTTTTCCTTTCCTCTCTCCCTCCCGGTTGGTGTGAGATAGTCACATTCTGCAGCAAGGAGAATACTTCTGGGACATCTTTTAACATCTGCCTGCAATTCTTTGACCTTCCTCTTGAAACTCACTGACTTAATGTCTTTGTGAATTCCTCTTCATGTCCTCTGTTTCTTTTTTTCATATGCCATACTGCGGTTTTGCATGTTTGAGATGAGATGGAATTTTCTACCCAATTCCATCTCATTTTTAATATAATTAAATCCAAATGTGTGTTTTTTTTGTCAAACAAGTAGGAAAAGATTATTTTCAGGAAATGTGTAGTCCACAACCCTTGAGATATTTTAGGAAATTGATGGACATGAGTTCTTTGTGGAGGTACTGCAGTTGTAGAGGGTCCAGGGTCCCTGATGTGTGCCCTTTGTATGTCATGCTGTACAGTTTGAGCTGGAGCTTAATCTGGCATTAAGTCGAGCACATTGAATGCGGGCACTGGTCTCTGACAAGGGTATGCCCCTTATCACCTCTCATGTTTGCTAAATTTGTGCACAGGTGATCATCATACTGCTGAGGCCTGGATACTGTCCAGTTGGATGACATTTAGGTGGCATCTTTGTTGTTTACTGATGATGATGTTGAGTCATCACCTCCAATGTGCGCTGGTTTACAGCTCAGGTGTGATGCACTCAGGACCATAATACTTCCATGTGAGATTAAGTCATGTGTAAAAAGCTGTTTATTTCCAAGGGAAACATTTAAGTGTCTTTGAGATCAGTGTTGCTACTACTTGTGATTTCCGTGCCTTTTTATTTTTAAATTTCATTACATGCTCTTTGCTTTCGCCTGTAAACCAAATTATGTTTGACTTCACAGCCTGCATTGCTGTGTTAATCTTTTCATACCACCAAAGATTATATTTCATCTCATACTCTTTAGATGTAAGGTTAGTTTCTCTTTTTAGTGGATGTTTCCCCTGACAGCTAGTTCACTGCAGAAAGACAGTATGACCCTGCTTTTGAACACTATAATATTCACACTGTTGATCAAAGCAGGCGTGCCAGTGGCAGATATGTAATAAGTGAGCGTTACCTGTTATATGCGTGTCACATATTACCCTGGCAACAAGCCTTTTCATTCCAAGTGAAATGAAAGTTTTGCTCTACCTTTTACTGAAATACGAACTTGAAAGCCCTCTTTCATTTTATTTCTTCTTAAAACTTTGAACTCTCTCTTCTTTATTGCTGAATTTTAGATTTATGTCAAATCAGACTTTTTAAATCCTTTTGTCCGACCTTCCCACTTTGACTCATCCAGTATTTTTTCTTGTTTTCCTTGTTTTTCCTGCCAACTTCTACAGATGTTCTTGTCTATTTTCCCAATTTGTTTCCTCCCCTCTATTAAGGTCTGTCAGTGTTGGCTGTGCAACATATTTTCTCCTCCCCACCCCTTTGCTCTTACTACAGACATGCAGGATTTTGCTGATGTTGCATGTGCTGACATCATGGGGCATAGCTATCAGCCCAGCATGATCACTCTTATCTGTTGTTTTATTACCAAGATATCTGTACAAAACTACAGTTAGTGCTGTGTTGAATATAGATCCTTGCATTTTGTTTGAAATATTAACTCTCATACATATTTTTCTTCTAAAGTCTCACTTATACTCAATTACTTACGCAAACAAGGACACCTGTTGACATATATTATGTTCTACTTGTGGTCTGCGAGGAAGGTATGTTTCATACGTATAAAGCAATAAACATCTTTCAACAAATTAATCACAATAAAACTGGTAGATATATTTTTTTTACCTACTCATAAAGAAATTGAGAAATTTAGCTCTAAATCACATTGCAGTTTCAAAGTAAAGGAACAAATATTGACAGGGGAGCCTCAACATGAACATTTTTTTTTTTACTGGTGGCTAAACAGGTTTTTGGCTCTTTTAAATCTAGACAAGAGTGGCTGAAGCTAATTAACTGCAATAATGCATTGATTAAGAGCTCATTTGTCTGCTGTTGTCTTTTGTTTTCCCAAAAGGTAAGTTGTAGATGAGAGGATGCATACTTGCAGATCCAGTACAGCAGTGGTGGCTTGGCTTCCTCACTCATTTTGTTAAGGAAGTATTATTTTCACTGGAAGGCTGTTTCTCAGGGGTGTTGCTCACTATAACTGAAGGTAGTAACATAGGAGGGAAAAATGAAAGAAATATTGAGAAAAATCCTCACTGTAGTGTTAGAGAAAGACGAGTGGGTGGTGCGGTCTAAGACTGGTTGTTAGTTTTATGTTCTTTCTGTAACAAGGCAGCCAAAACTTCGGTGGCCATTGTATGAGCATTGCCGATCATGACGAGGCGGGTTGTCAAACTGAACGACATTAATTTGTTCTCTGGCGTAATAGAACAGTATCCTATAAGCAAATAGAGAAACACTCACTAAGAGACAGATGACAGTATAACCAGTGCATTACATCCCTTTATTCTTTTTTTAGGTCTGTCATTTATGGAAGAACAGTTTGAATAATTTGTTAATGTGCAGTTTTGTGCATAGCCACAGTGCATTACTTTTCTTTTGTGTGTGCTCATTTGCCTCCACTGATTTAGGGAGTTTCTGTCACCCACCTCCATTTCAGTATTTATGGCACCAGGCAATCCTCCATTAATTAGAAAGAGTGTATCAGCAAGATAAATGCCTCTGATAAAGAAGTTAATCTGATGACTCACATGGGAGGCAACATGAGTTTACATGGGACTTAAAGTAGACCCCTGAGATAAATGGGAATTACTAGGCCCAAGATCTTAAAGACGCAAGTAATAACAAATCAAGCGGGGTCTTACTTGACTTATTTAGGAGGCTTACTGGAGCTTTGAGGAAAAAGGAAACAGATTCAACTGTGATGAAAAGCTTTGGGGTGACACTTACCTAGTTGCTTCAGGTTAATGTGACTTTCCTTTGAACTTGTGAAGATAGTCCTTAGGCTTCTCTTGGATGTTTGCACATAATTCTCTGCCACATATTCAACCATCAAAACAAGCAGGGGCTTTTTATTCTGCAAAAAAAATATTCTGGTGGTGTGCTTCACTGGATCTTGGAAAGTTTTTCATTAAAGTTTCAGAGCGGGGCAGCAGCACTGAGAAGTTTGCAAAGTGTCTTGTGTAACCAGAGTTGACTTTCTAACTTTTGCATCATTGTTTATGCTTTTGTCAAATATAGTTTTATTCTCAGCTGTGCCATAAGGCCAGGCTTTCATAAAACTATGCTGGAGATTTTTATGGACAAGGCAGCATTGTGGTAAATAATGTGTCTGTACACACAGACACATTATTGTGTTCAGCGTTTGTGTGCACACTCAGTCTTGTAAAGCAAACATGCACACATCTGCAGTAAATACAGTATTTGTGAATGGATATGAATATCTGTATATGTATGCCTTTGTGTGTGTTTGTGTGCTCTTGTCCTTTTTTAAAGGGGCATATGGTAGAGTAAAGAGAATTTAGGAGATAAAAATGGGCCTATCAAATATTTCAGTCATCCATCCCCGAAATGCTGCATGCTTTGATGCCTTTTCACAAAAAAAGGGGACAGGCACTTTGCACAAAAATCAACAATTACTTTTATGGAACACATTACACGCTGATTCGTTTTTGTGACTTATGAAGGCAATAACTTGTGCCTCTTTTGATATATTGTTTTATATCCTATTGTACTCCTCGCTTGCTCTCTTGTTCTCAACTGCCCAACAAGTCTTCTCTTATCTGATTCTCTCTCTTTCACGTTCATCTTATCTCTTTCCTCTTGTTCTCCCTGAAGCTGAGTGACCTCTCTCCCGCTGCAGTGTCTCTGTGGAGTTTATACAGATTGCAAAGGAAAAGTTTACCATGCCTTTGAGGGGTAATTATCAAACAGTAAAACTTCCACAAAGCACTCACTGGGTAATTACATTTCCCCATCTCTCCTGTTTTTTATTTTTTTTTTATTTTATTTTTTTACAACTGTTTTTAAAGCTTTGACAATTCCTCAGCATATAGCCCCCTCAGACCTTTACTGGACACTGTGAGAATGTAATGGATATTTTAGTGTTTTTCAAACATTTATTCAGTAGGGGGGCAATGAGTAACTGGCTTTGTCAACAAAAATTGAGGACAGAATTAACCCCCAATTTACACTGGTTGTGGAACGGCTATAATGCGCCTCCGATCCAAACTGATACACATCCGTTCTAGTCAATGTGTCAATATATACTGGTTGCATAATGGCTGTCTGTTGGGTCCGCTCATTTGCGGAAGGTCAGAGTGGATATACAGCATTTCTATTTCTGGTGGATACAGCAGCAGAGCTGCATAAGTTCAGCAAAATTCACCACAACTGGGAAAAGAAGTAGGAAAATATAAAATCCTGGTTACTTTTCAGAATAAATCATTCCCTGTTGACACCACATTGTATTTCACTTAACTACATAATAGAAACGTCATAATGCTCCTATTTCTTCAGTCCGTAGAAATACTGCTATTTGTTGTGTTTACAACATATACACTGTTTGTCCGTGAGAAAACCTAGTATCGCAGCTACAGCTGTCCAGCCACTCAGAAGTAGGCAGATGTGAGACACAAGCAGTGTGAATTGGGGGAGCTGTGCGGATCAGAGTACAGTGCATCCATTCTACAACACATCCGTTCCATAATAAGAAATTTCAAGTAAATTGCATCTTACTACAGAGGTGCCGCCTTCCATATATGATAATGTTATTGGAGGTCAGTGCAGATTTAGTGGCTTTAACAACAGATTGGTGGACCTTCAGAGCAGCACAGCGCTACATAAATATATAAGCTACATAAATATATTAGTATAAAATATTATTTAAATTTGGCAATAAGACCTTAGTGTGATACATTTCAAACAAGTGATGGACATTATATCACTCATGACACTATGTAGACAAGTGAAATGGGAATTAAAAAAATAAATGAGTTATCATGACATAAAACCAATGATCCTTGACTAAGTTAGATGAGTCTATAAATGGCAGACCCGTCTACCCTAAAAGAGGAAAAAATAAATGGTGGGGAATCGAATCATGACCTTAAAATAGAAAATCTAATTAAATCAAGGATTTGGAGTATTGTGACACCTCTATTAAGTTGTAGAGTTTACTCTCTTGAAACTAACCAGGCTCTGCTGGTTGTTAATATGGTGTGTAACCAAGTATTGTCTTTTTCTTTTAGTAAAATATGCACCAGCTCATCATCACTAGATACAGACAGTTTTTTTCCTGTGCTGCAATCATTTTCCTCCTTTTAAATTATTCTCTTAATTGTGTTACATTTCAATGGAAGTTACATTAGAGATGCTTCAAATTTTGCCTCAGAATTACTAATGTCTCCTTGCTCTTTTGTGCATTATCTTAGTGCTGAAAGGTTTTCTTCCACTTTAACATTTTTTTTTTCCTCTCTCTCTTTTTCTCTCATGCACACGCACTTTTTTCGGTTGGTCTCACCTTCAAACAAACAGCAGCCCAGTCCATTTGCATTCTAGGCAATTACATTCAATTTGTAAACTGGCACTGAACTTTAGTAGAATTAGATTTTTGCTAATAGACCTAATGGCATTTAATGGAGCATGATTTATTCATTTCTCTTTCATCAGGTCAAGATATGCCACTGCTGGAAATTGAATAATAGCAGATATTTTTGTTTGTATTATTTTAACTGCTGTTAGAGTCTTCTTGTATAAAGTATCACTACCAAAATTTCACCCTGGCTGCAGCCAAATAACCTTCCAATGATCAATAATTTAATGGTCCAATATGCAATAATACATCTGATGTATAATCAGTGTAATTGTGACCATCTATTGTGAAATTAATAACTTGTGGGGAAGTTTGCCAAAAACCTGTGAATCATAGCCAATATTTCTTTTTTCTTTCTTTCTTTCTTTTTCTTTTTAACTGTAAAATTGTGTTTATTGTAGTAGTGTAGTCTGTGATATCAGCTCCTTTAGTAGTTGTTCTTGTGGTTATGTTCTGCCTTTTCTGCTAAGCTTAGCACATTTGGAGAGAAAAAAAGAAGTGTGGCTTATTGTAAAATTAATTTACATCAAATGTGATCTATCGTTCCTTTTCTCTAAAGACATTTTCTTTTTCACACATTGTTACAAATTTTTCTTATCCGTATTGTTCCATTTCTCTTCCAGAGGAAACTTGTAGACACTGATGGGCACTTGAATATTACCCTCCCATCCCAAATTTAAAGTTGGCTACAAAGCTAACATGAAAACAAACCAACATGCTGTTAATGAAAGAAAAAAAAAATATCACACTAGGCTGGTTATCAAACTGTTAACCAGCCTAGCTGAAGTTGCAGTCTGGAACAGTGAAATCTTTACCGTATCATTTTCTCAGATAGAGATTTCCGAACTAAAGTTTTAATTTTATTCTGTTAAATACTTGGGTTCATAGTATTCTTTTTTCAGACACTCACAATTTACTTACGAAATTTTAAAATGTAAAACATATTCTAGTTTCTAACACTTTTTTTCCCCACATAATTCCATGTCTTCATTCATAGTTTGGATGTTTTCAGTTTTAATCTACAAAGAAGAAAAAAAAAAGATTAAATGAGATGCTGTGTCCAAACTTTTGACTGATACTGTGTGTGTATGTATGCGTGTGTGCGTGTTTGTGTATATATACGTATATACATATACATGTATATACGTATATATATGGAATCAGACTTCTTTCTTCACAGCCACACATAGGTACATGCAAACACTTAATGTGCATATATTAAAATGATATAATAAGTTTTTTTTTCTAGATTTTTCTAGATATTTTTTTTGTAGATTCTCTAGCTGCAGTTCTGAGCATTAATATACATCAATCGAGGCAGTCTATCTGCACCACTGTTCATCCTTTTCCTCTCATGCTGCTTAATGCAGCTGAACAGACCCCTATGATCCTACGATGAGCCACTGCAGACCTATTCGCCATCAACTGTTGATGTAGTTACCCCCAGATATGCCCAGGTAGAGACTTTCAGGCTGTGGATTGAAGGGCTTAAGGGGGGGATGATTGGCAGAACAATTTAAAGATACTCATTAAGTCCACATCAATGTGATTGGGACAGTTTAGTTTCTCTCCATTCTATGGGATTCAGTAGACCCTCCGTGGAGGGAATTCTTGATCAAGACTAAACAATTTTCTCCCCAACTTTCTTCCTGATTGTCTTGTCACAAATAGGGTTGTCATCATGGGAAGATTGTCGGATGTGTGTATGAGCAAATTGTTTTCCAATCACAAAGAAAAAGTTGAGTACTTGGAGAGTATTAAAAAAATGCTTGAAGCCCAGTGGTGCTAAATTAATAAGATATATATACTGTGGATTTTAGGTGTGGGACCCAGAGAAAAAGAAGACTTTGGATTTGGAGTCTCCATGACATACAGATGATTATTTTTAGTGGTTTTTCTATTTAAAAACATAATCAGTTTTTGATATCAGTTAGATGCAATCCTGCGTCAGATGCTAGAGAATGGTCTTTTTTAGAGCTTTATGTCCAGGATTTATGGTATGGTTTGTGGTGGTCTTTGGCTGTTACTTCTAATGTCTCTAGCTTCTAGCATTGTGGGGGGGGGGGGAAGATCAACACTGGAGAAATGTTTGACTTTCAAGTTCCATGTTATTTTAATCTCATAAAAGGAAAATTTGTATATCATGTTTTAGTTCTGTTGTATTACTGCTCTTTACATTATATGGATCAATGTGATGAATGGCATTGGGGTTATTGCGTTAAGCTTATTAGGCGAAGGATTATGGCATTTAGGATTAGGGTTAACTTCAGCTTTTAAAATAATGTTCCTTAACCTGTTTTTCAAAATGGAGGCACCCAAATTTGGATTCTAATGTCATTATCTTATCTAAAAATGGTCTCTCAATTTAAATTACAACTATCTCGTGATATGGTGACTTAAATTCACATTTGCAAGAAAAAAAAATGTTCAAAGAAAAGATTTTTGTGCATGTTGTCCACTGTCTTTACATGAATTCACTGCCAATGACCTTCACCTACATCAATGTGTTTAATTGAAGAAGGTAGTTTGGAAGGGTAATGAGACCAATTGTATATCATTACACATTTATTTCCCCAAAATGCAAATGATTCCAAAATGAAAATGATTCCAAAATCCAAGATGATTCACAAATTTCATAAACCCATATTTTATTTGAGTAGAACATAAATAATATATCAGATGTTGAAACTGACATTTTACCATTTCATGAAAAATATTTACACATTTTGAATTTGATGGCCTACATCTCCGTGTTTAGCAAATTATAGAAAAGTATCAAGAAGTATCTCTAAATAATGGTATGGATAAGTAATATTGAGATTAGTATCACTATCAATCAAATCATATTGGCATTCATGACTAGCCAAGGCAGGGGGAAAAAACAGCTGTTTGGATCTGAGGCTTTTGACGCAGAAGGGATGCAGTGGTGGCCATTGGGAGTTAGCAGGTGATTTATAGGGTGGTGGCTGTGTGCTCACAGTCAAAGCCTTATTCATTTCTCTGCTAATCTAGCTCACCCAAGCTAGACATGCTTAAGGTAATGGGCACAGCTAGCTGTCTTCAAGGCCACCAACAGCAACGCAGCCAGGTGAAACCACTTCATACAGAGCGGGCAATCAGACCCAAATGAAAAAAAGCCAATAAGATGACATAGAAATACGTCGTGTGTGATGGTTTTCTTTTCAGACCTTGAAAGGTTTTGTGATATACTGTATGTGAAGGGGTTTTGTGCAGGAGGGAGGCAACAGCTGGGGAGACATTAAGAGAGGTGAACAACAAGGAGAATGGCTCAAGAGAGAGGGAGCCAGTTTGAAGTATGGAGGTTTAGTTGAAGGGAGAGGAAGGGAAGGCAGGTGGGAGTGAGGGAATTGAAGGTGGATGGATAATCAGAGGCGGAGGAGGGGTCATGATGGCAGGAGAAGGTCATGCGGAGATAAATGCAGTGTGAGAGAGATCCACAGTTTGAGATGTATGCAGAGTGCAGAGCGGATGTCAGGGGCTTCATTCTGCAGCTGAGATCTCTTAAGCATTTATTCTGTGGCTTCTTTTTAAGCTTGTTTTGCTTTATTCGGCGTGTATAGGTTCACCTGGTGGAAGAGGTTGTTTTCTTCACTCTTGTTTACTCTCCAGTTGTCCCCTTGTTTGTTTGATTTGCCTCCTGCCAGAAGGACAGAATATTCTGGAAGGGTCCAGTGCTGATAAGTGGATGCCAGCGGATGCCCTGTAGCATAGGCTCTTGTTTAGAATGGCAGATCATTTTGTGTGTCGTGTGTGAGTGTGTGTGAATGGAAGATAGAAAGAGAGAGAGATAGCGAGATGTTGGCTGACTTTGAGTCCTTTCTTGTGGCATCTGTGACTGCAACAGCAAATCATTTGCATTGATTCACTTTGGAGGAAGTCTGGCATCTGGGTGGTTTCATTGTCCAACTATCACTGGAGAGATCAGCCACACACACATGGATGCAAACACACAAACAGGCTGATGTGCTTACATTTTGTAGTCCTTTTTATGACAAGGAACCTTTCTGAAAACAATTTAGTTTTTGATATTTATGTGAACCAAGCATTTCTTTGTTTTTAACAGGCTGTGGGTGACAATAATGAATCTGTAATTTAGGGCTCGCAGTCAGAGATGACGCTTGGTATTTCGATTATTTTGATTTCAAAAGGCCAGAACAATACCACTGTCTGGATGTTATTTATTATACAACGGTGCTCATTATACAGATTCTGAAGTGAAAAATAAGTCTTTTCACTACAATGGAGCTGGTACTCAATTTGTGCCTCGACAGTCTTAATTATTCAGACTTAATAAACTAGAGATTGCATTAACACATAACAAATGTGGAGCCATAGAAAGTCATTTGCATATAGGACAAATTGTTGAGCTTAATCATTTGTGGCATTATTAGATTTTTATTTTACCAAATGTAATTTATAATTTTATAAATAAAATATAGCATGTGTAATCTTACAGTTTGTGGATATTTCATAAATTGCATTATGTAGAGTAAAAGAGTTTAGTTAAGATGGTCGAATTCTGTTCTTGATCATTTGTTTGGTCCATAAATGTTACAAAATGTTAAAAAATGTCCATTGTTGTTTCCCAAACTTCTAAATGATGATGATCTCAAAAGTCCTGCTTTGTCCACAAACCAAAGTTATTCAGATGATTTTTGATATGGAGCAAAGAAACCAGAAAATTTTCACATTCAAGAAGCTAAAAAAGTCTGACAAATTTGTTTTAATGACTAAAAATACTCAAAGTGCTTATCAAAATAGAAATATTAATATTAAAATATTAATTTAGTAATTCCTTAATTTTTAGTTAATTGATTAATCCTTACGGCCCAAAGTCACTACTCAGAACTTGATTATGGTGGTGGATTCACACCAAATGCAAAGCAATTTTTTTTAATGTAATAAGATTACAAAGTCATTGCAAAGAAACTACTTGAAGTACAGAGACATGAATCTTGTTCTTTCTTGACTCAGTTAAGATTTGTTTTTCTTTAACTAAAGCAAAAAAAATGCACCTGGCATAATGTTGCCAAGCAGTGAAAGTGAGAGAAGGTAGCAAAACTGTTGCTCTTCCTTTTCGCAGAAGAGCATGGGTCCAGAGTAAGGTTTTGTTTTCTCTGCACCAGAACCATCCTACCAAAAGCTGTCAATAGTAGTGAAAAATTGGAAGAGCATGGTCTGAATTTTTATAAATTTATATAATAGACCGGACAAATCTACACACTTCTATTCATAACTCTCATTGATATTTATTATATACTGCAGTCCTCCAGCTCAATGTCCATATAATGTTTATATAATTTGGTGTATATAATGTTTATGTTTATTCTATGTATGTCTGTATGTGTAATTGTATTTTGGAGCAAAGGAAAAGAACCGTAGCCAAATTCCTTGTGTTCACATACTTGGCCAGTAAAACCGATTCTGATTCTGATTTTAAACTGAATGTTGTCCCCCCCCCCCAGAGATGACAGAACGACTCAACATTAGTTGGCTAAGCTGATGAAAAACCATTTTTCTTGGACTAAGGCACTACTTAGTGCAGTACTACAAACAAAAACATTACTGACAATTCCTCTGTCAAAATTAACAGTATTGTCAGTACAGCATTCAAAGCTGCTCACAGTGTAATAGAAGTTTGGGTTGGTACATATTAAATGCATAGTTACACAATTCACAATATTTGTCTAAAATTGTGGCATAATGGCAGAAGAAGTTGGTTGCATGGCCATATCCTGTATCTGCTTTAACACTGATGCTCTAAAAACAGCCATGAAATGGATTCCATTTGGAGGAGAGCAGAAATAAGGAAGGAACAAGGAACTTCATGATGACCTGAAGTGTAACAGGTTGTTTGAGTTTTGTTAAATGTTTGCTGAACCTATTCCTACAGATATGCAACTTTATACTGAATATTCCTGGCACTTACAACATGGCAGAAGCTCCACAGCAGCAGACATGCTCCCTATGTTACCAACAGAGCTGTGGGAGATGCTGTAGATTAGAGCCACAGCTGTCACACACTGCACACATCTATTGTGAACCCTGCCTAAATCTAATTATTTTAACTTAGTGCATCCTAAGGTATTTCGTGGGTTTTTAGTTTTCTGTCTTGTTGGACTGTATGGTGCTAGTACTACTATACTTACAGAGCTCTACCAATACATTTTATGTTGTCCAAGTAATGTACTACACATATTTTTTTACATGAGTTAATCTCAAAATTATTAGTTTAATTGGTTGGTAAGAGTGGTATAGAAGTCTTGAACCTCTCCATAGTTTATAGTCATTGTTGTTCATAGCTTTAAAAAAAAACCTACAAATATCAGTGTAAGCAGTCTGATTGTTCACTTACTTATCAAGCTTGACTTTCTGTTTCTGCAGATTTTGTCTTTGTATGTCATCAAAGACTTAATGATTCCCATCATTGTATGGTTAGAATCCCTAAACTTCATTTATCATAGTTCAGACCTAATAGTGACCTTTGATTAGTTCAAGGACTACTACAACTGTTAGAGAATGTGCTTTGATCAGCCACAAACTGCTGCACAGTTCCAAAACCCACTTCACCAGACAAACCTAAGGCAGTGGTCATTAAGTCAATCACTTCAGAGTGATTAAAAAGGAGGATGGAACTCAAGCACCATTCTGTGTCAAAGTGCTTGGGGTAGCAGCTGAAGTTATTGTTTTTGTTGGTCTGTGGCAGTCCCTTTTGACAGTTTCAAATCCCAAATGCAGACAGTCATGAGTCATGAATGCCTGGAGAGGTACTGTATATCAGCAGATTTAGTCTTAATACATAGTAGAAAAAAAGTGCAGTCGAAACTTATTTTAGAAGATATACATTTTTCTGATCACAGTTGACATAGTTGGCGGGCGGAGATCAGGTCACAGTTAACGCTTTGTAGTTTGAAAACATTTTATACCCTTGACCTCACTAGTTCTACTTAGTCATGACATTAAAGGGATGTTCATATAAGCATTTTTGCACAAATCATATGAATGATTTACACTCAGGTGTAAATTAGTGTGCAGCCACCTTGAGAAGGGATTAGAGTATTTCTGTAAATGTGATGTTTTGTTTGTAATCTGCTGAACTTTCTGTGCATGTGACACCGACACAGTGCATCTGTCCATCCTGGGAGAGGGATCCCCTCCTCTGTGGCTCTTCCTGGGCTTTCTCCCATTTTTCCCCTGTACAAAGGGTTTTTGTTGAGTTTTTCCTCACTCGATGTGAGAGTCTAAGCACTTGCTGTGCAGACTGTAAAACCCTTCAAGGCAAATTGTGTTTGTGATGTTGGGCTATATAAATAAAATTGACTTAACTTACAGCTTCCCTCCTCTCTATAGAAATAGTTTTGACCTAAGGTGCTTCAGGATGAACACCTTTGCCCAAGTTTACAAGACAATGGGTTTGCATGTGTTTAATTGTCCCAACACTGCCTTTAGTTACATTGATAGTGTAGTCACTTTTTCAATTTTTTTCATAGTTTTGCTTGTAACTCCTGTCTTGGTAAATGCACTGTCAAATCCAGCAGCCAAAAATGATACTGTGCTATTTATAATACAATAATAACACACATTTAATTTTAATAAAGACTACTGCACATTATACTTCATCTGGAGAAACATAACATTTGTCCTATGAGTAATTCATAAATGAACCCTTAATTATAATCCATTAACCACAATAATTATCATCAGTTCTCTTTAAACATTACCTAGACTAAAATTAAGATTTGTAATTTCTAAAACAATGGTGCATTTGTTCTTTCCACAACCATTGTGCCCACCAAATTGCCAAACAATTACTCTGTCATCAAAGTGTCAAACTACTTCTGTTCCTGTTAGCCTCACTTGTACATATCACCCAACAGGGTTTTTATCAGTAATTCCTAAATGGCCATTATTCTTACCATACTCCTCCTTTGGTTTTCCGTCTCATGAAAATTCTTGTTTATGTGAAGAAAACAGAAATGTTGGGGAAGCTTTATGATGAAAATAATGAATCTGAGATGTTGTTAATGACGTACTTGAGAAGATCTGATCATTTGTGAATATCCCACAGAGCAAAAGCTGACAAACAAGTAGAACAGAGACACTAAGTTGGCTGAGACGCTTTTGCACCGATTTTCTAATTTTTATGCTTCATTATGGAAGTTATTTCAGTCTGTGTATATATGTGTGTGTGCACGAGAGATGCAGTTGATGCAGTTAGGTCTTCAAATATTTTTCATTTTATTTTCATTGGCATCCTTACTGTTATGACTAGAGAAGCCAAGGGGGTAAGAGAACAGCAAATAATCTATGACATTCACCACAGTTTATCGTCATGTCAATACACATAATAAAAATAAAACTTAAATTAAATAACACATCAGAAAACACAAACACATAAACTGCTTTATTTTATGAAATATGCCTTCCAAAATATATTTTTTCATGCATAACTTCATATAACAAAGTAACCCTGTAGAAATATGTTTTTATTTACAATACCTAACACTGAAAATTGTGTTTCTTCTTTTTACTTACAGGCCAGTCTTCTCAGTTTTAACAAGTAATGTGCAATTTGAAGATCTGTGTTTATGTAATCATATAATTTGCATACCGTTTTGCCGACACTGCCTTATTTTTAGTGTCCCTGCTCACCTGCTCTTCCACAAAAAGTTGAGCAGGTAAAATGCTTTCATGGAATAAACATCTTTTTATTTTTGGTTCTCAGATAAAAAAAAAAAAAAAAATGACGCTGGCCAATTAAGCAAGACATTTCTTTTAGGATTACTGCTTCATCAACATAAAACCTTTGAACGTTATCTTAAAAAGATTTTAGGGCAGTAGGGAATGTTAAGCTCTGTCTGTCCACATTTGTAATTTATTCAGTGTGATTAATTGCATTAAATTTTGTAGTAATGCTCTCTAGGCTACACACTAATCAGGTGTGTATCAATTTGTTTTGGGGAAATGTAGAGTAGAAGAAATATATATTCAGGAGCTTTATATATAATTCATGGGGTTTTATGGTTTTACAAAATATAATGTATTGTTATTTTTCAACACTAAACACTAAAATCACATTTATTTGCATTGTGCCTGTATTACTGTATATATTGCTTTTCTGCTTTTTGTTTACATTAAATCACCATTACTATGTTTACTATAAGTGATTCATTACTGTTTCACACTTAAGCAGCATCATTTATTTATTTTTTTTTTAGCTGTGTGCAAGTTTTGGATGTCTTCTTGAACAAATGATCATTCTTTCAAGATACAAAATGCTCCCATACCAACAACTTTGGATGTTTTTGTTTTGGTGGAAGTAAAGAAACAAAGCTGGATGCTGGGTTGTCTGCCATTGCTGTAGCCATTTAGCTTTTAATTAGTGTCAGGTGTCAATAAACATTTATAATATAGTTCTGTTGCCACCACCTATGTACTTCTTGTTTCAGCACAGCACTTAAAGCCATTGACATAATCTACGGAGTTCTTCCTGAAGTGAACTAGGAAATACAAATATATTGAATGACCACTTGGGGTGAACTTTGTTTTAAATGGAAGTCTATTGTATAATGAGCTTCTACTTCACAGTTAATTTATATTGTCAGTAAACATTTTTCTGCTGAGTTAGTGGTTTGAGTCTTTAGTTTTCAGTCATCCTGAATAGCACATAATGTCTATTTGGTGAATTATGTCCCCATTTAGAGAAAAGTAGACAAAGTACAGCAAAAACATATATGTGCCTTTCCAGTGGAGCCGGTTTGCGGGAGATGCCTCTGATCCTTCAGACCAATTGCCACTTGGAAATTGTAACTTCTGCCTGCATTCTGTTAGTTGCATCTGCTGTAAATTGTCTTTTTTTTATTTTAAAGATTCTTGATGTTCTCCTGTTGATATTGTTGATATATTAAAATCCAGCTTTTCAGAGTTTGACCAGAAACAGCCAGTGTAGCCAGTGTTAATTGTTACATAACACTTTAAAACCTTGTTTTAAACCACAGTTGATAGTGAACTTGGTCAGCTGTTGCATCCTTTATGCATATTACCAAAGATGAAGTATCTGTCTTACAGAGGCTTATTTTCCAGTTGACTGATGTCTGAATAACTGCAAAAAAAATGGTTTACTATTCCATGGTCCAGAGCTGCACCATGTCCTATTTTCAAAGGCACAGTGAGTATTATTATCACCACAGCCATATCATCCTTCGCAACACAAGGGGCTCCCATTTTGTCGGCGGTACACAGCACACATTACATTACCTCCCCTGACGCTAGCATAAAACACTATATCCGTGTTTCCCCACAGAGCATGCTGGCGGCGCGTTTGCCCGCCTGAGTGTAACCTAGTCAGCCCACTATCGCTCGTCTCATCCGTTACACTCTGCTCCCATTCAATCAGAGCCCCACGCCTCAGAGGAGTTTGCAGATAAAATTCTCATTATCTTAGTGCACAGAATTAAAGGGACAGAGAGCGGGGAGGCACACATGTTCACATACAAACACACACACACACACACACTGTCTTACTCTCAAAACCCATACAAAGAGATACAGTAGATGTCTATAACACTTGTGCTCAAAAATATGTTACAGAAAGGGACTTCTGACCCACGCTGTCTTTAATACTAATTTGCACCAAGGGAGGATTTTATTGTAGGAAAAGTTTGACTCTATATCTCTCTTTAAGAAAAGTCTCCTTCAAATAGATTGTTTAAAAATCTCTGCAGTCATGTACTTTCAAGCTGTGTGTGTTTTATTTGTGTGTATGACTATTATCCATATTTGTGTTCACAGCAGTTTTCATTGTGACATAGTATTCTGCTATGGGTAAATCATTTTGTTTTCCCTATCACCACCCATAAAACATTGTGCCTTGTGTGTGTGTGTGTGTGAATGAAATCCAGCCCCCGTCCTTTTTTCTTCATGCGTCGGCATATGACTGCAAGGGAAACTTTAGGTTTTGCGATATTATGTGTGCAGATATTTCACATAATGTCAGTATTTTCATGAGCCCAAATATCTGTATCAGTGTCTTGGTCCCACAGAGCAAGTGTGAGCTCTGCATGTGTGCAAGTGCATCGCCTATAGAGTGTGTGAGTGAACGTCGCCAGGGGAAATTTCTGCAGCACATGGAAACCCCATTGTTTATTCATGCTCTCTAAATTGAAGTGTGCATCCCTGTATTCTCCAGGCTGTTCTCTCTTGTGTATAACATCCAGTTAAGGATGGAGCAAAAGAGGAGGAGAGAGAGGAGAAAAAAGAGAGAAAGAAAGAGTGACAGAAAGCCCTCTTGAATCAAATTTCCTTTTTCTTAAAGGACCACTCTAATAACTGCTATTCAATAGTTAAGCAGATAATGAGGGTCATTTGTCCATATTAAATTCAGAGAACTTCTCTTTTTCCAAATAAGAATCCAACTGAGGCTCCACTGCAGTGTTGAGCTGCTGCCCCTTAGTTTTACATATGCCCTCTATAGCTGAAGGTATTTGTAAAGGACTTTTTATTTCTGTATCATTTGTTTATTTATTTTTACATTTGTATTGATGGCATTGCACATATTGTAATATACTTGCCTTCCTGCATTACCGTTTTTTACTGTTAATATGTATAGACGAAGGACACTTGAAATTTAGAAATATATTTTGAAAGGGTAAAAAAGGATGTTTTTTGTACATTGTTTGCGGGATTTCTCTGTGTGTACTTCGCCAGTATGAGAAAAACATTCCGGTAAATATGTAAGGATAAATACTGTGAACATGCTGTTTTTCTGCACAAGTTTGGTCCTGGAGTTCATCGGTGCTGCACACAATTCCTCTGGTCATGGTGCGAGCCATTGTTATGCCTGGTTAGGGTAATCCTGAATGTGCTAATGTCCTGTATATTGTCAAGCATTAACACAAAGTTTGTAATGTTGACAGCCTTAACTGTGAAGGAGACATTTTGAAGTGTGTATTTAGTGCCTCAGTTGGAGAGTGAACAAGGTAAAAATGAGTTTATTTTGTTTTCTGTTAATTTTGTTATGCACTCATTTACCCCAGCAAAAGGTGCAGTTAGTGATATGCACTAACTGTATGTGGACATATGTGTATGTGTCTATATGAGATTTATTTTTGTATTAAATTTTGAGACTGCTTAATGTTTGTTTTAACCCATAAGTTGGACATCAATGAGAGATGTTGTAAGCAGATATTTTACTGTTTTTCTGCACAGCTCTTACGGTGTGAATAGATTTAATAAATTCATAAAACATCAGTGAAAGAGTTTGATCATCTTCCTTCTATGCTACAATATTGAATGGACATTTGCCTCAATAACGAGCTGAAAAAGATTGTGCTTCTTCTCATGACCCCTTATTCCAGAGTACTATGTGATATTGATCGTTACCATTTACAATCGTACCAAAGCTGTGGCTCCCCACTGTTTCTGTCCATTGTCATCTGAATTGTCAATAGCCTCTCTGGGTTGTGCCAACTCTGAGGTTTTATTTTTTTAACCACTGGATCTTTAATCAATTGGTGATGCCTGTGCTCAGTGGTTTGCCAGTGAGCACGTGGTGTCATGTGATGAAAATGTCCATCAAAGTAACCTAAATTGATTAGGGTTATAAACATTATCTAACGTGACGGAGATGCCAACTTGGTTCCTTTGCTGTGCAGAATGTTAATTAAGTGTTTATGATGAATGTCTTTTTTGGCCTGACTGACCTGATTGGAATAAATCAGCATGACTATAAATTTAAAAGCATTGCTTTCACCTGGGGCGCTAAAATATTTGTATTAACATGTAGACTGAAGGTGCAGCAAGGACAAATGTCTTTCCTTAAATCGCCCCACAGTATCCTATCCCTCTATTCATTAAAAACAGAAGTAGGTCACTGACAAAATGGCTGCCACGTGCCTTGGCCTCCCTTTCTGTCCTCTTTCCTGTCAGCATATGTTTCTCTCAGACATCAGCCAACAAAAGGGCCCCAGAGTAATACACTCACACAAAGCACCACAAATACAGACAGGCAGAAGATTTATTGCCCATATTTGAGGCTCTTTTCAATATGCAGTCCTCAGCCAATTTTCCTTTGCACCGCCTTTAATTACCTGTCTTAATAGGATCTCTGTAAGAGGAGCTGGATGTCTTCACAAATGCCTACTTTAGAGAGGACACATAATTACACAGCTCTGAAATTTGCAGAGATGCCTTTTGAAAAGCAAGAGCAGCAAAGTGGAGGGTTATAGGATGCCCTTCCAATATTCATTGTCCACTCTGCTGAGTGTAGCTTTTTAATTAGGCAAGCGCCGTTACCATTGTTCTAATCAGTGGTGTGAGTGCTAGAGGTTTTATGGATTTCTGTGTGAATTTCCAAGTCTATCATTAAGTGCAGGACTATGGATGTTGATTTGATCGTGCTTGTGCATTTTTCCCAAGTGTTTGCGTGTGTGTGTGCGCATCTGTGCCTCTGTGCCATCTCCTGTGGCTCTTGCATAGATCCCTGTCTGCTCTAAGAAACAGTTCACAAGCCTCATCTTTTTTGTTTTTTTTATCAGTCACATGGGGTTGTGTGCTCAATATGAGCTCTTACTGAACAAATCTCTGATTATGAACTGGCTTTATTCCGTTTCCAGTTCTTACCCTCCATTTTGCAAATTCATGTGTAGGGAGTCCAGATTCTTGTTGAGGTAGTGGGGTAGGCGCCATGTCACTTCAGAAGGAGATTTTTCACACTTCAAAAAGAAAGAAATTTCCCAGGATTAGTGAGTTGTTTATTATGGTAGAAACTGAAACCTGATGTTATCTTTTCATATTTGTATAGAATACCTTGTTTGTAACTTGTTTTTACTTTTTTTTTTAAACATATGATTAATATTCTACTTCTAAGGCATTTTCTGAAATGTCTCCACTTTTTACAAACCAGTCCACAGTTTATGTTGGCGGCATATTGCCCAAAACATGTAATTCCTGCTTACATGACGACAGCTCAGTTTTGAAAGGGTATAGTATTTTATAGGGCTAGATTTTCCACTATTTGATGTAATAAAAAGGAAAACTGTGGCTCATGGAGTCCATTACCTCCTAACGGATGTGTTCGCAATAGCAGCAGGGCTCTGGCAGCTCACTGGAGGGCAGGAGGCGGCCAGTGCCCTTAACCTGCCACATTTTTGCTTCAGTCATGGCAGTGATGAGCAGGTCTCGCCGGTGTGATCAGTTTGACAGAAAGGCCTGACCTTTTTTCTGACTGCTCTTCCCACTGGCATGCTGACTGACTAAGTGACTGCTTGCCTGCCCACCTGCGGTACCTCCCCTCTGAAACTTACTCTACTGTTGTTGAAGGGCTGAAAGTCAGATATTTGATTCATTAGTCACAGACCTGTCAGTTGACAAAGTTTTTTAAGTTGAGCATTCAGTCAGTGTACGATGAACTTCATTTAGTCTCCACCTCTCATGTTTCCAGTGTGACAGTCCATCGTGTCTGCTTGGTGAAGACATTTGCAAAAGATTTAAGTTGCTGCAGACCTGAACCAAGTGAGACAGAGACAGCTGCCCAGAGGAAGAAAGGCCTTGCTCTCTGGTAATATCATCTGCCTTCAGCTTTGAAGTGGTGACATGGTGGTATGTACATTTCCAATCCATTGTGTAGTTACTGTAGCATGCATTCACCAACATTACATTGAAATCACTGTCTGGTTTGACTGGATGTTGATCTCTTTTAAAATGATTTTAAGGTGATAAAATTAAAAAATGCATCACACAATTATTGACATGTATATCACATACCTACAGATTACTTCATACACACACACACACACACACCATATTACCACCATACTGTATATTGACTCGCATAATGTACCTATAAAATATTGAAACACTTAAGTCCACCTTATCTCCATGTATTACCATAATATGATTACAATTATGTAAATGTAGCTAAAATAAAATGAAACAGTGTGGATCATAATACTGAAAATCTAAAAACTACAATATCACATCATAATCACACTAAGTTCTACTAAATCCTGTTTTTTTTTTTAAAAAATGGCACTTGTTTATATAGAAAAAGTAGGAACAAATCATAAATTATTTGTATTTAACAGCCAAGGCCGATTGGACTGACAGCATTTTTTTTTTACTGAAACGTATTTACTTGTCCCGCGACCCTCAGTGGAGGATAAAGCGGTAGAAAATGAGTGAGTGCGTATTTACTTGTACATTTGAAGCATGTAGAAAGGCTTTGCATGAACCCAATATTGCATACAAATATGTGTGTATTTTTTCAAAACTAAATTAAAAGCAAAAAAGCAATGCATAAAGTGAGCATTAAAGTATTACAGCAAAACCTGTTTGGTCCAGATAGACATATTTAAACCCACCGTGATATAATAATCCCACCGTGATATAATAATCAACCCTAAGAATGTTAGTTTCATAACAACTCATTTTTTAAATCTAACTGTTGACTTAAAAAAAACATCTCTCCTGCCTGTGCATAATCATACTAACCTCCCTGCATATGTTCTACATTAACATAGAGATTTAACGTAATCAACCAGCCCACAGACAGGTGCTATATCCCTCCTGCACCGTGAATATGCATGAGACCCTGTTTTAGCACTCAAATAATTTGCATAAAAGATGATGGTCACATAATGTAAGCATGATTTGCAATGCATAACAAGCATATGAAGGTTGCATGCTTTGTCCCTTCTCTGCACATTGTTCTCTGTCACCCTTCGTTCTCTCTTGCTCTCCAGTTTCTTAATTGTGACAAAAGATAGATGGGAGATTCTGTCTTGAACTGTGGTGTTTTGTATGCTTGTAATGTGTTGCATTTTGCAGCATGTATGAGTATTTACCCCCACACACCAAATCTGGAAGGAAATAGTTTATAAATAAAGAGAGGTAGTGAGAGTCACTTTCTGTGTTCACTTAGGCTGCTGGTGGGACAGTTGGTAATTTACTATAAATTGGAGGCACATGAAAGCCAGATGCACTGCAGGAGCTGGGGAAATGTTTGTGTGTATGAATAGGAAAAAAAGTGCATGAAGGCACATGTGAGCATGTGTCTGTGGAGCAGTGTAAAAGTCTGCATTGGGCCTCTGGGGGAATCTCCTAATCTGACTCTGCTGTATCAGAAGTGGATGCACTCTCTGGTGGAAGTGTGTGTGAGCATCTCAGTTTGCTGGGCTTTGATTTCTACTTTAGCTGTATTGATTCTGTCAGCGCTCCAGAGAATGGCGAGTCTTGCTAGGATCACACCTCTGCTTTACAAAATAATTGCCAGTATCTGGTGCCATTCCTCTGCAGTGTCAGCAACCATGAACCCCCACACCCAAATACCGATGACTCTTACATATTCCACGCATTTTTTTACATTAGTAGCAAACTTTCTCTATCTCAAAGCTAAACCAAAGACAAATGACTAGATTTAAATAAATTGTTTATGCTTAAAATGGGGCCACAAAACTGAATGGAAACACAAAAGTTAGTATCTGTAAAAACTAATTTGATGGTAGTGTGTAAAACAGTGAGCCGTAAGGATTGAAGTGCAGTCTCATCATCACATCACCCACTATTGGAGTGCAGAGGGGAGGGTCAGACAGTGCGACTCTGACACTTGAAGTGCACTGCAGTTGTTGAGAGTCGGATGATGCCAGGCTGTGGCAGGATTGTCCTGTTTCCCCTCTACCAGTAGTAAAAATGAGCAAACATCATTGCGTTAAAGAATCCAGGATAGTTTTCATTCATCTTATTGTACTGAGTGCATATCAGCAAGTATATTTTATCCTCTGGGCTTGACCATGCCCTTTACTGTCGCACCAGCAAAAAACATTCAAACTGAAATTTGAGTATATAACCCTAACGAGTAGTCGTTAAGCTGTTAAACAGCTTTTAAACAGCTTTTTTCAAACATCCTAGTTTTATTTTGGATGCTTCCTTTATTTGAATTTGCACACAGAAATTATATTATTCCACAAAAAAATAAAAACTGCCGGGGTCAAAATTATTAGCCCCTTGATGCTCAATTGTGTATCCTTTTTGCTGGATAACAGCCTGCAGTCATTTGTTGTATTTTTCAACAAGTCTCTGACACATCTCCTGAGGAATCCCAGCCCATTCTTCTTTGGCAAATCTCTCAAGCTCCTTCAGATTTGATGGCCTTCTGGCATGGACCTTTGTCTTCAGTTAAGCCCAAAGATTTTCAATGGGATTTAAGTCAGGACTTTACTTTGTGCAGGCCAGTCAATAACATTCACTTTGGTCTTCTGGAGGTAGTTCTTCACCAGGAGTGATATATGTTTTGTGTCGTTGTCGTGTTGGAAGACAAAGTGACAACCCAGAGCCAGTTTTGCTGCTGAGTGCGTCAGGTTGTCTTTGAAAAATGTTCAAAAATCACATACCTTCTTTCTTCATGATTCCTTCCCCCTTGACGAGATTCCCAGTTCCAGACACACTGAAGCATCCCACAGAATAATACTCACACCACTGTGTTTCACTGTGGAGATGGTGTTCTTTGGATTATGCGCCTCTCCCTTCTTTCTCCAAACATAAGCAATGTCTCTATGGCCAAAGAGCTCTAGTCTCATCTGACTAAAGAACATGCTTCCAGTAAAAACACACACTGGTGCTACTCCGCTGTGTCCTCATCCATGGGTAATAATGTAAATAAAAGGTGCCACACTTGATCCGAATCAAGTTGACAGACTTGTGTTGCCCTTAAATAATATCAGAAATGAAGCTGTTTGCATTGAAAATGGCTACAGGATGTAACATTATTTCAATGTAGATAAAGAACAGAAAGTTGGAGTGCTCGGATTGGAGCGTTTATTTCATTACTCTCTACTGACTAACTGCTGTATGTCATTAACACTAGCAGGGCTGTTAATATTGTAACTTATTAAAACTGTTCATAAAATTTTAATTAAAGGTTTAATTAAAACTCTGACGTTTGTGGAGTATTGGGAGCGGTGGGGGTTGGCGACATGCGCTCACGTGTGTGTGGGTGGTAGTGGTGGGGGTCATTATGTATTAGTTTAAAACTTAATTTTTGGAAAAAGTGACAGCCCTAATGTAAGCTGAGCCTCATGTACAATGGGGCCACTTCAGCAGTGCATGAACATGGGAAGAAAAAACATGTTTTGGATGATTCAGATGCACCTCGGTAAGATAATTATTAGCTAACATTTTTTTTTGTGCAGTTCATTATTGGACTGGTCACCTACCACTGTGATAGTCTTAACCCTGAAAAAGCCCTTTAAAGATGTAAGGACCCACCAAAATGTCCTCACTTTGCCAAAATGTCCTCACTCTGTATGTTTTAAATGATTTTTGGTACTCACAAAGCCACAAATACAAAAACATACACACACTCTTGACTTTTCCTGCCACTCCATCTGCATCCACAGTCAACTGTGATAATCACAGAAACTCGTAAAATAGTTGCTAGATTTGGTTTTTAATGTAGTGTTTAATTTAGGTTTACTAATACTAATGTGTACACGGCTAGTAAATAAATTCAAATTAACCAATTAAATTTATTTGACTTCCTTTATTTGTCATTTTCCTTCCCTGTAAGTCTTCATTATTGAATTATATATCGCAATTACCAGACTACCTAATATAGAGTCATAAAGAGAGCAGTTGTCCCAGAGCTGCCTCCAAAATTGCATCGTATAGCTGCAATTATACAACAATTAGTTCGAAGAACACTTAGCTGTAGGTTGAGAGACACCCCATTACTGCTCTCGCTCGCTGTGTAGCACTGATACTGATGACTTGAGTGGTAACACACCCCCTAGTTTACATGTAAGTAATCAAATTACTCAGTCTTGCTACAGCCGAGAGGCCTCTTTAACATTTTTCACCTATAACGGGTATTTACATGATTTACTTCCTGTGCATCCTTCTAGTTGTTATAATTGCCACTCCTTTGCTGCACTGATAATTGTCCAACAAGTAGATAAATGACAAACTGAATGATGGATAAATGTAACAGAAGAAAATGAGCCTGTGGCAAAGAGAAATATGAGAACATTTAGTCAGGGATGTGGGTTTTTCATTCTTGTGGTCTGCAAGTAAATCTAGAAGGAAAAAGAACTTCATGACCTTGTTCAGACCTGGTGTTAACATCCATCCTCAGTAATCCAATTGCATGTGGAGAGCACTAAAAGTGCATGTAGTCTTTCACTTTGTTGGCTGAAGCCAACTAGTAAGAAACATCATAAAAATGTTGTATAACCACTGCCTTGTATGAGTGAGTAGATATGCCCAAAACTGATCATTGTAATAGACCTGGATTTTTATTGTGATCAATAATCTATGATGAAATGAGCTTACTTGGCACACGACTTACAAGGAGTTACATGCTCCAGTCACTAGTTTTAGCTCTTTTGAATTAGAGCTGAAACTACATGGACATCAGTGTGAATGACAGCTGGTATTGTCTAACTATACCCTGGTTGCAGATGACACCTCTGAACCTACAGCTCAGAATGGTCTTGGCCAAATCATGATTTTATAATGGGAGTTTACATTCTTATGAGTGATATAATGGCCAAATACCACATGGTATGATTGCTGAATTGTATTTAAAAGAAAAAAAAGGGGAAAAAAAACCTGTGAAACTCTAATGTGTCAGCTAATGTTCATGTATGCTCCAAAATTTGTCCCCTATTCCGAATTTTCTGTGATTAGACCTGAGGACACCTCACATTCAGGACAGACTGGGAGAATTCCGATCTGCACATGATCAGATCTTTCAGGCTGGATATTGATATCAGGTCTGAACTAGGGCTGCAAATTCAGTCAACAGTGGCGTTCTCTTGCTGCTGGTGCCAGTCCCTGCACCCCCTGCACTGAGCAGTGTGTAACACGCCTCACTTCTCAACTTTCACACTGTCCTTAATATTAGCAGGCTCAGTGTTTCCTCTGTGATTCATTTTGAACAACACTTGTTTTATTTCAGGTCAGTGTGTGTGTTTTAGCATGTTTCTTGGTTATTTCACTCCTTTTTTAATTCCCAGTTCTGTATCTCTGTGCAACTATACAGTGAACCAACACTGTAAAAATACAGATTTAAAAATAGAGATTTTTTCCTGCCATCTATGGAAAGTGTACAAAAATTGTCAGTAACTGTGGCACGACATATTAGAGTCCCAAGGAATCAAGTGCACCACATGAGTGAGGCCACCTGCAGTGAAATGTAACGTTAAAGATCAAAGCAATAGCAAATGGCTTGACAGTTACCGAGTCCACACGACTTTCTTGTAAAATGTGTGTAATTTAGTTCTTATCATGAGTTTATTGCCCAGTGGAAAAAGTAGTTCACTGTCAGCCAGGGCATTAATGTATGGCTAAAAACTTTAAGATATTTAATGTAAAATTAAAAGGGGCCATTTTTCCACATGTTAAGTGCTCTTACTTTTGATACTTGTATGACATTTTGTTGGTGATATTTCTGTACTTTTACTAGTAGTAATGTGAATGCAGGGTGGCTACCTGCATGTGACTTTAATGCATTTGAACTAAAAGTAAAGAGATTTTTACACTACCACTAAAAGTTTATTTTGAGCTACTTAATCATTTTCAGCCATGTATGATCTTGGCACTGCTGAAAGTCATTGTGATAGTGCATCTTAAAGAATAGCCAGTCCTCTTGTTCTTATCATTCAAAGACGCTGCATCACTGAATACTAATAATATAAAACAGTTGATGCAGTAACATACAGTACTTTAGCCATTTACCTAACTCAGCAGGGAGGGGTTCCTCTCATCAAATCATGCCTCAGTAAGAAAATAAGTCAGGTCAGTGTCTTCATTTGGATTGTGGCCAGAAGGGTTTTCACCGGAGCAGCAGATGAACTCCCTGTACAAAACTAATTTGATGCTCTCTCTGTATGTAGACAGTTTCCCACCAGGCTGTCTGTATGATTGGGTGTAACAGTATTTTCTGTCTCACTTCACTTTTCTCTCCACATGCTTCAGCACTTTCCACTCTGTCTTCTTCTCTCTGCTGCTTTTTCCCCTTCTTTTTTATGAATTTTCATCATAGGATGAATCTTGCTTAGAATAAATACGTTCAGTGCTAACAATCATCAAATTACAGCATAAATGTCTTACTTCACCCGTCTTGTCCATTCTATATGTCTCTCTTAATTTCTCTGTCTCTTCTTTTCTTTTCCCAACCTTCAGTCACTCTTTTCCTCTCACTTATTCAGTAAGCAGCTTGGGTTTTTAAACTCTAGGCTATGGCAATAGCACACTGCCCATCTGTCACGACAGAGAGTTGCCATGAAATGGCCAAGTCCTCAGCATCGCCATGTGATCCTCTTATATGCTGTGAACATGGCACTCACCCATCTCCCTCTGGGAGGAATGGAAGAAAATATTCCCTCTCCTCACCCTCCAAGGCAAAGAGAGACTGTCAGATTTAGACAGTGCATTGAGGAGATGGGCTTTCTCATCCTCTCAAGCTCATACGAGAGGACACAGCTTAGAAAGCAGGCAACCCACACTGACGGAATTTTAAAAGAGACACCCAGCACATCAGCTTTTTGTTTTTGGTAGAGGATTAGTGGTAAACAGGAAGTGTCTCTTTGCCACAGAAGCTAGTGCCAAGTTTCATTTCCTGGCTGGCACACAATGTGAAAACCCAACACTTACTTATGAAGCAGAGCTTCCCAAGGTTCAGAGGTGTGAAGCTTTCAGAACCATTGCCTTTTTCTAATATAATATCTAAGGCCCACACCCAGATTTGTACATCAGTAAAACAACAAACAGTAATAATCTCCATTCTCAGTCTTTTCGAATGCACCACTGTTCCATGAACAAAACTCTGAACTGGCGACTGCTCAATGCAAAAAGATACAAACACTGGCTCCAATTTACTTTCAAGTGTTTCCTTTAAATTTGCTTACCTGAAACAATATTTATTACCATTATACTCACTAGACTATTTAAATTTGTGACTTACTGTATGTCACTTATTTGTGCTGGACCCCCTCGAAAACTGTTACATTGATGAAAATGATTTATTACCACTTTGGCCATAACTGAAAATCCAAATGATTTGTTGACTTATTGTGTACAAATATTCACCTCATTAGAATGTGAATAACAAATTAAGGCATTGTGTTTTTTATTACATATATTTTCATTTAATTTACCTTTTCAGAGTAAAGAATAAACTATGTTTCAATTAACTTGGTAAATAGAATTTTTCTCTCCATGTCTGAAGTCCACCCGTAATACGTCCCACCAGTGGGCTGCAGCCCACATTTTGGGAAACGCTGCTATCAAGAACCTCATCAATGCATATTGTACCCCAGATACATAATCACACCAAGACTAGATCACATAATCCAAGATGGCGCAAAACACACTGCAGAGAAAACAGATTTCATCCTCATGTGATAAGTATCATCACATCCCTCCCTCAACTGATGATTAATGGTTTATGACTTTACACTGCAACTCTCTGCTCATGTTGCTAACAAAACATGTTTACCCACTCGTGGCTAAGCTGCAATACAATGAAGTCGTTTCATGTGCACAAGAAAAAAATGAGCCTGAGTCAAATTTATGCCCTGATTTTGCTCTGTAGGAAACATGATTCCCAGCTGGAATTATGCACCATTTTGATGAGATGATTGTCTGTCTTTTCCTTGTCGAACATATTGTTGCTCACTTTGAGTTGACATCCAGGAAGAGAGTGTGAGGCAGGTTTTGCATGAAAGGAGAAGGAAATAAAAAATGACAGTAAGGGTTTGCCCGAATAAATCAAAGTGATTGGATAGGGTCAGTCAGTAATATGACAGAGTACAGTATAATTACATATTTTAGGCATGGTGGTTTCACAGGGAGAAGTTGACACATTTGCAGGGGGCTACTTTCCACTTACCATAACTGCAACTTTAAATTCCTTGTCCAGAGAAAATGGACATGAATTAATTTGTGAATCATGTCCAATCATTATTATATACAAAGTGTTTGAGAGACCTGTGTAACATTACAACACTTGTAATGTGTTAAAATACTACTTTGCTTTAGTACGTACAGTATAGATATCCACATTTTGAATAATTCCATTCAAGCTGATATTTACACAAGGTCAGTCGTATCACAGCTTCACACCTTCAATGCACTTGACCTTTACATCAGTTCAAAGTGTATGATGAATTCGGTAATTTGGTACATTGCAAATGTGCCCCAGAGAAGCAGTCTTCATCTGATGGCTCCTCCATAATTTATATCACTTGTCTTGCTGTGAATTGTGGCTGCTTCTGATGTGTAATCTAGGGAGGATCGATGCCTGACAGCTGAAGTTGGGACAGAATACCTGTCCCGTCTAACCTCAAATGTCCAGTGGGAAATACGGAGGAGACATTTTCAAACTGCAAACAAAATTTGTTGGCACCTTAATCAAAATGTCAGCTCATGCCTCTGTTGGTCTCTCCATCCTTCTGTCCCGGCCACTAATTCTTTCCAATAAAATGCTCTGCAATAAAACTGGGCACACTTCCACATACACGTAACTCTGTAACATATATAGAGTTACGAGCATGCAGCTTGAGAGGACGTAAAAGCTGCCTCTTGGTTTGTTTGCATGGTATACATGTGACACGAATGCAGAAGAATAACTGATACACCAGTGTCACAGTATAGTTCCTTGACACGTGGAAATGGGAGAATTTATCAGAATGGTCATCTTTGCTACAATCTTTAGTCTGAATGATAAATGTCACCAATTCATACACACTAGCTCTGCAATTCAGAAATGAGTTTTATGTTAGGCTTTCAGAAAAATGGTTGTCCCAGAGGACGCAGTCTCTTTGTTTATTGTTAGTCAAAGTGAAAGGGATATACTGTATAAATGGCTGTGGGTTTTTTCACTGAACCTCTTCTGTGCTCTGTCCCATGTGACATTATCTGCTTTCGATATGAGGTAAGTGAGGTAAGTGTGCCTCCAGTCTTTTGTCATTGTTCAATGTATCGCCAAAACATTTACTAAAACGATTTCTAAATTCAACTGTTCTGATTATCATTTACTTGGTATGGATGTTTTTTTAAAGGATTAAAGCAAGCTTTCTGATTTTCCAGCTTCTTAAATGTAAATATTTTCTGGTTTCTTTGCTCCATATAACAAATAAATCTGGTTTGTGGACAGAACAAGACATTTGAGAACATCATAATTTCCAGGTTTGAAAAACAATGATCAACATTTTATCATTATCTGACATTTTATGTAACAAGTAATTACTTGAATAATTGAGAAAATAATCAACTGATTAATTTATTATAAAAATAATCATTAGTTGTAGCTGTAGTTCAAAGCAATGCTTAACAGGTGGACTTATAAGTTTGGGGAATTGAAGCACACCACTTCTGCTGCTTCCATATTCACAAAGAAAGCAGCACCTTGAAGCTAGAACTCATCCACTCATCCCTCCTGCCTTTGTACATGCACTGATATGTTAATCAGTGTTTGCCTTTGTTTTGCCCCCCTGTGCAAATGTGTGCTGATGTCCCATTTGACTTGTTTCCAGGGGAGAATTCTGGAAAACAACCAAAGAAGTTCTCACTGTTGCTTTTGTTTCTGCAAAAGTTTGAGATATGTGTAAAAATTTCTTGCAGCTGTTACAGTTTGTGTAGGCAGATTGGTTACCCAGTTTTTCCATTATTTCTTATTCTAATACTGAAAGGTTTTTGTGCTGCATTTCAAAAACCCCGTAAAGGGACTAAACAAACATAGAATGCTGTTATATAAACCTAAAAACCTAATGTAAAACTACAAATTAATTCCTCCTCTGCTACAAGACAAACCAAAATGATGTTGCTTTTGCTGTTTTCCTGGCAGTTTTGTCATGTTTTTATCAGCTGGAAAAACAAAACAACATAATCCAAAACCAAAACCACACTGCAGCTTAGCCAGGAATTAGCTGCAACTTTGTGTCTTTCAACAAAACATCCTATGATTTTTACTCTGAATGCTTCCTCTGAGTCTCAACTCAATAACTCTGTGGTTGCCAGTTTAGGCCAAGATCCTACCACACCACTTTTTTAACATGTCACTTACTAAAATTGTCTGTCCTTGTCTTGGAGTTTCTAAAGTGATTGAAATAAAAGAGGTAAAGCCGGAGCAGTGCTCGGTGTCTCCTGATATTTCCTAGACAATTGGAGATATCCTAGTTCATATTTCCTGCCTTAGGTTACCATGGCTGAATAAATTCTAGCCATTGTATTGGATTTATCCTTTAGTATAAAACAAGTTTCCATTTGAGTTTTTATTACTTTTAATATATTTCTAGATGTGTTGCTTTCAGCTACATCTTCATAGCGCTATCTGTCTATACCTAATTCCTTTCCTATTTTTCTATTTTTCCCAAACCTGATGCTTATCTGCCTTGTAGCAGACTCGGATAAATACAGCAACATCATGCACCACAAGTAACAGTTAACTTTATTATTAGATTAAGAGAGTAACCATAAATGTTATGTGGGTGACAACTGAACAGTTGAGGTAAGATATAATATACTTTCATTTTCTTCATTAATTCATTACCATTTCAAATCTGCTTTAATGTATTTTTGTTTAATTAATAGTACATACTGTATATGAAAAGTGAGAGAAAGGAAGACATACAGCAAAGGTTGCTGGGCATATTCAGGCCATTAACGAATCAATCATTAGATTGAAGGTGCTATGTATTGAGTTATTATATATTAATTGAAAAACTGATTTCACTCATAATAATGGTGCAGCCAGTATATTGACAATTTAAAATTTTATTAGGAGACCACAAACTACGACTAATGCCTCTTATCCTTGCCGTCTTTTACCATCTACCCTCCAGTGCTACTGTAGCACAGAAGGGTAACTGAGCATGACTTGTCTTACATGTGGGCCCTCTCACACTACAGTGCCTCCTCTCCCTCTTGTCTCTACTGGTTTTACACTCCTTTTTCTTCTCCCTCCAAGCTAAACTTACTTAGTTCCTCTCTGTCTCTCTTCCCTCAGTCAGCCATGCTTGTCTCCCCCATGGGGTGGTCCATCACTCTGTGTTGCTGAGCCTTGACTGGGCATCAGTGCCTCAATTCCTCACTGGTAGAAGTCAGGTATCATCTGTTAGCACATCAGAGCCAGAGCCAACTCCAACCCCCACCTCTCTGACCCACAGCCACAGGCCCAGTGAATCAGTAAAGAGGGTGTTAGCTCCACAGCCAAGTAGATCTAGTTTTTTTCCATTCTAACTTTTATTAAAATATTATTTTACATAGTAAACCCTGAAAGTGTGACTTTATGGGCCTTTTGGTTTTGGTTGAAATGGCTAAAGTAGTTTGCTCTGCAAAATTTGGTTTTAGTTTTATTTTATGAAACAAATGGTTTTCAAAATGTGTAATGGGTTTGTGCTTTTATTGGTGCATTTGCATTTTCATGGTCAACTCAAGAGAATTTATAACATGATGCAAGTATGCTGAAAGAACTAATGAGGACCCCTGAACTTCAGCAGTGTTTATAATTTGTTTTATGTTTGTAAAGTGATTCCTATTTTTTTCCTTCAGCGATGACCCACTTTCCCCAATAAATCATTTCTAGCTTGGCACACACATACGCACTCGCATAACCTGTCATACAGGTGAAATATATACCCCACAAATCTACTGCCCAACACATACAGATAAGCCCTAATTAGCCACGTTTTTAATAGAATCTACAGATGGAGTGTGTTGCAGTTTATCTGCACCTGCTCTTGACCTGCAGCTAAAATCCAACAGGTTTGCCAATACTTATAACCTTGCTGTATTAAAGCAGCAGAGTGCAGGTGGAAATTCCAAATAAGCAGTGTAGTAGAAAGGTCTTAATCAACAGCTGCCCTTCCTTAGACCTTGTCTGGTATCCTGCTCTTTTCCAACAGTGCTCATCCTGCTGTGCCCAGCTCCCCTTGACCCACTAAATCCGCGGGGGCAGCACAAGCACAGCTCTGAAGGACTCTTGAATGTCTTTCATGCTATTTAGCTGTGTGAAGCTGACCTGAATTGCACCTGATTTGTTAAGGCGACAATAACTGTCCTGAATAAAAGAAGCCATAATGTGTCTCCTGGTATTTCTGTCTTAAATCAATGGAGTTTGTAAAGGTGTAGAGTATGGAGGAAATGTGGGCTTGTGTTTATAAACACACCAAATTTTACCCCTCCTATACTGCTCTCTAACAGTAGCATGGATCATAGTCGAACTCTGCTTGGAAACTGTGCGGGCCTGTTTCGAGATTAGGCCAGTCACACTTACTCAGAGTGAGTCGCAAAGACTTGAATTGCTAAAGCTCAAACTCATCACTGCAAACATCCGGGGTTATTTTGTTAGAACCTACATTTATTAGCCTTAGTTCTCGGTATGTACGCTACATGCACTGCAATCTATACTATCGTACTAACACACGTTTGTTTAGAAATGCCAATACTTTAGCTTCAAGCTACTTGAGCTAATTGCTTGCTAGCACTTACCTGCAGAGAAACAGAACATAGATCATCTTTATGTTGCTCCTCCCAGAAGGCCAAAACCAGGTTCATTCAGATTTTTGAATGGCTTTTACACCAGGCATTTAGCCTCTGTAAACTTGCATTTCTTGCTGTGCCATGCTTCTTCCCCCTCCCCCCCTTTTACTGTAACTAGCTGGAGGTTATTAACATTCTGACCAGAAACATGATCCAGAGAAAACAGTAAATTTAGCTCACTGAGGATGATTGACAGGGACTGTTTTTGGATTAATGCATACTTTTTTTTTTATCTTGAGGGATATGCTGCATACTCTACATTTAAAGTTGCTCCTTCATTCGCTTTGTTTACTGTATTATCCCAGAGTCACCTCCATATTGTAATTCAGTGTCCCCTGATTAATTTACAAAACATTCAACATGGACCATCAAATTCATTCATATTTACATGATTTCTGCTAACATCTATGACATTTTGATTAAACCACCACATCCCATTACAAAACAAATCACTTTTGAAAAAGAAATTGGAAGTGATCCAAAGTAATGTATTCTTTGCCTTTTTCTCTTCTCCTGCCGTCCTGAAAAATTATATTTCATGCATGATAAGCTCCAGCAAATGGTATTATGTTTGTATATCATCTGTTTCTGGCGTGTGCTCAGATCATAATGACGGATAGGTCCTTAGAAATGCCAAGGCGCACTCTCTTCTCGCCTGCATTCTCCAGGCTACAGGATTTTTCTAACAGCTTCATCTGTGGATGTCAGCCTCTTGTCGTTGATCGGGCCTAACGGGCTTTATGTTGTGATAGAGTTTTGTTTGGTAAAATTGCAAATCAGGGCTGACAATTTGAGTTGCAGCTTGAGGACAAGTGTTAAAGTAGTTTTTTCAAAGAAATGAAAACAAGTCACACAGGGTATAATTTTCTCAGCATCATTTACATCGTTTTGACTTTACAGAACATAATATGCGTCAAGATTTGCCAGCAATTCTGACCTAAAATTACACTGCAGATCCTTTAGGAATGTGGTAATAATATGCTAAGCAATCTCTGCATTGAAAATGCTACTTTTTTTTTTTTTTAATTAACAGTGCATTTCATCTGACTCGCTGTGCAGTGCTCAGCTCATTTAAGGGTGCATCCCATTTACCACATTAACCACATAGTATACCTTCTTGCTTATGAGAGGTCATTAAAACCTCTTTTCACCTTCACAGGTCAATAGAGGTTTTAAATTATTGCAAGACTGCCAAAGGCTTATTCCTACAGACACTTACTTACCTTGGGTTTCTCTCTCTCTCTCTCTCTCTCTCTCTCTCTCTCTCTCTCTCTCTGTCTCTCTCTCTCTCTCTCAGACACACACTCACGCACACACGTTTACCCTCAGGACCCTCATAAACATAATATATTTCCTAGCCCCTTACCCTAACCTTAACCATCACAACTAGATGCCTAACCCTAACCTAAACCCAATTCTAACTCTAAGCCTATAAACAGGTCTTAAACCTGAAAAAGCCCTTTAAAGAAGTGAGGACCAGACAAAATGTCCTCACTTTGTCAAATGTCCTCACTTTGTGGGGTTTATACGATTTTTGGTCCTCACTCTGCAGCAAGTACAAGAACACTCTCTCTCTCACTCAGACTCCTAAGGCATCGAGACAATTATACTGGTCTTGCTGGGATCAAAATCACTCTGGTTCCCATTGGGAGGCTGTCCATTAGTTGTACAGGTTGATCTCATTAATACTGCTGGGGTCAATGAAGCGTGCTATTGGTGGCTTTAATGACTTCTCATCTGCAGTGCAGTAAATGATGGCAGATCTGATTTAAAGGCACAGGCTGCAGAAAATTTGGATTGCACCCTGCACACGTTGAAGAAGGCTACACTGTGCTCCATTTTTGCCTTTAAGTGTCTCCTACATAGTTCACTTAAACTGTCATCCTGTTTTTCTTGTGTTTTATTCTTTTATTGCAACTTTTAATTATCTCTAACACTGATTAAGGGCCTCAAACAAACATATTTAATACATTCAATAATTTATGAGAAAATTATTGAATGTTTTACACATGGGCTTGATTACTTGGTGCAGGGTGATGGTGGCGTGTGTTTTTCATCTTCCACCACAAAACCAAATTATGACCATCACAGGATAATAAGCAGCCTTACAAGTCTTTTGACTACTGTGATATTAAAGTTCTGCAAGCATGTGGGGGTGTGTGTACATGCATGTGTTTGGGCCCAGGAAGCAGTCATTCTTCTTGTGAAGACTTCATTGCTCTGATACACTAAAAGTTTAGAACAGGTATGAATACAGATAGTTTGAAAACCAACCTCTTTTTATTTCATCTTCTGCTTACTGGGTTATGCAACCTGCAGATTTGCCAAGGTGGCCTGCACGAACCTGTGTGTGCATGTAAATTTGTTCAGTTCAGCCAGGTTGTGACATCGGAGAATTCATCACTCTTCTTTTGTTTATTTTGTGTATCTGGTTACCCACTAATCAATCACCACTATCCTAGATGCTCTTCCTCCAGGGAGCCCTTAATTGATCATTGAGGACATCAAAAAGAGATTGTGACAGTTACTGGGGAAAAAGTCAAAAGTCTTGAAGTTTGATCATCAGCCAAATGCAGATCTTGCAGGTCAAAGAGTTGAGGGTTGGCACTTTCTTTTTCCATTCTTAATTTGATCAGGCAGTTCATCACAACATAACATAGTAATGGTACCTAGTGTTCAATAATTCAAAAACCATGTGCCACGGATGAAAAATCCAGCCCACTGGTGACAAAGAATACTGGCATTGGATCAATAAGGTCATGAATGTGATTAAGAGCCAAGAGTGCTTTGCAAAAGTTTTAGCTTGTAAAGCATACATTTTACAATACACATTTTAATTGTTTACAAACTGCAGTGAGCTAACAGTAAAAACATTTTTATCAAATCAAAGTTTGGTGTGACCAAACCAGCCTTTAAAAATTCAAACATTACTTCTTACAGGTAGAAGCACAAAGTCCCAGATTTTGTAGTATTATATTCGGGGGGATGATTAACCAAATATAGTAAACGGTAATTTTTATATGTTGGTTGAAACACAGATGTTTGTCTCCCAAACATCTTAAACAGCTGTTTGGGAGACAAAACTGGGTAAGCAACAGCCAGACTCTGATACCGAGGTGAGGTTGTGGAAACAGTTTAATGTCACAGGTCATACACCATGGCAAGATTGAGCAACAACACACAAGGCACTACAGCAGCAACATCTCTCCCAGGCACATTTTTTCAAATAAGATTGGTTTTAAGATGTGCTTTTCAAGCTCTTTTGAAGAAGCATAAACAAACAGGTAACGTTGAAGACCAATGACACAGTGGTCATCCAAGTAAGCTAAGTGTCAAAGATAAAACACATGCTTACTTTCCTTTGAAAGCAGATGATCTCCAACAAGGTCATCAGCTCAGAACTTAGAGAGACCAGAGAACCCAAGTCTGGCAAGAAGTGATCTTCATGGAAGAATTGCAACCAAACACAAATACCTCCTCCGTGGAAATTAGTGTGTGACACACATGTACGTAAACATAATAAATGGCAGCAAGTACTCTGGGCTGATGAGTCCTAAATTTGAAATATTTTGCTGTATGGGATGTTTGTTCACTAAAGGGCTAGAGAGCAGTATAATAATGACTATCTGCAGGCAACAGTGCAGCATAGAGGAGGTTCTTTTCAAGTTTGGGGCTGCATTTCTGCAAATGGAGTTGTGGAATTGGTCAGGGTTAATGTTCTCCTTAATCGTAATAAAAGCAGATACTTATCTATCCTGCAATACCATTAGATAGACATCTGATTGCCCCCAAATTTATTCTGAAGCAGGACAATGACCCCAAACAGTCAACCAATGTCCTTAAGAACTATCTTCAGTGATGCAATGGTATGGCCTGGGTGTGTCTGGGATTACACAAAGAGACAGAAAGATATGACAACCTACATCCACTAAAGATCTGTGGTTTGTTTTCCAAGATGTTTGGCCCGAGTTACTTAATAAACCTTTTGAAATTGTACACAGTTTTGAAGGCAGCTGCCTAAAACCCTTGCGTTGTTATATTTATATTTGTATGTGTGCAATAATCTTACTTATGCAGTGTCTGCGTATGCACAGCTATCCTGTTGTTGGAGTCTTAGTTAAGGTCATGGTTATAGCAACTAAAGTTTAGATACATATATATATAGAGAGAGAAAGTTTAAATATATATGGTGTGTACATGCGTGTGTTTGGGCCCAGGAAGCAGTCATTCTTCTTGTGAAGACTTCATTGCTCTGATACACTAAAATTTTAGAACAGGTATGAATACAGATAGGTTGAAAACCAACCTCTTTTGATGGAATCATATAAATATGATTCCATCAGTGCAGCATCATTTGGTGGCTTTATTTTATGGTAGAATTAATTCACACAATTTATACTTTGAACTTTGTATCAAAGAGGTTTATTTTTGCAATTCGTTGTGTGTTATTTAGAAAAAAAATTTGTTTTGTCATGGCTCCTCCCATTCTTCTAACAGTGCTCTTTCACAGTTTCGATTCTTTTCCAAATAGACCTGACAATCCCCGAAAAGACACTCTGCTAATCTCTCCTTGAGTGTCAGCTCCCTCCTCTGTTCTCCTTCTGAAAAGATGCTGTTTATCTGACCAAAGCCCTTCACAGTGCCATTTGCGCTGTGGGGTGCTTATCGACCATGAGATAATTCAAAAAGCCCCTCAGCCAGCTTCTTGTTCATTAAAAGTTTCCTCGGACTCATCTTCAATAGTGCATCCATCTGTTTGGCAGGACAGACGATGGAGGGGGATGTGAGAAGAGCTGTGTATATGAATGTGTGTGTCTGTGGGTGGGTGTGGTATGTGGACATTATCTCACATCGTTCCCTTTGGATTCTGCTCCTCTCATCCTGTTTGAAACCCTGATGGATTAGGTCTAGGCCCTTGAATTAAGATTTGAATCCCTCCTGCTTGAGGTGGCTCATTATTTGATCAGCTTTGTTGACTCTGATCAAATAACGATGGTGGACATTAAAAGGGTGTCAGTGAATTACATATTCGGTTCCACCATTCATTTGCCATTCACTTGACCAGTTTTGCAAAAAAGCAAGCACTCTCTTCTACATCCATTTCAGTTTGATCAGGTTACATCAGGATCTAGTAAGATGGGGTGAAGTAAATATTGACCCTGACTTTAAAGCTTCAGTATGTAACTGTGGATAATCCAGATGAGAGTCGACTCCATTCGTTGTAAAAAGAATTTACATCCTTTTAACCACAGTGTAGCTTTGTCTCCATCTCTCTCAAAATTAAACGAATCACTTCCTGTGTACAGTTTGGGAATGTTGCATGATGACACAAGATCTAAATTCCACTTAACTGAGAAATGGAGAGAGAGATGTGTATAGCTTATAGGCTTAATCAGAATTGTGAGGTAGCACTTGACAGTGGTGAATGTAACAGACATGATTTTAATTAAAGGTTATGCACTACAGGTTCAACCAGGAGGACTTGGAATTACACCAAACTCTACTCCCAAAATATTTGTTAAATAATTAAATAAATAAATAAAACAAAAACACCTGCTGTGTAGCTTCCAAGCCGACAGTGCTTCAAACCACCACTTCAGACTAGCTGTGAGGAATACTCGAGGCTAAAAACAGCATGGAGAGGAGCTGAGAGATTTATGCTTTTCATACAGCCATGTGTTTAATTTATCAATAAAGCTGTCAGGCCTCCACTAACCTGGGCGGGTGTACCCTGGCATTAATCAACACACCAGCATCAATCTGTGGTCAGTTCAGAGCTGCCGGCCGCCACTCCATTACATTGATCGTAGCAAGGTTGTCCCCAAGTTTGATGACTGATGCCTATCTTGCCTAACAGGATACGATAAGGGAAAAACATTGTCATGCTTCCTACAACTGTATCCATATCTTGAGGAGGGCGTAGCGGACAGTGAAATTAGTGAGGCCCTTCCTTCCTTTTGCTTACTGTGTTCTCTTTACCGTTAACAATTAGGTAATTATAGATAGTGGTTTGGTTCATTGGTCAGGGCCAGGCAGTAGGGAGATTGATACCAGCAGAGCCCCAGTCTGTTTTCATCTCCCTCACTTTTAAGATTCTCAGGTTGTGATTTGGGAAATGGCAAGCTCCAGCCCACTCATCCAACAATTTCCGCTAGTTCCCCTGCGAACCAACATACTGTAGCACTCCCTGGTATATCTAGTGCCATGACACAAGGACAAAGGAAAAAAAATGCTACTGGTTGTTTTGATGATGATACTGATGTGGAGTGGATGGAGGATGAATACTAAGTTAATTAAAAGATAATAACCATTTGCATTTTGCTTTACTTAATTACTAGCATTACAGTAGCACAATATTGACTCCCCCTATCTTTCCTCAGTGGATTTCGCTCAAGTTCACAATTGTCCAGTTAGTTGGCGTTAAAAATTATATCAAAGGCTGTCATGTGGCTGGTGACAATGGCATGAAAACAATGGCTAGTGTCATGTTAATGTTTGACTGACATGATAAGGTTGTTACACCTCAGTGTGTGCAATTGGGAAGCAATTATGCCTCAGCGAGTCAGGAAACTCACATTTGATAGAGTTTTCAATTAACAGAAAAAAAGGAAGCATTATCTTTCTTCTTATTAGTGCTTTGACTCTACAGTTTAGTAGCCTCTGTTGCCAAGGCAACAAGTTGCAGTAGTGCTTCACCATGAAGGCTGGAGAGACACAGGGGACAGTGGTTGGATGAAAGCATTGCTCTTAAAGGCCATCGTGTTGGTGGATTAGCAACAACAGTTTGCAGATTTTGATCAATTTTCTACAGTCACAATTTGATGAGGCATTTGTTTATTCAGCATCCTTTGTTCTTGAGTGTTAATATACATGTCAAGTAATGCACATAACAGGGGAGTGCATTTCCTGGCATGGCTTGTTAGCTCTTAATGAGGCCTGGCATTCTCTCACATTCCATGCTTTTCTTGAATGTCCTTTTTGTCCTTGTCAGCGTTGCTCAGTTGATGACCAAGACAATTATAAGCTAGTCAATCATCAGCTCACACATGAAACCCATCTGAGAAGCTCCTGAGAGCTATCTCATGAATATTGTATGTACGTTTCTGTCATGATGCTAAAGCTCCTTTACACAAATATTATCGTGGGTGAATTGTTTTGACACGGACCTGTCATTAAATTCCTGTGCCTTTTCTTTTTTCCTTTGACATCTCTTTCATTCTGGAGTCTTTTACTTCAGCAAGAAATCTCTGGGAGGAAGATGAGTGAATGACAGAAAGGAAGATGGACTCTGTTTTTCCACCTCATGAATCATTGAGGAGGTGGGAAGAAGACGAAGAACTGATGGCATGACGAAAATTTAATTAATTGCAATATCTGGGTCTCCATAAATGAGTATTGGATACTCAATTTAGGGCAGAAATCAGTGGATGATGGACAGGAATGCTCCACAGCTGAAGCCGTTTTGTCTACATGTACTAGCAGGTGTTAAATTTAAGTCATTTACATATGCCCTTAACATCTTTAGCAGTCAAACAAGTCAACCACACAACAGTGACTTTGGAGAGAAAAAAGAAGCCAAAAATCTGTGGATGTCACTACGGCCCCACATGCCTCATTACCATAACACAAATTTTCACAGTTTTCTCTGTCTGTTAGGGACCCTCTTCTGCCAATTTGATGTGATGTGCAAGCTACATAAACTTCACTAAGCCCAGACTGAAGTGTTGGCCTCCACCCAGGGGAGTCATTTCCAATTTTGCACTTCATAGCCAATAAGCTTGAGAGATATGCCTGTTTTCAGAATATCTGATCATCTGTCAATGACTTTGTACTCTGTAATAAAAAGGCCATGAAAAAACGTGTTGTAATGCAGAGAAATATATCACTAGCTTTTTAATTTACAGTATATGAAAGATACAGGATACAAACCTTTTAAACATTTTTAGGTTCCCATATTTATCCCATATTTATATTAAAGAATCCCAGTAATCAAGCAAAATGAACAAACATTTGCAACTTCCCAAGTGTGAACCAAGGCTTGATATTGAGTTTGTGCAGCAGTTCCCAGCTAGCTCAACCAGTCAGGGAGCTAAGTGTAACTGAAAGCCTGTTGTGTATTTATTTGATTGTAGTTGAGGTTATTTCCCACTGGCTGGTCTCCTTTCACCTGTCAAATGGTTCTTGAAATCTGCATTTAGAAAGGATCTCAGAAGTATCTACTCTAATGTGGATTTGCATGCTGCTACCTTGCAACTTTAAACATGTTTAAAAGGTTTGTCTTTGCACGAACACAGCTGAACAGAACTGCTCAACAACTTATCTATGCTTATTTGTATTTTCTATGGATTTCATAAACTCAGAGTAAAAATAATGTACTAAATTAGACAGAGTATGTACCATATCAGCTCCACTTACCCCATTAAAAAAGAGCACATGCTCATATGGAGGGACACATAGCAGCCATTTTGTAGCGCAGCACTGAATGCATGACAATGCAAATTCATCATAATCTGAACAGTCAAATTACATGTTAATGATATTGTTTAAGCTCTTTTAATCAATGAAGGGACTGTTTTCATTTACTACGCTGCCAAACTCATTCATGCGAAACAGACTCTCAGCACCAGCACATTTTCAGAATGCCTGTGAACTTCTCACTGCAAAATGGCTGCCATTCATTTTCATTAACGGCTTTAAATGAGGCTGACATCTGCTGTATTAAAAATGTAATTATCAGAATACATAAATATGTAATTGCTGCCACCTGCATAATTGATGTGCACTAATGCACAGTGTTGAAGGTATAAACCTTCACTTAGCAGACGCATGCCACCTGAACAATAGGTGGGCTCCAGAGTAATAATTGAACCCGTAGACAAGTCACGGGCCTGGGAAAATGTTAATCACAGAAGATGGATCATTCATTAGATAGCTCATCCATAAAAGCACTATTCATATCTGAAAAGTAGAGAAAAACGGAGGTGGAGGAAGAGAGAGGGAAAGCGAAATATGAAAGAAGAGGTGAGGAATAGCCCTTCTGAGCTCACGTTGCTGCCGGAGGGACTAGTGCATAGCCGTGACCTAAAATTCACACTGGGGAACACCAAATCAGGCATGTACAGGGGTGGGATTTAATCATATTTGAGATATCTTTATGGTGATTATTATGTTAGCTTATGCATGATACATGACATTGCATCTTATCTATCTACAACTAGAACAGGGCCACAGAGTCTCTTCTACTTTCTAATTAATCATTACTTGTGTCTCCAAGTGCTTTATGGTCATGCTGGTAAGCATTTCTGCAGATTTGCACAAATATGAAGCCTTAGGTAATGGTGAAAGCATAATTAGGAAAGGAAGGGAATGTGCATTTAGAGTATTTGTCTGTGGTCACAGCTTATCATTCAAAGTCCAAGGATTGACATACATAAAGGTATTCACACAAAGACAAAAACCTAAGTGAAGGAGTGAAAACTGATAGGTATCAGTAATCTGTAATGTTATGAATCACTTAAGTGAAACCTTTGCTGTTTCCCACGCTTATAAGAGTTACTTTGCTTGTGAACAATACCTACTGTATTTAAATGTTAAATCTGTGTTTTCTAAGAGTCATATAACCTCACATTTTGACTAAAGCGGAAGAGAAAATGGATGTGTGAGAATTTATATTTTTTCCTTTTAATATTGCTGGCATGGTTGTATCAGATAGTCTTCACTATATATTGTGAATGTCAAAAACATCTCTACATTGTTAAGATACATTTTTTGTCTAATCTCTGTCTATTGCAAATATATTGACTTAGTATGCACCGAGTTCTGGAAAATGTCATGTTCTTAGCTGTGGACCTGCAATGGGTTATTTTTTTTAAATGAAAAAAAAAAAAAAAAAAAAAAATTCTATAAAATATAGTGATGGATTCAGCTAATTCTAAGTAATTAAACCATTGTATATAAAATCTTCTCTGAATTTTATTAAAATCAATTAAACTAGATTTATTTTAAATCATCATCTAAAGGAGAGCTACAAACACCTGGCTGATAGGCTTTTATGTTGTGTGGTGCCTTTATTTCAAGATGTGAGTGTTAACTTTTCATGACGATAATACCTCAGATTTTGTGCATAATTCTTGCAAGCACAGAGCAAGCATATCACATCTAAATTGCAAACATTTTTCCTCCAGAAGAAATAACTTCTTCATGTGTGAAGCAGAAGGCAAGAGACTGCCCAATTTTAGCACAAGAACTAAACAGTGCTATCGTTTGCTATTGATAAATGCTGTGTAGCCCTGTTTCAGCTGCTTTGCCCTCTGTCTGACAACAAACCTACATTAGCTGTGATCTCACAGGTTGCCTCCAGAAACACCACAGCCAATCAAGAGCTTCTGCTGTGACCCTCCCCTCCCTCCCTGTGAGCTCATCAGGCCCAATCAGAGCAGCCAGTGAGTGGGGCCACTGAGCTGTGCCATATGGGACCAAATTACCCCAAATTTCCTGTGTATCCCTGAGGCTGTGCTGCGTTGGGAGAGTTGTGTTGTCGGAGGCCTGTCTGCGAGGAAACCTAGTATTTCATGTGGTGTCTCATCCTTTTCTCTCCCCCATTCTCAGCATATCTCTCTCTTGCTATATTTGACATGTATCCTCTTTTTGGATGCCTTTGTGCGTGTGAGCACCATTTTCACCGTACATCTGATGCTGTTGTGTTGCATTGCTCTGAGGATTCAACATTCCTTTGAAATAAACATAACCACACACTTACACTGATACACACATGCACACAAAATGCTATTTGCAAATGATGCAAATTTGATTTCTGCTCACTGGCCTCCCACTCCATTACCTTTGACACTTGGATGGAGTTCCGTAGATTAGTACAGGTATCATAGTCTTCACAGCCTGACAGTTAGTGGCTAGTTACATTTTGTATGTTTTTCTGTGAGAAGGGACAGGGACATTCCTTGGCTTTGAAATTTAAAAAAAATAGACTTTAAGTGAAAAGTGCTTAAGTTCATCTGGGGGGGGGGGCATGAAATCATAGTTTCAAAAATTTCAATAATGAAAATTTTAAGTGCAAATAATATGGTCATTTTCTCTTGAAACATAAAAAACAAGGTAGTAGTTATCATTGAAACGTCTAGACCGCAAACCTTAGAAAGACAAGTAACTATTTTTGCACATGAAAATTAATTATATGAGGAATTATATAGGAATTATACGTGTATATATAGAACTAGAAAACTATATAGAGTTTTGTGAAAAAAAGTTTGTTGTTTTCTGTCCATTAATGTATTTATTCAAACTTCTCTATTTATTTCTACCCCCAAAAGCTTCAAAATATATTTTTTGTAATATTTCATGAACCCCTGACATATTGTTAAAGTCTTGCTGCAAAACTGAAAATTAAAAACTACATTGTTTTTGCACAAATTGAAAACTAATATATTATCTTTTAATTAATAAATGAACCTCTAAACTAGAACACGTTTAAGTAATGAGAATTTCTTTGTTACCCTTTTCTACATGGCGACTTGCCATTGATTATAATAAATTGACAGATAATTGAATCATTTTTGAAGACAGCACTGTGCAAAAGTTCAAACCACTGAAAAGTAAAAATGCTTTCACAAATTCTGATTTAGTTTATTTTTTTATAATGAACCGTGAGCTAACAGAAGAAAAATCTAATCAATATTACATGTGACCACCATCCATTTTAAATTAATAGCATGTAGACTAACATGCCGTAAATGTCCCTGGCCAGATACCAGGGACATTCACGTTCTGCACTCTTAACTCTGAAGTCTCCACTGCCTTTGCATACTCATGATGTTTAATATTCTGTTTCAAGTCGTGAACGGTCATTGACTGACTGAAGTCATTGAACACCAGATTTTCCTAAGTAATTGATACCTTGCTTGATAATAATACTCTCAGTGAAGTGCACTATCACTGTAGCATTTTCTGTTTAGGTTTTAGCCAGTGCTGTGGGGCTGGGCAACATACCAATAACAATAGATATAGTGACACAATTTTATTGTATATCAATATTGCAAAGATTCTATTTATACATATATTGGCAGCATAGATTACAGAAACAGTGTGAATGGTAATAATTGTGCAATCGGGAAGTTGTAACTACTTTATTTCTAAAGTAATCATCAGGTCTCTGTACATAATGTTATTTAACTAATTGAATAGCATTACTATTATATTATCTCATTGTCACCATTTTGTTACTGTGCTGTAATATAATGTGGTAGAGATTTATTTGCACTGTTCAAACACACTTTAAGACGCAACACTGTTAAGCTCCATTGTGTAACTTCTGTTGCCAAATCACTGCTAGTGTTGCTAGAATCCATATTTACCCACTCCTCAGTTGAGCCTGCAAAGCTCTGGTTTTCTTAACATTAGGCAAAATGTGTTTACAGTATTCTGTTACTGGAACGCCTTTATAGCTGAAAGTCAGCAGTTAACCTTGTAATATTGAATTTGATGTTACATCATACAGTGAAGATGAAAAATCCCACTGGGTGATAGACATGCATGATTTATGTTTTTCCACATTTGTATTCTGTGCCATCTGAGCCATGCTAGCTAGCAATGACGCATCCAGATAAAGGCATCATTGATGGGGGACCAATATGAAGCATCTTAAGAGTCCCTCCTCTTCCTCTCCATCATACCAATCCTCAATATTTCTTCCACTCACTTTGTCAGTCTTCCAATTTTTTGATGGATGCAGCTGACAGATGACAATCTCATTTCCATTCAGGCGTGGTTCCCCCTGCTGTCTGGGGGCTAAGCCATGCAATAGCTATAAGTGTCACATTAAATCCCAGCCAGGGAGATGGGAATGGCAGAGTGACAGAGAAGCCATTCACAACCGCCATTATCTATGTCTCTATGGGTGACACCCACAGATAGCAATGTGTAGCTGCAGTGTGCCTGTGTGGAAGCTAAAGCATGTTTAGGTAGCCATGATTGTAACAATGTCCCACAGCAATCTCCAGCCTGACACTAACTGTGATTCACTTCACAAGTTTAAAGTGATGTAAGCTCTACATTTGACAGCAGTGATGATAGTGATTACAACATTTTTTTTCCATAGTAATCTATGATGATGATGATGATGATGATGATGTCAATAGCAATAATAATGATGGTGAATATTGGTGATGTAGGTACATCATGACACATTTTTCAAGGAAATTTAACGTGAATATGAAAAACAAGAGGAGAGAGGGTGAAAATGAATGGTGAATTTGAACATATGAAATTGAAGTTAATTACATGAACAGAGGGGTGTAATTACCCTTGCTCAAATGCACATACAGAGCAGTGAGCATGCTCACACATCACACAAGGTGCATCCTTGTTTGATGGTGGTTAAATACATCATCTGAGTGAAGAATTTGAAGCGCTCCTATAATTATTCCAGCCACTAAACATGGAAATCCAAAACCTATTGCTCTCCCACTGACTTCAAACATTAGGGTTTCAGAACTAAAATAGGCTCCATTATAGCCACAGCAAAAAAAAAAAAAAACACCCTGACATCCTCATTGCACTGAGCCCATACACTCAGTGACCTAAAGCCTCTGCTGGGCCCCCATATTAACTGGCCCCAAAGAACAAAACCGGCACCTGGAACAAAGGCAGCAAAAACTTCACATTACTGTCGCAGACAATTACCCCTAGAAGAACGGTCTCTTCTGCATTTTCAATTACAAGTCCAATTACTGTGACCCTGAAAAGATTTGAAAGTTCCGTGGATAACATGTGAGACATTGTTCGAATGGAACGGTGGCATAATAGTGGAATATGAATTATTGATTCTAATTACACAGACCTGTGATTCTGCGCTCCCTGTGTGACAGGCCTCTTTTGGTTTTGTCATTGTTGACCTTGTTTATGGAAAAGGCTAATGCATAAACATCGCACATTAGCTGCGGTTGTTATGTGAAAGTTGTTAACACTCATTATTTAGTTAGTGTTTAAATTGCATGATATATATTCTTGGCTTTTTAGGGTTAAGTAGCAAGAGTGGCAGGGGAGTAATTTATGCCAACAGTTGTTCAATCATGTTCCTATCATGACTTACTGGTTTAGGTTATCACTTTGTGTGCCCTACATACAGTTGAAGGTGATATTAGTTGCCCCCGTATGAACATGTAATTGTTTTAAAAGTATTTCCCACGTGCTGTTAAACAGAGCAAAGCATTTTTAACAGCTTTTTCAAACATCCTAGTTTTATTTTAGATGCTTCCATTATTTGACCTTGCACACAGAAATGAAATTATTCCACAAAAACCATACACTACCAGTGTCAAAATGATTAGCCCCCCGATGCTAATAGTCAATTGTATATTCTTTTTGCTAGATAACAGCCTGCAGTTTTTTGTTGTAGTTTTCAACAATTCTCTGACTTGTCTCCTGAGGAATCCCAGCCCATTCTTTTTTTGGCAAGTCTCCTTCAGCTCCTCCAGATTTGATGGCCTTCTGGCATGGACCTTCGTCTTCAGTTCACCTCAAAGATTTTCAATGGGATTTAAGTCAGGACTTAAAAAGAAGCCCAGTATGCATTATCTCTGTCCAGGTTGTCCTTAGCATACTTCAGTCTGGCTTGAAGGTGTCTCTTCTACTGATGTGGAGTTCTTTTTGGTCTGCAACACAGTCCACAGCTCTAGTAATTGTCTTCTTTGAGACTACAATTCCTGTCTTGGCTAAGTCATTCACTATTGTCTTGGTAGTTGTCCTGGGGTCTTTAGACACATCTTAGTCTTTGAAATCTTTCTCTTCCTACCTTTGCCAGGCTGTTCTGTATTGTGTGGCTCTTTTTGAATTTCATGATAATGCTTCTCACTCCAGTTCTTGACACTTGGAAACACTGATAACCATGTATAGCCTTCTCCTGCTTTGTGAGCATCAACAATCCATTTTCTCAAGTCTAAATTGATTTCTTTTGTTTTTGGCATGATCCTTTCTCAGTTTTGATGCTCAAACCCTTACAGAAGATTTTACACTGTGTGTAAATTGGGACATAACCCTCAGTTTTAACTTGATTTTTAAAGTTTTGAGCATTACACAGTTAAGCACATCATTGCACAACAGTGGCTTGAGCTATGCTCAAGAAAAAGGTCAGTTCTTGAGGGGGCTAATTTTGACCCTGGTAGTTTTTCGTTTTTGTGAAATAATTTAATTTCTGTGTGCAAAGTCAAGTACATGTAATGGAAGTTTCAAAAATAAAAGTAGGTGGTTTGAAAAAGCTTTGTTAAGCAAAAGTAAAGTTTGAAAAAGATAATAGTCAAATTAAACAAACAGAAATAATAAATAGAAATGAAAGAGACGAAGAAAATGAGATCTATGGTAAAGAGAAGAAATATTTGAGGGTGAACGTTGACAATGGCATTTCTTAACAATACAGGCAGAAGTAAAGCCTCTACATTTTCCATATAGTTTGACAACTCTGTGCATGGCAAAGTGGTCTATCCTGATTAAACCCTTGCTAATCAGAATGATTTCAGTCACTTATTCTTTTTCTATCACTTTATCTCCACATGAGGGTCATGGGGAGCTGGAGCCAATTTCAGCTGACGTAGGGAGAAAAATGTGGCTAGTCCATTGCAGGACAAATATACAGAGATGAGCAACCATTCACTCTCACATGGTCAATTTGTAGTTTCCAGTTAGCCTCTGCATGTTTTTTGGACTGTGGGAGGAAACTGGAAAACCTGGAGAAAACACATACACACCAGGATTCAAACAGGTGACCTATTTGCTGTGAGGCAACAGTTCCAGCCACTACTCCACTGTCCTGATTTTAATCATATTAAAGAAAATGCACAAAACTGCACAAAGCTGGTTCAAGCTATGATTGCTAGCTTGTTCATTGTCACAGCTCAGTGCAGTTGTATCTGCTTTGCATAGGTTATTAGCATATGTATTAAATATATTTGCATGCAATGCCTTTTAAAAAGTTCCCAAATAGACTGCTGGGAACTCTACCTGGGATTTGTGTTATATAATCCTCAGGCTGATTTTTAAAGCATGAGATATAAATATGATCATCGCCTAGTTTCACATTTCAAATGGAGAAAACATTTGCAGTACAAACTTTGATTGCACAAAATAATCACAAAATGTCAACTTTCCTTATCATCTTTATATGTACAAGCAGATAGATATTACAGCTATAGCTTGGTTTTTACAGTTGTAGATTTTCCACTTGTCTCAAAGGTGACATCTATTACACACACACACTCGCACACACCTTGCATGTGCACAGTTATTGTGCATGGACACACACGTGCTTTGCATCATGGAGGTGGGTGGGCATGAGGCATTGTGGAAACAGGACACACTCCTTCAGAATACTGATGAGATGCATTGCGGATTCCTCTGATGCAAACATAACACACGCATATACACAGACTTCACACACAGGCACCAACTTTATACACAACCTCCACCTTTGTGATCTCTGTCAGCAGGTGCTTTATCTTGCATTTATCACTAACATGCTTTGACATTAAGTTTATTGTGTCACTTGAATGCCAACTAAACTCTGTATGCATGGTGGAGTAGTGTACTACACTGAGAAAGCAGAGAAGAGGACATATTCACCATAGTATAACAGAGCTTTCACCACTGAAGCCTGCTGATATTTTACAGCTTATTTGGACTAGATGTATCTTTTTTAAATTCTAAATACATTTTCTACCACAAGAGCAGTGAATAATGTAAGGCTGTTAATAACATCTCACAGGTGATGTATCTGTGTTTATAGAAACTCAAACAAGTTTTTACTGCTTGAGCACAGTTGCGTCACATGTTTCAGCTTGAGTGAAACAGTTTTTTCCCACCACTCTTCACTTTCAAAGTTTTACATATTGATGGCTGAATGGAAGAACACAGCCAAGTCTGCCAGTGAATCTTTGAATCTGCATCACTGGTCTGATTGGTTGTACATCTTTCCAATTGCATACAGAGGTATTTTGATCTACGTCTGCTGGTTGAAAGTGGGAGGTGACGACACCCTTTCAAGACTCATACTCAGTCTCAAATAAGACTGAGTAGGAGTCTCCATTATCCAGGCTGATGGCATCCACTAACCCCTTTCTGTGGAAAAACTTTGAAAACACTAAATGGTCAAATAAAATGTAAAGGTACAATTTTTGCATTTATTTACACAGTTACTCTGCACTCTACAAACACCTGTACAGTTGATAATACTGGCAACAACGTGGACTTTTAAAGGGTCACTAAAATATTCCTCAATTACTGGGACTATCTCACACACACTACTCTTTTGAACAGTCTCATTTAAATGATTTACAGTTCAAACTTTGACTCAAATTCATAATTTTCTCATTATTTTACTGTTAATACCAAATATTTTGTTGAATTTGGCAACATTCTAAATGCAGGACACTGAGTAGGAATTTCAGACCTTTTTTGTTTTGCCTCGGTAGGGAACCTTTGCAACTGAGGCGAGTAGCAGTAATAACATAACATAAATGGAAGGAAAAAGTATTTTTCTTACTTCTTTTGTTTTACCTCTCATATGATAATAAAATATTCCATGATGGAAAACAATGTAATAATTAAAAAACTGATTCAATTTACATTTTGTTTCGGATGGACAAATTAAAATGTTTACACTTTTCATTGCATAGAAAAAGTGTTATTAAAACAAAGCGCTCACTGACAGTTTTTATTCAAAAATATGGTTTCACAAGTACCTCAAAATGTCTTCTATGACTCAAACAGCAACACATATATAGGACAAAGTGATTTTTGCAGTCTTGTGTGTTTTAATCCTTTACTCTGCTCAATCTTTATATATAAAATATAATATAAAATTTATATAAAAAAGATGTTGTATTAAATCATTTGGCCCAGTCTACCCAGTTCTTGTGCTAGAAATAAAAGGAGCTTGTGAGATTTAAAGAACTGATGGATTTTTTCTTAAAGCAGTTTTGTCTGATGAGTTGTTCTCTCCTTTTTCAGTTTAAAAGTAGATCTTTTACTCTGTGTGCATATGCTCACATGTACTTTGAGTCTGTGTTTTATGTGTTTATGGTGTGATTCTAGTCAGTGCTTGTGGAGAAGTGAGAACATCATATACAGGGCTGTGCGGTTTTGTGAAACAAAGACAAGGAGCCATAATGGAAGAAGCCATGTTCTATGATGTGGAGCAAATGTGTGTGTGTTTGAGACTGTGTGAATGTGTGCATGATGGGATAGGGTTGATAAGATCTCATTTATATTTCTTGGCAGAGCATTGGTAGAGATTGAGTGGAGCGAGCAGTGTGTGGGGATGTAGCAGGGTGTTTGCTGGGTCGCCAAGCACACTCCCAATCCCATCGCTCTGTAGCCCCTGATTCATTACAACACATGCAGCACTGTGTGGTCCAAAAAATGTGGAAGAGGAGAGGAGCATGGCTGAGATAAGACTGAGGAGAAGCAGCTTCTCAGTGTCTTTGTGACAGCCCTTCAAAATTGGAAAGGAAAATAATACTTTTTAAAAGAATTAAAGAAATATTGAACAACAGCAGAGCGGGCTTGTTACTGTCAGAATATTTCCTCATTATTTTATAGTCTCTCTTTTTGTCTGTCTTTCTGCCCTCACATCATTTGTGTGCAGAAAGAGAGCAAATGAAAAGAAATCAAACATCCCTTTGCCAGTATGCCTGCATGCACAGATTTACTGGTTTTGTGACCCCACCCCCAACCCTTCACCACCTACTGCTTGCTTTGTCTACCCCTCTCAATCTTTCTATCTATCTCTCTACCCCATACCCTTCTCTCCCCCAAAATTCAATCTTGTATTTGCTGGTGATGGAGAGGGGCTTTGCAGTTTTATGCCAGGCGCAGTAGAATATATTAAACTGCAAGAAGGGGGGTGGGGGGTGGGGGGGATAAATAAAGAGAGCAATCTATCTGTCCTAGTTTCTCTTCATTGAATAAGCATGATTTGGTCATGTGTGCTGTTTTATTTACCTTTTTTCTTATTACCAAGTGCAATGCAGAACAGTTGGTGGCCGATTATTGATAGTGACTGCCTGAGGCGTGTTTGGAAAGTGACAATGGGAAGGGGAGGGTTTTCTATGTCAAGGAAAAGTAGACTTTCGGTCATGTAGTATAGACCCAGAATGAAGGTAATACAAATATGGACTTGTTTCATTCATAATGAAATGATTAGTGATTAGTTTCATTTTTGATTTATCAGACCTCAGTAAAAAACATTCTGGAAAATAAGATATATGATTCCAGAAAACAGCAAAACAACACAAGATAGTAAAGTGTTTCCTTGTAGCTGTTAGTTCAGTTTGTTGGAATTGTGGTTCACAGGTGACAGAGGTCAAATTGACAAATTGACAGTAAGAAAAACTTTTCCACTTAAAGGTTTGTTTGAAATAGCTCTTATAAATAGCTAATATAATAGCTCTGAAATAGCTCTTCATGGTAGAGCTATTAGAAGAAATTATTTCTTGTGTCCTCACCACTAAATGCAAAGTAAGACATTTTGCAAAGGAACATCTAAGCTAGCCAATGAAGTTGAAATAAATCATTGTCCGCTCAACAAGGATCTTGGGAGAAAAAAGTTGCAGAAATTCAAGGCGAGGACACCTCTATCAGTGCTGTTCACTGCTTTGGATCTGTTATATTTTGGAGCTTGTGTCACAGCCAGTGACATGGGGAAACAGAAAGAATGGATTCAATTTAATACCGGCAAATACTGGAAGTAAATATTTGACCTACAACTTTACTGTGGACTACGTTAAGGGGTAAGAGTTGAAAGATTTGCTATTGTGCTCACAGGCCCACAACCTAAATATCACTGAAAATATGTGGATAGGCCTTAAAGAAGCAGGCGGTGAAAGAATCTCACTAAACTATTTTAAAGCCTTTTGCAAAGAAGAATAAACTAGAACCAGCAACCAAAGCCCATAATATACTATATTGCAAAGGTACCAGTGAACAGCATGATTTCTGATTTAGTTTGCTTTAATTTATCCCCAACTGCTGCAGTGCTTGTCTGTTCTAGGAGATTATACAGCCTTTGTTAACATGTTTTTGTAAAGGTTAATGAAAAGGTTTGTATAGATGTTTGACTTCAGCAGGAACCAGTTGACTCCTGCTGGGGATAATTATGACAGATTGACAAAGTCGTGAGGTAATTAGAGACAAATTGACACAATGCTACTCTGAAAGGATTTTATTTTATTTTACTTTACAAATAAGAAATGCCTATATTATTGCTGGCCTTGTCCTTGAAGCTTTTAACGTTTTAACCAATTTGCCAGTGTTGGGGCTAATTCATCATGATAATTTATTCTGATTATGTGAATACAATTAAATTGGATTAAAATTAAATTTCTTTTCACCAGACTGATTAAAATCAAATTTCTTTCACCAGACTGTTTGAGATGACCCTGTGATATTCAAGCTCTAAAAACAAACTAATGTGTGTATTGCTTCTTACCTTGCCACAGTACACACAGTATTTCTTGTGTTAGGACTCCTCCAAACAGGAGTCATGGCATGGCCAAAGCTGTGATGAATGTGCTTTTATCCCTGATTTCTACAGTGGAGATCAAAAAGGAACACCTTGACTGAAAAGTCAAGCAGATGGCTTGTGCCCACTGTGTGTGTGTGCATTTAGAGGTATTGAATTTAGTTGGCACAATGTGATGCTCTCCTCTCCACTTTATTTGAATAGCAGGAAATAAGGCATGAATGAACTGGTCATTTTGTGTGCGTGTGTGGCTGTCTCTCTGGCAACAAGCTCTATAGAATCTTTCTGCTGCAGAGAGGACCTGCTGATGTGGTGATGGAAAGATGAAAAGTGGAGGTGGGCGAGCGGAAGAGGAAGAGAATGAATAAGGATGTGAAAGCCTGGCTGTGAGAAGAGATGAAAAGAAACTTCTGAAGCCTCTGACAGTCAGGAAAGGGTGTTGAAGATGGAGAGATCAAAAGAGGGGGAGAGGCAAAAAGACAACACAAGATGGAAAGGCCAAAATAAACAAAGTGGTGGGGACTACAATGACATCTGACAAATATGATTGATTTAGACGCACTGGAGGGAGATGGGTAGTGGTTATTAGAGGAGAATGTAGCCAATAACCCCCCATGGGTCTGTTGTGTCAAGCCCATGAGCACAGCCAGCAAGGCAGCAATACTGTAATAGGGATTCCCTACTGACCAGTCGATATTAGACTGGTGGGAGGCTGTGGATCTATATTCCTCACTGTAGTAGGAGGAGAAAACTAGCTCACACTAGCTGAATTTATCAGATTTTCCAATCTTGCAACCCTTCCTTCCTACCATCATGTTCAAATTGTTGCCCCCCCCCCCCCCCCCCCCCCCCCCCCCTTCAAATTGTTGCCCCCCCCCCCCCACCCCACTCCTTCCTAGCTCTCCTAAGGCGGAGATCCAGTTATATGTGATCAGTTGCTTGTGTCTTTGGCGGTTTGACATTCCTATGAAATGGCAAGAAGACAGACAACTTGCAATTTTGCTGATTCATGTGAAAACTTGAGGGTGTTGTGGACATAACCTCAAGAGAAGTGGTGTCACAGCTAGGCTACTTCAGAGTGCAAATCTCTTCGTGTGCTGACTGTCTCCAGTCCACTGTCTCACTTGGTTTTTCACCCTCAGATCAACTCCATGTTTTTTTCTGCCTGACAAAAAGAAAAAAAAACACCTTTTTGTGTCTGTGAACATGTGCACACAGGTTCAAGTCATCTGTCTTTGGTATTTGTCAGATGCTCAAAAGCATCACCAAACTTCTAACACTCTAGCTGTTGATGTGGCACTCAGACGCAGCCTAGAAATTGGTGATTGACGCACTGGCAGTATCATGGCTGACATGACAAGTGACAGTTGACAACCAAGTCTCACGCTATGCTAGTGAAAGAGCCTCATAGATGACAACTCACTGCCAGACTTTCTCCACGCGACATCACACATGCACTGTTTCACAGAATATAGATAACATATAGATCGACTCTCACATTCACAGATCCAGCTTTCTCTCCCAACATCTCTTATGCTCATTTGGACAAGTTAGCTTGCTCATACACTCACATGCACATGTGCACGCACAACCATCATCCCATCTTCCAAATCTGTCTTTTCCACGGCTCATTTCCTCCCTCCTCTCTAAAAATGACAGTGGCAGATACTTCCACTCATTCGGAAGGAAAAAGAGCAGATATATCTGGTTGAGTCACAAAATTGGGTTCAGATTTTATTGCTCTGTCAAGGCAGCCTTGACTTCTTCCTACCAGACCTGACATTTGGAGTATATCTGCAAGATACCATATTTTCCCTACTTTCTATTCAACACTGGGCTGACTCACTTTGCTATGTAGTTTGGATGCACTCATGCCCTATTAGATATTATTTTACTGGCAAAATGTTTTCTGTTAGCAGGTACTACTTAGGTCCACACTTGTCTTGAGGTTGGAGGTAGCAGATGTCATTGGTTGTGGATCACTGCAGTGTTGAACCTTTTTTTCACTCTGCCAAGGAGTTAGTCATCCACTGACCTTTACATATATTATTTTATAGCAGAATCTGAGGACATTTCCATGATGCTAAGACATATTTCAGCAGTTAAAGCTTGGTGTGGAGTCTGCAAAATACATAAAATTAGGTATCAAGTGTGAAAATGGAGGTTAAAAAATGAAAATAAAAAGGACATATAGATAACACAAATGCATATGGCATTTTTTGTAATAAGATAGAATAATAGAAATTCAATTTTACATTTTTAAGTAAAAAAAATATAAATATGCATCATATGTATAAAGTAAATAAAACTAAATATTAATTTTGTATTTTTGTGCATTTCTGCATTTAAGACTATAGCAAGGGACAATTAGTGCCAGTGAGAATCATTGGCACTAACTTGTATTGTGACTCTCCAAATGTTCCACTTCTGTCTCTCTCAGAGATAATGATTGTACTTTATTGCTTAACGCAGTTATCCCAAAGACTTTTAGTTTGTGAAGTCACTGTAAAACCTCTTGCTTGCCAAACTGCGGGGCTGCTAACATCTCATCAACACCCTTCTTGTCCAATCCACTGCTAAATGTTATTTTCTTAAGCTAAGATTAGATGCTAATTGACAAACAGCAGATCCCCTCCCCAGGATAGAAGCTAATACATGGTCTGTGCCTGGAATCAGTTTGGTGAAGGATAACATCAGAGGAACTGAGTTCCCTTTTATCCCCACTATCGCTTCCATTGAATTCTCTGCAATTTGAAATATCATGATGCAGAGCTCCACGTCATTTAATATTCTAATAATCATGTTTTAGTGTGAACTAAATGAAAGGAAGAAAATGTTTTGCAAATGTCAACAGATCAAATTTGATTCCTACTTTTCTCGTCAATCCCTCAAAGTCCAAATGCACACGCATGCACGCACTCAGAGGAGCATGCACCCACAAAGAAGCTTATTCTTTCTAAGGATGGAACAGAAAACAAGCTCCTGAAGTGGTGAAATCACCGGGCACTGACCTGCTCTTGAGGGAATGCAGGAATGTACTGTACTGCAAGATTGTAGGATAAACCATACAAGCTTAAAATGCAGACTGATAGAAAGACGCAACACTTTACATCCAAACCCTGAGTCCTTCTCTTTCTGTGGAAATGTCTTTTTGTAGTACAAGAACTATTCAAATATCCATGTCAGTCTCCCAGGCTCAGAGTAAAATACTGTTGGCGACTTGTGTAATGTTTATAGAGCACTTTTAGAGTAAACACATTCTGTGCATATTGCTAGATTATTTCAACTTTAATCTCATTATCTCAGTATGTTACTTAGGCTGCATCTCAATCTCATTTGAGACTGCAGTTACCTCCTGCTCTCAAGAGGCACGAGCAACGGACGTAGATCAAAATACCTGATAGACAGCTTCTAACTGTTGCTTCTCTCTCATTATCCCGTCAAGGTCACCTTTTTTTATGCCTTTGGTTCATGATTGGTTCTAGTTTTATTAATAGTTAATATTACATGTATCTTTAAAGTCCAATTTTAGTAAGACTAACACAATAATTGATTTTCTTTAACATTATATACTGACAAAAACAAAACAAAATAAAAACAAAACACTGCCTTTCACGACCTCTTAAGATTCCTGCAGGTTCAAGCACATGATGTAAAATTTAAACAATCTACTGTATGTGGCTTTGAATGCTGCTGCATTTTTGCATCCTGCCGAGACGACAGTGTCAGACACCATTGTGCCTTTGAACTCTCACTTGCACTTAAACTAGCTAGGAAAAAAAACTGCTGAGTTGTCCAGACCGGCAAATGCTGCATGTGTGTGTGTGTATGCAGTTTGTAAGGAATGTGTGTGTTTGACAGCAAAAGAGGCTGTTGGACAGCAAGGACGTGGCATGATGACAGCTAGTGGCTCTCCTGGGGATGTAAAGGGGCTTCTGATCAATCTGGCTCCTGCTTGGCCCTTGGCCTTGGTGTATCTGTGGCCCAAAAACCCACAGTTGTGCCCATGGGCTGTACTGGCAAGCATTTTTTTGTACAAGGGCAAACACACACACTTACATACACAAGGAATACATGTGTATTATGCATACATGAAGACCCACTTAAAAGCGGTGGTGTCATAAATATGCACATGTACAGTTTCATAGTAATTATCATGTGCAAATAAAAGACCTTTGCATTCACACGTAAATGCAAATAGCTGCACACTTTGATTGACAAACCAGCCAGCGTTCTGAGCTGGCTCAACTACAACGCTGTGCGATTTATTTACATATTATTTCAAATACATACATATATCTGTCTCTCTGTCATGTGTACACCAATATATTTAACCATTCATCTTTTGAATTATACTTCTATCAATCTAGACATCCTGCAATTTAAACTTCTGTTAACTCATCACTTCCCAGTATTGTAGTGTGTGTATTGTGTAGCATATTTTTGGTTTAATTGTTGATTATATCTTTATATGTTGTTTCTATGTTAAATGGTCTGTATTTATATCGCATGTTTCTAGTCTTGATAACCACTCAGAGCATCTTTACACTACTTTTTCTGCCATTAACCCTTTCACTTGCATTTACTCATACATTCATACAATGCATTTGTTGTATGTACAGGGCATTTTTTCTATCCTTCATACCCATTCACAAGCTATATATTTGTTTCTCTCTATACATTAATACATCGAAGCATCTAGAATTTAATATCAAATGATTTCTATACCAACAACCACTGGTGGGTGTTGTAAATACATAATTTATTCATGTAAAATTACCACATGAAATTACAGCATTATTGTTGAATACTTTATTGTTAATCAATAAATACAGTTATCATCAGGTTAATATATAGTGAAGAGGGAAAAAACACTTTATCTGTAAATTCACAGTAACTGCATCTGCAGAAGTGACATGTGTGATATTCTCCAGTCAAGAACATTTATTCTACTTTTGGTGAAAAATTTCCAAGATGGAAGGGATGATCTGCCAACTTGTGCTGACCTCATATTTATGAGGCCGCATAGTGTGATCATAACAAGGTCAGATTATATAGTTCAGAGGTCGGCTGGATCAATAACCATGTTGTTTCTCCGCCTTGACTGATTTTGCCCATGTCTGGCTGCTCTGTGTGTGGCAGACTGATCTTGAGAAAATGGGAGGTTGTCAACGACTGTGTCTGTCAAATGGCTTGTCAGAACCATTCATCTTGTTTCTATGTGTCAACGGGGGACACTTGTAGACAGACAAACCCACCAGCTTTAAATTGTTTTGAGTTCTTTGATGTACTGTGGGAGCTTGTGTTTGTTTGCCGATGTCTGTGAATTGATCACTCTTTAGCTCTGAATGCACAGTGTATTTGACGCAATATTACTGAATCATTGAATAAACAGGAGTCCTGTGGCGTCCTGGCAAGAAAGGTAGAACGCTCCCACTAGGTCTATGCATGATATATTTGCAACTTAATCACATCTATCACATTTCCAAAACTTGGCTGCAGAGCTGTTTGCGCACTAAATCTCCCTGGGCTTACTTTCTCATTACATTTGCTTCCCCCCATTTCCACGTCTTTCCCAGGTTATAGGGCTAATTCCTCACGTCTCCTCCTATACCTCCAATCTTCTTTCTCGGGTGTTAAATTATGGATGAAACCTACCTGACAAGGCACTGTGTTACATAAGCCTTCCTCTGTCCTCTCACCTGGATCCCAGTGGCTTCATTATTCTGTGTGAGGATCATTTGGCTGTGAGTAAGCCCTGTCTTGCCACATGGGTGTCGACATTAATATTTATTGGAAAGTCTTTTTCGGAGAATGAAGATACAGAGGAAATAAGAGAATTGGTGGACTGTAAAAGAGACAGAGACAGTGAAAGGTGCTAAGAGGAAGAGGTACTTCTGTGTGTGTGCACATGTGCAGGCGATTGTGAAAGGTTCAGAGCACAGCCAAGAGGTTGTGAGAGCTGGACAGACCTGACACATAGAGGACAAATCAGCCATCTGTTTCAGGCAATGGTAAAGAACAGTTATTTCCCTTTTTGCCCTTCCATTTTTTGGGAGAAAGCTAATAGTGTGTGTTTTATCCCCAGGCCAAAAGTATGTTGGTTTATTTATTTATTGTTTGATATTGTGTGCCAAGAGTGTACCCTTTTTTTTCCTGCAAATGCTGGCACTCATGCAGCATTACTCCTTTAACTTGGCATATGGAATGGAATGGAATCTGTTTTGGAAAATATTGAAAAGAAACAAAGTAAATTAAATTAAAGAGGGGGCAACTACTAATCAGTTTTCCTCCTATATGACTGCCTTTTAGCTGAATATGCATTACAGTCCCACAAATCTTTTTTGGACGTTAAACAGTTTAAGTTAAACATAATGAATGTTCCCATCCCCTTTACACGTTGATTTGTAGATTAATTAATATGAATTTCATTATTTTCTTTACATTGGTTCTGTGATAGAAGCTGTGCCCAAGCATCAGGTCCTGTTTTATCTGAGCAGTTGTTTATATAAAAACTTTAGTATCTTTCAACCCTGCTGCCCTGTGATTAATAATCAAATTGGGAGTCATAATCACGTGTTTAACCGTAACTAAATCATGCTCTGGTGTGCTTGCAGTGGCTCCAGACCTGTTAATCCAGTAATCCAGTTTGTTGTTTGGACCCCATCTGATCTCCAGCTAGAAAATATTCAAAGCAGACCTTTTTTTCAGCCTGTTGCGCTTCCTTTGCATAATAAGATTCAATGACTGAAAACACAGTATGTGTTTACTTTTGAATATTCTGTCACTGCTCCCCAAAGGGCATATGTTTCTGTATAAGCACCTGAGGTGTAGCTCATGCTGTAGCTTCTATATAACCTTGAGAATGTGTCACACTTTTTAAGTGAAAACACAAACATTTACTTCCAACAAAATAAAAAAGAATAATAAAGAAACATTTAAAACATCAATAAATTAATTGATTCAAAGAAATAATCTGTAACATGTTTGCAAATAGAGACGAGTAGGGCTGCAATGATTCCTCGAGTAACTCCATTTCAAAAAAATGATCAAGGAATTTTCTCTGCCTCGAAGCCTTGTTTATTTAAATTTAAAGCTCACGTTTTGCACAGATTCTTTTTAGTGTGCTACAACGTGCTTACTTCACAGGCTATGCGTCCCCTACAAAGCGGAAAGAAGACGGAGCGGGCTTTGGGGAATGTGTGTGGACAGTTTAGTGTTACGAATGGCAGACGCCGGGACCGAAAACAGTGAATACAGCGAAAATGAGCAAATGCAGCAAAGCGAAAGTAATAGGAGGAATAGGATAAAAGTATGTTTTATCGGATTACTTGAGGAATCGATGGACTATTCGATAGAATACTCGATTACCAAAATATTCGATAGCTGCAGCCCTAAAGACGAGAGGTAATGGTCCTGGTCCAGTGGTCCTGCAAATAGTTCACAATAAAAGCCTTGTTTTTCAAATAAATGTAAATGGTGAACAAAAAATGCTAGAGTGTTTTTACTTTGAAATGTGTTTGTAACATATGCAACAGATAACAGATATTGATGGGCTGTTAAGCTGTTGCTGAAGCAGTGGTCACAGCTGAACTAAGGTGTTAGAGAGAGAGAGAGCGAGCGAGAGAGGAGTCAGTCAGTCACTTTCACACTCTTTTGAAACAGCTAATTGTTGAGTGGAGTTTGCACCAAAATAAATTGGAAAATAAAAAGAAAAGAGGATCAGTCACTTAATTGTGATGTGAGGTGAAGCTCATGATGCTATTCTGCTCCCTGATGTCATCAAACTAGGTATTTTGTTTGTATTTTGATTGTGAGACAGAGAGAGAGACTCCTAGTGGCTGAAATTATACAATATATGTTGAAAAGGGGAAATAAGTCATAGTGGTTCTTTCTTATTTCAGTAGAATTTCTCAAATTAATTTCATTTTGTATTTAAGCATGTATAATCAACATATTTACTATGCAGCTTTGTATTTTTTATGAGTTGTGTCTCACTTTATTGTTTTGTTTTTCCCAACTATACTGGTGTGTTTTATTGACATTACTGACACTGCTTCATATTCAGCCACAGCAGGGGAAGATTTCAGCCAAAAACCTCTCAAAAACACTGTGTGACCCACAAAACTTGCAGCTGCTCTGTGAATTTTGAGCCTTTTTTTAAGAAACAGATTTTTTTTTATTTTAACTCTTTATTCTCTTTATTTATGGCCTCATTGAACAGATTTAAACCCATCACAAATCTTTACTTGCATTACTAAACCTCTGAAGATGCTATAAATGCAAGTGATGGCTCGTTGGGAAGCCGAAGGGGAGCACGACAGGGCAGCTTCTAAATTAAATCTTTGAACCAAACTCTGGCTTCAGTATCGAGCACGAGGTGGCAGATACCTTAAATTCATACCGCAAATCCTATTCTGCTGCTGTTAGAGGCTTAAGCTGTCAGATGTATGTTTTGACAATAATTGTACATGTACTAAAACAATCTGTGCTTTTAAGGCCAATTTTTTCTTTAGAAAAAGAGAGAAATGGTCATTGCACTTTATTTTGTCATACACAGAGGCACTCGCAGATGCTGGGGCATATGGTGGACTTAAGCAACAACCATCTTTTCTCAACAGTGATATGTTTCCTCTCTCCCAGCTGCTCGCCATAGCGCTCCTCCAAAAAAAAAAGCACCAAAGGTGACGACAAATCAATGCAGAATCGGCTCTTAATGAGTCGACCTTCGTCTCACAGTCCTCGGGCAGAGTGCTGAGAAGTCATTTTACCCCTTTCCCTGTAATCCTAGGTCCATTTTGGCTCACCTTATAAATTCTGACACCGAGAAACTGATAATTACATTTCAAAAGTTTCTCTTTTTTTCTTCTTTTTTCTTTCTCAGCCCACATGAGTCACATAATGTGGCAGACAAGATGTGTCCAGGTTTGTTGCTGTGTGACTCAGTATTTCTAGGTGATTAGCCTGATAATTATTTTATATCCTAAGCTGTCAGATGTCTTTCTTCACGGTAGAGTAAACAAGCTTGTTCTGCAGGCATTTCATTATGATCAACCTTGAAACTTTTTTCTTGTCAGTGACGCTTAAGATGTAATTAGGTCCAATCAACGATGCTTACAGCTTGATCTGCACTAAAAAGGTACAGATGACAAAGATGGTGTTTTTAGTCCCAGTTCAAATCTGAATTGTTAAATTTGTGTCTTTGCTAGTAGAGGTTCTGAGGATTTTTTTCCCATGTTAATGGAATATACACATACACATTGAAACATTTTCTCAAGTTGCTTGATTGCATGTATGAACAGAGTAGAAAGCTTTATCAACATTGTATAAAATACAAACATTACACAGTGCTGCAGTGGTAAATTCACATCTAGGACATGATAAAACAACATTTTGTAAAAAAGTAAGTAAGTATGTGGGGTTAGGTTCATAGGATGCTGTAAATTTACCATATATGTAATTAAGGGTGCATTTGTTTTTGTATGTCAGCCCCATGGTAGGCTGATGAACTGTCCAGATGTGTATTGACTTTCACCCACTACAATCTGGCATGGAGATTAAGGGTTGGATGGATAGATGTGAGTTTCTCAGTCTCACATTATGTGACCTGCCACTCAGGAGATATATCACTCTAGTTGAGTTAACAGTACTGACAAACTAATTTTGCGCTGTCACTTATTCCTTAGATATTTGGATATTTCCTGCCCCTACACACAATTGTATGACATTATTTAATATTACACTCACTAGTAGTCCTGCAAGGTGCTTTACTTGTGTGCAGCTAACAGCAAAGTTAACAGGTGAATCTGCAGATTTGTTCCTTACATTCTCATGCACAATGAAAAATCTGAAGCACTTTTACATGCTGCTTTTCAGTTGCATTAGTATTGTAAATTGCCCCCTCAAGAGTACAGTGTAAATGCTTGCGTCCTCCATTTTCACGGCGAACTTAAGGTTAACATGTTAACCCAAGTGCTGAGAACAATATAACATCAGCTGTGTCTCATTTAAGGCACTGCATCCTCCTGAGTGTGGATTCGTCGGCCGGATATCGTCAAAAAATGCGTCACAGCGCAGCGACGTAGGATGTCCCATTTCGACCGGTCTACCTCGACTCCTCTGAATCCAGAATGCGGCCGACGTTAGCTTGTTTGGGAAGGATAATTTTGGTGTATCCTTCGCGGCCGACCATATCCCAGAATTCTTTGCGCGCCAGCGGCAGGACCGGTGGAGCCTGGATAATAGTAAACTAAACCCAAATGCAAAAGAAGAATAAATAAAATTAACTCCATAAAAATAACAATACAAAATAAAATATAATTTTGATATAATTAGGTATATTTCATTTAATACTTACTAAGATTTACTAAGTAACTTCAACTTTATATTATTACTTGTGGATTAAAGAGAAGAATTAAGAATTTTAACCAGGTTTATTTGACCAGGTCAAACCTGTGTTATTCTAATATTTAATATCCAAAATTATCTGATGTGAATAATTCATAAATATAGAGTTGACTGCATTGGTTAGTTGACTTACATACAATATGATCTAAAAATATTGTTTTAGAAAGAAACATGGACAAGAAATTGTTTGTCTTGTCCATGTTTGTCTCTCAGCCTGAGATACATCACACACCACACACATTTATTCCAGTATTACATGAAATATTTAAAAAATAATATTAACTGGAGGGTTCATCAAAACTAATAATCACCAAACTGATAAACTGGTACAACAAAAAACTAGAACTGACAAAAAACACTAAATAATAATACTTTTAATACATATGTTACTTTTAAATAAAATATATTTTATTTTATATTTTAATCTACATCGAATATGTTTAAATTTATGTTTTATGTTTAAATGTTTTGGCTGATTAGGGCTTAAATCCACAGTCAGACTTCAAGGAGTAGAAGAACTCTGATTTATGAGTTGTACTAACTGTAGATGGCAGTATTTAAGGACTCGGTGTGCAGCCTGCTGGAATTTATTAGGAAAGGAAGAAAGGGAACGCGCACCCCACTCCACCTTCCGTCTGCTGGACCGTCTCATTTCATTTATCGCACTACTTCCGCCTCCTCCATCGGCTGCGCACTCAGGAGGAGATGAGTCCGTCGACCGCGCACTCAGGAGGATGCAGTACCTTAAATGAGACACAGCTATCATCTCCACCTTTCTTTTTCTGATGGCTTCAAAGTGGATCTAAAGTGCTCACTGCACCCTCCACTGGACCATACTTCAGATGGTATGATGAGCTTCTAGGTTGGCTTCTAGGTTGAACTCTAACAGGTTTTTAAGATTTTAAATTGTCTTTCTGCACCAAGTTCCAATTTATATTTAAATTTCATATTTAAAATGACAGCCATACTTCATACACAGTGAAGGGTCCTCACAAACAGTCTTTGGCCGGGTAAAGGCATCGACTCAGAAGGATCACTTCAGCCAGACACCAGTCAAGTTTAATTTTCTGTTATGAAGATACTCAGGGAAATAATTTCAATTAGTGACAGTTGATATGATCTACTGCTGGGAACTTGTGTCTTTTTAACCGACAGTCAACACAAGGAGCTACAAATGAGAATCTTATGCCGTTGATATGTATTGTAGCTCACAAGAATTTGTTTGTTTTGCCAAAATAAGATGTTCAGCTGTGATTCTGTATATAGTGGTATGCAATATTTTATGACATAACAGTGGATTTTACCACATTAAGTAAACAGACTATTCACTGATGTGTTAATCTGTAACGCACTAAAATGAAGCACAAAGGCAAATATGACTGTAATAATAAAATACATTATTCAGGTTCATCATTTGCTAACATTAGTTTAAACAAGTAGAAAATACAAGACTGAAAAAAGACTTTAGGCCTAGCTGTAAAGCTGCAAGGTGTACTGACTTAAGCAGTTTAAAATGTACATGGTCTTCCTATAAAGGACCGTTTTCTGCATAATGCCATTCAGTGCTGTCAACCCTTAGAGGATCATATGAAGAACGGAAAATAATTCATATGCTCAGTGCTTAAATAATTTTATAATATATAAAAGAGCACCACCTTGGGGTTTAAACTATATGTATATGCTGTATGATGAAGAGAAGATGATTTGACACAAACCTGACAGATTGAGGTTAGACCTTAAACTAAGGCTAAGCCAAAGTCTCGTGCAAAACTTGCAGTTCAATTACTTGCACAAAATCTCACAGTCGCAGATAAAAATAGGATTGCCAAGAACTGTTTACATTAGTGAATGAACGCTGCCGTTAATATAATGTATACTGCATATTGGATAAAATCCCTGGAGCAAATGGGGAATAAATGCAATATGTACTCAAACAGTATGGCCACATTGGAATGAATATACTGTAAAATCTGTGTGGTTTGTTGGTTCAAAGGCCCAGTGTTGACACCTATTGTGGCTTCTGTCAATGCACCTTTCAAGCTGTCATCTGGAAAACTTCATCCCTTCCAGTCACTGGCTTAAGGCCCTGTAACACTGGGAGTCTCATTAAAATGATATAAAAGGGTTAAGGGATATTGAACCCTTACTGGGGTAAAGATAGCGCTTGATTCACTTCACTTTAGGAATTTAAACCTCCAGCTCTTCTCTGCCACTGCTTTGGTGATGCTTGAAGGCAGGCTGGAAACTGTTGTACCTGAGTTTTCACTATTGATGTCTTCTAAAACACTGGCAAGGGTAAGTTTAAAGAGGATAAAGTCAAATAAAAAGTCATCAGTCAATCAAAATGTGGGCCGTCATACAGGCGTCTTTCAGTCCGAGTAGAGCTTAAAGCACACTTATGTTCATGTACTGTATGTGTTGTTCAGGACACATTTATCTGTAAAGCCCAACAAAGCTTGAACCCAACAGGCATTTAGTTTTTTCTTATTGTCTTATATTAATATCTTTAATATCCTGAATGAGGTAAATTGATTTTTGAAATTGCTGAAGATGATGATAATGACAATAATAATAAGTCATAGGAAAGCAATAGTTGGCAATGGCTGACCGAGCATTCCCAACTAATAACACACACTAGCACTGAACACGTCATTGCCAATAAAAGAGAGGAAATCCATCAGTTTTATTAATTCACCATGTCTACATGGCTTGCTCAGCCAACATGACTGACCCCAACCCAAACCAAAGTATGTTTTCAAAACTTGTCCAATATCCACTCTCTAACACTCACATATGAACACCCAGCTACAGTTCACTCATACTGATTGTTTTATATAGTGGTATTATCTGTTTATGCTGTGCATCACAGCACCTGTGGTTTTGAGGACCTTTCTGTATCAAATCTTTATCCTGTCAGATATCCTGTGCAGAACCAATTATCAGACGTTTTATGTAGAGCATAAATTAAACAGTGATTACTCTCACTTTCCTCCATCAGCCTGTGGTACACATTCATAAAAGTGAACTGCAACTTAATGGTTAGTTGTGTCGATTTTTTTTTTATTATTATTATTATTATTTTTTTTTTTTTTTACAGTTTGTTTCAGTTTTACATGGACAATATAATATCTATAGTAATAAGATGTAAACATGAGTGATTTGAGTGGACAAAATGCAAATGTGCCTTCTGTCCTTTATTTGTGTTTTCAATTTGAATTAGTGACCATGCAAAGCTTTATGAACGCATTAAAGACGCAGCACCTTACCCCTGTTCATCAGCATGTGGATGTGAGGTAAATGTATTCATCTACCGAGGAGAAGCCTGATCTCTTTTCATATCGCATTTGCATATTTCCAAATGATTTCTCTTCATCTATGTACACACACACGCACACACACACACACAGGATCACAGAAGACTGACATCAAATTTACTTTTTTTCAGTTTCATCCTGTTTTAAAAGTAATCAAGTTTGATATCCAGGGTGCATAGTGTTTTTTGATACGATACACATTAATTAAAATTTGTGACACAACATGGAGAGAAGATGGTGTCACAAATCGACCTATTAATTTCATTATGCATTTAATATCTGCATATCAAGCTTCAGTCAAATAGAAAATGAAACATTCAAAGCTGCCATGCATAACTACTAAACTTAAATGACACAATGCTGATTGAGCCTATCAATTTCAAGAGACTGGGGTTCTCAGTATAGCTGTTTTTTAAATCTTTTGTCATCTTGCAACATTCCTGCAAAGGATGTTATTCTTTTTATGTTGGGACTGCAGGAGGAAGCACAAGATGCTACAACAGGTTTTTTTGGCTGAAAATAACAAGAAGTACCCGTAAAGGTGGATTTTAGGGCTCTAAAAACCTGAATGGAGGGCAGAGAAATGGAGGTGTTGTCCATGATCTATTTTGGTAATTACTGTACCAATAATTATTATATAATTATTTCTTTGCATTTGAAAAGCCAGAAACCTTTGTTGTGAAAAATGTTTGCATTTTGGAAATTGAGCAAAAATAATAAAAAGTAAAATAAAGTAAAATGTACTTTTGTGAAGGCATTCTTTCTATTCATTACATTATTTTCAAACCTGCCTAAAACCTAAAAGTCTTGTACGGCACTGTATATTAGGGGTTTTACGATCTCGATTGTAAATCGAATATTGATTGAAACGATGTCACAATCTTGACCATCGAAAGCAATCGTCGATTTAACCACGTCCCCAGTGTGACGTCCTGCAGACGTGCCAGAGGGGAAGAAAACCACAGTGTTGTACTTGTTGCCATTGTCACATGACTACACATTACGTCCTCCCGCTAACCTGAAGCTGCTGCCAACTAATATTTGCTCCTGGTCTCTCTCTTCTGTTTCTCCCTCACCTCCCGCTTTTTCTTTCTCTCCCCCCTTTCTGTCCCCCACCTCTCCTCTGTCCCCCATTTTCCTCTCACCCCAACCGGTCGAGGCAGATGACCGCACATCTTTGAGTCTGGTTCTGTCAGAGATTTCTTCCTGTTAAAAGGGAGTTTTTTCTCTCCACTGATGCCTAGTGCTTGCTCATTGTGTGAACTGTTGGGTTTCTTTTCTCTCTGTAATATTGTAAAGGTTTTGGCCTTATTATGTACAGTGCCTTGAGATAATGTATGTTGTGATTTGGCGCTATACAAATAAAATTGAATTGAAAATTGAATTAATAGTAACCACGGCAACTGCTGATTTGGGCATCACATCAACCAAACTTGAACCCCCTTCGCACTTCTTTGAAATCACTGGTGTGAAAATGTTTTGCCTTCGTGGTGAGTTTTGTCAACAACGTTCACATTGAAAAGAGAAAACCACAGTGTATAATCTATGTTATGTACATGTAGCAAAGCACAGGGCATCTCCACATGCATCATAAGGACAGACGTAACTGCAAAAACTCTTCCCACTTTATTTGAGGCAAAACTTGCGTTAAAGTGTAATCTAGTGCTATATGTGTGTTTGTAGCACAAGGACATGCAACCTTATTCAGTGGTGGAACACCCGGGATTTAAACATTAATTAGCGTACTGGAACCACACTACAAAATTCCAAGCAGGTCGTATCTTACTACAAATGTGCTGCCTTCCATGTATGGTAATGCTATTGGAGGTCAGTGCAGATTTAATGGCCTTAACAACAGATTTCTGGACCCTCAGAGCAACACAGAGCTACATGACTCTCTATGACTCTTGTGCAACATATGTATGTGATGCTCAAACATGTCTTGAGTAAACCAGGTATAATAGACCTTTTTTCACAGCAGCTATTTGTTGGCATGAAATAGTAGGAGAAATACAGGTTTTACCAATAGCATTAGGGTTCCATTCCAGGTTTTAAAGAGCCATGGTTGTGTTATCGTTCGAGTGTAAATGTAGGTCACACTAAATATTTGATATTATAGAAGCATTTTTGTTGTTTGTTTTTTCTGAAAAAAAAATGTTATTTTCAAACTGCATATGTGTTTCTCCATATTTTCAGGATGTGTTCCAATAAAGTGATTGAGAAATAATTGTACAGTATGGTCATTATAGCATTGCTAAAACAACAAATCTAATGGTATATATACTGTATATATACTGTGTATACACACACACACACACACACACACATATATATATATACATATAGACCAGTAGTGACATTGCAGTTGTAAAATTTAAGTTAATTGAGTTTGTTAAATATTATCAAAACTTATCAAACTCACTCTGTTACCCTGATTAAGGCCTTAGTTTGCACTAAAGTGTTGTGTAGCTTTTTACATTTTGTTCCTCCACTCCAAAGAATACCTTGTTTGAGATTGTTTTCACTCAATATTAAACTGCAGTGCTTCTTTTGTCTTTTCTTTTTTCTTAAAAGTTTTAATCATTTCAGATGACTGATGAAAGAAACCAGTTATTTCTACTCCCTGGTCCTCCTCTGCTCCAGTTCCACACAAGCCCTCCTCTGTTACTCCACTTTGACCATTCAGAGGTAAATCTTTTTTCATTTTAAAAAATGTATGCATGCAGATGACCCTAAAAAAAACTCCCACAGATGATTTTTTTTTACATCTGAGTCTCTGGATTCACATCAAAGATGAAGCCGCTGTGCGTGAAAATAGGAGCCCCAACACCACCAGCACTGCGACACTGAATATATGATATCTGATTCCAATACATTATTCAAGACTCGCTCCTATACATATTCACCAATGTGGAGTCAATTGAGCTACAAGGCTGTGCAGTTGCAGAGATGTTCCCAACCAACCGAATACAGGCAGCAAGATAGAACAGTCACACAGCCAGAACATTCAATGAGAATCTGTTTGTGAAAAGCCATTAAGAAAAAGTTACTTTTGTGTTTGTGTGTGCGTGTGTACATATGCCCATGTCTTCTGTTAAACTACTGGCCATGAGATATTTTCTCCTTCCAACGCTATTAGAGTTTCAGTTATGAACTCAGGGATTGGTTTCTTAATGTATCCTTGAAGGCTTTTATCTACCGCAGTCTTTGGAGGGACATTTGCTGTTGTGCACAGTACAATGTAAAATATGGTGTAGCTGAATAGGTCTGATGTTTTTTTTTTTTTGAGGTAAATGTTTGGCTGGTTGTGAATCAGTTTTTCCTGACTGATAAGACAAAGAGTTTCAGCCTTTTGTTCCCATTTTGCACCTTCTCTGTTCTTCAAGCCATTGTGTACATGTCCTCCGCTTCCCAGCATGAATCAATATACTTTGAGCCAAATGTTAACATTAGTCAGAAAGGAAGAAGCACGCATAATAAGGCAAAATACAGAGGAGGTGCATTGATTAACTATATAAGGTGGTTTATGACATTATACACTGTACCTCTGGTCAAAAGTGTAAGTCCCTGAAAAGGGCATTCCAATTCATTTGAGAGAATGACAGAAAAATATCACAACATTTTGCTCTCTGTGTGTTTCCTACAGCACTAACCTATTCATTTCAAAGAGCCTCTGTTTTCAACTTGCATCTCTCTGGTGTAACATCTACTTGGATCTAGCTTATTGATTACTTAGAGTTCAGCAGAGTTCATTAGAACAGCACTTACAAGTGGTATGTTTGATGAGTCATTAGCAAATAATCATTAATGTGTCTGTACATTTTGCCTTTTATCTTTTTGTAGAAACCTATCTGGGAAGACGTTCAATAAGTGGTGAGGCTTGAGAATACATCTGCACTTTTCTTAATCAAAACTTATTGTCTTCATCGCTTGTGCATCTGCTGAGTGCTCCCTTGCTTTATAGACATTGAAGGAGTAGATAGAATTAATCAATGACGAAGTGTTCGGAATCAAAGATTATTTAATTAGGAGTGACAGAAAATGGTGACTCCATGTGTCTCATTTCGGCAGAGGATGAAATCAGTCTTTCTTATTTTTAGATTTCCCGAATAATACTTTTGAATTGATATCTATTATAGCTCTCTCTCTCTTTCTGTGTTACTCAGTGTATTGCTGATAAAATCTGCACACATTCTGCGCCATATGTGTGAATAAATCACTTTGCATATGTACAAGGCAGACAGAAAGACATAGACATAATTAATCCAGATCCCAATGGCAGTTGACATTGACACAAAGTAGCACTCAGCTTTAATGATGTGATGTTTTACATCTGTAGTAGGATCATGCATGCGTTATTGCATGTTGACTACGGCACATCTACCCTGCATTAATTGGCTTAGATCTAAAAAAAGGACAACATCTGGAGCACTGCTTTGTATTAAATGCACTTACAAATTGCACCTTTAATGATTCTTCTCACAGGCTTTTCCCCCTCCTCTGTTCAGTTCTATCCATTGATTCATTCTTCTCTTCTTTGCCATCCTTGTTCCTCTCCTGCAGCTCCCATGCTGCCTTACCTCCACCACCTCATTTCATTATCCTCCTTCCCCTATTTCAGATATTTTCCAGATACTCTCATTTATTCACCTCTTTAATCTTCTCTTTTCTTCGTCACATCTTTCTCCATCTTTAGAAAAAGCATGGACAGTCTCAGTGAGCAGGTAGCTGCGGCCAGAGACTGTGATTGATAAATCTCTTTTCGCCAGTGACAGTGGTCTCCCCAGCTCAAGTCACAGTACAATATCGGCTAAAATGCCTGCTGATGTTTATGCACAACCACAGTTAGTGGTTGTCCTTCTGGTCTGATAAAAGCCATAAGAATCAGAGTGAATGAAATATTTAAAATTTCTGCATTACAAAATGACAAGATTAATTTTGTATATTTTGTGCACTTACCACGGCCAAAACATTTCTAACACTTTAAATTAATAAAATAACATATTTCAATTCAGTATACTGCAATGGAGCATTTCATTTTAGTCACTTTTTAATGAAATAATCCACTTTACACAGATAATATTAAGTACTACTTGTTAGCAACTGTTTTTTAATTTTTTTTGCGACTAATCACAACTATTTATTGCTGTTCGCTGTGCATTTTTTCATCAAAGCTCTTCATGTGGAGCACAAATGCACATGGGAACCAAGTGAGACAGTAATTGATTGACTTCTTGGACTCCTTATTTCTTAAGCTTCACTAAACATTTTAGAGGTGGCCCGCGATTACAGCATAACACAAGGTAATCAGTCAACTGATGCAACTTTGTAGAAAATGGTATTAAAGAGAAAACAGGAACAAAAGAATGTTTCGCCATTTACTTTGAGCAAAGTTAAATGTGTAGTAACATTTGTACAGTGAATTCATATTTCCATTGTTGAATCTATTTCCAATAAAGAGACACAATACCTTTTAACTCTCAGTTTGACAATTATTCAAATGGTTATAAGCGCGCAATCGTCGTACAATATGTTTGACGAGGAAACATTATTAAAGCCTCACAAAGAACACTTATCACAATACATGAGCCTGTATCAAAACAAAAGCCACGCATCCATAAGCTGACATGTTAACAGACGACTTCTGCTCTGCCAGACAATGATAGGCTTTTTATGGGAATTTAATAAGCCCCTGTTCGTGTGTTGCCCACATGCCTTATCGCCGCCAATAGAAAAATATCCATTTGGCCTCTGACATCTTCAGAATTATGAGCCTCTCACTATTTATGAGCACATCCCTATTCTTTACCCCACATCCTGTTACACTGCCACCCACACAACTCACATCCTGACTTATTACATCTGTTTCCCCTCCTTCCTTTTGATTTCCCTCTTCCTCCTCTCCTCCCTTTTGCTGTTCTAAACAAGTTATTTAGCCTGGGGGGGGGGGGTCGTCTGATGTGGATCCCCCCCTGTTTTAGAGAAGAGGTTAAGGACCTGGCAGGGCCCCTTCCCTACTGATCTGTGTTGTAGTGAGTGGGTAAAGGTGGGGTTGGGGCGGATGAAGCGGATGGAAGCACAGGCAGGGAAGCAGCATTTACATACTTTTGTGCCAAGAGCTGATATTTAATTACCAGCCTGCCAAGATGGTGGGATCAGTTTGCATGTTGCTCGATTTCTTGATCGTAGCCTTCTCAAGAGACTGCTGCCATGCAGGAATGGCCAAGGATATTGTCAACAGCCGGCACAAGTGTATGTGCCAGCACCATAATTTTTGCTGGTGTTATCGTAGCATTTTTAGTACTATTACTTTAATGCAATCTTTATTTCTTTTCTTTCCATCGACCCATCGACTAGGTCAGCCACACAGTGGAAGGATTTTTCTCTTTTTGCTGTAAATGTAATTAAGTGTAATTGTCATGTCTTTGTTATCTGATGTTCTTCGTGTAACATTGCAAGACACATGACACACAAAAATTTGATGTTAACCCTTCACTGGCAACCTACTCATTCAAACCACTGCCAAATAGTCAACTATGAATACCAGGACTACAGTATATTCAACTAATGCACTCTAACTTTCTGCACATGTGTGTATTTTCCTTGCATATCTTCAATATTGGCATAGTTCAAAAATACTTGATACAAAATTCTTTCCAGGAAAATAGGTTTGATGGTGGGCGTGTAACACAAAATAAAATGGCAAACCACAGTTCAACACCAGTGAGACAACAAACGTAGGAGGATTTGTTGTGGACTGTTGCGAAGTTAGGAGGACAGTGTGGTGTGTTTTTATGGAGAGAATGTTGCTGTGCTTTGAAGGGATTACCATTGTAGCCCAAACAGGTGTCTTATGTGCCTAAACCTTAAAGAATTCATATCCAGGAAATGGCTGTCATCAACCTCATTTCATTATTCTTGTAAAAAAGCACAAGAAGATTGTATGCTTGTAGACATGAAAACAACAGTTCAGAAAACTAATTTCTTACAAATCATAATTCAGAATACAGTGTTTTTTGGAGACAGGCTGATTTTATTTTACATGTCACAAACCACTTTTCCCACTTAAATCTGGCATTGAATATAGTCCCAAAATATCTGTGAGTTTGTCACTTCATCAAGTGGACATTTGGTCTGTTAGTCAGATTAATGTGACTTTGTAGAAGTTGCAGGCATTTAACTTTTCTCAGAATGGCAAGTTTCTATAATAAAATGTCTTATATTGTTTGACCAACACTGACTACCGAAGAAAACAGTGGCATTAATAATTGCCCAAATTCAGCATAAGATATTCAGGTCATTAAATGTTTACTTATTTAAATTTTGACGTAAACAGAAGTGGATGTATAGTTTTCCAGGAGTGGAAAACATTCAGAGCTCTACAGGTTCATACATGTTGGGATGCAGGTGAGCTACTGCATGAGGAATGCAAGGTGACCTACAGGTCCAGCATGTAAACACTACTGACATCCAATGGTGAGACCGTGGATTGCAACAAACACCTTCACTCCTCCTTTTCCCAAGTGCGTCAGGAAACTACAGATGCCTTGGCATACCTGGAAGAATGTAGACACTCTTTCAAAACTATCTCCCACTTTTCTCCTTTGTTGGTTTGTGCATCAGGTTTGTATAGGCAAAGATGTTTTTCTTCCACTTCAGAGCTTACACCTGTCCAGGGTGCTCTAACAGCATTTAGAAACAAGATGGCAGCCTCTGTAAAGTCAGGCCATTGCATAAAGTTCTAAGGCAAGGAAATTATAGACTTACAGAGATTTACATATTTATTTAAAACTTAAAAAAGCATATTTGTCATTAGTGTCCTGACTTCATACATTTTCCATAACTCATAATTCTTGTAAACTTTCTTTTACGATTTTGAGTGGAAAAAAGATGTAGCCCAAGCATATGCTGACCTTTACTTACTGTATGTGCTTTTAATTATGTTTAAAAGTCAAAAAAACATGTTTTTTCCTCCATTTTATTTTCTCACTTGATCGTTTTCTTTTTTCCTTTATTTAACTATACAGACCTAAGTGTGTTGCCATGGATACAAACTTCAAATGCATGTAGCTGTGGAACTTGTGGAAAGCCCCTCATGCTTTGCTTTACAGGATAATTTAGGCTAAAACACAGGGCAGAAACCTGCTGTGACACAACTCTTTGGGAGTAGAAGCTTTCAAGAATAGTCATTTCTGGTCGCAGCAGGCCTTTATGTGTCAGTGACACATAAAGGCCTGCTGCGATATTACAGATTTGAGTGTAACCTGTAGAAGACATCAGTGTAAATGCTTTGAGAGGAGTATAGCAGTAGATTTCATGAAATTACTCCTTTTCTCTTTTCACAAGATTAAAGCTTATTACTTTCTTAGTTGTATTTCCTTTTGGTGTGAACTAATTGATACTTGTTATGTTTCTCCCTTCAGTATGCCAACAGTATGAACATATATTATTGGAAACCTCAGTCTAAAATTATTTGTATTGATTTCAGTCCCTTGAAGCCTTGTGCGTTTAATGCTACTATTGATTTTGTTTTGTTTTTTTCTACATTAATTACCTTCATTTTTGCACATGAATGCTTTGGACTTGTGTGTTCCTCTGAACACAGGTGTACTGTGCATCATAATCCCAATATCGTTTGTATAGTATAGCCAATGGCATCTTCAACTTCTGTTTTGTTTTTTATGGGGGTTCCTGCACAACTGTGAGTTGGCAGATCTGATTGGACTGGACAGAGCTGGCAGCACGCCTGTGCATCTTAGATAAAGGGCAGTATGTGCATAATGTTGGCACGGTGGAGCATCAAGGTCTATAATCTCTTCTGAAGCAGTGTCATCATAGTGCAGTTAGTAGAAGGAGAGTAGAGTGGAGCTGACAGTCTGGACACTGTAGGCCATGCATGAGTAGAGCTGTAGGGCAGCCAGACACAAGGACAAACGACATTGCAGCAAGCATTAGCATTAAATGTTAGACCTAAAAAAATTATTCAAATATGCCACTGACATCTAATTGGGGATACCAAGTTTGTATATTAGTTTAGTTGCATTATGATAGTTTAGTTGCATTATGATATGATATTAATGGTCCAGTGTGTAACAATTACAGGGTTTATTGGCAGTAATTGAATGAACTACACATAAGTATGTTTTTGTAAGTATATATCACTTTAAAATAAAAACCATTTGGTATCCATAGCCTTAGAATAAGCCTCAAGCCTTGGCAAGGCATTGCGAACTGCACCTCAACAGATGGTGTGTGCACTATGAGGAGCTGCGGAGGTGTTTGTGGTCGGTGTGCGACTTACATCAATATGCTCCAAACCACAAGGTGGTGTACAAAAAAAACTAGTCTGGACAAACAGGATCTACACACTCTCTCTGATCTATACACTTGAATTTTTTTTTCTCACCACACATCTGATAAGGTACATTAAAGTTGGGCGAAGATGTGGAAAGTCTGTGTCTTGAATAGTGATTGTTGCAGTTTTCTTTCTGTGTTGCGTTGTTAATGACTCCATACAACTCCTCTTCAAGACTCCAGAACCATGTGATCATCTCTGTGGTCTATATAGCTGCTAATAAAAGCAGATCTGCTAAACGGCCAAACTTGTCGGCAGTGATGATGTAATTTCTAGGCATGTGCCACCTTATGCTGGACACACTGAGGTGAATATAAGCCAGGCTTTATACATGCATTTTAGAGCCTTTCGGTGGCCTTGATTTATGAAGACTGAAATCATGTGCTGCCATGTTTCTACTAAGAACAACCTCTCTGGGGTGAGAGTGAGCTTAATTTCATCATTAGATGCCACTAACTCTTCTAAAAAGGTTGAAAGGTGCCAGACAATCTTCTGGGCTCATGGTGAGCTCATCATATGTGAACAGAAAAAAGTGAAACACACTGAATCTTTAAGGTTTTGTAAGTATTTTTTCTATCTGTAAAGTTTTAGCTGGGGCTGTTGTCACTGTTAAATCATTGACCTAGTAGTCAGCTAGTAGACCTAGTAGCTGTATTCAATAGGATGATGTTGCACCACTTAAACTACAACTTACTCCAACACTTTGCTCAGCATAACTAAGAAACTGTTCTTGAAATAGAACTGCAGCAGCTGCAGATGTTTGTACAATGTTGAGAAATCTGCTCCCGGTTGCCATATTGTTGTGTTTTCTCATTTTCAGATGATTACCTCAATAAGCTGATGGTGCATTCCACCAGGCAGGGAGAAAATGTACACAGAGGCAGGCTTCAACAGATGCCGCCTGCATGTGTGCGCCAAATAAAAACTAGTCGACAGTTTGAACTGTCAATAGTGCCGCTATTTCTCACTGTTTCTCTTCTTCCAGTCAAAGAAAGGAAGAAAAAATTCTCTCCCCTCTTTCAACTCTTTTAGAGCTCCCTTTCCTTTGTCTTTTCAGGCTCCTCTCTTTTGCTCTTCACTGTGTGGATTGTTTTGTTTGCCCCTCCAGACTTCAGCGCTCTGTTATTGTTATCTGGGTCAGTTTGCAAGTGGACATTATCTTTGTTTAATTTTCCCCTCAAAAAAAACAACAACAAAAAAACAGGGGTACATCTATTCTTAGTGCAACACCAGTAACAGGAGCTGTCCTCTTTTCATTGTGCTAGTTAACATGAATATTGCAAAGAAGAGGACTTACTGAGAGGGAAATGAATTAGTGCTATTTTTCCACATGAAAGGGCCCTGTCAGTCTCTGTTACACATATGCACCTGTATTCCACTTCTTTTATTCTCTTTCTCTCGCTCTGTCCCTTTTTCGTCAACCTCAGCATTACAAAATGAATTATGAATGTTTTATTATATTATTTCCCTGTTTTCATAGTTGCCAGGAGGTATATACATAGGAGGCATTTCAACAGTGCCTTTGTGACATTTCCCTATGGTTTTGCAGTGAATTGAAGCATAGCAGAAAAGATTAACGTTAGCATGTTTTGTATTATTTCTTAATACCCTGGAAGGGGAATATGGAAGGTCACCACTATGTACTATGTAATATATGTCTGCCATTGTCAAGGATTAAGGTCTGTCCAGTGGAATTATTAAAGCTGCTTAAGTAACATATGGGTCTTAAAACCCATATGATATAAATATATCATAACATAATAATAATAATAGCAATAATAAGAAATCTTTCTTTATATTGAACTTCTCAAAACAAATTCAAAAGTGCACAGAATAAAAAAATGAACCCTAATAAAAGCACTAATAAAATAATAAAACACATGAGCAAAAACACAACAAATAATAAAAACTCAAGTTAGGTCAAATTTTGAAATGGAGTATAATCAAAGTGTGTTTTAAGTGTTAAATTAAGTGAAGGCACTGACTAACTGTCATACTTTCTCTGGCAGGGAGTTCCAGAGTCTCAGGGCACTTCTTAAAATGCTCTGCTCTTCTTACTTTTCAGGCAAGAATATGGAACAGTCAAAAGGCCTATGTCAGTGGATCTCAGTGTATGAACAAGGTAATACTGGGACAAAAGATTGTCAGTATACTGTAGAGCTAGACCAGTTAGTGCTGCATAAAAGAACCTTAAAATCAATACAAACGTATTGGATGCCTGTGTAAAGCAGCTAAAACTGGGGTGATGTGTTCAAATTTGTGATTATGGGATTTGGTACTACTTATTTGGCCAGTGCCATGTCAGTGCCATGTCCGTTTTTAAAATTGGAAGTTCAGAAATGTCGCCTGCAAACAGCAGCCACCTATAGAACAGTAGAGTCCATTCATATTTGCTGCGCTTAATCATATTTTTTGGGTTTAATGGGTTCAAAATTTAAATCATGTGCTAATGAAGCTTAAAGTGGAGTTGGAAACCATAAACTCCTTAGCGAAATGTTAAATGACATTAAAAAATCTGTTTTTTTATGCATAGTTTTTGCAAGCAGGATTATCGCCCCCTGGTAGCTATTTACTTAATTGTTACTCCTTGCTTAGACTCCCTCTGCAAGATGACATCCACTTTTTTATAAATAGTTTATGTTGCTACCACTTTAGGTTTTTCAAGTCCTCTCCTTTGTTATTTTCATTAGGACTTAATAACATTAAAATCACAGAAAATAAAAATATGTATTTTTATCATCATGCATAATAATTTAAGGGATATTTCCAGGATTACTTTAATGAAAGGTCAAACTACACAGTCAAACATTTAAGATTAATTCCACTTGATTTGGTGTTTCACCTGCAATGGAGTTGATCAAATGCAGCTAAACCTCTTAACACCTCCTTCATTATTGCCCGATTGCTCCACCTCATGTGATAGGTTTTATGGAGTGTCAATATTTTAGTCAGAGATTAATTTCATCATTAAAACCTGGCATTGGAAAGCTGTAAGAAATCAGATAACATTTATAAAGCTATGCTTGACCGTGGACTGTAGAGGATGAAAGGAGAGTAAGAGCGGTAGGAGAGGCATTATTGAGTCGTGCAGCTCATCATCTCAGACTTTTTCAAAATAATGGGATCTTCATCCTATGGTTTGACATAATGACCCACTCCTCATGTTTAACTCATTACACCCACATTCCTAACCAGTCCAGGTCTAAGGTTTTTGTCAACCAGACCATCTGACCATCCTCCCCCACTGGTTCCTCTTTCACCTCTGCCTCTGTAAGCATAATGTTGCCTTCACTCATTTTCCCGGAGAATACGAACAACATCACATTAATCCTTTGCTAAGACTTCATGGTCAATCATATTAAATTCTAATACTTTCAAGGTGACCTTGAGTATATGATCCAGTTTTTAAGCCTTGAAACAACAATGTGCAGAGATTGCAGCGTGACATTGGTGGGAGGGAATTTATCTTCTCCTTGCCAGTTTGCCCTTTATTTGCCTTTTGTTAATTATTTCCCTCCAAATTACATTGCGGATGGATTCACTCAAAGATCACACTTTGTGTCACTTGACACAAAATAAAATAAGCCAATAAACACACGCACCCTTCCAGTCATCATCAGCTTCAACTAGCTTTTGTTGAAATTTAGATTTTCCTCAATTAGGGCTTTATATGTGAACCTAGGGGGGAAATGAATGGGATTTCAAAGAGAACTACTTTGACAAGGGAGTGCATATCCAAACAGAGGCACACATATACACCCCATTACTGTTGTTTGACTCATTTATTATGGCTGCAAAGGGTTGTGGGGGTACTTAATGCACCATAAAGAAAAATTGATAGTAGACGTACCTATACATCATGTAGTTTTATTATTGACAATTTTCTTTAAGGACTATTGTCCATATTGGTCCAATGTAAGGCCCAGTGTGGGGTCTGTATCCCATTGCTGTGTGGATGATAAAGATGTTTTTCTCTTCAGTGTGGCTGAAGCCCAGGATGTTTCCATTGGCTGCGACTAAAATGATTTGGTGTCGTAAGACACATTGGTACCGTTGCTGTATTTATTGATTTCCAAACTTGATTTATGCTTATTCTGCCTTCTGTAATCGTTAGGAGATGCTTCAACCTTCACAGACTTACAGGTCAGTAAATTAGTTCTCCTGGCAGGTGTTTGCAAGCTTGGTGTTTTTTTCTCAATAGGACCAACATTGCTGTTGGTAAACAAATTGTGTCCCAAGGTCACATTGTATAAATTCTTGCACTTGCATTCATCATCTACTCATGCTAATTAGCCACAACACTAGAACTGCATAATGGTCTCAGAAATGCTCTGCCCATTGCAGTTTTAAATTCCAGACCAGAAAGAATTGCATTTGCCTACACACTTCTTACAATCAGAGATTTTTATTTTTTTAACATATTTTGCACTTTCAACATTTAAATTAAGAGTATATAAAACAATATGTTAAGACTCTTCTTTTAAATATATTGTATGTTTTTTTTTTTGTATTTTCTTACAATTTATCTATATTTATATTAATATTTCCTATGTTTTTAGTTTCTTTTTACTCCTAAAAACTGAACATTTTTAATCTTCTTAAAGTTTTAATTTTAAAAGTGGCAACTGGTTTTACTATTGGGGCATGTGCTATTTTTGATGTATACACATTTTTAAAGATATGTAAAGAAACCGAACCTACACTTAAGAAATTACATTACCCATTATTGGTTCAGAATTAACTGCTTGAAAACAGTCAACAGATTACTGGTTATTGGTTTTATTGTCTTTACTGCAGTACTGATTAAATATGTTTTATATGGCAGTGAAAACAGGTCTCATAGCGATTTCTGTGGCATTTCTACAGATATACTATTACATTTCTTATCCAAACACTTCTAAAGTGACCACTGCACACACTGGTGCCCTAGTAAGCCACCTGCCACATTTGAAGCTATATTGTCTATACAAAGCTGCATACAGATGCAGTCCATAGGCTTTGTTCTATATCTGGGTTTATTTTTTTCTGCATAATCTGTGCATATTTGCATGACATGAGCTTATCTTTTTATCTTTATATATGTTGGATCTATAACAAAGGACTCACCATATTCAGGCAGTAGTAAAAAATATAATCTGAATGACCATCAGTTCCACATAAATGGAAAAATAATAACAAGCTTTGTTGTGTGGCAGAGAGCTCTGCAGTCGCATTGCGACATTCTCAAAAACATCAACAGATATTGACAGCGGCCAGTCGATAGTCAGTTGAAGCCATCAAAATGCTGTCCCACTTAAAAATCAATCGATGGCCTACAAAAGGCCACCACAGAGAGCTTCCACTGTGTGACAGTTCCCAGCCCAACTTTCAGTGCACTGGCTAATCAATCAGATGCCTGCAGATTGAAGCAATGACCATTGAGATGATGGCATTTGCTGTCCCAACAAACCACATTAGAGGAATTGAGTTCAGGGACTGAAAAATGAATTATTTTAACATATTGATGCAGAGCTGACAACGAGAATACAGTTTATGATTTCACACCTCCTGCCAGCGCACAGGTCTGTCGTTGGCATATTAATCTGTTTTCATGTGCTGCTGGTTATTAAACATGAATACCTACTGATGACATCCGTGATCCCTTCTATCCCAGTTGGCATTACATTTTGTAATTCCTAGTGTGTTGCTGCTGAAGATAATGGAGTTGAATTGACATGGTTAAAAAAATAATTGGGTTTAGTTAATGTCAGACTGATCTATACAAGCACACTGTGATTATATTTACTCAAAACCATTTCAAATTGTTCTCATAATGGCAACAGCAGATTTTTAAAAAATGATTTCCATTAGAAATGAGTGCTCGACATCCATTATTTACTCACTGATTAGCCCACTAACTTGATAATTAAATGGCACTTAAAATATTAAGTGTTTAATTTTTTTAATTAGTTTCCACCTAAGCTATGAGAACCATCTTCAACTTTAATACAGGTGCAATACACATATACTACATGCGCAGTAATAGAGAAATGGCCAATTTTGCCACTGAATGTTGTTCATATGAGCATCTCTCAGATCAATTTGTTTTGTTTGATCATTGTCACATTATTTAATCTTGTAATTTGCTAAATAAACCCAGAAGAAGTGATTCGACTGACCATGAGTCCATATGTGTGATTTGTATTTTTGTTAATCTTTTTATATGTTTATATATATTTTGACAATGCAAAGAAGTTGGACATTTACATTTACATTTACATATATATATATATATATATATATATATATATATATATTGGACTCTTAATGGGGGCTACATCTACACATTTTCATGTACATGTTTGGCATTGATCATTAAGACAATGAATCAGGTACCAGAGAATAAGTGAGCTGGAGTACGGTCAAGAGATTCTCATGAGAACTTTCAATCATGTGCACACACAGGGAGAGTAATCTACACCAGCAGGAAAATGACTGATTGCACGTCACATCTCCTCATCAGCCTGGAACAACAGCACATAACTCAAAAATCTCATACATGCTGCTTAAATACTGGATATTTCATAGCTATGATGCATTAGACAACAATTAATGATCTCTGACCCACCTGCCTGGTCATTTAAACCACTGAAAAGAGTGATGACTCATCATGTTGGGGTATGATTGATTAGGTAGTTGTATTTGGATCACTACATTGTTCAGCACTTAGTGTATATACATCTTATGTTGATGTACTCAAAGGTCAAGTGTGTAAGAGGGTGTACTGGCAGAAATTCAATTTAGAATGCTACTCATGAGTATGTTCATATGAATGCAGAATTGCTTTAAAATTAAAATATTTTGGAGGGGTTTAAAATAACCCTTAATAAGTACTTTAGGAAATGTACTGTCTGTAATTACATTTCTTCATATGGATGGGTGTTTCATTTTTTGTTTCGACACAAATTCAAACAGCTTTTCCCAGATAAGTCTTATGTAAACCAACAAAGGAGAGGAGGAAACGGGAGCAAGAGTTGTTTGTGTTTACATCCTTTCTGGTATGTAAAAGCCACCATAGTTCCCTGACACAATTAGGTGGATTCGTCATCCATAATTTTACACCTTGTGTTAGTTAATATAGGACATGCTAGTCGTGCTACAGCTGTCATCAGCTGACAGCCAGACTCTGATGCTAAGACTCTGATGCTATCTGTTAGTCGAGCTCCAGTCACAGCCACTGTCACACCAAGGCAGTTAGTTTAATTAAGACTCCTCCCTCATTCATTTCTTGCAACACCAATGCTTCACTGACTCCACTCAAGTCTTCACCTTTGTACATCAGACCTTAACAAGCTTTAAATGTTGAAAATGTTGTTTCATGTCTTGCTTGTGCTCAGTTGTACAGTGGTTTTGTTCATTGTGCTCTCTGTTTGGTTTGATATCATGCTTTGCCAAACTAAAGCTGCAGCATCCAAAGAGCAGAGCCGTCAACACCAAGTCCAACTGCATTTGTATTGCATTTGTTACAATACATGGTTTAATTATGATAACAGTGTTTCTGACTGGACTTTTGTTAAAACAAAATTGTTTGCTGGCTGTAAATGCTCCTAGTATTTATCGCCCATATTGGACGATTAGGTCAATTGGACACTCTAAATTGCCTGTAGGTGTGAATGTGAGAGTGGATGGTTGTTTGTCTCTATGTGTGGCACTTTGATGGACTGTCCAGGGTGTACCCAACCTTTCACCCTATGTCAATTGGGATTAGGCACCAACGACCCCCACGACCCTCATGTGGAGGATAGAGTGAGTGAGTGAGTGAGTGAGTGTGATAGGAAACACAACTTTGGAAATGAAATTATTCTGATAGCATTAGCTGTTTATTACTGATATTTTCACTGGGTATGAGTACCTGACTCATACCCAACTCTGTTATTTATACTCTAAGGTATTAGGTAAAGTTGCAATTAGTCAAGTGAAATGGATGTCTCACACTGAGAAACCAATAACACCCTGTGGCTGGAACGTTCTACAGCAATGGAGAAGAAAGCTTTAGAATCACAGAGTTGGCAGGGAACCCACTACCACTGAGACTGTGCCACCACTGCTCCCCTCTCACTCTGAAATGTCCAAGATTGATGTGTTCATTTAACATTAGCCTCCAGCACCACACAGAGGATAAGCACCTGGGCTCTAAAAATACCTTCTTTTTCAGATCATCTGTGGAAGAGAAAATGAGATGAGTGAAATTACATTCCAAATTGAACCCCATTCATATTACGCTGTCCTCCATGCCAACAATCCAGTGTGTTCACAGCAACGGCTCCCTTCATATTGAAATATTGATATTCATATGGAAATGCTACCCTTTATTATTATAATAACATAAACAAATTGGGGATTTGATTTGGGTCCGAGGAAAAGACGGTGGGGCAATTTTGGCATGCTTACCAGTCAACAGCTGTGCCTCTCAACCCTACATGACGTGCTCATAATGCTTCAGCTGGGAAGTTTGGGTATAATTGGGTAGCATTTGGGTGCATAGCATAATGTGCATGTCTGTGTGTGTTGGGGGTGTTGGGGGGGGTGGGGGGGGGGGGGGGGGGGGGGGGGGGGCAGTGTCACGCAGGGTTTACTCTTCTCTTTCCATTTATAGGCTAAGAAAAACAGCCCAGGGAATCAAAGCCAACAATTAAGTGAGCTGCATCAGCGATGTAGGGCTTTTTTAAAAATTGCATGTTAATGGAAATAGTATCACAGGGGTACAAACAAGTGTATAGTGCTGAAGATTGCCCTTTTCTTAAAAAAATAAAAAAATAAAAAAATGTATATATTAATAACATATATTCATTAGTTCATGTATTGTAAATGTATATTTCTCTCTGTGTGTGGCAATGCATGTGTACATACTTGTAGGCTACAAGTAGCCACTATTTACTTATTAACTCTTAATTTCCCTTATTCCACTAGAGAAGAGGTAGCTTGTAGAGGCCACACACTTCTTACTGGTTTGGGCAAATGGGAGTACAAGAAAAGTTTTGTGTCAATCCTTTAAACAGCATGTTTTTGTCTTTTTATGATAGTAGATAGATATTATTCAGCAGCCATGTCCTTCTAAGTCAGTGCTTCTGTCCATGTGAGTGAGATGGAAAGAATGGGAATATGGTCAGTCAGTCATATCTAAGAAGACCTTGGAGGATCACGGAGCTCTGCTACCGAACCTTGACAGCACAAAGCTGATAGATGGGATTGCCTGGCAGACAAGCAAGCTCAGGCAAAAGATTTAAAAAAGCAAGACACCATGACCACACCTGAGACATTAAATCTCATTGGAATATCAATAGGTTGGTTCCTCTTGGGGACGGGTGCTAATAGGTCCATTCTCTACTAAAACAACTTTTGGGGTCTTTGTATCAAAGTAAAATCAGAACCAATTACTAGAGCGAGACTTGTGAGTTTTTCTGGCAGATCAGATTAGATGTAATCACATTCAAAATCATGTTTTTGTGAGCTATTTGTGGGTTTAGTTTAATTTAGTATTATTTGTATTATGTTTTCATTATATAGTTTAGTTTATGTTCACGTTTGTGAATGGGCCGGTGTATGGGTTTACGTAGGCTATATATATAGGTCAAGTGGGATGGGTCAGGCAAGGCACTGTGGGCATATGGTTTTTTACCAGGGATCAGAGAGGGTGCAGGCTGTCTTTTCTGTCTGTAACTTGCTGCCAACGGTGAATAAATCTGCTCAAACGCATCTTCGGTATGGACCTGAATGTTTGTTTGACCTGCGTAAAGCCTATTTCCAGACGGTGCCAGAATGGCTATTTGATTTTGTTTTAAGTTTTTTGGACAAATAGCCAATATAGTCTGCATGACAAATATACAGTAATTTTCAGTGATACAAGCTATAAATCACCTTAGAAAGACGATGTGATGTAAGGTTTTATCTTTGGGATAGGGCGGAATAATTTGTCCAGTTTTGATTTTTCTGACATATTTTGGACTGTGATTAAAATTGAAATATATAGTTTTTAAGACAAAGTTTAGTTTACTCACAGGTTTAAATGGAGCATTACTACACATTTAAAATATGAAATACTCAAATTGTTTCCAAACTGTAAATATTATTCACTCATATTCTACCACTTTTATACTCCACGTAAGGGTTGTGGGGGCACTGGTGCCTCATCCCAACATCCCAACAACAACACCTTTCAGGGTGAAAGGTGGGCTACACCCTGGACAGTCCACCACAGGGCCAAATAGAGAACCTTAATCAATTAATTCCATTAATATGAAAAATTCCTGACTTCAGACTTGTAAAATGTGACCATCTTCACATTTGAGAAACTGAATTCTGTTTTATCTTATGTGAGAAAAAAAAAAGAAAAATATTGATTTTAGTTTTGAGTTTGAGTTTAAATGTTTATTAAAATTTGATCAACTCAGTTGGGTGTGTTTTGTAAATCATGCTATGTTGGAATACTTCAAAAAACTGAGACTAGATTTGCAGAGTTGACTTCTGTTGTCATATATACGAAATGACACCAGTGACTTTGTAGCTGTCCACCCTGCAGGGTCCTTTGTGCTTCCATCATTCTTGCACACATGATCATTCAGCAGCAACCACAGGCGGCGACAGACGCAATTCCATCTGCCTAACGCAAAGGACAACTCACAGGGGTGCACTTGATTCATGTGCCCCCCAGTGAGAGAAGACCCAGCTATTCCAGTCTTTAGCCCATTTATCCCTCCACACTCAGTCAGTCCCTGTGGCATCTCACAGAGAGGGAGAAAAACAGAGAAATCAGATTTGGTAATTACACTGAATTTAGCATGTTTATTCTAATCCAAGGAAGTGGTGTGGTACAAACTCTTCAGTGAACAACTGAAAATCCTCTGCTGATTGAGATCTCCATGTTATACATCTTAACTAACCCCCCATCTCAGTCTGCACCACCCCAAAAATGGAACCCTCTGTCTGATAAGAATTTACAGCTGAAAGCTGGTATTTTGTGAGGGAGAGGGATTTTCAATTAATTGCAACATTTTAGCTAGAGGTTGACAGATTTTGTATTAGCCAATATTTTACCACCTTGTGGTGTTGGCTGACATTGGCTCCGATAGTGGCTAATGGCTGTGCTGCCTCCGCTCTGTATCGATGGTCCACAGCCATGGTTTCTACTGGCAAATAGCAAGTCTAGCACAAGTTGTATGTCAATGATTATATTTTTTAATTTAAAAGCAAGATTTGCTTCATAAAAACAAGCACATGAGATCTAGTGTAAGTGATGTGGGGTCTACAGCAGGTGGAGTTTAGAGGAGAAAATTGGAGGTGCATTTATAGACCCTCATAGAAATCTCAGTACTTCTGTTAACACATGCTCTCACTACCAAAATCAATACTGATAACCTGACTAGTTTGTTCTAGGCATGTGATTACATTTGCACATGCCTAGAACAAATCTGGTTTTGTGTACAAATTGGGTAGGCACACCCACTAGCCAAACACCTGCTACTGATGCATTTAAGGAACCTCGTATATGTCATCACCTTTTGATTTTTCTTTTGGTTATAGGTGGTACAGGGCTATTAGCTGATTTATTAGCTCTCGACATTGTCATCATTGTATCTGGTTTTAGAAATCAATTGTTTGGGCTCTAGATGCAATAAATCAAAAGTAATGTTTTTGTTCTTTAGTATTGCTATATTACTACAAATAGATGGAAAAATGATTTGGCTACTATGGTTTGGATTTGTTTGATTATATTTAAAGAAGCATGAAATGGACTCTGTTTTGTCCAATCCATCACTGGTAAACGTATGTTTATGTATGTTGGCTTTAAGACTGCATATGAATCACTCCACTCACTCCAGTCCTGCCAAATTAATGTAATCCTTACAGCGGATTGCTGGATAAAACTCTAGCAATCACTTTCAAACAGAGCCAAAATAGTTTTAGCATTGAAACTGGACTAATTACTCCAGTCGGGAGTTGGCAAGGTGTGAGTCACATTTGGAGAATTGTCAAAGGGGCTGAGGAGATTAAGTATTCCTTAACCTTACCTAATTATTCCTGACACAAGAAACAAGAAACAAGACATAGACTTAAAATTTGGGAGCAGTACAACAGAAATACGCTGTGTGATTGCAAAAGAGATGATTTCTAATGCAATGAGTAGACGGGTCAAGGTCTCTGTCATAGTAGAATACAAGGACTGATATTCAGGGTGACAATATGAGGTCCTTTTGACATTTGTGATGGAGCTGCACTGAATGTTTAATAACTCTATGACTAATTAAATAGCATTCTTGCATTTAATGTAAGCCTGTGCAATTAAGTCACATACTGCTGCACTTGTGTTTGTCCAAACCTGACAATGTAAAAGTGTCTCCAGCTAAAATTCAGTGAGCTCATGTTAATAAACTCTCACACGTGGTTATGTTAATCTTGTAAGTATTGATTGACATCCATCGTTTTCTAGTCAGTACTGTGAAGCACATGATTCCAATCATCATTTGATTTAGAGCTTAACTAAACATTTTCCCGCAGAATTTCAGTGGAAGATTCAAGTTTTTTGAAGTGGGGGTTGTAGGAGGCACTGACCACATAAACAGAGGCGCTTTCTGAGTATGTGAGGATGTTAGCAACAGACTGACACACCGCAAATTATTTGATCGCACAGTAAGTTCGCAGTAAATTTCTGTCTACTAGTTGCATTATTTTCACAGTAAATTACTTCATATTTACACTAAATGGCCATGTCTTAGGTACTGCATGTTCAAAGTAGGTAACTATATTTTTACTGTATTTTTCTGTAACTTTACAACAGTAATGTCATATAGTACAGTATATTACCCGGATTTGGTAGTGTTTTCCTGTATAAAAATGGTATATTAATTCACAATGAAGCACAAACATGTGGTATTATATTGTAAATTGTCATAGTCCAAGCATAATGATATAAATCATTGTTAAAATAACAGTTAAAGCATTTTTTGAACATTTTACAATTTTGAGTCTGCATCACAATCATCTTGTTTCCTGTTTTTCTAGCCTTTCTAGCAATAAAAACAAACCAAACAGCAAAATAAAAAAAAACTGGATGAAATGAATGATGCATTTTTAAAAACCTTTTTGAGGTGTGAAGAGTTATAAATGCTGTCCACCTGTGACTGGATCTCACTGGACAAACGTTAGTACCAGGTCTGAATGGGGTCTTGCTGGTTGCTTTGTCTTGTGTTGCGTATTTTGTCCTGATTGGTTTGAGGTCTATCCATGAGCTTTCAGATGAATTCTGGTCTGGTCCCTTGATGACACTCCTTTCAAATAAAGAAAGTGAACTGACAGGTTCCAGATTATCCCCAAATACTGGGCTACTTTAGTTTGAGCCACTGAATTTGCTCGAGCTTTTCGTGTACAGCTTAAATTGGCCTCCAAAATCCGAACATGGGGATAAGGTGGAAGGAGACTTTCTCTTTGGAATCAATAAAGTATCACTTTATTTTTATGAAAGTTGCCCCAGGCTTTTACACTGGCGACTTGTTTTCAGCATCAGTTGTAATGGAATGTTTGCTTGGTCGCTCACATTTCTCTCATGTGTAACTGCATCGGCAGTATGCGCTGTTAACTCCCCCTGCTTAAATGCTTTAATCAATTTCCTCTCTATTGCCGCAGACCCTTTGCTTGAAGAGTGCATAAACACGCTGTTGTCAGCGAGCGTTTACCAAGTAGAGTAGAGAGTTCGAAGGCATGTCTGTTAAATAGATCACTACCTGAGGGTGGAAGCAGTTTTCATATTGTAAAACAAAACAACAACCTCGGCAGCAGCTTTAATGTCGCGTTTGTTTCAGCCCATAGAGAGCAGTGAGGAAATCATTTCACGATTCAACAAGTAATAGTGGGACTTAAACCAGAATAGATAGGCAGTTGTGACTACTTTGTTATAAAAAGAGAGAGAATAATTGTATTATTAGTAGGTAGACACATTGGGCATTGATTTATTAGATATAGGATTCATCTTTGGGCAGCTTTACTGTGCGTGTCCGTATTTGACTCTTTTTTTTTTATTTACATTTCTGCAGTATCACTCTCCATAATGATCTGTGACTCAGATTTAATAAACTGACCTTCCCCTTCAGACTTATTTCCTGTTCAGGCTCGGGCTGTATTCACAGTTGAATATATGCACAGGAAAAGTTTGTGTCATTGTGACTTCAACAGTGTCTCACACTTACTCATATCCCATAGTGAACAGTGCTGGTCCATTCTTTATCCTCAGTTTGTCTGGTGAATGACTTGCTGAGTGGCACTAATTACCTCCCATCTTGCCAGTTCATGCTTGGAGCAGCTCTGCTGAATATAGTGCTAAGATTTGAACCACAAATCCCACTGGATTATGCTGAGCAAGGTGGGATGTCCCAAGTGCCATCCCATACCTCTCTCACTGCCACAGTCCGAGGCTTAGTACCTAAATATAGTGCAGAACAGGGCCACAGATATCAGGCAAGGTCATTTTACAATGAGACTCAAAGTTAGCAGCAAGAGATTTTTTTTATTTAAAGAGAAAGGTCATTAGTGGTAGATATAAAGAAACTCAGACAAATGAAGTCAAGCCGAGTTAATGTTCCATTCTTGGGAAGAGGAGGTAGCTGGAAGGAGATGGAAAAAAATAAATGGAAAATTGCCCAGAATGTATTTCTTCATCACCTCTCTTAGTGTGGAGCAGAGAAGACATCTTGAAAATGGAGAAAATAAACAGAAGGGTATATTGTCTCTATACACAGCATTTCCCCTTCATATACCTCAAACTGCCACCATATCCCAAACAGCCCAAACAGCCTTCAGGCATCAAATCATTTGATTTTCTACGGATATTGTATGCACAGTATATAATGGTGTGATGTATCTTTCTTTCATTTCCAGTTTAGACATCTGTTCATATGGACAAACAGATGGAAGAAGAATACAAGGGGAGGGAAAACACTTGCGTGACTTCCCATCCCCTGACACTTTTGCTTTCTTGGTTCATCTTTCCCTGGAGGACAGTGCATCACTGGCACATGCGTGCATCACTGGCACATGCGGCCATCCCACCTACAGTGTTACACTGCAGCGCACACACACACACACACACACACACTCCCCTATAGTACGCTCATACAGACACACGCATAGTCCTATGCATGGACACACATACACAGGCTGCAGGCTGAACTCCCATGCTAGCTGGTGGCACCAGGTCACATGTGTGGGTCAAAGATGTGCGAAAGGACACGTGCATCTGTCAGAGTGAGTTCTTGAGTCATGCAGTGAAAGAAAATCTTAGTCGTGCCCGTTTGTGTGACAGTAGATAAAGCTGAGCTGAGAAGAAGAGGAACAACCACATTGCAGCATAAAGAGGCAACAAATGATCCTGTTAACGATCAGATCTGCAAACCCCTCGTCGTTATATGAGAGCTAGGTGATGATGGTGTGTGTGAGTGAGAGAGAGTGGCAGAGAGAGAGAGAGAGAGTGCAGTCTCTCTCCCCAGACTCCCTCCCCACCACCAGCTCATCAAAGTAGCATATTAAAATGAGATGAGTCACACTTGATGATGACGCTTTGAGACCTGCTGTGCCAGCAGTGTAGCATAGGATTACGTGTTTGTCTCATTCTTGTCTCCCTCTTCCCTGATCTTACTTTTGGCCAAAGGACAAGTAGACATAGCTGGAAATAGGCTCTCTTGCACCTATAATAATCCTCTCCTGTATCGTTAACATGGTAGGATGTTTCCATGCACTCACATAGAATGGTCTTTTTGAACCAAAAATTTAGATTACTGATGTCTACTTAGATAAATGAAATAATATTTGTGGTCATAAACCTCATAGTCTCTTCAGATTAAGCCAGTTTATTGCTGCTCTCTGACAACCTCTGAACAGGCACTCTGTTTTTGAGCTAATGCCCGCTCCCAGAACACTGAGTTTCTTGTGATTTGCCAGCTACCAAGCGCATTCTCTCTCTCTTGTGATTTGCCAGCTACCAGCGTCTGACTGCTCCACAGTGCCCCCCCCCCGGGTGTTGTTTTTGACGACCAGCAACAGAGCAACAATGAACAGAACTTCCTTTTGAGACAAGTTGCTCTCAACAGATACAATATTTGTAATAGCAGAAGCGATTCAGCTTCTTCTTCAGGCTGAATGTCCACACCCATGACCGGAGTAGCTGTTGGGGGAGGGTTCAACGCATGGCAAATGTGGTAGTTGTGCAACTAAACTCAACTTTTCAAAATCACTTGCTCGAGCACAGGTAAATAGAAAAGCCTATTCTTTTTCTAAGAAGAATGACATGGGGAAACCTATAGAGCAGACTGATGTACATCACAAAAACATAAACATAACATAATAAAAATGTGAGTAACAACCATTTTTGAAAATGAAAAATTTTTTTGGAAATCATTTCTTTATGAATAAAGAATTTACCATAAAGGATAATGGCAATAATCAGGTTCTCAAGGACATTATCTGAAGTATTAACAATTAATAAAGCTTGTTAACATTAGATGTCCATTAGATTCCATTTGTCCTATTACATCACAGACCAAAGCAACTTTAGCTGCTGACTAGTTGTTAGCATGCAGACCGTGCTTATGTAAAGTCTTTTTTGGATGAAGCTAGATAAGTCTAACCCCCAGTTTGCTCTTGGACTAATCTATATTGAATTCTCAGTGTGAAACTGATATCCTCTTCTCAAATTTATGCAAACAAATGTGTTTTCCCAAATGACAGGTTGTCCTGAAACTGTCTCTCATCACAAATTAGACTCCTGCTCGAAAATGAGATGATGCATCTTAAGAGGCTGTACATTCAATAAATCCTCTGTGTGCAGTGCAGAGTGTAATCCAGTGTTACATAACTGCTGCATGGCCGTTGTGACCCACTTGTCAATTCACTTGAGTGTTGCTGTGGTGATTGGTATGGATTTAGAGTGATTATTTAACATTTAATCAGATTTGCATAAGTGATTGCTGGCAGGTGTGGAAAAACATTCTCAATGGTGGCCAATGGTGACCCTGATGTTACTCCAGTATTAACTGAATTCTGACAGAATGTGTGCTAATGGATCACACGTGTATGAAGAAGATTCTTTCCAGTGCTAGAGCCAAGTTTTGAGAAGAATAACATGTACAAAAAGACAACAGTTTGAGAATTGCTTATTAAAACTTCAATTACTCTGGGAAACTGGTAGCCATAAACCAACCTGTCACACTATAATTTTCTGTTGTTTTCTTATAGCCTTGTGATAAGGAGAATGTTAAATCTGGCACAAAAATAACAATGGAAAATTATAACTTTAAAAGAGGAACTTAAAAATTTCCCTTTCTTGCAGTTTGAAACAAAAATTGTTTTGATCATTGTGAAATTTTGTACAAAGTTAGTTTTATTGAAAAAAAAACACAAAAAAAACAAAAAATAACATCAAAAGCAAAGGAAATTTGGTTAGAGAAATCAAGGTAATGTTACATCACGAAAAGGTAAGAGGATACAAAAAATTATCTGAAATAATAAAAGCAGAACTAAAGGCAAAGGAACTAAAACTACTAACTAAAAGAAATACATGTCTTAAGGACCTTTAACTCAAAATTTTTTTCACATTTGTGTGAGCTCAGAATTAAAAGAAAAAAGAATGTCAATCACACTGTCGTCCACTCATATAATCTGTTTGACTCTAAGTGGGAACATACTGTGGTTTATAAGAAAGATGCTAATTTCCTATAGACTTCCATTAAAACAGAGTTCTTTATTACAACTATCAGAATCATCCCCCGATGGCTATTCAGTATATTTTTACTTTCTGTTTATCTTGTGCATCTACTTTACCTTTTACTCTATATATGGGCAATGCAACACACACATTAATGACATTAGTAACAAGCATATTTGACTTCAACTATGTCCAAAACATATAAACTGTTTGTCCAGTCATATAATCAACTGTTTACAATTTCAACTTATCATCCTAAAATTCAGAAATCAACTTTGACAATTTTACTTTTATCCCATTGATCTGTCTAATTGATTTCCGATGTTTGCCAATGCTGTCGTGGGTCTGTTGTGCAGCCTCCACTGAAATAAATCGATAATGACCTTTAGTGCCTAAGAGGGCTCCTAACCAGGGCCAAGTACCTACGGTGATGGGCACTGAGCACTGGATTGAGTACAGCTGTTCCACACTGATAGTGCTGCTGAATATATACGTCCTTGACATCACAAAGAGAGGTGGAGGGCGCGATGTAGTCACATTGCATTAGCATTGAGCCGGCTTGACTGTCTGACAGGGAAATCTGACTGAAGCCCAGTGGTGGTGAAAGCAGTGTGGAGGAGAAGGTTGAGGGGTCTACTATCCTTGAGGCATCACACAGGACAGTCGGATGGGGTCAGTCAGCAAAATGCAAGCAGCCACCCATCAATAATTAAATCACTCACAGTCAATATATTTTGGCATGAGCACTTTGATCACAACAGAAGCTCCAACAACCACATCAAGGAAGAAAAATGAAGCTGCTTGTTTGACTATAGGAGCTTCAAGGCTGCAGTGATCCATTCAAGAACCTTTACTGCTATTCTCACCACTATTTAATAGTGATGTCAAATGTTACTACTGTCACACTTCATTCCTGTTGGTCAGAATTTAAACAGGTTTTGACCAGTGGGGACGTGTTTAGTCAGCATTCACTCCCAGGTCAAATGACTTAATGTAAGCAAGATTTATCTGCTTTGGTTCCGACTGGCATGGGTGGGAATGAAAGACCTGCATGAAAGTGCTAATTTCTACAAAATCTGATGTCATTTTCTACTGCAATGCAAAGATGCCATCTTCCAGCATTTAGCATAGAATGATTTTATGGAACCTTATTAACTACATTGTTGTATCATTATGGTCATAATTGTGCAGTGTATTTTCATTGTTGATCTGCTCTGTGCAAACTACATCTATTGCATGTCTGTCTGGCCGGGAATAAGGTTCCCCCCTTCTGAGGTTTCTTTGATTTTTTTCCTTGTTAAACCTCAAACCCAGGGTCTAAGTACAGATGATGGCACTGTGTTAACAGATTGTAAAGCCCACTGAGGCAAACTGTGGTTTGTGCATTTGAGCTATACAAATAAAACTGAACTGGATTTGAAGAAATGTTTGCATATGTACACTAAAAGATCTCTCTCATTTCAAAGTGAGTATGTGCACAGCAAGCCGCCCATTGCTCTTCATGAAGAGGGGGATAGCTTTTCACCAGAAGTGTGGCACCTCTGTCAAATGAGATTAAGATATGCTTACTCATTATTGACAGGAGCCGCTTGCAGTAATGACCCACAGTGAGGGAGTCAATTACTTTGATAATATGAACACAGGCTATGCTGGACCTATTCCACTGCACATCTATGTGGGGGGAAAAAGAGCCCGTTGATGGCCATTGGATTTTTGTGAATCATTCCACATTGCAATGCTTGCTCTGTGTCCAGCCAACTTTGATCTAAGAGCATTTTTCTGACATGTTGTTTTTCTTCCTCACACACTTTCTTTGGCCCACCCTGAGTTCAGACTTCATGAAAGGCCACTGGGATTGTGTGTCAGTATTTGATTTGTTTGAGTTGGAAAGATGACTGAAGTCACATTTAATTATGGGGAGCTTGTGTCAACTGAAGAGATAAGAGGAGCTCGTCGTGAATGTGTGACGCATGCAGAATGAGCACAGTCATATTATTATTCTACATATTTCACAGGAGGAGGATATCTGACCTTTTAGCAGCACTATGCAGTATGAATGTTTTTTTGTGCTTCACAATTGTCTATTACCCACATTGCTATACAGTTGTGTTTATGCATATGTGTGCATCCATGGAAAGTGTGCTGTCATGTGTATGTTTACATTATCTGTTTGCACACCTGCCTCCATATGTGATGTGCATTTCTGTTTGTAGACAGTTCTTGAGACTCAGAGCAATGTAGCCACTCTGTGCAAATAGCAGAGATGCACAGGCATGTGTTATGAAGGAATATTGTGGATATTGTGTGCATCACTGTGTGATTAAGACCAGCCAGACTGCAAGAGGAAGCTGCTATCTTCATGTAATTAGCTCCTACACACTGAGAGAATACATTCTTTAAAGACTGTAAGGCATTCTCATACAATTATTTGTTAACTATGATAACTATGTATCTACTTTTTTGTTTATCTATTAACTAGCTTATTGATTAGTTGGTGATAACTAACTTTTCCATTATTTACTTACTACAACTAGAGCTACAGGCAAAATATTTTGGTAGTCAACTACTTCTAATCCAGTGAACAAAACAGAGAGTTGAATGCTGTGTACAGTATACTTCTTTAAAAATATTATTGATAGGCTCTAATCCACTCCACTATAACCTACATAGGGTTTCCCTGTAATTGTAGCCTCCATTTTCTCTGCATACAGTTGCTAACTTCATTTTAAAAATATAATATTTATGCTTTTCATAAATTCAGATTCAGACAAAATGCTAAAATTACTGTGAAAGTTGTCAATTGTATGTTATATTGCTGGTAGAATGTCATTATCATTATCAAAAATGCCAAAATTAAAAATATGACTGAAAGCAGCAGCCACAGACACCATGTGTGTAAAGCAGGCCTTAGGAACCAAGCCTGTCCTTTGAAAAGTACAGGATAGTAATGGTGAGGAATTCTGGGAAATGAAGTATGAAAAAGTTGTCGCTCAACTGTTGTGGTTAGTTGAAACCACAGAGAACAATGCCTGGACTGACGATCTAATCTAACGCAGCATCAGCTCAATGTCAGCTTAGGTTGTCAGCACATGACACCTTGTACTATGGTTTGGAATGAGAGGGTGGAGAAGTTTAATTAATTTTTTTTTGTTTTTTTTCTTGGTAAATGCTCTTATAGTTTTGAAAGATTCTGATTCTGTTTTCTGTTTCTGAAAGTTTCTGTTTTAATTTTTTTTTCTGCCCTCTTTTTCCTGTGAGCTTTGTCATTAGTGAATGTAGTCATTGGAATGGATAGGATACTTACCCCACCACTTTCTTTAGTGCACCTACAACAGATCTTAATAGGTCCTGGCAGTTGGACAGGGGAATAAGTTGCTAATTGAGTTCAAAACTGTCAGAATGCTTTACCACCAGTGAAGAAAATGTATCCATTGTCCAGCCATGGCACCGTATGTCCCTGCAGCTGGCGATTTAATTGTGAGATCTGGGATGCCCTCTCTGTAAGTCTCTGCCTGTCCGACCTGTCACTTTGACTTCAACTCTTAGACTTGACTCATGTGCCATCTCTCTTCATCTCAGTTAATATGCTACCACTGACCTTTATAGGGCACCCGCTATGGTAACATTTCTCATGACAGCATGATAACATTTTGCATGATTTATTTGTTTGCCATTAATGCCCATCTTTTGTCATTCCTCAGGTGTTTTTGATAAAATTTAGCAAGTACACTGCAAAAAGAAGTCCATAAGGTTGTAAAATTGGGGATATTTATGTCTCTGCTAGCAAAGTGCAATAAAATTCAATGTCAAGTGACAAAAGGCAATTAGTGGATGCATTCGTAATTATGCAATCGTCTCCTCTACTGACTGCTGCAGGGTGCAACCTCGTTGGTTGCTGTAATCACTAACAGACTTTTATACTGAATATTATCATGATAGATTGAGGTGCAGATCCCATATTCACTGTGTGATTACAGGCAGTTTTAAATTTTAAGGTTCACTGTGTAACCTTTAGTGGTTTTTTTATTTATTTATATTTTGTATGGTGTTATTATTGAGCTTATGTTTAGTCTTTGGTCTCTGTTTATTGAAGATAAATGATAATGGATTATTTGAGGGACATATTCTTTCTCTGAAAACAGGCTCTGTCAAGCAATACTATCAGACCTTACAGAGGGAGTGCTTGTGTATACACCAGCAGCACAGGGGTGGACATGGGCATGAAGTATTTATCGCAACAAACTGCTGAATGACATGAGCTTTAAAATTGTCTGAATGTTATAGAGTACTTCTTTGTATTGTCAGTTATACGTTTTTGAAGTCTTCCTCTTCTACTAGCACAATGTTGTAGTGGCCTATATGTCTTGACATAAAACAAATCACTTCCTGTGTGCAGTGTGGGTATGTCACTGGATGACTGGAGAAATACAGAGTAATTTGTAGTTGGTTTTATCATTGTTACACAATTTACACAAGCAGAGCAATCTTTGTGTTTGGACCTATGTGTATGGCTCTAAGTTATGCAGTTCAAAGCAATCTGGCAGGTAAATTTAGAAAAAAAGAACAATGTTGTCACACAGAAATCAGATTTGCTCACTCTCAATTAGCCTTAGCTTCTTTACTTTCCCCCTGGGGATCATACTAAATGACATCCGCTATCATCAGGATAACCTGTGTCATCTTCGTGACGGGACTGCAGATGCTATGGCTGCAGATTATTAGGAAAAGACAATGGAGATAGAGTGAGAAGCACTAAGCTAAACTAAGTAGGTGTATTCACACCAACATTAGAGCTTGTTAGATTTCAGACTATACTTAACATTTAAATCAGTGCTGGTTCATAAAGCAAGCATGGCACAAATGAGAAAAAGTTTAAAGTGAAGATAGAAAAGAAGGATGTATTCGGGGCGAATAGCTGCAACTGTAGCTCATATTACTGCTCTAACATGCAGTAATATGAGCATATGTAGTAGGTTTCCACTGCCACAGTGAGCCCAATAACGGGTCGGCTGAGTGACAGCAGACTGAGTAGTCAAAAGTAGCGATGCATGACCCATCACTGGAGCGTCAGCCACAACTGAATAGCTCTCCTTATCTTCTGACACTACCACTTGGAGAGCCCCCACACTTCTATCTGTCTCTCTTTCTCTCTCTTTGGTTGCAATCGACCCTCCCTTTTTCCTTTTAAGCAGCGCACACAGGCCACTTCTGTTGACTCAGTAATGAGAAGATGGGTCTCTTTGTCACACTGCTGCTTCAGCTGCCACTTCGTTTTAAGCTGCTCTCTTTTGTTGCCTATTTGAACATTTCTTTTTATCGCTTTCTACTTCTGCAATGAACTGTTTATCTTGTGCCACCTCTTTAACAGCTATATTGTAGCGAAGCAGGTTTTTATCCCTTCGTTGTATTTTAAGTAACTACACCAGATCATCTTTGAAACATGCTTACATTGTGTGTCTGTTGAGTCATCCAAGCTGCTCACCTCTTGAGGCCCTCTTTGAGAAATGATTTTTGCAAACACTCTCTAATTGTAGTTATTGTGCAGTACATTGTGCATGCTTTGTGGCCCCCCCACTGGATGCAACACTACCTCCCGGCTTCTGTCCAAGATGCTCCCATTGAGTACTAATCATCTGGCAAAATGTGAATTCTGCTTCTCTGGAGGAAATCAGTACAGAGCCTCACAAAAAAACACAGTCCCCAAATAGCCAAGGCCCAGACCTTGTTGGACTGAGGCATCTGCAGAGGCGCCTGATTAAAAAAAAAGAAGCATGGGCATTAATTGGCCGACTGATGTTAGGTTGTCAGCAGTAGCTGATGGCTCATTATGCTGCCGGAGCAGAATAGGAGGAGGATGATGAGAGATGAGTGCACCCCCTCACATGTCTCATTTTGGCCATCCTTAAACCGAGCACACCCTATAATTTCAGCATCAACACATCACTCAAAGGGTTTGGGGTACTCACTCTCTAACTTATCTTCTACCGCTTTATCCTCCACATGAGGGTCACCGGGGCACTGGTGCCTAATCCCAGTTGACATAGCACGGGAGGCGGGGTATACCCTGGACAGGTTGCCAGGCCATCACAGGACCACACATACAAACAAGACAAACAACCATTCACTCTCATGTTGGGTCTGGGGTATTAGATAAATAAAATCTGTCATTCCTGTGGCTATGAGCTCAGTGGGGGCTGTGATGGAGTGATTTGTTCTGATAGTGCATGTGTCTGTTTGTTTGTGAAGCAGGGATTCATGGGGACAGTTTGGTTGGCTAATGGTGTTTGGCGGGCAGCACAGTGCTCTCTCAGGCAAATAGCTAATTAGCAGGAGCAGATGAGAACATGGCGAGTGTGTGTTCACGGTTCCAAAGACACACTGCAAGACCAACCAGAACCAAACTGTCTCTCTGTCCAATCAGAGGCCCTAAGCCTATATCACCCTTCTTCGGCGTTAAGTGCCCATTCAGCCAGTCACTGACATCTTAACCTTTAACGGATTCTCCCCCTTCTTTAGCAAAGCTTCCATTTTCCATGGCAACAGCATGTGTAAAATTGCTACTTAGCCCTGAGGGAATATCATGAAAACACAGAATCCATCAAGATTAGGATCATTTAACATTTACACTCCCCATCGTCGCTGCAGATGAACAATTGGAAAGCGAGGGACTGTCCTTGAAATGGAATTGAGATTTCTCTAAGGGGAAACACTGGAACATCAAAGCTGAATCTCTGTGAAGGCACATTGCCATGATGTACGCCATTTAAGCTACACAAGACCATTAAGCCCAAGGTGGAATTATTCTTCCAGTTTTAATAATAGCATGTGCTTTTAAACTAAAGTTTTATTAAGTGAAACAAACTTAATAAAACAAAAAACAAATCCTCCAAACACTACGTCACAAGATTTCACTCACCTGTGACTGGCTTTCTCCAAATTACTGTTCAGACAAAATGCAGTATTTTTAAATTAAACCTCTAATAGGCACTAAGACGTTCTACTGACACTAGAGCAAAAAGGGTTGAATTTATGTCATAGTTCTTTGGTAACCATGGCAATGACTGCTGTTTCTATGAAAAACTGTACACTTTGTATGACCATTGCCTGCTGCAGAAATACTGTACATCACTCCTTGGAAAAGGAGGATGTGGATGATGCAAGTACAATAATTGTTATTGCTGTAATTGAAATCATCTTTAATGAAAGAGGAGACGATGAAGAGTTCTTAAATATCTGTCATATGCAGGACAGCTGCTCTTTGTAAAATTACCATGGGGACCGTTATTGTTCTTTTTAATCATCAATCCTGTGACAGTGACCACACTGACAGTTATGGTATGGGTGTGGGTTGCACTCAAGACCTCGACTTTAACAGCTCATTTATCATTTATCTGTGGTTGGCCTAAGCTGGCTGGAAAATATAGAGGGGATGAGATTTCCTTGGCCTTCTGACATGCTATCTCACTGCATGCACAAGTCACTGCATGCACAAGTCACACAGTTAGGCCAGCGACACCATTTTCATCCCCTTGCGATATAAGCACAGCTCATCATCACACATTTTTGTTGTGGAACAACCTGGACATGGAGCTGGTGGCATCGCTCATTTTTACTGCATTTGGTGCAAGCTACAGCACACATAAAACTTGCAGTGTAATCTGAAACAGGAATCTGGCCATTTTTTAATCCCTTTTAAGGATAATAAATGTCACATTGTGAGTAGATGCTATGATAGACCATGTTATTAGGGATCCTCCTGTTTAAAAATAAGTTTGTTGTGCTATCTGGCCTTGAAATAATGAAATGCATCCAATATCCTATTCATCTTCACCCACCCTCTGTACAACACACTCCTGTGGCCTGAGATAAAACCCTCATCATAGCATTCTCCTTGGCGTCTCCCTTGCATAGCTCATTCTGGTAAGTTGATGAAAAACCATTTTGTGATAAGAAGTTCCAGTTTAGATAAAAGATAGATCAAAGATACTGTATGTTGGCAAATGCAGGTCCACTCATGCATCTTAAGACTGTAGTGTGTATCCTAACTACAAACAAACAAATGTCTGTTACATTCAAACTTCAAATGACTTGTGTGTATTTATATATAGCAGTTGAGTATATCAGTTTTAAGATCTCGTGTTGCCTAGTGGTCCCATCCTGCTAACAGGAAAATCATTTGTTTTATGTCAAGACAGAAACATTGTGCTAGTAAAGTGAAAGAATATACACAAAAATTGTCCCTCAGTCAGATCTGATAGTATTGCTTAATAGAGCTGGTCTTCGGATGAAGGATACATCATACCAGTAATGCTACACTTTTTTCTATTTGCAAAGACCAAACATAGGCAGAATAATAGCATCAACAACGGAAATCACCACAAGTTACACACTGTAGCGTTAAAAGTGACAGATACTTGAATAGTATAAAAGAAGAGACAACTTCATTTCAAGCCTGATAAACAAAGCAGGAGAATATGCCAGACATATCCCAGCAGGATACAGTGATACTGAGAGGGAAACAGCAGCAATCAGTGTCACACACACAATACCATACACAGCATCTATATTTAACTGACAAGATCCTGATGCATATATGAAGAGTGAGGTTCTGAATCGTAACTTTCGTAGCACAGCGGTCAAAGCAGTTCAGAAATGTATCACCCAGCATGTCATCCAATCATGAAGCTGGGCTTTCACTCCCCTCCTGTTTGCACACTACAGGGTGAAAAACAGAGCTACTTCCTCTTAAAGACACATAGAGAGAGAGGGATGCATGTGTTATACATGGTATATATGGTTATGTGGAATGAACTGGCCACACCAATTTGAACACATTTTGCTTCGATGCCAAATGTGCCTCCGAGGGGGGCCAATTACTACTTCAGAGCCAGGACAAAATAACCAAAAATTCCACAATCTTCCCCTGAGCTGCGAGGAAAATGTCCACTATTCAGTCTCCCCCCCATCCAGTACGCCCTAAAGACACATTCACTGAGATCACACATTCTCTGCTTTCATTACCTGCTAATGACTCTCCATTCCTTAGAGAAAAGTGAAGGGGAATACAAGCGAGGGAAGGGTGTAGAGTGTAAAAAGAAGTATAGATAGAAGGGAGACACTGAGGCCCATCATCATGGAAGATTGATGTGTCCTGGGAGCAGGTGTTTTTTCAACTGGAACACTGAACATTGGAGACATGGAAATATCCGATATGGCTGGTTACTCTGTGTCTGCTGGTGGTTGAGGTGCATCCAGAGCCCAGCACTGAAGACTCAACTGCCCACACCTGCTCTGACCTTCATCTTGAATGTGAAATGGAGAGCAGCAGGTACTTACCATAAAAGGCCAGTATGCTGGATTGAGGAAGATCTATTGGCTGAAGTGAAAAAGTATGACTTAAAATTATGAATTTAAAATGTAAATTAAATACAAGCATGTAACTGTGGAAAGAAGATTAGACAATAATTTTCTTTTGTCTATATGTTTATTTTAGCATATCACACTTTGTGGGTTACAGATTTTTTTTTTTTTTAATATATTCTTTGATGAGAGTCCATGGTCCATCAAGGTCATCTCTACATAGTTGTGGCTGTAATAGATCTTTAAATTTGATCAACTAGTTATTTATACTAAGAATTTATTTCTTTTTAATTCATATGATAATTCTTTTCCCAGAAGTGTGCTAACAATGCTGTCGCTTCAGATTTTATACTGTCGACTACAACTCTTACCAAGCAAAGGACCATTTCTTTCCACCATAGTTTCAATTTGAGTATAATCACCTAAAACAAAGAAGAATTGTGTTTTTAAAGACCTTTTTCCTTCTGCTGGAACTATGGCCTTACATTTACACTCTTTACCTTCTTTTAAAAGTAACGACTCAGCAAAGTGTTTCACACTTTGGTTACAGCAAATGGAACCTTTTTACACACCGAGAGACCTGAAGAGCTTGCCAGCAAATAATAGTGTGTTCAAGGCCTTCTTATCTGTAAGATTTTACGTTATCTGTCTAAGTTGGATATCAATTCTTACCCCCCTCCATTTCTGTGACTTCGCCATGGTCACTAACATTGCTAATTCCAATTATTCTTGTCTTTTATCTTAATATTCTAACATTTAAATGTATGTACACCCAGGCAGACCTTACAGCACTTTAATTAGCTATCTTATGATGTGAAATATGGCAATAAAGGAAGCAAGGTTTTTCAAATGAAAAATGATCGTTGTTTGTTTTCTTTCTAAACAAATGTGCCAAATGGAGTGTGAAGACATACTGTATAACTACCCCAATCCTCCATAGCACATGTGGAAATAACAACATACTGTACATAAGGTTACAAATTTAAACTCTTCATGTGCCTTTAATTAGGAGGCTTTTCAACTAACAAAACATGCTGGAACACCATGAAAATCACCTTGGCTATACTGTAGCTAATAGAGGACAAAAAGGTCAAATGCGGTATGTTTGGCAGTGCAGTGATAATTCAGGCTTGGGCACATGTTCACTTTCATAATAACTTTCTTTATTTTAGTAGGGCCATAAAATGACTATGGTAATAACAAGTTTATTAACAAGTTTGTTAACCCTGTAAGTCACTAACAAACAATTATAGACAAGTTATAATGCAATTTCCACACAGGGACAAGCAAGACACCACTGTATGGCATCTTAATGAGTTCTATAGTGTTAAAAAAAAACAAAACATTATAAGCCATATAAAAATACAATTACAAATACAAATGTTTTGTCTATATGAAGAATATTTTCCAGAGCCATCATTAGCATTTTTAAACAATCAACAAACAATCATCTTAAACTTAATATCACTTTACTTTCATATATAGTAAATGAAATAAAATTATTTTTTTCTAAAAACAGTGATCTCTAAATACCAAAATATGAGTCAAATTTCTCTCAGATGAATAAGTGACTAATCTAAGTAAGAAGGTTGCTGGTTCTTGTATGGAGTTTCCATGTTCTCCCTGTGTGCATGTGGGTTTTCTCCAGATCCTGGTTTCCTAATTGGACACTCTGACTGTAGTAACAACTGACCATGGAGAGTCAATAGTTGTTCATTATTGGGTGCCCGTGACCCTCATGTGGAGGACAAAGCAGGAGACAATGAATGAATTTTTGAATGAATTACCTGACTTATCAATTATTAATAGTAATAAATTAGAATTCATACCCCACAGACAGATTTCTATGGATCAGGCTCCTACTGTTGTTGCTCTTGCTTAGCCCTTAGCCTTTCACTTTGCATCTTAAATGCTCACTCCCTTATATGTACATATGCATATACTGTTATACAAAAAAAAGCATGAAGATTCACATACTTACACATTCATTTAAAGTGGATGTGCTTTTTATAGGACACGGTTTTATTGAAACTGCACTTGTGTGTGAGGGAATGGTTGAACCATTGTTTTCCTAATTGTCTTTTTAGACAAAAGTATAATGTGGCTGTAGAGAATTCCATCTTCAACGAAGCAAAGACCGCTTTGTGAACAAAAAGCCAGCCAGCTGTGGTTTTTTTTTTTCACAAAAAGAGAAACAAAGCGTGCCGCTTCTAATTACATTCCACTCCATGAAAGAATGAGCCACTTACTCAGAATTATTGTTAAGGTCCAACCCCCACAGAGGGCTGAATTATTGCAATGGATTTTCTGTATCACCAAATGAGAGCACTTGGAGAGCAAAATGGTCATTTTTTTGGTGGGGTTGACTCACACTCCCTACAGCTAGAGATAACGTACGTGTTCACTGCGACATGATGAAATGATTGTATCTTTTCTGTAAGAGATCCACAGGGTGACTCAGAGAGACATATGAGTATTTATTCTCTTCTCGATCTGACTACCTTTGTGTCTTTGTGTTTCTTGTAGCCTGAGAAACTGTGTCTCTGTGTGTGGGACTGTGTGAGCCTGTGAACAACAAGCGCATCTCTAAGTCACCCCGTGGACATTGTATAAAAATGACACTGCATGTGTGTGGTGGTCATCCACAGTCTGGAAGGTTTGCTACTGGGCTTCTGATTGTCCTCTCTCATCCACAGAGCTCTAACCTAAGGACAGACAATCTCCCACTGTGGGGCTTTCTTCTCAACAAAATCGGCCTCCTGAATTTTGATGACTAGAGCTGAAATCATGAGTTGGTTATTTAATTAGTTGATCCACAAGAAATGAATCAGGATCAAAATTATCATAATCAATTGAAGTTATTTATTTAATATGCCATTTTTTTCTGTACTCTGGTTGTAACATCTCAGATGTAAGAACAACATGAATAACAAATATTCAAAAAAAGTTTCAGAAAGTTTTACTTCCTATAATTACAGTATATGCATTTATTCAGGCATTCGGTTTCATCCACCCATTTGACACAAATGGGCCAAAAGTTTCATAGACTGACATTCGAAAAATCTTCCCAACAATTTGGACGTTCTACAGTATAGTGTTTCCTGGTTAAGACTGAGTTATTTAATGCATTAAAAAAGATTTGTCTGATAGATTCATTACAGGAGTTTAAAGAATGTTGAAGGAGACATGCATTTACAGTACTTCTACTCTCTTATTTCTGATGTCACTGCAGCCTCAGTCATGATGCAGTCCAAGTAAAATCAGCTCTCCTTTCATGTATGTGTGGAATTATACAAGACACGGTCACTTACTGTCATGAATTGACTAGCCTTCTCTGCTTCTTAACTCACAAACTGCAGCATTCTCCATGTCCTGGTTTGGGCGAATATTTGGTTGAAATATTGATTGTTTATTTTGCTGTTTTACAAATGCAGTGAAATAATCTGAACAGCAGAGAAGGAGGAACACTCTTTGGCACTAGAGGTTAATGACTGGAAAATATTTAATTAAATGCTGGATAATTTACAACTTTGTAGACTGTTGTTAGGTTTGTAGCAATGCAAGCACCCACAAGTGATGTTTACAACTAGCCCTTGTTTCCTGGTCCCTCCCACTTTTGGTCACAACACAGGCTATTAATGTGACACCATTCACTTGAGATTTATTCTGTGTTTGTAGTGTTCATGGTACCATACCACATTTCCTAAATTTATCTGAGGTATTTTCTTTGATTTGATAACATGTTTTTGAAAGCACAGTACAGTGATGCCTATTATTATAAAATGTTTTTAATTATTATTTATACTAAAGATGCATGTCAGAAAATTTTTTACACAAAATATACCAGCTATATTAGCTCACATGAGCAGAGAGGACTGCTTTTTTTGTGGAGTCTTGGCTCCGGACTGGATAGCTTGTTGTGAGATACTGGCAAAGTTCCCCCCAAGATTTATTATCTGAGCCCTGAGACTGAAAGACCCAAACACTATATCAGTAATAGCTGCCTGCATAAATGCAGCCACAGGATTTAACAAAGATTGAAACTAAAGCATTTCACTGATAACAGCTTTAAAGGGGATATATGTTAACTACACACAAGACAGACCTTGTGTTTTAATTACTTCAATCTTGGTTCAAAACATTGTAGAGGATTGGTTGCCAAAATTTAAGAAACACAGAAGCATGAAGCAACACTTATACCTTGCATTACATTGTGTTCATGCACATTAATACATAACTGTCTCACGGTCTGATTTATTCTTTTAAACACTGACCCTATTTTATTAATTGTAGCTTGTCAGCAACAGGCAAATATTGAAAGTGAAAGTATGTCTGCTTCAGAGCAGCACTGGTAAATTATCACATGATGAGAGGTGATGACACAGAAACAATAACAGGCTGTATAAACACAATATACATTACAAATCCATCAATAAAGTGTATGAGAGGGAAAGAGAGAATGTGCATTAGCTAACCTTTGCTGAACTGTCTTTTTTGCTTCCAGCAACTCACTGTGTTCAAATAACTCTGCTGGCATCCTCTGTGTTGAAGTGGTACGAAATGTGTGATTTGGTGGGTGGTTGTAGGTGGAGCAACATACCAAAACATAAACCTGCTTTTTTGCCCACAAATGAAAATTGATTTGCTGTACCAATTGGTATCATTGAAGCCAGTGTTTCAGTTTAACATGTTTCCAAAATCTCAGATGACATACCATGGTCATTTTATGGCTTAATATGATACATTTCTTACATATACAGTAGCACCTTTAAGGTTCCATTTGAGTTCCTACACATAGTGATGTCAAGTAGTCAACTCTGTGCTTCTGTTTGTGCTGCAATTAAGATGATTGTGATTAGTTCTCATTTGATGTGGCTCATTCTCTGTTGCTGAGCTTTTTTTGACCTTCTCCTGTCGTGCTTAATTCACATGTTAGGAGCTCAGCTGGTAGAGAGGCTCACAAAGCCAGAGCTGATTCTCCATCATTGCCCCAGCGTTTTATACCTGCACGTAATGGCTACATGAGCTCACAGCTCACATGTGAAATTCTGTGTCGACACATTTAGCCTTGATGATTCCTATATTTTTTTCATTCTCCCACAGTTATGAGACAAAGCTTTCATAACATCTACAGTATGCACCCCCATACAGAGAAATTACATAAAAGTAATCCAAGCAATACTAAAGGCTGAATACATCTTTTATTCTCTTTCATCAAAGGAGCTGCAGCACCAAGTGTAAGAGCCAAGGTGAAATTGGACACAAAAGAGAATATCTTACATTCTTGCCCTCACCTTGAGTTACAGTGAATCAAGCCCATCTGTTTAAACAATATGCAATTACCAGCATTTAAACTGCTAAACTCATTTAAGTGATTAGCCAGTGTTTCCCATAAGCAACATTTTGTACACAAGATAACGGCACTTATTTGCATATGCTAATGTCTGGTAATTAGCTAAACTCCACCGGGTAATTCCTATTCAGAACCCCACCTACAGGCAGTTCTCTCTCTTTCTCTTTTTTGAGCAGATTAAAAACAGAAAAAATAATTAAATAATGCAATCAATCATTTAAAGGCTAATATATGCGGAACAAATGGCAAGGGGACAGTTTTAATGTCAGAAATCAAGAAGCAAAGATCCAAGGATACTCTAAGGCATGAAAGATGGCACCGCTACTAAAGGAAGCTTTTAATTTAGTTTTTCCGATGACTTACAATAACACAAACACCATGTTTTCTGGATTTTGGGACCGTGGTTGCAATGCTTAGTGTTCTGCAGGGAACAACTTGACAGGCACTTTATCCAAAAAACATCTCTGTAATCACTTGCCCCCACAAAACTGATGATGTTGTTACAATAGAGGAACAAAATGGTTTTTGTGTGCTTTTGGAATTAAGGTAAATCTTATTTGCCCTTCAGACAGACATGCTTTAGAAGTGGTGACAAGAGAGAGAGAGAGACGGTGATCTAATTTAGGTGTAATGTGTGTTTGCACTCCTAATTTTGCCGCCTCTCAGACATCGGAAAGCCATGACAAACTCTGAGGCCTGTGAGGCAAAGCAGACGGCACCTCTGTTCATCTCTCTTGTCCCATTACCTCAGACTGTGCAGGGATATAATGACACCCTGCAATATATCCATCCCCATCAATGCTGAGGCCACATAGAGGGCAGGAAATATTTTACCCTCCCAACAAATGCCAACACTATTAGGACAATTTACAGTGTGCTAGCTGTTTATAGTTGTGCATGGCTTAAATTTAGTTTTTATCTAGGAGAAAGGAGATGACAGTTGTCATGAAGCAAGCAACAAAATGATATATGAAGGAGATTATTCCTGTCTGCCAATATTTTTGAAGTAGTTCCCTGTTTGTAAAAGTTAACTTAGACCTGATCAAAAAGATCTAATTCAGAAACATGAAATCATTTTTGCATGTATGGTTAAATGCATCCCACATAATTGAATATAAGACTAAATTTGGAAAACCATAGAACTTAGTGAAGTGAAAATACAGTATATTGAATAGCCAACAGTTGGCGACTTCACTGGTAGCATAAAGAACTCAATTTGAGTGAAAGTCTGTGAGAAAATGAGCTTACTTCTCATTTCATTTACATAAGTAAACATTCTCCTGAGAAGTTACAGATCTCATACATTCAGGTCATCTTCAATAGAAAAGAATGTACATTTTGTTAATTGCGTTGCTATATAATGAAAAGTACATGATAGAACGTGGCACATATGACTGGACACCAGTGTGACTGACAGCTTAGACTGGTTGCAGGTGATGTCTGAATTTCTGCTTACAAATTGCCGATCTTGAGCCTTCAGAATGGGAGTTCGCTTTCTTAAGTGTGGTGTCACTACCAGTTTCAGCTTGTGTGAAAACAGCTTGTTCAATTATTTTGTGCAGTGCCAGTATAGTACAACATTTCCTGTCCAGGTAACTTCAGTTTTTTATTAATTTACAGAAACCCCACAAATTGTGTTCCGTATAAACCTGTCATGCAAACTCTAAAACATTGGCTCTAAAACATGTTTTAGAGCCAACACAAGTTTAAAAACACTTGGCTGTATGTTAGTTTGAAAACTTTGGGGCTGTGTTTTAGTCTTGACAGGCAAAAACCTTGGAAATGATGAAAGTCATTATCAACTGAAACTCGACTGAAGACACTTCCTTTTGGTTTCACCTTATCTTTGGTCTAGAATAAATAGAATCATCTTCCTGTTTACATCGACATGCATGTGCCCATTGAACCCTGAATGGCCACATGATACATACATTTTTAGGTGTATTAGTATAGACTTTTGTATGTCAATTTTTAAATCTCATCTGGATGCGGATTGTTTCATTTAGTAAAATCACTAAAACGTTATAAATATTGACTAATATTTACAAACATATTTAACACTTCACACTTTCAGGCTTTTTGTCATTGGTTATGAAGCTTCATTTTTCAAAACTTTAAAGACCAGACAGATACTAATTATGTGATTAAATGATGATGATGATGATATTTGCAGCATGAGTGCTAGTGCAGCTCATGGACACTCCCTGCTAAAGTGAAGGACACATACTGTGTCTTTTAATGTGGCTGCAAATATATTTATTTTTTCTCACTTTCAAACCAAAGTCCATGTTATACTGTATTTGACAATAAACAGCAGACAGTGTCCATAACCTTATCTATGCTGTTTCATTTCTAACCTGAGAATCAAATAAAACCCCATTCTATCTTTTTTCATATCAATGCAGATCCACACAACCCCTCATTTCTCCTCTGACTGACAAGCAAATATGACCAGTGTTAGGGGTAACACATCACAAAAGTAATGCACTACAGTAATATGTTACTTGTTGTGGTAACAAAGTAATAGAACATGTTACAGATTATTTTTTGTATCCTATTAATTTTACAATGACATGTGTGTTACCTCACATTCACATAACATATAGCAAATGAAATGGTAATAAAAAGGGGGTAAATGCCTGCCTCATCCTTGTGTTGGTTGTTGTTGTGCCACTGCAGATATGAGGCTTTGACAGAGGACAGAGGCAGAATGTGTTGCGGTGTTTCCACGATTTTTTGTCACATCTAACCAGATCATTAAAGTCAACCAAAGTACCTCTTCATAAAGAAAAAAAGTTCTGTATATTATCAATAATGACAATAAACAAAGTTTAAAATAGTAAAGTTTAGTAAAGCAGACAGCATATTAATGTAGCATCTGTGATACAAAGGCACTGGCATTCATGCTGAATATTTTATGTCATCCAAGAGATGAATGAACACAAGTATAAAACACTGAGGGCTAAAATATTGATTAATTGTTAAGTCTATTCACTGTATTACAGACAGTGTTTCAATAAACTTTTGAATTCCCTGGTATCTTTTATTGTTAATTATTATGTAATATCTGTTTGAAAAGGTCTACAGTTGTCACATCAAAAAGTATATAATTTAGTAAAAAAAAGAAATAAAAAATAAATTAATTAAATTTAGTAAAAAAAAAAAAAAAAATGTTGAGCTAGCTCTTAAACTAAAGCATTGAATAACATTTAATACATTACATTTTTAAAAGTAACTTTCCCAGCAGTGAATATAATACTTTAGTCACAGACATGCAGCTCTTGCTTACCTCTTTTTTAAAATGTCACTTCTTATCTATAACTGTATCACTTCAGTTCAGACAAAGAAAGAACAAACTCTGTTGTCATGACAATTCTGCACACAGACTTTATTAGGTTCTAATGATCAGTGTAGAGTTCACTATTCAGTCTCTCACAGCACCGTCTGTGGTAGTAATGCAACTTATTAAAAAAAAATATTGACCTGTTAATCATGGTTTCGGCATTGACTTGACTAGGCAGTTGCACCTCTGTGCAAACAACCTTTCACTTCAATAAAAAAATATCTTCCTGTCATGACATGTATGTTTGTGACACAAGAATTCATGTTTGGTCATGCTGTGTAAAGGTGGAATGAGTCAGCCTTAATATATTGATGTGTTTTGACAGCTGTCTATTTCTGCGTGTTTATTTTGAAATAACAGTACACTAATTAATTGAGATTTGAGGAAATATATTTTCAATTCTAGTTTGAAGTTTGACTTTAAGATTGGTTTAAATTCCTTAGAAGTTGTGTAGACATTACTAATTTATGTCCTTTTTTGTATAATGCAACTAAGTGATTACACAACAAATGAGGACAAGTACAACAACAAAAGTTATGTGAAAAATAATAAATATAGAAAGACAATAAGACAAAACAATGCATATGCTTAGATAATTTTTGGCTCCAGTTGTTTCCATGGGAATTTATAAAGTGAGAAGGAATGAGAGGAGAGAATAAAATAAATAAATAGAAAAAAATGTATATATGGTACATATATGCCCACACATACATATGCATACACGTACATATTTTGATACACAATGGGCTCTAATTTCGTGGTGCAGCGCCAAGTGGCGCAGCCCGCGCAGTGGTAATTTCGTCCAGCGCAACACCGTGCGCAGCGAATTTGGCAATTTGGCAGACCGAGGCAAGCCGAGATGGGTGTGGCTGCACAAAAGGGGGAGGTGTCGACAGATTCAGCTTGGCGCAGTGACAATTTCGTGCCAAAAGGCTGCGCTGAAGGTGCATTTTTTTTGCCAGCTCCAACCTGGTCGGGCTTTAATTTCGTAGACCAGGTGCAAGTACTCCTCTGTCCTGCCTCCATCTCTCCTACCAGCAAGTAGCAAAGAAAGGGAGAGAAGGCGTGGGTTTCACGAAACTAAGACTATGCCTCGCCACAGTGCATTTAAAGGTGAGGAGAGGAGCTCATTTGATTGGTGAAGACTGTGTTAAACCCAGCCACACCTTCTCTCCATCTCTTTGCTACTTGCTGCTAGGAGAGATGAGGCGGGAGAGAGGTGTACTTGTGCCTGGCACACCCTGCGCTGTGCACAAAACCTGCAAACTGCGCCTGGACACATCCCCTTGACGCGGCGCACCTGCGTGGCGCTGCACTGCGCCTGCTCTACGAAATTAGAGCCTAGAGACTCAATTCAATTCAGGTTGCTTTAAATAAAATGAAACACATACTGAGCATAAGTCTCTCAGCCCTTTCTCTCTCTCACTCCCTCCCTCTCCCTCTGTCATGCGTGTGTGCGTGTGTCCTGTGTCAGAGGTATGAAGCAGTCCTGCTCCGTGGGCTGAGGTTGCCATGGAGAATCACCTGACGTTACCAGGGAAACAGACAAGCGTGTGGAACAGCTATTTATGTAAATTCGTGATAGTCATGGGTGGAGTGTGCTTATCAACTTACACCTGACAACAGAGCCTGTTGCTATGGTGATCAAGAATTAAATGTGTGTCAGAAAAAAAGAGATTGATGCAGAAAAAAAAAACCTCTCAACCAGCTGTCGTTGGTGTGGTCTGACAGAAACCCAAAAGATCCATTTTTATGTTATTCTAAACCGATTTGATTTGTCTTAAAGTATCAAAGACGTGAAAATGAACAATTTAACACACGTCACCAGTTGGTGCCTGGTAACTGGATCTCAGTCTGTTGTGCGGTATGTCTCGGTGCATGACTGCTTGTGTTGTAGTGCTGGACAAATTTACAAGAACGCCACCATGGCAAGATAAATAAAATAAATCTAATATCCTCTTTGTCAAATTAATGACTGGCAAAAGAGTTGTGGAGGATTTAATAATAAATGTCTTATTTCAGACTAATTGGGATCATGTCCTCACATTAGTGCCAAGCCCTAATGAGTGATGGCAGAGATGGGAAGTGGATAAGAAAGTTGCAGCATTTGTTTCCAAGTCTTTTTTTTAAGGCTGGAGTTTAGAATAAACTTTGCTGTTGAGGGAAACAAACAATTGTTTGTGTAATAAAACAGAATAATAAAAAAAGTGCTGCATGTTTGTTGGAGCCAGAAGGGCAGATCCAAGTTTTTCAAAAACCCATGAGCTACTTTGATTTTCACACACAACCATCTCTAAGGTTTACACAAAAACATATCCAGAGAGCATCAGTTCTCTCACCAAAAATGCTTTGTGAATGCCTAAGATCAGAGGAGAAAGACTACAATGGTTTATTACAACCAAAGTTTGTGGAACACCATCCCTAAATGCACAAAACATGTTGTGCCCCTAATAAAGTGGCTGGAGACCATAATAATTAAAGATTCTAAAAAAAAAAGTGACTTGTAATAAGATGATGTAAATCTGCTTTGTCCAGGCCATGCACTTCCTCAGAGGGTTACAGAAAAAGAACAGTGTGAATCAGAGTGTTTCTGACAAGTGTTGTGTAGGGCCTGTTATCTAACCATACCACGTAGTCGCGCTACATATCAACATGCAGACTTTCAACTTACAGGCTCACTCGAAGGCCTGTGATGTTCCCGGCTGCCACCTGCTGTGGCAAGCACCATCTCCACGGTTGCAGGGCCTAAACATGGCATGACGCTGGCACAGCACAGCAAGAAGTTCCACACAAACCTATAGAGGAAGATGGGGGGGGTTCTTTTGTTTGTGGAAGGAGCCGGGTGTGTTTCTGGGCAGCAGGTGCTCAGAGTGCTGTAGGGTGTACAACAAAAACCTTACACACCACAGCAGGAACTAAGGAAGACCAGCATGCCACTTGATAACGCTGAATCCCTTGGGTGGGTGACGGGATTGATAGGAACAAGCAAGCTTGGAGCAATGGCATTCACTAAGGGAATTAAATACTGGCTTCAATTCAATTCAGTTTTATTTGTATAGCACCAAGTCACAACATAAATTGTTTCAAGGCACTGTACGTAGTAAGGCCAAAACCATTACAATACTAGGCATCAGTGGAGTGAAAAAACTCATTTTTTCAGGAACAAATCTCTGACAGAACCCGATTCAAAGATGTGCCGTCATCTGCCTCGGCTGGTTGGGGTGAAAGGAAAATGGGGGACAGGGGAGAAGTGGGGGACAGAAAGGTGGGAGAGAAAGAAATAGAAGTAGGTGAGGTAGAGAGAGAAGAGAGAGACAGACCAGGAACAAATATACATATGATAATATATAATATGATATGTATGATAATATAGATGTACACCATGTGATGGGTAAAGTACTAGGAAGTGAGTGAAAAAAAGTCACTTTGTTGTGTGTGTGTGGTGGACATAACCTTCATCCAGTGTTTGGCCTAATCTGTCCAATTTTACAACTTTCTCAAAGCATAAATATTGTACTTCCCATTATATTGCCTCATTATATCCTCAACACTAAGGAGTGGACCAAATAGAATTACTGATCACCACTCTCATTGACTCTTTAGTGATTTATTCAACTAATGGCTGTCCCACACTAGAGGATAATTGGCCGGACTTTGGTCCCAATCTGGCCTTTCAAAGAATTGTGGGTGCTTTCCAATTTTAGGCAGGTTATTCGAACAAATTATACTTTAGTGTGAGGGGTTAACAGACATGATTTTAACATCAACCATCAGAGTTTTTGCGATTTTATATCATAAGTATTAGACATGTTTGATATTTACAATTGAACAGTGATTGGAGCATGAGCAAACCCTGCAACAACCAATGAGAGCGAGTTGACCAGGAAACAGATGTTGCATACTTTTGTTTAGAACTATAACTTTTACAAAGTTGATTCCGTTTTCTCAGCTATGACTTAATCCAGTTTTTTTTGCAGTTTTGTCAGCATAAAACATCGCAGACACAACAGTTGTTAACTGAAAATGCAGAGGGGACAGTTCGTCTCCATGTCTGTTTACATTCTGAAGTCATATTAAACTATGTGTTTCTGTGAGATCCCAAATCCCTGGAATTGTTTCATTAAATATCATGTGTGTGGTCCTGGATCTTCTAGTCCGTACTTTCTCAGGAATAAAACACTGAAAATCGGTTGCAAAGTTGTTGTGTCTGTGGTCTTCCACATTTTTAAAAACAAGTTTGAAAATCCTCTAGTGTGGGGCAGGCTTTAGTCATAACTTTATGCCTTTGGTGCTCCTGGTCATGGTTATGACTGCTGTAGAAAATAAACGGTCGAGAGTTGGGTCATACTGTCTGCATCTGCGTGCCCTCAGAGGTCCAGTAGAGTTAACATGACAAAAATAACATCATCCAGGCTGGTCCATAGAAGATGGTAACCATGGAAACTAGCTGGTGCCCATACATGTACTGTATAACTCCATGCTCATAAAATACAAGGCCACACAAAAGAAGGCGGATGCCTTGTAAAAAAAATGAAGCTATTAAAATGGAATGTGAGATTCAGTATATATGCATAGAATGCATGCTCGATGCTGACGAAGGGTATCACGATTCTCCAAATACTTGGTATTTGATTTGATTTTCGATTTGATTCTATTATCTTTTTTACTCTCTTTTAGTGCATTTTTAGACTTTAGTCAAGTTTAGTCAAGGATCATTGTTTATGTCATGATAATTTAATTTTTTTATTCCCATTTCGATGGTTTACATGGTGTCATGAGTGATATAATGTCCATCACTTGTTTGCAATGCACCACAGTTGTTGATTTCATAGTTACCTCTATGTCCTCATCATGCATGTGAAGATGTCTTGTGATATGCTACTTACGCATAATATAGCTCACACACTGTTGTTCTCTTGTCGACAATGCAAACGTTGTTGAAAAAACAAATATTTACACACTGGTGATTCCAAATCAGGAGTTGCCATGGTTGCTATTAGTTGGCAGCAGCTGCGGCTTAGTGGGAGGAGGTAACATGTAGTCGTACTGCAATGGCTATGACCACAACACTGAGTATGTCTGCAGAAAGTGATACTGGGGGCGTGGTTAAATCTTCAATTCCACTTTTGATATCGTGACACCCCTAATGCTGACTCTTGTTTAGCATGAACCACAGGCATGCACACATATACTGAAATGCCCAGCAGCTCTACTGGTTGCAGAATGCAGTAAGTTTGACTCCACCCTAACACTATACTATGCTCATCAAACAAACCTTCCTATACCCATATCATGTACATATTCTTGAAATATTTTCAAACTGGTTAGTTACAGGAACCTGTTTTTTGTGATTTTGTCCCCAACAAAGAAACAATGATCCCACACTGCTAATATTTTGGATGAGAGACCCCTAGTGGCCGTGCGTTTTTCTTTACGAAGCATGAATAAATACAGTGCAAACAATTTGTTTGTGTGTGCAGACTAGAGAGCATATATGTGTGTGTGTGCAAGCGAGGCTTGGGGAAAAGAGGCGGTCAGCTCAGGTGTGTGCTGTCACTTCAGTGGAGAGGTTCCTCCAACAAGGTGCAAAAGGCAAAGACAGCAGAGCAGGCACCATTTTATTGTCTGTGTGTGTGCGTGTGTGTGTGTGAGAGATTGTCCTCCTTAGATCCTGAACCATGTCTGCCTCCTCATTTGTCATGTGTTTTAACATTCAGCACAGAGCGCTTACAGCTCTCTAATCAAAGAGAGTTTAATTAGTCTTCTTTATCCTGATTGCCTTTACAGGTGCAGCCGTCTAAATTGCTGAAGCTTCTATATATTGTGTTAAATTATACATGAGGCAGATAATTACATCTGTCTCTTGAAATGTCATGGATAGGCTCTTTAATCAGATGTGCTGTGTATTGACCAGCTATTGGACACCTTTGAACACTGCACATGTATTGAGCAGAATCGCCGCTTGATTCTTAATTGACTGAGTGAAGCGTGAATAGTGTATTAGAATGTAAAGAGTTATCTAGATTGAAATTCTTAATTGATTTGCTTTAAGCTGTCATTTAAGTAATAATGTAAAAGTAAAGTAATAATGTAAAAGTAAATACTTGATTTAATGACGTTAGAAAACAAAAGGTAGACATTTTAAAGGAAAACTGGAGATACAAAGCAAAGCTAGAAGACCTGTAGTTTTTACATTCGTTGGGTTGGGTGATGTCACATGATCTTTATTCCAGGTAGTTGTCTATGATTTCATCTCGTCAGTGTCAAAACCAGCATTTGCATTCATATTTATGAAGGTTAAACATGACTTGGTTCTACTGATTACGAAGTTTTGTTTTTATTCATTTTAAGTTGACCATTTAAAAAAGCTTTAAAAAGATAAGCTCACATTTCTAGTCATGAATATATTAATCTTTATTTAACCCCAATTCCAAAAAAAGGTGGGGCGCTGTGTAAAAAGTAAATAAAAACAGAATGCAATAATTTGCAAATCTCATAAACCCATATTTTATTCCCAGTACAGCATAAACATTATATCAGATGTTGAAACTGAGGCATTTTACCATTTCATGAAAGAAAAATGGCACAACTCAAAAACAGGAGGAGCATTTGACAATTAAGGTTAATGTTAATTGGCAACAGGTCATTAACATGACTGGTAAAATGTATCACTTTCAGCATCTATATATATATTGTTTGAGTTCTGTCTGGGTTTATGAGATGTGCAGATCATTGCCTTCTATTTTTATTTGCATTTTACACAGTGGCCCAACTTTTTGAAACTGGGGTTGTAGATTTATTCTGTTTTCCTCACACATTCATTCACAAGCCCAAAATGTATTTTTTGGCTTGTCTCTAGTCAAGCAATGAAAATATGAAAATATTTGAATTAGACATTTATTTATTTACTGTGTAAAAAACAAAAAAATATAACTGGGCTGACTAAAAACAATCTCATACCTGTAAATATCTACTGTTGAAATACCATAGAATAAACAATAAAGATGTTCTGACCCACATGTGAATACATACTGTACACACACTTGGGAAGATACAAAAGAAGTCAAACACAAGTTTGGAAAAGGCATGGCAGGGTGATAACTGTTATCAGGGTTGTTACTGCTTATCAGTTCCTCAGAGGAATATTTGCTGCATTGAATACATGATTTATCTGTGAGTGGGATAAAAGTATTTGGCATCCTTGGAGGCCTGTGTTTAAATGAGAGTGTAGTGTCCCTCGCAGAATACCAAACCTTGAGTGGGTTTCGTTATTCACCAATTCCCTGCAGAATGGATTTATTCACTCACCCACTGAAAACCTTCAGTGTATTCACAGTATGACTGTAAAGTCATTCACAGTAAACTTAATTTTCTTCCTTTTCCTTGTCTGTCAGTCAGCATGTGTTCCTGTGATTCTGGAACAGCTAATCTATGCAATTTAAAGACGTCTAAAGCCTGAAATATAATCCATGAAATGATTCCTTTGAATGTGTTGAGTGAAAACCGGTAGACTTTTTCTTGTCGCGGACCCTGTCATATTGTAATGCCGTGTGATCAGCCGTCACCATCTTGATCCACAGAAAAGTATTCTGTCCGTTGCTCTCTTGATTTGTTTAGCCCAATCACTGACCAAATCAAATTGATCTATTATTAAAACGCAGAAAAAGTGACACAAGTGATAATATGAATTGAAAAAGTTGCATGACTCAGATGGTTTTTTGAGTAACAGTTAGCAAAGGTATGACACATGTAAGTATAACTCAGTCTCAAAGTGAAGGCTCACATGTTGACACACAGTGAGGTCAGGTGGAGGACTCTGCTGTTAGCACCAGTGTGTCCTCAGAGTTCAGGATTCTAACAGCACAGAGTAAAAATTAATGATTACATTTGTGAAACGTCCTTCTGCAGCCTTGGTTGTGGTGGTGCTACAGTGGTAGAAAAGCATATTAATGGGGAATATGTTAAAATATTCCCCATTAATATGCTTGTGCAAGTGTGTAATTACTTTAAGATTAAAATTTTTGGTTTTCGAAGGTGCTTTAGCTGTTACTACATACTTAGAGAGTGCAGGAACAGCGCTTCAGTAAAAAATGAAAGAGATTCCATTCTCTCTATTACAAGTCAGGGACCCATCAGTGTGACTATTTTAGGATTAAAAGAAATAAAGTAGCATAATGTTGCTTTAAAAGCTCTTTTTCAGCCATCTGAAGTGCTTGGAGCGAGTCCTGTTAGGGCATCTCCAAAACTACTTTTGTTGTTTTAATGTCAGAAAAAAAAAAAGGTTTTTATTATTCTCTATACAACAGAAACGCCAGAAAACTAGGTGTATTCAGCTTTGGTAATCCTAAAGGTGCAAATTATTTCTGTGTGCCATGTTCACATTTTTAATATAATGTACAAAAGCGAGTCCCAGATAGCTCAGATTGCTTAATTTAATTAGGCTACAGGATAAAATCCTAATTTCTGTGTCCACTCACAATAACTTCTTCAAAATCTGGGACGTACAATGGAATGGACCCACTGTTAGAATAGGAGCTTAAAGTGGAGGAAAATTACTCTCGGGCGTTGAAATGTTAAGAAGCAGGATTACTCTGCAAACTGAAAAGGAATTACATGTAAATCTATATATTGCGGACAATGCCTACCTAATTAAACTTGAATTCTGGCTCTCGGGAGTGTCTTCACCAAAGCGGTAATTCTTGATGTCAGTTGTTATTGCACAGTATTTCTGAGGATTATTGTAAGGATAAACCTGCCTCTTCACAACCTCCTTTGTGTATTTAAAACTGTAAATTCACTTTATAGTACAAGAATCAGCCGGTGTGGCAGGATGTCCTTCAAGGAAAAGTCGTCATGTTAATAAATCCTCTTCTACAAGCAGCAGTTAGGATGACTGTCTGTCTGAATTCATTTAAATATGATGAATTATAAGATGTAAAACAAGCTGTAGGGGCTCCACTGCTGTGTGTGGACAGCACCAGCCCAGTGGGAACATTAATGCTGGACTCACATCCCAGAGGCTTACTCCAATACCTCCTGCTTTATTAGCATTATGGGTGTGAGGACGTTCAAATGGGCGGGATAGAAAGTTCACAGATGGCTCACTGAAATAGTACTGATGAGTTGGAAAGGCAAATACCTCTTGTGAGCATTTAAATCCCACATCTGCATAATTTAAGCCAGTTTAATTAGAAAAATCATTTGGAAAAAGATTAGCAGCAAACCATGAGAACATGCCTTTTTGAAGGCTCAAGAATATATTCGTACTTTAAGGAAAAACATGTATATATATTTTTTTTCCCTAATTAATTTTCAAATTTATGCAACATAGACGTTTAACATAACACAAGCTAAACAAACTAGATGGAATTCAGTGAAAACAATTGGTGTTATTTTATTCAGTTAAAGCGGTGGAGCTCAAGATATTAAAGGTCGTGTTACTGCACTTATTACTTTATGCAGCACTTGTTTTTACCCATTTGATGTAGTTTTGATTCTCATTTGACGTCTTGTTCAACTGTGTTTATCTTCACTTAACATTGTTTTTGTCACATTCTGGGGACAACCTGGTAGAGTGAGTCATTTCTCAGCTGATAGTTGATAGTTTGATTCCAGGCTCCACTACAGTACATGCCAATATGTTCTTGAGCAAGACACTTAACCCCACGTTGCTCTTAACGGCTGTGCCGGCAGCATGTGAATTTATATGAAAGATATCAAAAACTGTAGTGAAAGCAGCTTCAAGTGGTCATCAAGACTAGAAAAATAGATAAACAGAGACCATTTAACATTATTTTAGTCAAGGAAGTTGGAAAATTGGGATTTGGTGATTCATATAACTGAGCTCTGAGTGCTGGCACTTAAACTGAGTGATTAAAGTGACAAATGCACTTGAAACAGAAGTTTTCTGAAATTCGGCAGGCCTGACAGGTGCATATGTTTTGCATAGCAAGCTGATTGTTTTGAATCCACTGGCAATCAAATTGTCAGAATACTCTAGTATATGAGATGATGAATAGTGCAAAAGGTGCATTTACAAAGAGCTCGCTGGGTAATGGCAGAAATGTGATTTGCGCACTTTACAGTTGGACTTGATTGCTCACTGTTCACTTTCAATCAAACAGCAATTTGATCTAAAGACAATGCATTGTTTTTGCCGGTTGGAAGAAAAGAGGTACATAAAAAAATAAGTGGCACTTGACTCTAGCTCAGTGACACACAACTGCAATTCATGAGGGACGAGTTTTGAGTTTACTCTGATTTGTACAGCTGTGTGGTATCATTTTGTGTGATGGAATATGATCATGTGCAAAGCAAGTATAATGCTCTTGAAATCTCACAGCGACTGATATCCCCATAAAAAAGCCTTTTCAGGGTAGATTCCATCCCTGATGGTGGGAAGTAAAGTAATGTTGACAAAACATAGTGTAATGCAAGTCCACAAAATGGTGACGTTCAACACAGAGACCAGGTGTTTGATTGACTTTCGTTACAGAATGTGAGTAAGGTCAGTTATAAAACGACTCGACTAATTTACAGTTTTACTGGAATTTAGAAAATTCTCTGTCAAACTCTTGATAATTTGCTAACTTATGATGAATAGTTTCACCCAAAGTAATGTAAGTTAAATGCATAACGTTTACCTTTTTTCTCATTTACACTTTTAAATTGTACACTAAAATCCCCAAATGTTGCATGGTTTTACACCATCATCTGTTCTTCCACAGTAAAAGTCAGATTTTTATGTTGTAACTGATTGAAACCATTGAAGGCCATTGTTGAAATAACGAGGCGGGATGTCTGTCACATTTGCTTACTGCTACACATAAAAACCATGTGTGATATAATATATGTTAGTCTTTGAATTTAACATTGTTAAATGTTTTTTTTTTTTTTTTAAATTAAATTATTTATTATTATTAGTTATTCTGACCCGAGTTCACACAGTAACCGCTCACCTCAGTAGAAGCATTTCTCCTTTTTCAGACTCTGAACAAAGCTGGTCACTTACTGTCATTCAAACCTGGTACGACTGAAGCCTCCCATGGCAGCATTCATGGCCTTGTTCAATGAAATAATGTAAAATCAGCTTAAAAATCTGCTGAAATATACTTCACTATAGTATTTTGTCTTTAGAGGAGGGATTGATGGATGAAAGCCTTTACTGCATCGATGCCTGTTAACTTGTTGAACAGTTGGTCTTTTTCTGTCTGTTTTGTTTTTCTCCATGTGCTGCCATGCCTGTTTATGTGGTTTGTCCCAGCTGTTGTGTTGACGTTTTCTTGTGCCATTTTCACTACGGTTGTTGATTTTCTTCGCTGCTCCTTAAATCTGTTGCTTTATTCCAAAGCCTGATGATGTTATCTAACATTGCTGGCTAACACACGATGTTCCAAAAGGAAAGATGCTGCTTGTTAATTTATTATTAATAGTAGTTGTGAATTGTGGTCAAATTATTAAATGTAGTTGTATGCGGTAGAGACACAGACGGCACTGATGTCATCATGATGCCAACTAAAAAAATATTTGCCACTCAACTAAAGGCTCAACTTATGAAATCTAAGCCTGCTTGTATATGTGCTGTTTTTTATTGCAGTTGGACAGCATTTACTTTTTCGATAAAGAAGTTTGTAAACTGGACACTCTCTCACACCAAACTCAGTAGTGAAATTCAGCATTTTTAGTTCACAGAGACATGGGAACTACTGGTTTACTGCTACCTTGTTTGGTAATTTTGTGTCACTTCAATAAATCAGATATAAGGATTTTTAACACTGGAGTCACAACATAACACATTTGAACTTACTAATGGAAGCAGCAGTGGCTCAACACCTCCAGCGTGCCATTATTTAAAATCACAAGTTTTCTATGTGGAATTTTGTGCAGGAGTGAGGCATTTACAAAGCACAAAAGAAAGGAAAAAAGGCTGTAATAGGTGAAAAAAGTGGCAAAAACAGATTCCTAAGATTTTGAAGAATGAAGGCCTTGAGTAGATTAGAGTAGCCTTTTGTTAACTGGCTTTAAATTATTATTACTATTATTATTATTATTATTATTATTATTATTATTATTATTTGCTGGGAACAGTGTTTTAACAGTGCAGACTAGTATTTCTGATGAATGTGACTTGATGGCTGTGCACATGTCCAAATACACAAACTATCCTTTTAAATACAACAGTTTTCTGTTCTGTTCTGAGACTTTTTCCACTACATGAACACAGAAACACATCTGCTTCAAAGAGAATAGATGACCTTTGGGCCAACTCTCCATCTCTGAAATGCTGCACGGATATAAACGCACATTTTATTGTGTTTATTGTCCAACTCTCTTTATTTCCTTTTTTAAGGTTCATGATATCTTTATTATCTCTGAGGGGCAGTTTGTTGTACAGCGAGCAGTAACTGCTAACAGTCCAGCAAACAATAACAATAAATACAGTCAAAATTACAGTTTTTATGTTGGTTTGGCATTTGTTAACAATGCCGGAAAAGTGACCTTTTGACCAATGTGAGCAGTATGCTGCTGCAGAGTAGGAAAGCCAATAGGAGGCGCTCTTTCTCACTGGCCTCCTGTCATTGGCTGTAAATAGAGCTTACCTCAGATCTCTTGGTTTACATTATGCTGAAAAGTTATTAATAAATTATTAATGAATAACAAACCAATACTATGTTGCCTACCCCAGCTTTAATTACACACCTAACACATAGTATACATGTCCAGAAAAATAAAAATAAAACTGTGTGTCGCTCAGGTAAACCAGAACAAACACCAGAGTCACAACCTTGCTAAAATCGCTAATTTTCTCTATGGAGTTTGGTTTTGGAAGTGGTGTAAAAACTAAATTAAGGCAAGAAAAAGGGGCAAATATATTCTTAAGATGTACAGTAAAAGTCTTCAGCAGGTGTAGATTTTACTTGGTGAGCCTTTTCATGTGTTTTTATTTGTGAAAAAAAAGAGTGGCATGTAAAAATGTATTAACAAATGAGGATCAAGCCAACAAAGGAAACAAAACAAAAGGAGCAAAGACTTGCTGGACTGAGTCCACGGGGATAGAAAAGAAAGAAGAAAAGAAAAAAAAAAACGGAGTTAGAAAAATATCGACACATAAAAAAAAAACTGCGGACGTAATCCAAAACTGTGTGTAGATTAGAGTTAGTACAGTGTGGTGCAACTTAACAGACTAGAGAGTGTGGAACCAGGAACCAGGGATTAAAAAGCAGAAGGCTGATGAGTAGATGAACTGCAGGTGCGTTCTCTGCCCAGCAGCCCAGCCAGACTTCTGTAAAACATGATTCTAAAAAAACACCTCCACAGGAAACCAAAGACTTAACAAAATAGGAGACCAGAAACCAGACCCTGACATCATGAGTGGATAGAACCAGTTTTACCTCGATATTAATACCTAATGAAAAACTCTTCAAATCACCCAAACCGTCCCTTTTACATCTGGAAAGTGTGCGGTGTTATTTTTAGTGCTCAGACAAGAAAAGTCCCCACGGACACAACTGCAGCCCTAACATTACCACAGCAGATTTCATGTGAGCTGGCCAACAGTGAGCCGGCGGCTCAGACTCACGACTAAAGCAGGTACATTTTGGACACAAAATGCACCACTAGAGGACAAGAGGGACAGGATGTGAGCAGGTGTTACTGTGAGATAAGGAGGAACAGGGGAGGTGATGCAATATTTTATGTGGGTGCAAGCATGAAATTAATTGGCACAAACCATAAATGGACAATTTACATTATAAATGGCACAAATTAACTGGCTGAAACCATCACATGGTTAAAAAAAAAAAGGATTAATTGAATCAGTTTATTAGAGCCCTTGTTTAAGATACAAATGTTAAAATATCATCCATCTGTAGACCAAAAACATGGCTGCCATTGTGGACTTAAGAGACAAAACTGATTCAGCCACACAATAAAAAAGCTGACCAGGTAAACTCTACACCAGCTTGTCTACAATAGGTTAACAGTTGACAGTTTCTTGCTTGAAACTGAAGTTTGTGCACAATCTACATTTCCACACCAAAGCCCATAGAGAAAATCATCGTTTTTGGCATCACAGGAGCTACTGGTCCACTTCTGCCTTCTTTGGCAAGTTTGTTTGTTGCACTTCAGGTCACTTGGAACAAAGGATTTCAAACACCAAAGTTACAAAAATAACATATTTGAATGAACGGAGACCACCGTGGATCGACAACTCCTGCTGTGATATTAAATATAAAATCACAGATGTCCTCTATGGACTTTGGTGCTGCAAATCCGATGTTTCATATTCTCACGTTCACTGGCCACTTTGTTCGCTACGCAAGACACCTAATAAATAAATCTTTTTGAAGATTGCAAACTATTTTGTGACACAATTAGCAACATAATATAACATCATTTTGATCACGTGCTGAAAAGCAGTTCCTCTTTTACATTCATTTCTGATGTGTTTTGTTTGCATCTTATCTAATCTTCCATTATTACTATTATTATTATTATTATTATTATTATTATTTAGCTCTTTCTGGCAGACTTATACCAGGACTAGTGACACGCAGAATAATCCTCATTCCCGCTCAGACTTTTTTGCCGCCTCTTTTTAACAAAGACAGCTTTGCAAACAGCTGAGATGAAACCCTGGGGACTTCATATGTCTCCCATCATCACTTCCTCTACTTCCCTTTGTCTCGTGGAGTGAGTGGGACTTTCTCACCAGCTCGCAGATGAGGCGAGACGCAGACGATGGATAGTTTGTGACAAAAAAAGACACAGGAGAGACATATATCTAAAATACAAAGTTGTCTCGTAAGCTGATGAGTCAGCTGACGGGACTGACAGGATTCTTAATTGTCCCACCAGCATATTTCTTATTCCAGCCGCTGGTAATTGGACATGAACACTGGTGATGAATGGCTGCGGTTGCTCTTGACGACAGTGTGACACCTGGAATGAAGACTGACATCTGGAAGGAGGAGCAATGTCTTTAATTTCCAAACATACAGCTTTCCTCCTCTAACACAGAGACATTTCCACTTCAGACTGTCCCCGTTTCTTCCAAGAACTCTTTGTCACGTCAAAGTGAAAAACAGAGGCATTATTTTAATTTGGTGTGTTTAGTTTTTCATGAGGACATGCAAATGCATTTTTTTTCATTTAATCAAGCACTTGTTTGTTCCATAAAATGTTGAAAAATGGTGATCGGTGTTTACCAAACCTGGAAATGCTAATGTTCTCAAATTGTTTTTGTCCACAAACCAAAATGATTCTGTTTTAATGATTTCTTTGTTAGCAAAGAACCAGAAAATATTCACATTTAAGGAGCTGAAAAAAATGTTTTAATTATTAAAGAAAGCACAAGGAAATGTTTTATCATGTTTTGGATGCTTGACTATACTAAGAGATGTTCTTTTAATTCTTTTTTTTTAATACCATTCAGTGTAAAACAACAACTTTTCTTACAGTAACAGACAACAGACATTTAAATTTGCAATATATTTTGCACACCTCACTATATAATGATGTTTTAATTTTAGCACCTCATCGTAGAAAGTTCTTCTTACTTTGCTTTGTCTTAATGTTGATGCAATTTTTTATCCTTTTCTATACAGTCTGTCAGTATTTCATATGCTTTAATATAAACATCCTGTCTCTCACTGTGAAGATATTTGGTGCCATGTGCTTTTCTGCTGCTGTGTTAAATTCATTTTCTCTTCTTTCCCAAAAGACTTTTTTTCTTAATCCTCTTTTTCATAATAAAATGATATTAGGAAATTATATTGAAGGAGACTGACATGTTGACTGTAATTTCAGTCCGATTCCACTGTAGCTCTTTATCTCACAACCGTCAGTGTCCTCTTTTATAGCCAGCTGACGTTTGTCCATATGGAACATCATATGGTGATTTGTTCTGTGTGGGAATGAAATTTTCGCTGCAGTTTATTCTGAGGTAGCGAACTGCTCGTGTGATTTATAGCAGCCTAGTCCCAGTGCTTCACACGCTGAGTCGTCACTCAAAGAACCGTTTGACTGACTGATGTCTGCTGCACTTGAACACATCTTACATGCATCTGAATGTAAATGAAACACGTGGCACGTTCATGTAACTGGTCTCACACACTCTTTTCTGTTTTCTTCCAGAGTGTACGAAAGGTGACCTTGAAGATGACCTTGAAGAAGACGCAGTGTTTGTTTGCCCCACCTGCTTCAACCAAAGTGATGACATGACCATAAGGTAATGAAGCGTAATTCATGTCATGATTCCTGCTTTAACATTCATTCATTCATGTTTATATAGCAAAATATAGTAAATCTTTATTACAGTGTTTTCTACATAAACATGGTGAATACAATAGTAAAAATAATTTTTTTAAATAAGTATTTTTGAATTCATACCAACTCATCGTGTTGACTAAGGTGAGTATGAATATATTTAATGTAAAGCGCAGGGAAAAAAACAGTTTAACTTGATTGAAAACATTGAGAATTGATCAATTACCGAGATCTTTCAGTTCTACTGAGAATTTCATGCTAAATGCATACTGTTATTTTATGTAACACATTACCTACAATGACATTTTTGACGATACATTTTATAAATAATCATAGTATGACAAAGTAGGGCTTAAAAAAAATTCGATTAATTAATAAGTAAATAATTTTTCAGCTATTTTTTTAATTAATAGTTTTTAGTCTTTTTTTTTCTAAAGAATTAAAACAAGTTCCTCTGATTTTTCAGCTTCTCAACTGTTGAAATATTTTCTTTGCTCCACATAACAAAGAAATTATGAATAATGTATAATGTTTGGTTTGTGGACAAAACAAGACATTTGGGCACATCATCATTTCAGAGTCTGAAAAACACAGATCAACATTATTCCACATTTTATGGGTTATCTGACTAAAGAAATAAGTTGAAGGATTAATCATTTATGAAAATAATGATTAGTTGCAGTCCTGTAGTAAAGCCATTAAGTCTTACTCTACGTACTACATTCTGTTTTTCAGTATACTATGACTTTTTGATATCTTTATGCTGTACTAAACAGTTATTTGATGCTTTAATATACTGATATTTTAATGCCTTATTATTCGGATCTTTTTATGTGCAGCTATATATTTATTTATTTTTTCTTAAACATACTGTGACATTTTCATGCCTTAGTGTACTTTTCTTAATGCTTCACTATGACGCTGCTTTTGTCTCACTATATGCTGTCTGACATTTTGATACCTATGAAACATTTGAGGGATTGCTTTAGTTTTACTTAGAGTTAACTGACTTTTAAGTAAAAACACAGGTTATGTGTTAAATCCTTGTTTTAACTAATCTGCCTTTCTTTGCTCATTTAAATGAAAATGTAAACTACTGAGGTCCAGGTTGATATGAGAAGATTACCAGACCCATACTTGGCTCATCCTATTGAACATTCAGATTTGATTTTATTTCTCAACTTCCAGAAATGGTAAATCACCTCATGTAAATTCAGACATTCTTGGTTCTTCCAAAACTGTATAAACTGGCTTCCTGTTACATATGTTTAGTTGACACCAGTCCTGTAAAACTCTTGCTAAACTCTAAATGTTTTAGAGGTGAAGTTTAAACTAGTGTAAGGGATTTGAATTTCAAATAACTTGTAAAACACCAAAACAATTGTTTGCTATTGTTTAAAAAACTCAAATTCAACTCCACCTTCTCTGTTGGTCTTTGGATAAATTATCAGTTTGAGAAAAACCTCTTACAAATCTCTCATGAAAAAAGATGAAAACAAAATTTGTTTGCTTTTTAATTCAGGAGATTTTAATAGAATGTAAAGGTCCATTAAGTGGAAATAAATTCAAACACTGTTTTTTTCTTTTTTTTTTTGCGATGGTATACAGAGTCAGAAAGAGAAGAGGCTGCCAGAGAAAGAACATAACCATTATTATTATTAGAATGTAAACTTTACAGAAGGAGAAAGATGATAAAATGCCACAAGATGACATCCATTTTTACTGGTCATTAAAGTGAATAAACGACAAAACACTCCTCACAAAAACATCCGCAAATGTCATCGTCACACACAGATATACACTTAAGACAAAAAAATAAACCCCTTCTTTTGTTTTGTTTTTTGTCTGTGTGGCTCCACCTACAGTATTTCCTTAAAATAAATCCATTTACACTTTTTAAGGTTTCCTTTTTCACATTTACATGAAATTGTTTAGGAAAGCCTGTGTTTTTTGTGTGTGTGTGTGTGTGTTTTGCTAATTGTGTTTTCACTCAGTCACTTCCTGTGTGGAGGGGAGCAGGGATTGGTTGAGGACATCAGAAAGCAAAGAACGGGATTGGCTAAAAACATACATCATGATTCACACAAGAAATTCTAACATGGCAAATAACACAGATTGGCAAAAGTGCAGGCTGTGTGAGCTGGCAGTGGCTCATTAGGAAGATTAAAGATGAACGAACAGTCATTGAACGACTCTTTTTTTATATATATTTTTTGTCATTATTTTATCAACTGTTAGCATAATTTAATCAGAGCTACAGGGGCTAGCTGAGAAAAGAAAAGTACACAGAGCAAAGGGATAAAATGTGAAAGTAATTGGAAGAGTGAGTCAATGCTTGTCGTTTAGTTTTTCATGACTTCTTTACTTTTTCCTCTGTCTGATGTGTCACTCGGCGTCCATGTTGGTCTTTGGAATGGTGTTGATTGGGTGGTCGTTTTTTTTTTTTCTTTTTTCCTCTCTCTCTTTCTTTTTAACGGCTGTAGCCAAACTCGTCAGCGTCGTCTGCACGGAAGTCTCCGTAGCGCCAAATGTTCAGCTAATGAGTGGACAGAGATGGATTTCATTGAGAATGATGACACTAAATTAGCATAAAATGCTATAACATTCCCCACTGCTTTAAAATGGGGCTTCAATCATTTCTCCAGCACATTACATGTTAAATGATCAAGAGCAGAAAGACGCAGAGAGACAAAAAAGTCACAGTCTAATGTGGGAAGAGAAATTGCTGCTATTACAGGCTAATGCAAAGGCTGAATCATCATCATCTTCTTCTTCATCACTACCAACATTTAAACAGACTGTGACGTGTTTCTCTGTCCAGGCTGGAGGCTCAAATACCAGCCAGTCTATTACTTCTCCTGTTCCATTACAATGTTCCTGCATCACCTCATCAACTGTCACATGCTTCTCTGCTAAATGTCGTTGTCACGACAACACTGACAAAGAGTGCGTGTTTGAAACAGCACCAAGTGCAGCAGAGGTTATTTAAATATGTTCTAATTGTCCGAGGTGTGTGTCTATGTGTGTGTGTGTGTGTGTGTGTGTGTATTTCTGGCTCTCATGAGCTCAGCTGTTAATGCTGTGATTCATAGCTAATTAGGGACTGTGCTAATTAGCAGTACTTATTAGGATGAATGAATGAACGAAGCCATTTGTATAGATTGTCATTTCCCATCTCTCACTTCACTGTATTTTTTCCCCTCCTCCTCCTCCATGACATCATGAAACATGACGACTGAGCCGACTGTGATTCAAGTCACTCGGTCACTTTGGGTTACAGCAAGTAATTAAAGAGTCGGTTAGTGAAACAGGACAGTTATCTAAAACTAAACTAAAAGGACAGCTGACTAAAAAGTGGCTAAAGCAAAAATAGAAACATTTTGCTATTTTTTTCTACCCTGACACCACAGTGTTGTGATCAAACGCATCTGTGATTGTGTGTGTGATTGTGTGTGCTGGGGGTTGGAGGTTGAATTAATTAAACAAATTACAGGTCATTACAAATTAGTTTGAACTTAGTTTTTGGAAAAACTGACTGTCTGCCCGGCCAAAAAAAGAAGTCGCCCCCTGGATTTAACTAAGCAAATAGGTAAGAGCCTCCTATTGGATAATTACTGCATGGGCGATTATCTTTCAGCTGGCAGCAAAGAGTAGCTTCTCATTTCTTAAACAACCAAGTGGAAAGACACATCCTGTGGTCGTGGAACAAAAGATGTTAGTCTGTTTGAGAAGGGTCAGATCACTGACATAGAGAGTGCAGAGGTCCGACTCTCCCATCACCAGAACAAGATCTCGGTAAAAAAATTAATGCAACACTGGACGGAAATAAATCCTGTTGCATTGCAGAAGCTTTTTGAAACAATGCCACAGCAAATACGTGCTGTAATCAAAGCTAAAGGCTATCCAACACATGCAGGGCAGTGTGCATGTGTTCTGTATATGTACACACACACATATTATATATATATATATGTGTGTGTGTGGGTGCACACGTGTACACACACACATATGTATCATCTTTGAATATTGACTTGGATAAGAGTTGTTTCCTTTGATATAATCTGTAAGCAACGATTCATTAGTTATAACTCAGATAATTCAAATTTAATTCTTTAAAGGATATCGGCTAAATAGTAATATCATCAAAATAAAAATAAAAATCGAGATATTATTTTTTTGTATTTCTTCTTTCTTTGAGGACATGTTGACCTTGTGAGGATTTTTTTTGTCAAGTTCCAGGGTTAGATTTAGACTCAGGTTTAGGTCAGGGTTAATTGAGAATGCTACGCATGTGTGTGTAACTGTGTGTCCAATTCATTGTCCAGTTTTTCTTTGTCCTCACTGTCTATTGGTCAATAATCCTTTTTCTCACAGTATGGAGACTGTGGAGTGACTGTGTAAGACAATATAAGAGTGACTGACATTATAATGTGCTATATCATAAGAGAGAGGGAGAACAGAGGAGTGACTCACTCTCTTTGGTCATTTTTGTTCAAAAGTGTCATTAGTGTCGTAATGAATTGGCAACATCGGCTTTCTCAGAGACAAAACAAACTGAAACTGAGACAAAGACCCAGGACGACTCACCCTGGCACTCTTGGCAGATTCTTGACTGTTCAGATACTCCGTCACCTGCAGCAGAGACACAGAGACACACGTCTTTAGCCCTTTAACACGTCACATCACCGTCAAACATGCTGTGCTCTTCTACATACTAACACAGAAACTGCAGTTCTTTGTTTTTTGGGGTTTTTTTTACACAGGTAAAGTTTCATTTTTTCACCAGACTTGCTCACCATCTCAGTATAAAGTAAGAACCATTGTGTTCTCTGAAAATAAAAATAAAATAATAATAATAATAAACAAAAACCCTGATGGCACAAAAATGCCACTTAGTTGGGGATTTCTTTAAATTTAACTCTCTTGACTTAAATGAACAGTATGTCATTTAAGCATTGCTTAATTAAAACAAAGACCTAGTTTGATGATAGATGATAATGGCAAATGTTAACAGTATGACAGTGTAATAAAAAACTTCTTTGCCGAGTTCTGCGTCTGAAATAATTGACATCTTTATGGCTTGTGTCTGTTTTCCAGACGAAAGCCTTAAACCCAGAGAACAATCAATGTGCAATTAAGAAGATTAAGATTAAGCAGAAGACATTTGAGAAGCTGCTGTCAGTGGGGAAAAAAAAAATCGCAGTTTATAAATGAAGAAAGCAGATGTTTGGGACTGAGTGAGTGATGGTTCAGTCTGTCACTGTGGCGCACAGATGACCTGCAGTGCAATGTTGTTGTAAACAGAGACAAAACCACTTTTATCTAACATCACTACTTTAGAACTGACACTTTTATTAAGTTCCACAATAACTACAACGTGTGTGTGTGTGTGTGTGTGTGTGTGTGTGTGTGTGTGTGCAGAAGCAAAGAGTAGCTTCTCATTTCTTATTTTATTAAATATGTTTCTTAGGTCGATGTTATGCTGGTAGAAGCGTGCACACACGCGCGCGCACACACACACACACACACAGTTCCATGTTTCATAGACGATACTTTATAATAAACTTCAGGGAAAGAAAGTTCAGACCAAAGTGTTGTATTCCTACTCTTGAATGTGGCTTTTTTTCCAGCCCAGCAAACACACTGCATGTACACACACTCTTCCCTCAGTCTCCACCATCACCCACTGAGCAGGAAACATTAAAGGAGAGCAATTATGCTAATTTCCACTGCTTTTTTTTCTTTGAGGAGGTGCTACGGTAGCTTTGCATGATTTACTGTTCAAAAAAACCCCCCAAAATATTCATTTTTATTTCAACCTGCCACTTTAGTTGCCCTTCAGGTGAGACTCTGACTGAGAGGCAGTTTTAGCTCAGCTCGCTTTAAAGACCACGTTCTTCTGATTGTCCAAAGTCATGAACACCTGCTGCACCAAGTGCCTGTAAACCGGTCACTTACTTGTACACTGGACAACATTTAATGACTATAATAGTGGAAGATATTTCTGTTCTTGGAGCAAATGACCATATAAAGGAGTAGAAGAAACAAACAGCCTGATGCTTGAACTTCTGACTCTCTGACACTCAACATGCCACAGGATTGACTTTGTCATGACAAACTCATCCATACAAAACAAAACGCTTTATTAAAGTTGAAGATTGTGTGTCATTGGTTTGTCACAGGAAGTGCACTAATGCTAATTAAACAACTGAAGTGATGAAATATTCTACAACTGAATTTTCTGTCATTTAATAACAATTCAACAACACCAACAATTTGCTGATTAGACTATATCTATATCTATATATATATACATACACACACACACACACACAGTGTATAATGGAAAGAGTCAAGTGTACGAGAGTGGAGGAAGCACGTGCAATATTGAGCACATTTGTTTCTGCTACAACAACCCTTTAGCTTCATTGAATAAACCAGTGGTGAGTCATGGGGCAGAGAGAGAGAGAGAGAGAGAGAGAGGCAGAGAATACAGTTTGGTTCGATGTGTTCACAGGAAGTAGTTGTGTGGACCTTGGATATTAATATTGGAACAGTCCACCACTACAGAGTCACAATGGAGACTGAGTGATCAAGCCTTACTCAAGGTCTACACCAGGGGTGACAAACATTTGGCCCATGGGCCAGAACCAGCCCACCAGAGGGTCCAATCTGGCCCACATAATGAATTTGTGAAAGTTTCACATAATGATTAGAATGTGAACTACTACATTTTTTCAGTTCCAGATACATGTGAAAAATTGTTTACTGCCTTTGTAGCTCCACTGCGATCTGTAAGTTGTAATGCACATGTGTGTATAAACTTAGGTATAACATTACATTTATTTTCTCAAGAAATTTCAGGTTGTTCATAATATGTTTTGTAAAAAGATACTTCATTAAATGTAAATCACAGGGAAACATTTAGATTACTTGTTGTTTACAGGTTATTATGCTTGTTATTTTACTGGTTCGGCCCACTTGTGATCACAATGCACTGTATGTGGCCCCTGAACTAAAATGAGTTTGGCATCCCTGGTCTACACACACACACACACACACACACACACACACACACACACACACACACCTGACCACACCTGAGAACTCGGAAGTCTGAGATTTGAGTGACAAATGCTGCATCTGAGTTTACTTTTCTTGGATTCTGATTAAACTCAAGCATTAACATGACAATAAAAGATGAACAACTTGGAACAAATGCACTAAGAAAACAAAGGTTAATTAAAAGTCATTGTCATTCTCATGTAATGACTTCAATTTTGCAACATTTTGTAGAATATTTCAGAAGCAGACAAGGATGCCAGATGTTAAAGTGTTCACTGTGGCTCGGGTTCTGGAGTGTAATTGCTTAGCAAGCGCATGCACGTCAGTGGATTTCTGCGCTGCCAAGTTCACAGACCTGCAGGTGGATGGTACAGAGGCAACAATGTGTGAGTGAGTGCACCAACGAGGAGTGTGTGGCTGGAGAAAAGTGCAGACGCTGCACAAGTCATCCATCAAAGCCAACTACAGGAGTTTTTTTTTTTTTTTTTGTGGAAAGGTTTTAGGATATCAAGTCTTGGTCTCATCAGACAGATGTCACCATATGGAAGAGCAGGCCAAAGATAGAAAAGGCCAGTTATGCCAATTGGTCTTTGAAGGGAGCGACCAGTGGCTGCTGCAGCTCCTGGTGCAGCATTTTGGAAATGTGAGGGGAAGCTAGAATGATGTGGGTGGGGCTCTCATATCTGCCAAAGTGGATTTGGCAATATTTAAAACACAAGAGTGGCAATTACATTAGAGAGAGAAAAATGCAAACTGGTAAAAAGTGTAAAGGAAATATATTCCATCTCCACTTTCTCCAAACTCTATGCAGCTGAGTCTGCATCCACATACAAAGCTTCATGTGTGAAAGATGCAAAGTCAAGAGTACTACAACACAATACACACAGATGACTGCTGCCATGTTGGAGCTATTACGGTGAGCCTCTTTGTATTCTGGTTGGGAGGGTGCCTTTTCATGGCTCGCCCTCATCTTTCACTGTTCTGCTCACTTCAGCTCAGTGTAGCGCAACAGCCAATCAGAGAGCAGCTGAACGCCAGCAATGGCTGCCTTGGAATTCTGAACAGCAACACGCATCCTGTCCCGGATCCTTCTTTCACAGCTTTTCAATTGGCTCCAGTAGGGAGGCATAATGGCTCATTTATGACACAAACAGGATCATGACTCGTGTGGAGATGACTTGAAGTGGCAGAGGAAAGCGGTGTTTTACATCTTAGGGTGGTTGTTAGTGTGGTACTGAAACTAAGAGGAGGGTTTACAAAGCAAAGGTATGATGCAGAGTTGTCAGAAAACACCAGGACAAAGAGAGGCTAATGAGGGAGAGGCTTAGAGCTCAACTTCAGGTGAGGAAAAATGAGGATGAGAATATTACGGAAGAAAACTGATGGTTGACGAGGAAAACATCCATAATAACTAGGTTTCCAGACAAACCTTTAAGCTCTGCATCTGCATCCTTACAATGTTTACCACATGGACCATTTAGGTAAACTTTGCACGTGGGTGATGATGTAAACAGGGAGATGATTCTCGCGCTTTCAAGTTTCCTGTTCTCACACTATTACATACATCTAACTTTACTGAAGCTTTTCGTTCACAGCTGACAGGTAAGTTGTGGCTGATATGAACCAAATCGGAAGGACAATGCAAGGAACTGCAAAGATTTCTCTTCCTAAACAAAAATGCGGGGGACACACAAACAAAGGGGGGGGGGGGGGGGGGGGGGGGGTCTAAAATATAAAATGCTAGTCTGGACGACCCCACAGAGCTACCATATGTCAGGCAGATGCCATGTTTGGTGAGCAGAGTCCATGGACACTGACAGTAACAGCATTAGGAGCATGCTGTGTGTGTGTGTGTGTGTGTGTGTGTGTGTGTGTGTATCCACTGGATTTTAAGCATCCATTTATGTCTACTTAGTTTGTGTACAGCTGATGACAGAAGCCAGTTTTTATTACAATTTCGCCTCAACAGTTTAAACCAAGTAAATGTATAAGAACAATTTGAAACAATTATATGATACTTTATATACAAAAAAAAATAAATAAGTACTGTCCGAGTATCCTGTTCATCCAAGCAAGTAACTTTCAAGTGAACTTTGTTGGTGGTAAACCAGGTCCAAATGTGATGCTTCTCCTAAAATGAATGACAGGTGGTGACAGTCTGGTGTTTTGGCACTTGTGTGCCTTGGAGTGAATCTGTTTGCCTGAGAGTGCGAGAGACTGACTCTTTCCCTATGTTGGCAGGTGGTGTTCTGGTTAGCTCGTTGTGAAAGTGATGGATTTGAGCGGGTGCTAACATCACATCTTTGCGACAGGTTGTGCATGTCTGGTGCGTAGGTGAGCTGACACCTTTTCGATTTCGCAGCACACGAGTGCAACCAGACTTTTGGATAGAGCACATACGAAAATCAAATGAAAATCAAAATCAAGTGGTCGTCGCTGCTGAGACGGGATACCAGGACACGTAAAAACCACTCAAGTGAAATGGGAACATTGAGCGTTAAGCTTCTCCCTGTTGATGCATGTTGAGAGTTTGTCATTAACAGCATTGACAATCAGACACACAGCCTCCTAAACAACAGCAATCAAACTCCCACCAAGAGAATGCCACAAACTCGCCTTTGTTTTTTTCCCCTCTACTGCTCCGTTATTCCTCATTACATCTCACTTCATTCTCTCCACCTGCCGTTTCTGTCTCCACCTAAAGCAGAAAATCTGCACAAGACAGGTTGTCTTCTGAGCATTTGCTGGAAAATAAAGCCTTTATATCTGTGGCTTTCACTATTTCAAGCTGAGTGTAGTGTGCTGCGCAGTGGATTATGGTCCAAACATTATTTAGAATACGACTGCATGAAAACTGCATCCTAAGCAGAGAGACCAGGGTTTTAGGAAAGACTCCTCAGAGAATCCACCAAAGCTTGTTGTGTCGGCTTGAGGGACAAGTGAGCTCGAAGAAAAGGGTGATGTTCAACTGGCTTACATGCACAGATGTAAATTAATATCTAAATTACTTTTATTTTACTAAATGTGTGTTTGATTTTCAACTAGTTTATTCAAATTGAAAACAGATGGAAATAAAATGTAGTTTAACATTTATTAAGTGATTTAAGCATATGATTTGCATGGATATTCAATTATTGTCTTTCTATTGTTTAAAGCATTTCTTGGAATATCGTTGCCATGAGAAAACCATGTTTATTGCAAACTACAGCAAAAAATACATTTTAGATGCTTGTGAATTAAAAAAAATGAGTGTCATTGTCCCCATCGAAGGTAAACTGGGATAACGTCCTGACGCATGCTGGTTCCCCGCAGCAGGACTGTCAGACGAGATCAAGCACTTTGGTTGGAACATGGCTTGACAAGTCCACCAGCATGAGATCATGGAGTTAAAGAGGACATACATGTAAAACGTGCACTCACGACTAACACAAGGACATAATTGACACAACAGAGAGCGTTCTCTACCAGTGTTGTCTCAAGGGCAAACACAAGTACAACTATTCTTATGTAAACACCAAAGTATCATACAAAGTACCTCACACACTTAGATAAACAGCCATGTAAAGAGTTTGCTCTCCCTTTTTCTCCAGGATACGTCTACTCTCCATCCACCGTGAGGTCACACAACTCGAAAAATAATCCAAGTTTGAACAACTTGATGCCTCCACTCCCCTGCTGCCTGTCCTCCACGTACCCCGAGGTGTGTGGGGAGGGAGGACTATTTGACTATTTGTGTGTGTGTGTGTGTGGACGGATCTGCAGAGGACGGAATTGCATTTGGGAAGTGGTGCGTGTCAGCGAGGACATGTCAAAAGGGCCCTTAGAGCAGTGGCAGCAGGGGAGGCAACTGCCCCTCTGCGTGTGTGTGTGCAGTCAATAACGGGAGAGCAGAAAATGTCCATTAAATGGTTCTATCTCCAACTTAACTTGTAAATTAGGTATTGAGCCATTGGTAAGGAGCGGTCATGCTGTCTCACACCCGTGAAGCCCAGTGGATGTGTGTGTGCGATGATATGTGGCCTGTGGTGTTTTTTGATAGGAGGTGGGGGAGTGGGTGTGGGTTCTTGATGGGCTGTGACAAGCGGACGTTGGGGTTGAACAGGGAGGGCAGCGACCTGAAACTCAGTCAATTGCTGATCCTGATACGACTAAAAGCCATTTATGGATGACACAATGGAACATTTTTAGGTCGGGGTGGAGCAGCTGATTGAAACCTGATCCACCATAGCAGGATGTTAACTGACTCTACTTGGCCCACCTATATACAGTATTTGTGATATTCTTGTTATATTAAATTTGTCTTCTGTTGTTTTGTTTCACCCGTCGCAATGTTTTGTACAACAGGTTAAAAGTGAACGTGCTGAAACTCATGAGGGACGCACACACACGCACAATGTTTGTCCTCCCTACCAGGGGACAGTCTATAAAAGACAAAAACCGCATTACTACATGAAACAGTGTTTGCCCACAAGGGCTCAATTTATTAGTGTACTACTGTACCGACACACCATCATTCCCACGAGGCAAATTATCAGTGTCCAAAACAAGGCCTCAGCTGTACAGTGGCAGGAGACAACATCACATGCTCCACCTTGCTGTAACGTATGTGTACAAAACAGTGCAATTGTACTTTGATAAATGGAACGAACAATCCCTGGAGACATCCTGTGTATGTGTGAGACTCCTTCCTGATTTCCTGGATTCAGCTGCATGTGCGCCTACTCCTCACAGCACGCCATTTCAACTTCAGCCATGACTTCAACCCCCATTAAAACAATCACTGTCAGTATGATGCAGATGCTGTGTTATTACCTGCAGTGAAGACTCTAACTACAAGCTGGAAGAAGACTACATTATCCATGAATTGGTTGGTTGGAACTAAAATGCATGAATTTAAAAAAAAAAAAAAAAAAAATTGAGAGCCATCACTGACAAGCCTCGCAGCCTCTTCTGGGTTCTCCACTACAGTCACACACACACACACACACACACACCAGAGACGAGGCCTTTAAGTGAACACAGCAGCAACAAAGAAATAAAGTGATACACTATCTCTCAGGGGGCTGATGGGTAATTAAAGATTTCACTCTAGAATGAAGATTTTTTTTTCCTCCCCCCAGAGCCACCGTACAGCTGTTTGTCCCCACAGTCTGTCTTCAGCACACACACACACATGCACACCAAAAAAAAACACACACCTTACATGTCAGTTTACAAACATGTGTCTATGGTGTGAACATTCTTTCTTCTTACATGTGAGGAACATATAGGAAACCTAGGTCGATAACCACAACTGCTGTTGGTGATTGATAATAACTGCACTGTTAATGGAGTGACAGACACTTCTGTCTTCATAATTGACTTCTAATTAGCAAACACACGATTTAAGCTTGGAACACTAATGAACTTAAGGCTCCAGATGTCACAGATGTCAGTTAGTGGAGGTGACTGGGTGAGACAGTTAGCCCCCAGTGGCCTGCCAGAGTTTGAATCAGTCACATTTTTGGCAGCCACTGACAGAAAACAGAGGTGGAATGAAGCAGAGAAGAAGAAAAGATGGTGTCTGTAACGACTAGTGATGCACAGATCGAGCGAGTTTGGGTGGATTGGGCAAAAGACGGCAAAGATGGTACAATTATAGATAAACTATGAAGGACTCCTCTGCATAGTTTCAATTACCTAAGTCCTGTGTGAGTGAGACTTCATCTATATTTTATTTTTTTCCTATCTGTAGCTTTTGTTTCAATTCACCACCAGTGCCAAATATTTTTGTGGAGGCATCACTATTCTATACAAGCTCTCTTCTCCGTGCTGACCAAAACTTTGAGCTCAGCTGGTCATCTGGTCATGGATAGGAACAGGCTTTTTCTGCTTGCTCAATAATAATAGTAATAAAAAAGTTTGGACTAATTTGTCTTTTTATTTAAACTCTTCTTAAACCTGTGGCCGGTGTGTGGAAAGAGCAATAACAGCACCCAGGACAGAGTGAGACCTCCTGATAATTGTAGTTCTAGAACAAGATGAATTAAAAAAAGAAATATTGCTAAATTTGTGGGCCTTCAGTTGGATTTTGGTTGTAATTTGGTTGTAATTAACAGATACATTTATGGGTTGGGTGGGTCTTCCTCCAAATAAAATCAAACAAGATGGACTAATTTCAGCGACGAGGCCAATGCAAACACATTAGATCCGGCTGTGAGTCTCTGTGTTGGTCATAGAAATGACTTCACTGTGTAACTAGTCATATACAGTAGATAGTAAAAATATTATTAATCCATGCAGTAGCCTGATGAACCTTGGGACTGCATTTTTTTTTGCTTCCTAATACAAATATTACTTTCATTCAAAATCATTAAAATCTGTGTTCACAAAGCAGAACTGGACCAAGTTATGTCTTAAATTGCACACTGGGGCACAGATAGACAGATAAGGATATTTAAAATCAGAGCTCAAAGCAAATATTAGTTCTAATCTGAGTGATCTCTCCTATTTCTTCATACCAAACCTCTGAAAGACAACATGCACACAAGGTTCATGTAAAATCCCAACATGCTGCTCAGGCAAATATATAAAATAGAAAGAGTAAAAAATAACACAACAGAGAACAGGATGGATCTCTGAGTAAATATCTGAGAGGGGACAATAATAATAACCTCAAGCACCGAAAAGTGAGGGAATGATATGAAGGTGACGTAGTAGTAAGAGGAATGGAGAGTATGGGAGCAAAAAAAATAAGTGATAAGTGAAATAAGTGATGAAGAGAAGTGCACTGGAAAGATAAGTGTTGAAGGGAGGGAGACAAGGGAAAATTGAGTGATGTTGAGAACCTGGTCAAGAGTGTGGAAAAATATGGACGAAATCTTGTCCTGAACAAAGAGAGGAGATGAAAGACGAGTGTCTGTTTGCCAGTGTGGCAGCCTGCCATTCTAGCAGTGAATAGTTGATGTTGCCAAGACGATTTACGGATGGCCTGGTGTATTGACTGTGCCTTAGGAGGAGACAGATTGAAGTCAAGAGTCTCAGGTAGGGGCACGAGTGAAGAACTCACTCAACAGGAGGTCTGGCAACCATCCATCACCATTTACATCACTGTGAACACTGTGGTAACAGCTCATTTATGATACTAAACCACAGTAACCCATTGAATGATGTTGGGCTGTCCCAGATGAAAGATGCCCGATGTAAAACAATCCTGGCTATTTCTTTAATTGTGGCTACTAAATATCCTTCTTAGATCACACTAGGACAAAGGCTGAAAGACTGCAGTTGACATTGTCTTACCACCAAAGAGTGCTTTTGGAAATTTTCTTAAATTGTAATTAATTTAGGATGACCATCTCACAGTTAATGCTACTATTCACACCTACACACAGGCCAATAAAAAACTACAACATGACACAGTCCAATGCAATGCACGCGAAACATAAACAGAATGTGAGATCCAAAGCCATGTCTTTGGATTTTCTCTCAACACATAAATAGAAAAATTGCCAGAGCACGATTTATCTTCCTTGTTTACCACTAGCACAATGGTTCTCAAACTATGGAGGTACTTGGAGGAAAATCAGAAATACTGTTCTACTGTATACACCAGGGTATGTGATCGGAGTGGAGCTGAGGATTATGACAAGTGTGTAGAAAATGAAACAAATTATTTAAAAATAATAATGAATAGAGTCACCTAATCTCTTTCTCCATCTTAATCTAATTTCATTAAACCAGTGTCTGACACATGTGAGGAAGGGGAGGATGATGAGAGAGTAAATGATCACATTGGGAATAAACCTGCCTCCTGTGAAAAGTCCATTGCTGACTTTGCTCGGCCTGTTTACGCCACTGTATTGTAACGTTGGTGATAATGTTGGTACTTTGAGAGCTCAGCATATTCTCAGGTGGTATTTGGTATAAAAAATTTGAAAACCACTGCATTAGCACATGCTAATGACACTGCCAACTTGTATTGCAGCTGACGGTGTAGCCGATGACTTGCGAGTTTGCATCGCACAGTCTGCATGCATCGTGCTTGACGTCTTAGCTAGTTTGATTCATAAGACTGCTGAAGTTCCTCTATGTAGGAGGCATTATATGTACAAATGTCCAGTTGTACACTCTTCTTAGAGTCAGGTTTAGTTCAAAGAAAGAGGGGGGAAAAAAATCTCTACCTGAATATAAATAAATTAGGAGCAGACAGACAAGGATGAGTCTTGTGAAATAAACTATGACATCCATTAAAGAGACAGCAAATTCAGGCTTAACTGAATCCACCATGACACAGTAACACGCTCACAAAGTCTGAAATACTAAAGCAGCTGCATATAATGTAAAGGCCCATAATGTCCCTCTTCTGTTTCTAAAGAAACAATATCGCTCACTGACAATAATCTGAATATTAAAGCCTCATAAATTACACATACAGGAGGTCTATGCATGATATACCAGATGCACGACAGATTAAACTTTATACTACAGCATTAAATCTGTTTGTCTAAGCACATGTCATGGATATTAACTGTAGGGTAGCAGTTTGTTGAACTGATGAACAGGATTGCATTATACAGAGGAGGGTAACTGATATGTAACCTTTCCCTTTCAAGGAATTTGTACCAACATTAAAAATCTACATCCTTTAAAATGACCATTGGCTTGAATTTAAAAACTTTTTAATGTTATTACCATCATTCAGTCAATATTAGTTTTGTTAGGTGTTCCTAAAATAGAAAAAAAATCTCAAATTTCTGGTCAGATCTTATGGGTCATTTCATTACAATGGGACATTCTGCCAATTGTGCTTTAATCCTATTTACGCTTTAATCACATAATTTACCGTCTGTTTGATTAATGTTCTTCCTCCCACATCTAACTTCCCCATGTTTCCTGTCTTCTTTTAATCACCACTGTCTTCAGATAAGCAACAGGCAGCTGATCATCGTTTCACCAACATTTTCATAATAGATGTTAATCCTTTGCCATGATACTGATGAATAGCTGCAACAATAGCTACAGTAGTCCATATGGTCTGCAGAGGGGCATCAAAGAGTGAAGGGTTTATGGGTTTAAACGAATAAAACCCCACATGAATGCATATGCCTCTCTGCTCCGCCTCTCTGGGGACAAAAACTGGTCTTAACCTTCAGTGCACTTATCACTGACTATTGAGAGTCACTCAAGAGCTTGTGAACATTACAGCCCATCTGCTACACAATGCTCAGCTCAAGAGATTGCAATGACCATGTTCCAGTTCTCTGCAATAGATAATGAATAAAGAAATGAGCTAAAATGGAACGTTCATAATCAGCTGATGGTCTGGATGAGTGAAAAGTGAGAAGGGGGAACCAAAGAGCGTATGGTGCACTCCTTTGATACTACACTATGAAAAAGTAGAGGAAAACTTGCTATAAGATGGAAAGAATTCAGGGCACAGATCCAGAGGTCAATAAAAGGTTGTATCTTTGAGCATTTCTTTTCTCTTTTTAGGCTTTATTGCCCCTGCAAGGTAATGTTTTGTGTTTGTCATACTGGCAGCAGCTGCAGTGCTGCTCATAAATATTTGAGCCAGAAATGCACCTTGCAAACAAAGAGACAAAAGCTGGTTTAGAACAAATTAAAAGATTAAACTGCAAAGACCTTCATCCATCCATGAAAATTAAAAGAGTTAAGTAATAACAATAGTTTAGACTGACTTTTTAATGTCAGTTTCATTAAATTGGTTTGTACATAATTTCCTCAACTAATTCATTTCACTGTAAAAATTTATTAGACACAGAAGAGAGACAAATCCTTTGCAAAGCTGAAATCGCATATTGTTTGAATAGTTGGAGATTAATTTATCTGAGCAACATGAGCCGGCAGTGATTGACATTCAACTCTAAGACATTCACAGCAAAGTAAAATCTGTGAAGCTATATGAACCATTGAAGCAACATCACTACTGCACTTTACAAAGGTTAAATCACCTTTTGATATCACAACTATTACAACAATACCTTCCTTCAGCTCTAACATCAGACCTTAACTGAAAAATGTAGCCACTATCCAACTGAAGTGCAATTTATCACACTGGTGCACACCTTCTATGGATCAGAAGCACATTTACTCCATTTAGTGGTCTGAAATGTGGCCCACTAACAACTCCAGCTTGCTTTCACTCAGAAGTATGGAAGACCTCAGTGATGGCTTCAACCTCAATGAGAAAATGTTAGAAGTTACTTACACTAACTCTTGAAAGGACATTAGCAACACCACTACTTGTCCAGATCGAAATATCTGTGTGTAGCCATTAAGGAGGAAGGCAAACACTGAAAACACAGCTGTTGAATACTAATGAGAAGCCATTTGATCCAACAAAACCTAAATCTGTGCAGTCTATAAGCCTATTAGTTGTATGGCTGGGAGGTTTTAATCACTGTCTTTTTCTATAAGGTCCATTACCCAGAGACTGCATTATGGTCTCTGGCTACTCTTTAGAGGTCATGGGTCAAAACACTTTCACAATGATGTGATCACAGTGCTTTATCGACGCAAAGGCAGGAGTGCTTTTATCACTGTGGGTCACTACATCTCCATGCGTGAGTGAATAAATTGTGTGTACAAGCATGTTCTTTCCCACCAGCAACTAATCTGTAAAAATAAACTATTTCAAGTGCAGTTGAACTGCGCTCTTGTGGACGGATTGAGTCCTTTAAGCGTATGATTTTTTTTAAGTAAACAACAGAATTATACTAGTGATGCGCTGAAGCAGTAATCGCTGTGAAAATAAATGACCTCCATTTTTCTTTATCTTTCATGTAGGGGGCTATAAGTCCACTGTGCCCATTTAGTGTAACGAGAGGAAGGTAAATGGTCTCACGACATGGCCACCATCAGAGGCAAATTACAGAGATGTAAATATCCATTTTGAGCCCATGGATTGACCATTTAGGAGGTGCTATCTCTCTCTCGTGTTCACATTACAAACCTACAGGCGGTTAGAGTAATGCAAGTTTTCACGTATCAGTAAAAAGAAACATACTTGACAAACACTGACATGGAGAAGTGGGTTGTTACATGATGTAAGCGCGCCGATTTGATAATGACTGGACTGTCGGAAAGCCACAGGCAGCATATGGATCTTGTAACATCAAATAATAAATGGTCGCAAGTAAAACTGAAATGACCCCTAAGCTTTAATAAAGCAAAAAGCACAACAAATTCTAACCTCACCATAAGGTTCTGGTGATAAAACTAACAATGACATGACCCCTCTATAACCTTATTCAGAGGTTATAGAGGGATCCCTATAACGTCTATAAGCTTATTCAGAGGTTCATTCATTTTTTATTAATTGACAGAGAAAAGGGACTGGACCAATAACACAAGAAGCATGACCAGATTGAAGTTCATTCTCACTCACCATCTTTTGCAGGTACTTTTCCTTGCGAATGTCAACCATGACCAAGCCTTCTTTGACCAGGCCCAGGCCGACGTCGTCCTTGGTGTCCCCAAACTGTATCGTGACATGTGGACAGGTGGCACCCGAGTACTCCACATTCAAGAGACACTGGCTATTCTGGATGTCCCTCACAACGCAGTCCACGACGTCTGCACGGGCGTCCTCCTGAAAAGTAGAGAGAGAGATAAGAAATGGGATTAGGAAGACAAGAGGAAATGGGGCAGTAATAGATGGTGTCGACAAAGGTGGGGAAAAAACGTGAGGACATAATGAGATGGAAGGAGAAGGGAGGGAAAGTGTGAGAAGAAAAGGTGATGGGGATAATTAGTAAGTTATCACTGATGACTTCTAAATATCTACATTAACATAGCTGATAGAATTTATAGTGGAAGGTGATTTGATACACAGGACAGATCATACACTGTTTAATGTATACCAATCATTGAATCTTTCCATGCACAGCCAAGTTCATCATTTAACTGGACTACTGTCCTAGCAGGGAATCCATTTATTAAATGAACTGTGTCTGCCTCCGCTACGCAAGGTGGCTATATGCCCCCTTCCATTTTGTTAGAATTAGGTGTTTGAGGTTGACCTATTCTGTAAAAGATGACTAGACTACTTTAGCTGGTGTCTAGCTCTTCACAAAATAAGTGCTATTCTTTCAACGCAGCACTGGAGATTTTGTCATGTTGTTTTCCTCTATCTACCTTGAGTCTGACTGAATATATATAATACAATGTACATGCAATAGTAATATGAAATTCTATTGAGTGCAATTTCAACTCATGACCAACATGTTTACATGTTTTTTTAAGTCTGGTTTCAGTCACAAGAACTCGCTGTTTTTTTTCTCCCCTAATATCATGTAAGTGTACTGACTCACACAGTAATATCTAATTCTTGGAACACAGCAATGACTCACTCGGGTACCAATTCAAGTGATTTAGTTTGGCCAAACTTTCAAATGACCTAAGCTAAAACTAACTCCTTTTCCTCATCACACATTTCTTCTCTTCTTATTTTTCAGTAAGTTGCCTCCCTCTCGTTCCTCAACTTCTTATATGTGGAATTCCAACATAAGACGAGGAAGGACTACAGTGCAATCCTGATCCCACATCATCCAACAGTGAGGATGAAGAGTGGCGAAAGAAATGAAAAATAAAAACAAGGGAGCTGCAAAAAAATGCAGGAAGACACTTAAAAATAAATAAATAAAAATATCAGTCCTTGGCCATCATCCATCCCTGCTGTACACCATCCATCTCTTTGATTCCCTTCTTTCTTGCCCTGGTCTTGTCTCCATGGCAACCCCCTCCGAGCTAGCCGCCCTTGGGTACGTGCGAGTGTGTTTTAGTATGTGTGGGCAGGAAAGCTTGTTCAAGACACAAAAACCACAGGGTGTTTTTCCTTTTCGGCCCCGCTCTGCCCCTGGTCAGCTTGTCACAGGCTCAGCAGGGGAGCTCAGGGCAAGAGTGTGAGAGGGAGAGGTGGGGGACAGCTGACACGGGAGGATAGAGAAGAGCACAGGGAGAGGCCATAACAGAACAACGATGCATCATCACTAGTGAGGGGGCAATACAAAATTAATGAAAGCCTTCAAGTGACCTCATCCTGTCGACCTTGTGCAGAACATTCGTGTTTTAAACCCTTTGACTTTATTCCAGCATTGCTGGATGTAGAAGTTTTATTATCTTTCAAAAATATTGAATAATGCTACGTTATAGTTTGATACATTATTTAAAGAGTACAAAAAGTTTCTCTCTGCAAACCCTTTTACATTAAATTTGTGTTCAACTGTGCTTTGAAATCTACATTAAGAAAGTGCAGACTAATTTTAGAAGATACTGGTTATGGATATGTAGCAACACGTTGTCTGGCTGCTTTTTGTTGTTTTTTTTTTACATCAGTGATTATGCAAAAACATAGATGGTAAAATGTGCAAATATAATTTGTCAGAAACATTCTTATCCTTGAGCAACACTTTAAGTGGAATACTTCATCCTGGACCTCTTCTACAAGCCACTGCCATTTATGGACTGTCTATTGTCTATTGCTTCTTTCTAAAATGTAGTCTGTTGTTCATCTTTTTTACAAGTGCACTCCTGACATAAACTACTTTCTTTAATTAGCTGATGAAGCACACTGAAAAAGTAGCAGGGTGTCGGAAGTGCAGGCAGATTCACATTTCACAGCGTTTGCAGTAAAACGGTTCTCAACACTAGACGTGGTAGCATTTGTTGCTACAACATATGATGAATGGCTTTATTTGGTCGAGTTACAAAAACACAAGAGCCCAATGTAATTCTGCCTTTTCTTTTGAGATATTACCATTTTCTGGCACATTTAAAGAAAGTGCTCTGGAAAGCAGCAGAAACAGCTGACCTACTGGCAGAATTTTGTTCCCGAGAAAAGAAAGATTTTAAGACTTGACTATGAGGCCGTGTAACTTGCGATGTCAGACATTTGTTGCAGGGCATCGGTTGACAGGTTGAGAGACAATGGCAGCAACTTCTCTTATGTGCAGCAGCAAATGCACAGCACAAGTGTGGCACTGTGCCTGAGTGACACCAGAAAATGCTACAGACAAAGCAGAAGGAAAACACATGAAAGGAAAAAACCAAGGGAAAAACAGATGCAGAGTGACAGAGGCAGAGTGAGGAAAGTGTGTTCTTGTACTTGTTGCAGAGTGAGGACCAAAAATCATATAAACCCTACAGAGTGAGGACATTTTGACCCTGAAAAAGCCCAAAGTGAGGACAGCCAAACTGTCCTCACTTTGGGCTTTTTCAGGGTTAAGACCTGGTTTTAGGATAAGGGTTAGAATTGGGTTTAGGTTAGGGTTAGGCATCAAGTTGTGATGGTTAAGGTTAGGGTAAGGGACTATGGAATACATTATGTTTATGAGGGTCCTCACTCTAATAAAAGCGCAAACGTGTGTGTGTGTGTCTGGAAGGCTCTAAAGTGTAGGTGATGTCTGTGTCCCCCTGGGTTGGAACAACAGATGGGCCACTTCTTTCAGAAATGGAGACACTGACTCATGAGGCAGGTGATAGGATGCACATGGGGACTGTGAGCACACACAAAAAACCCACACATCCACACAACAGTTGCTACTGAGCCACTGAACTGAGTGAAGCTGTGGCACAAATATGAAGTAGGAAGCAGACAGATGTAGAACTGCTCTTGTTTTAAGTCAACATTTCCACAATTAAAGAGTAGAAAAAAATAGAGATATGGGTTACAAACAAACAATTATGGATCCAGTGATATAGCCCATCATCACACCTAAACAATCACCACTACAAATGCACCCTTGGTCACTGCTGTAAAAAGGTCACAGGGAACAAAAAACTAAAAAAAGAAAAAGAAAAATAAACAAAAACATGACAGTAACTCGATTTTGTGTTTCATTTCTTATAAAAATTTCAGATTATGTGTAAGAAGTGTTGCAACTAATCACATGACAATTGCTAGTTGTCATAGTGATGCAAGACATGAGGGTAGTAAAGGCAGCAGGGGAAAGAGAAGATAAGAGAACTGCAACATTACAAATGTAATTGCCATAAAACACAGGGAAAAAACAAACACAGCAAGACACTTAACAACTCAAATAAATTCTTATGAAGGGATGAAATGGTTTTATACATTTTATGAGTCTCATAAAAACAACTCAAATAATGGCTGGAATTAACTATAACCACAAAATTTAAAATACATTCGACTGCAGCGGTTTAAGTTTAGTGTACCATTTTAACTAAGGATCAAACGTTACAAAAATAATCCCAGAATCTATTAATGTAGGTTTATATTCTATTTGTATTTCCAGTTATTTGAGGGTAATTTGTCCCAGGGATTGTTGACACTACTAACATACAAAGCTGAATAAATGTCCTCCTCTCAAGAATACACACTCAAACAATTAAAGACAGGGTTTAGCACAGACACTAATCAAGCACAAAGCAAAAGAAAACATGTTTGTATCTGCACTAACTGTTCTGGACGCTGCCAGCTCAGGATGCTACCAAAAGGTTGACACCCTGACACACTTAAAACACACTCGCACACAGAGACAAACACACATACACCAAGGGTTACGTAAACACACTTGGATGTAAGCAAGAAGATTAGTGCTGCACAGACAGGGGAACAAAACAGCGACTGCTTCTTGGCTGTCAGATGAACACTTGAGCACATACACAAATGCATTAAGTACCTGGACAGTTAGTGTCTTATCTACAGTTGGTGTGTGGGCAGTGGTTACTGCAGAAAATATATTAGGAGGATTACAGCTAAAACTGCTCATAATACGTAAATGCATCTCTACCACCATGTCAATTAGCCTTTTTGTGGAAACAAGTAAATCAACGGCTTCATGATTGTCAGTGCTCCGTTAGATTTGTAAGACATGTATAATGCAAGAGGCACTTTCTTGGAATGAAGACTCGACCCTGCTTGTTCGTTAGTCTCATCAGCTCATGTGATAAGCGAAACTCACTTTTTATGTCTTGCCAGCAAAGTCAACCTTCAAAAGGCTGGCAGAAAATGAGAGAGAAAAACTTGATCCCTTTAAGTTAATTTTGAAGCTTTAAGCTTCAACACTCGACCCTGTGTGTGTGTGTGTGTGTGCTCGCTAGTGCACTTACATCCTGCGGGACCTGGATGAAGGCGAAGGCATACTCGGTGGCCTGTGCTGGCAGGATCCTGGTGCTGAAGGCAGGGGGCATGGCAGCCAGACGGGTCGACGACACAACTTCTCTCTAAAGGGACGATAAAAGGAGGGACAGTGCTCAGATTCAAAACGGAGCAGTTTTCAAGGCAGTGATGCATGCATAATGTTGATCTACGAGCTCGAAAAGTCACACAGTGACATTTGTTTTTCCTCAGGCTGTAATACTATACACAAACACTGTTGATGTAAAGCTTGTCAAGTCTGTGTTCATGGTTTAAAATGTTTACTCTATGGGAGTTATCTGATTTCTGGGGGTTTTCAGACCGTGAAGTAAAGCCCAACAACAATTTGAGTGTTTGCTTGACACAAAGACTGTGCCTAAGCAAACATGACAGAGATCCATCTTTTGCTACTGCTACACTAATGAAAATAAAAACCCTTTCTTATTTAATATGGATACTATACATAAAACAGAATAATATGATAAGGTTCAAAGCCCAGATGAAAAAATTGATCATGAATCAGATCCCTTTATAAGTTAAGAAAAAAAAAAAAAGAAAAGACAAAATCAAACCATCTGTTTGCTGCAATGTGTTTTCTACATCGCCACATCTTTACCAGTGCAAGAAACTGACAGATGCCATTTAGTATTTGTAGCTTAAGGGCTGCATGCTTGTATATGTCACCTTACCACTCGTCCTACAGCTGTTCTCCAGTGCTACCAAGACCCCCTTTACTAAACCATCTGTTGTGTAGCCCCACTACAAACTAAGCTGGAAGAAGAAGTAAAGATGACACTAGAAATTTCTATCTGTGAATCATATGTGATTGGTTTCACTGAGTAAAGACTTGACATGTTAAAGACAATACACCCTGACACTTATGAGCTAGCGTGAGTCATGGTCAATCACAGATCACCATGGGCTACTTGGAGGAAGAACCCACTGGTAGAAAGTCAAAAAAATAGCTGTTAGCAGTGGGAAGTTAATTTGATGTCCTCCCATATCTTAGGTTAATGTGTTCATTGGACGGTACAGTCTAGACAGAGAATAACCTCAACATTTATTATGGATTAGACGGTTAAGATTTATTGATGCTGTATTAGATTTTGACAGCACTGTAAATGTGGCCTTTAAAAATGAAAGACAAAAGTGCTCTGCTGTGTTTGCTAATGATCATATAATATTTCAGGTACGAGGCTGTACCTGTGACTAATAGCTCATGACACAGTGGCCCGAGTTCCAGGCCAGAATGACTCGATCCAAAAACGACACAAAATCACATATCAGCTATGCGTGTGTGTGTGCGTGCCAGCTCAGCCTCCGAGAATCACACTTTCAGCAACATGCCAAAATGCATCGCGTCTGCCAGCTAAACTTTAAGCTGTCCCCCCTCTCTGAGGTCAGTCTCACACTGTGCTCCTCTAATGCATTATGGGAAGTCTCCCGCAGGCTAGGGGTTGGCTGCATGACCCACTTGGTGACGCAAGCATGTGTACACATGTGGGTAGAAACAGAGATCATCAATGCTGAGTTTTACATGATAAAGATAGGAAGGGGGTTTGCTTTTGTCATTGGTGTAAAAAAAAAAAGGGATAAACATACATTGTGTTGCATGCTTTGCTTCAGGTGTGAACATAAAAAGAGAAAGTAAACAAGCCTTTGTCATATTTGTCCTAGAAACTCCAACTGAAAGGATACATTAGGGTGTTTGCCTGCTTTGAACATTAAAAATAAGTGAACAACTGGTGCCTAAATGGACACAAAATAGAAAGTGAGAAGAAATCCCCTTTCAGATACTAGATTGCCTCTGGCTGTGGGTTTGAAAAAAACAAAAACTTGCTGGTTGTGCGATTTCAGTTTCAAACACATTTTTATATGACACCAAAAAATTCAGACACATCAAATATTTGGTCACTTACGTTGCCATAGTCAATGTAGAAGACGTGCACCTTTGCAGGAGACTCAACTTTCTCCACTCTGGCTCTGTACCTGCAGCAGAGAAAGAATAATTGAAAGACAGACAAAGACAGAGGGAGAGAGAACAGAGCAGTGGGAGACAGAGATGAAGACAGAGGGAAAGGAGATGAGTAAATGATTCCATGCTTATTTCCCTGGGGAGAAGGTGTTGGAGGATCTGTCTTTTGTGATCGGAAGAGAGGTGGAGGCGAGGATGAATGGTCTGGGGGAGTGCAGGGGGACAGAGGGTGGACAGACGGGATCTATCAGGACATGGAAGGGCTGTGAAAATTGCACAGAGGCCTCTTTGCAATAAAGGACAGGAATTTAAACCTATTTTTGTCTTGTATGGAAAATTAAAACTTTAAAAGAATGAATATTAATGAAAATTGGGCTGAAATATCAGGGACAAAAATGTATTTAAGGAAATTTAACATTTAGTTAAACCCGTTATTCAATCTACCAATCAGATTTTATTAAAATAGAAGATCATACAATGTCAATTCACATGAAAAGACCCACTGCCCATCCCATCAACAGACAAAAACATAGTAAAGGCTAAAAATGTACACACAACACACACATACTTACTGTACAGACACACACATATACATATACTATATATATATATATATACACACACAGAGTATATTTGAGTCAGGGTTCAATAATCACCAGATTTTAGAAGTGACGGAGCATCATCTTATGTCACCATCAAAACATTAACTACTAATTAAAGATAAGGCCTGTTTCCAACAATTAATTGTTCACCTTTAATGTTGATTGTTGTTAGATTTTCTTGTTTCCTGCTTTTGTATTTATGTACGTACTGTATTTTCATTTATATTCTATCGACATGCCTAAGGAAAACAGATGTAAATTACGTAAATTACAATTTACTTGTTGTTGTACCATGGTGTGCAATGTCCCTTGTCCAATAAATTAGTAAAAATTGAATACAAATATTAAAAATTAAATAAATATAGTAAATAAAAGCAGAAGATACATCATTTAATTCTAATGAATTCATATGGATGCTGCAGAAGAGCATATTTGTCTTGGTTAGTCAGTTCAATTCAGGAAGTGCCTCTTCCTCTGACATCACCGGTCAGACTCTCTGACAAACAACTGAGACAGACGCACTGGCTGAAAACCAAGGACGGCAGGAGAAGGCCAAATAATTAGACCCACATGGGCAAAGAGAGACAAGAGAACAAAGTTAGAAGCGATTAACTGAGAGACATAAAGAACTCCTACAAGTGCACAGACAAGGAGAAAGAAAGAGTGAGAGACAGTGTGAGTGATTGATGAATAGAGTCTCCCCCCCCCCCGTTCTATTCTCTGTGACTCTGGTGCTTTAAAAGGCCTTGAAAGGCAACTGGTTTCTAATTAGCCCCCTAATGAAACAAGCAGACATTCCACATACTTTGCAAAATACAGATACACAGACAAAGAACAATGTGAGCATGATTATAATTAGCTTGCTTAATAATGCGAAACTGGCTTTTTTTTTTCATTTTCTTTATTTTAGCAGATTTTTCTTTTGCTGTTGAAAGAGATATATCTTTCCTTTTAGATACTGGGATAAGAGAATAACATTTGCTTTTGTTTTGCTCTGAACTGTCCCCAAAACAAAAGAGAAGGGGGGGAAGGAGGAGGGAAGAAACGAATACACCTGTTTTGTAGAGGAAGAAACAGCACACTATTTCTTCTTCCTTTTTTTAAAACTGTATATTGTGATTATTACCTTCTAACACAAATGCTCTTTTTCCCTCTACGATTGTGACTTCAATCTGTCCCCATGACCATCTGTAAACTTCCAGTATCCAGTGTGGAGACTAGATGAATTGGTGTGTGTCTGCGTGCGCACGTGTGTGTGCTGCTGTCAAGTGACTGCTGATTCTACAAGGCCGAGGCTGTGGCAGCGAGCTAATTACACCCTGTGGGTGTCTGCAGTTAATGCATCACAGGCTTAAATAGAAACAAGGTAAAATGAAATGTCAGGTAATCATGAAAGAGGGAGAGGGAGAGGAAAAAAACATGAAACAGTACAGCATGTAGCTGACTCAAGTGTATAACATATCTTAGTTCCTGTAGAGTCAGGTAATTCAGACTAATCATAAATCATGTTCAGAGGAGGATGCTCAGAACTTTTTTTTTTTTTTTTTTCCGACACCCTGTGATCTGATAATTGATTTCTGCTGAGATACACTTATAAATATGAAAATAGTATGAAACGGGGAGTGCAGCATAAGCACAAAGCCATAACTGAAGTACTGTACATTCATTTTATAAGAAGAGAAAAATGAAGAAACAGTTCCAATGTTTGCATTGTACTGTACCTCCTGCTACCTAACTGCCACTTCCATCCATAGAATGTATATAAAAAGTAGATAAATGGTACAAAAATTTTAATAAGGCTTTTCTAGTCTTGATGAGTCAGTAAAAATTTCTGAGGAGAAAATCACCTCAATCTCTAGTTTCATGTCTTATTCAGTGCACATGTTCCCATTTCTTTATAAGACTATAATAGGCAAAACCCCTGTTTATCTCCACTCTCTACTCAACATCCATCGAACAGTGACCATAAATTATGCTTCATTAACTATATCAACTTTTTCAACCCAAAAGCCCACACCTCCTTTGACCACCTCTCATTTCAGTTTGCAGCTCCTAGTGACTGGAAACAGATACAACAGAAACTAAAAATCAGCTTGTTCATTTCCATTTCCTCCTTCACAAACTTGTCACAAAATACTGTCTTTAATAGTTGCTGCTGCTTGTAGTCGAATTTGCTGTACATGATACATATAATAATAGTAAATTTTATTTATAGGCGCCTTTTAGGACACTCGAGGTCACCATACATTATGATTTTACACTGTTGTAAATTTCACAGTTTTAATTATTTGCGTTGTCTTTGCTGGCTCTTAGCCAGGTCGTCGTTGTAAATGAGAACTGGTTCTTAAATTGACCTACCTGGTTAAATAAATAAGAATAAAAAGTCTTGACAATGGGAGACTGTTTTGCACTCAGAAGACTGTTGCACATTTTTATGTGCAGTCTTCCCTTCCGTCCTACTTCCGACTCAAAAGCTACGTCTATTTTCTTTAGACAGTCTGTGGTTTAAGCTCAGAAATAAGCTAATAAGATCATTTTAGATTTATCAAAATGCTGGCTCACCATTCGCCATCAGCAAACTTGGCTATGCAGTAATCGCCTCTGCGTGCAGAGTAGGATCCTTCCACTGGTGGATGTGCAGCAATTTCTGCTCTCATGGTCTCCATCAGGCTTTCCAACTGGCCTCCTAAAGGATACACAGAAAAGACAAGGCTTGTGTTTCCAGTTTGATTCTTGAATTTGCATTTCATTACATCACTTTGACACTGATGCATTTGGTGTTTTGACTCTATTACTATTCAATCCAATTTAAAATTTGTGATCCAGTACTCCAAGGAGAGGGAGTTTGAAATGTGAATTTGAAATCCATTTCATTTTGTCAGCTACAGAGGTGCAAGCACCCTTATTTGGTTTTGGCTGTGACAATGAGCAACAGGAGGAAGTGAATAGACTGGTACTGTATCCTACCTCCACACACCCTAATAATCAATACAAATGAAATGAAGCCTGTTGCTACTTTGCAAAGCATGACTGTGCTTTTTATTCAGACCCACAACTTGAGGATCTTTGTGAAGGTTGCTAATGCTGTTTGTCACTGAATGATAGTAAATACGCCAATGCCCTTTTTTAGGAATAGAAATAAATTAATTACTTTATTGAATACTACAGCTTGCCTTGTTATTTAAGTCTTAGACTCATGCTTAATTGCATCACTGCCATAGAGAAAGTACTTGAAACCTTAATTCAAATTGACAAGCACAAAACAATACAATTTATATAAACATTTCTTAAAATAACTTTGTATTTGCATAAGGATTAAACAAAATGGTTGTTTTTAATCAAATAATTAAGCATAATTGGAATCCTGCAAGCGATCTGCTCTGAACCAACAAATAACCCATTTACCCTTAAGTTACTGTGACCACAAATAAATAAATCTGTTACCACCATGTTGCTAATACTGGTGTGACCCTGTTGGAGAAATACAGCTTTGTATAAAGCAGGTCTGCTCTCCAATGGGCCTTGATGGCCTATCAAACTATTATATCATGTGCTTTAGACTTATTATAGTGGATTCAAAGAGAGAATGCGGCTGTCAATACAGGGGCAGTTGGAAAAACCAGATAGCGAGTCAGCAGAGCCACTACCATGAATTCAATAACTGACGTACAGTAAATGGCGGCCTAATTTACAACCATCAGTTGCAGTTGTGAAGCTGAGGAGAGCACAATAAATTTTGTGCATCTCCCTAACACAGTCACACCTGGGTGTGTGTGCATGGTGAATATGTATGAACATGCGTCTATTAGTGCTCACAAAAGGCTTTGTAGGTGAATATGTTAGAGGTTCAGTAAGTAGAGAGAACTCCTACTTTCCACTTGATTTATAATGTCAGCAAACATTTAACGCCAAGAGTTACAAGTCACAGATGCTAGTTTCAAGTCTTGTTCAATAAGACATGATGTCAATTTTGTGAATTATTTTTTCTGTTGAGAAAAACAGATTAGTTAAAGCATAAAGTAAAACATATAGGAATGGACACCGGCAATTGGCAACTAGTATTGTCTAATTAAGGTGTCTGGTTACAGGTGATGCCTCTGAAACCTCTGTTTGCAAAACAACAACAGCACTGGCTGAATCAGAACAGAGTCCAGATTCTTGTGGGTGACATCATGACCAGTTGCCACTGTTTTTACAGCTTCAGCAATAAATGTGTAGTATTACGAAAGGAGAGGAAACATTTACTGACGAAATTTTAACCAGTCAAAAGGTAGTTAATAGAGAGCAAGGAAGGGGCACATCTATTGGCTATGCGTAGTCTAAAAAAGTGGTATAGTAAATGCAATTAGAGATGTGTCATCATCCTGCAAGTGTTTTAGAGATGTTTCAGAGAAGAGAGATTGCCTCAAGTCATCTGTCCCCTATAAAAACTATGTTTCTGCCCTTGACAGGAGCGCACAACAGAGAGCTGCAACCCAAAAACATTACTCCTGAAAGAACCTTTGGGAAAAAACTCAACTATGTATCCAGCAATCCTACATACTGCAACTTTAAAGCAGTAGTTTTAGAAAAGTGGCCAACATGAAATTTCATGGCTGCATCTTCTAAGCACATTTTCACACTTTCCACCTGGAGGGAGGTTTGTTGGCAGGAAGTTCCAAGTAAACCAAACTGGCACTATGAGTGAAGTTCTAAAAAAGTTTTTTCCACGGCTAAGCAGAAAAAAAAAACTAAAATCTGAACATGTACACACAGTAAGGAAACACTATGTACTCTCACACTTATGTGAATGTTCTTTCACAGGGCCATGAGTCCAACTGCTTTAATCATTAAAAAAATAAATAAATAAATAAGTAGCTGAGTTCTTGATGATGAAAAAAAAAAGTGCAGTAACCAGGTTATTGCTTCATAGATAAACACTATCATTTCCTGCTTTAACCTCATTTCACCTATGGACTTGGTTTAATGTGTGCATACAAATACAGTCAATGTGCGTCTGCAGTGAGTTCTGCTTACGAGGCATGTTGCTATCAAGCAAACAGCTTGGAAGACAGCAGTGCACACCTTTATTTACTGCTGCTGCGAGTTGGCATTAACACCTCATATTATTTATGCTAGCAAACATAGTACACAAATATAAATAATGAGGTTGATCTCCCAGGGTTATCGGTGCTGAGGCAGTCAAGCAGCTGCCAACTAACACTGTACTGGAAATCTTCATTAGCATGGTGTCAAAGTTTAGCGAAAAACACAGACTAAGGGTATTGAAGGGATTTAGAATGAAGGGGAAAAAAAAGCTGGGAGCACAGTTTGATTGTAGAGGGGGGTCAGAGCAGGAGGGGAGGTGCAGGGTGTCCAAACACCTCATTGGTCACCCACTGCTACACCAACTGCTGATGAATGCATCGTGGGGAACAGGGAGACACTCATCAAATAGACACAACCTTGGCATTTTGTAGATAAAACAGTTTGGAAAACCTTGTCAGATGAATTTTTCTGCATTTCACATGTATACAAACATACAGAGGTGGCGTGGTCATGCCATTAAGCTCTAACACCTTTTCTTGCCGCAGATGATGGTGAATAACATTGGGCTTTTTTTGTATTTAGCTATCACAACCAGCCACTTGACTAATTTTTCTAATTAAAAAAGGTTGTTGTCTATACGTCCTCCCTGTAAGAGTGTACTAGTGTACATTTTTATGTACATTTACACTGACATGTATTTATTTCTGTTCCTGACCCATGTTCCACTCTAACATATGACATATTTAAAGAGTCCCACCTCTTATATATAGTATATATTCTTGCTAATGAAGCCTTAATGGATAGAGCCTCTTAATGTAGCCTACTTACGAATACTTTATTCATGTAAATGGTAAAAGCAGCAAGAGTGTTGGTATGTAGCTGCTGCTGTGTGATACATTAAATGGGCACATGCCACATTATGAGCAGTGTCAGCTGACGGCAAGATAACACGACTGCCAAATCTTTGTGACAGCCATTTCTATGCTGTCAAACCAGATGGGCTGCTTCAATACTTTCCAATGCCATCATGCTGCGAGCTTTAAATTACACTTACAGACCAGTCATACATGTTAATCAAGCATGTTCCTTCCTACTTGTACAAGGACCTGTTAATGTTTATGCCAACTGACATGAAGAAGCCAGTTGTGTCATCCTCTTATTTACAGATTTTACAGCAGGAAAATAAAAGATTTCCACTGTGTACAATTTGTTTTATAGCAACTAAACTTTGTGTCTTCTTGCAGACGAGAGTCAATGCCCTTCACATCATTTGCTATTTAAACTGGTCATCTACACACTGCAAAATCTCATGATTACCTAAAAAAAAACAAATTTAACCACCAGTATACTGTATGTTCCACAACATGGCACAAATGAGCTGTTGCCTTATTTCTCACAGCTCCAGTAAAATCTGGCACAAATACTGAGGGTTCCTTTTTCCTGATACTTTGACTCTATATTTTCTATTATACTGTGTGTTGTGGAGATGCACCTACCACATATACTGAAGCGCCTGGTTGGGTTATGCAGTCAAAGGGCACCGACAGTGTAGTGTTATGGATCACCAATTTTAACAAGCTAATGTGTGATCTGCTCTGACCCATAGATTCACTTCAATTACTTTCTCGTCAGGTCCAGTCACACTTTGAACAATAAATCAGTGTTCATCCACTGGCTGACAGGAATTTTGGCTTGTGATGTTTTTTTTTTGTTGTTTTTTTAAAAGGATCCCTGCTCTTTCTTCACAATTTTTATGATTTGATATATAATTCTAACATTATGTAATAGACTGCTCTGGTGTAGACAAGTCAATATGTGGGTACAGCATTTTATAATGTGCACATTTTATTTAACATTTTGGAATGTTTCATTTAGTATGCACAATGTACCTCATGCATTATCATTATTCTCTGGTGCTACTTAGAATTCTAATTTGGTGTGCAGGCTTCTTGATAAATCTGAACTTTCTTTGAGGTTATGAATTCAATAGAGAACATGTGTGTGCAGATGAGTACTTTTCCATTATCTATGTAGCCTAGAGCTGTGTCATGTGATGATATACTGCATTGCATGAAAGTAATACATATTTTGTCATTTCATATTATGTTCACTCTCTCAATATTTGGATGGTGCTTTGTGTTCCTTCACACAGGACAGATGCAGGAAAAAGGCAACAAAAGCAAAGATGAAGAAGCTTGAAGGAGAAGGGAAAACATTTGAAGCTTGTACCTAAAAGAGAGATTACATTTGTTACATGGAAGTACTTTGGGTATAAAATGTCTGACACAGACCAGAGGGCTGTACTTTGTGAAAAATTCTGAGAAACATATTCAAACACCACCAACCTCTTTTACCACCTTCACATTAAATCATTTAAATCATTCAAGAAATAAGAGTACAGTTGATTGATCAAAACAAACCATAAACCAGAGATGATTTGGCAAAAAAAAACTACAGTATTAAAATGGAATAAGAAGAACATGAAATCAGACATAAATGACCACAATAAAAGACTTTTGCGGTTGCTATCAGCATTAAAGGAGACTGAAATTAGTTGCATGTATGGTACAAAGCCCAGAGACACAATCCAAGTCTTTCAGGGTCAATTGAGCAAAACTTCATGCAAGCGCAGTATCGCAATGAAATTCTAAATGAATGTGAGCAGCCATATTAGTAAGGAAAATGGCTTGGACATCTGCATTACAGAGGCAGATTCCCATTTTAATGCTGTGCTGGCTTAAAGAAAATTAAATATCTGCATACAGAAGGGGTAAACCATGTCAACCATAAGTGTTAATTTTGCACTGAAGAGAGTGCCAAAGCGATGGGAGGGGAAAAAAAAAAACAGTTGAAAACACCGACTGTGCATGATGCTGACCCGTTTCTCTCAGTCCCATCTCTTTATTTCTCTGCCTTTTTTCCTCCCTCAGTTTGTAATCTGCTCATACACCATTATGGCTACAGCTGTTTGTAAATCATATATAATTATATCATGAATGCCCAGCACAGAGTTGGAGAATGATTTGCCTTAAAAAGGAGAAAACAATAGGAGAGAGAGAGGGGAGAGGGGTTGGGGCGGCTGGGGCACTAACAACAGTTTCACAGGTTGGTTATGATCATATTTGATTATACTGTGGCACGCTGTGTGACCACCCAAACAAAGAGGGAAGAAAGAGCCAATGAAAACACTGAATCATGTACACGCACATCCCAAGGCCGTACTGAATTCTATTAAGCTGTTTATGAATGCTGTTAAACCACACAAGGGTAAATAATCACAATATGGCAGTGACAGAGGCCAAGAGAGCAAAGGCTGTATATGAAATCATTCTAATTTCCTGGCTTATGAGAATGAAGGAATTAGGAGACAGAGTGGAGTACATCGATGAAAAGGGCACCTCCTGGGGAAAAAAAAGCATCTGGAGAGGATCCAGAAACATAAACCTGGCTATAAATCTACTGTAATTCATGAAGGCAAAAGGAAGAGCACATCCAGAGGAGTGAGACATAGTCAAACTGAAGCTGACACACATATTTTCCCCCCACCAGCATTCCTGCTGAGCCTAGAAACACTGCAGGTCCTTTGCTGTGTGTGCCCTGGCTGACTGGTCAAGCAGCGTGGATCATCTACCATTTGTGATCCACAGCTGCTGAAGACAGCTTTGTGCTTTAGCTCACCTGTTAGCTGGAAGCTGTTAAATATGCATGAGCTCTGGACAGGGCTTTATTCTCGGGGTAGAGGGATGGCAGCATTTCAGGACATGCAAGCAATACTTCAAAAAGTAAAAGGCCACAGTGAAACAACAAAACACAGGCTCTGTACAGTATGTGCTGACTTGAGAGGCCTGTATTTGTGCTGTGTCTGTGCATGTGGGCAAACACACACAGCTGGTTTGAGTTTGATGCCCCCTTTGGCTGGTCAACAAAGAATTGACGCTCACCTGGGGATATTAGTACAGTGACTGAAGACACAGAGCGTCAAGGAGGGAGCGCTCAGACAAGAGAACGGCCATTTAATCCCCTTCCTGAGTGATGTTTAAAGTGGTGTCAGCATTTGCAGCGTGTTGAGGGAGGCCACTATAAAAACAAATGATCCCCCTGCTTGACTAATGTAGCTCCACTCCCACTTGGAGAGTGATATGGATTATTTCTCATCCAATCCCCACCACCACCACCAATTCCCCTGCCCCATTCCACCCTTCCCGGCAGTCTGGATCCTTTTACGGCAAATTTACTGATTCTGTAATTGGTTAAGTCATTGCTGAAATTTCTAAACAGAGACAGCATCTGTGGCTCTCTTCTTGTATCACTCTCCCCTGCCTCTCTCTCTCTCTCGCTCCCTGCCACCTGTCGAGCCTCATTGACTGCAGCTAATGCCGTTTTGATTGTGAAGAGTCCAAATATACTCATGAGATGGCCCTGTGCACATTTGGAAATGAGGACCGAGGTGTTGGGGTTGGACCTCATGGGGGTGGTGCAAGCCAGGCCAATTTTGAAAAGAACCCCCTTTGAGCCTGTAAGTGGCTCACCACTGTGAAAAGTGTCATTCAGCCATTCAGCTTTAGGTAATAAACCCAGAAGCTGACATTGGTGCAAATCATGCTCACTGAGATAGTGAAGAATGAGCATGGAGATGCTTAAATTACGACTGGAAATCGAAGGCACCCTGCATCAAACCGACAGGTGAGCTGACCTTTTAGAAGCTAAGTTGCGTATCTGATTTAATAATGAATGTTTTGGGACAAGAGATGACTTCCGGGCAGGGTCCTCCCTTTAAATATTGCATCTGCTGCAGTGGTGAACAGCAGGAAAAGTGAAAAACAGCACCATCAGCTACTGCCTCCAGTTGCAACTTTGATTCACTTTCTTGGTAACTCTGCTGCGTATGAGGTTACATAGAATTAGAATCAGAATCAGCTTTATTGGCCAGGTAAGTTTTCACATACGAGGAATTTTACTCCGGTTTTACAGCACTCTCTTGTACCAACACAAAGTAATAAAAATTAAAAGTGACAGTCAGTCGCACACAAAGGTAACAAAACAATAGAAATAAGTAAAAGTTAAATTAAAAAAAAACTAAGCAGCAGCTCAAGTGCACATAGTACTTCTTCAAGGCCGTGTACACTGTTTAAATGAATTAATCATGAGACATAAAGGGCAAATAGACAAAGATACTTGTGTGTAACAAGTTCTCTTTTCAGCTGGTCTGACACACCATACTGTGTTCTGTCTTTTAATAAAGTATTTTATATAGGCTGAATCTGAAATTAATCACAGCAATTAAATCTGTTCTGAAACTTGAGGTCATATAACTGCTCAACAAATCCATGAATTCAATCTTCACATTTTTGACTTATTGGATTTCTTTTGCCATCTGTCAAAAAACAACAAAGTAACATGCTGCAGGCAGCTTTACTTCAATAGTTCTAAAAGTGCGACCATTTTTTAAGCTCTATTGTATGAAGTAATTATCACCTGGGTGCACAAGACATCCAATTAAGGCGCCACTCATCCTGATCAATAAGAAATACTACAGTAATTTCCAAGTCATCTTATTGAAATGAACACCAGTGTTACTCTGGATTATGGCCTCCACTTGACATCGAGTTGAACTTGAAAACAGTCCTTTGTCCTTTGATATTGGGAGATCACTGTAGGGAAGTCATATAATAAGCCATTATTTAGGAGAGTATAACTTAAAGTGAAAACCAAAACAGAAAGATAACAAATAAATAAACCAATATGCATTGCTGCTGTGCCTAAACAAGCTCATGACCAAATACAAGTGAAACACAGCATTTCACAGTAATGGAATTCAGTTTCAAAAGGCAAAAAGGGACTAGTTTGAAGTCTAGCCAGAGAGAGAGCAGCTCCCTGCCTGCCTCACGGTCTGTCTAGCTGGGTCCAGCATCATTAGGTGATGAACAGCTGCTGCATGTAAAAGGTGGAAGTTTGAATAATGCGGATGGAGTGGCACCTGGTTGGAGGGGAACGACTTCACTCATTATGAGTCCGTATGGATGCCAGAAAAACAGGCGCTAGATGGGCTATACCGCCAACTGCGCTGCCGATGAGGCTTGGGGGTGGGAGGAAAATGCCTTTGTCGGTTGAGCAATCCAGTGCCATGGAGGTGAAAGCTGAGTGACATGAGGAAGCACTAGCAAAAAATAAATAAATAAAAAATAAAACTGTAGGCTGTTTCTTACCGGTTCAATCTGTAAACCAGGACCAGTACATGCAAGCTGGATATGTCTGATGTAAGTAACTCAACAGACATGACTTTGATCCTGGTACCTTAATATGTCAAATAATGTGGTCTAATCTCATTCTAATGGTTTATGGGACGTACTATAATACATAATTAGCTGTGTTGTGAGGATAAAAGACAGAAACTGTCACTATACAGCGGAAATTGCACAAGGAAATTTCGAGGTCATCAGAGCCACTGCCGCCACACATTGGATCTAACCTGATCCCATGTACAAACATTTTTTTTGGTGATGGGAGGAAACCAGAGAACCTGGAAGTACCCCACAAAGACATGGGGAGAACATGCAAACTCCGCACACAAAGGTCCTGGACCAGGAATTGCACCAAGCAACTACCAGCACTGACCACTGAGCCACCATGCCACCCATGTTTTCTGTGTGTCAGTGAAAATCAGTCAAAGGTGATGTTTTTTCCCTGATCTTCTTGCTAATTCATAAAATCAACTGCACTCAAAGCCTGAATTCAACATAACAGAAAAGAAGTGAATCCAGGGCGACTTGACTGAAGAAGCCTCTTGTTCTTATATAATTACCCACGTGACTGAAATTTTCATAAGCCCATATGATGACCTTGGCCCTTAGAACGACTAAGCAAAAGTCATCTACTGGGACAGCTTTCACCTACATATCATGTACACATCTGCAGAGGCAGACTAATTTTATTTAGGCCAATTATGACAATCATGACAACTTGCCATTTTTTAAACACGTGGTTTTCCTTAATTTCTTACTTATTAATATTTATTACCTAGAGTTTCATGATGTTGTTTCCTCAGTTTCTGCTTTATTTTGTTTCCTGTGTTGATGGATATTTAATCGGACTAATAATTTTCTTTTTTTTTTTTACATTTCCAAATAATCTGCAAGTTATTACGACCACATTTATGTTAAAAACAGTGTCCACTCAAGTTTATGTGACAAAGTTTAGTTTTTGATTTCCTATTTCATTTATTCAATTGTTTGTTTTTACATTATTTTTATTTAAAATGTAAGTGCACTGCAGTGCAGACACAAAATGCAAATGAAGTGTTGAAATATGGTTAAGTTGAGCAATTTTGTGTATCACCTGTTATTAAGCTATTATATATTATTAGATGGGAGTAAAAAATCAGCCAAACATATTAGCCAACACAAGTCAACATATATTCACCATTGGCTCTACTGATTACTTAAGTATCAGTTGACCTCTACACAACTGCACTTAGCAGCTGATTTATTCCTCAAACACAAATGGAAAAGTTCCTGAACTGGTACTTATTGAGAAATTTAAGCACATTAAGGAAAACAAAAACTCCAGTACTATGTGTGCTTTTTTTTCTTTAAAAACGGTGAAGAAAAGTTGAGTAGAAGATCATTCATCACTGAGGTTTCAACCATTAGGTGCTATAAACTCATCAAGTCTACATGGCTATATTTAGCAAGGTTTTAATTATATCAACTCTCCATAGTGGTACAGCAACAACAGTGTCAAGAGGAGTCACTTCCGCCCCCTCAGTGCCTGGAGTGGCCTATGCCTTTTTAGTGTCCAAGGTCACACAAATCTATGCAGGTCCCCCTCTGTCAGTAATTACATATAGCCTGCGGAAGGAGAGACCAACAGGGAGGGAAAAGAAAAACCGCAGTATGAAGGACAATGTATGGGAGGGAGACGAAAGATAAACACATCGAGCAAAAGATGAAAAAAAATAAATAAATAAGGATTAAACAGTGCAATCCCTGAAGCTTCTCAGTGACTTGGGGGGGAAAAAATTCTAATGTGAAATTAATCTCTTATCTTGCTAAGGTAAAGATATCCATATATTAAGAAAATCCCAACATTTAAGTGTAATTAAATGTGAATAATTAAAAGAGGTAAAGTACAGAGCACTTCAGACCTCCAGAGAATAGGAGATATTACAAACTGTATTTTCTCTATAATGTTCGGGAATAACTGAAAAGATAACAGCATTAAAGTTTATTACATAGGCCTACGTGCGTTCATGAAGTAGAGTTTTCAATCACAGCTGCCCTCGGCAGACCACAATAAATAAATAAACACACCCTGCTCTTTCATACCACAACTCCCTCAGGGTTGATGGTTTGGAAAATGCATCTAAATATTAATGGCTGCAACACTACAATTTTTTATGATTTTTATTCTCCCTCTTCCTCTTTTCTTTGACTGTACAAAATATATTGTCCACTTACTGTATACTACTGGACTGCATCATACTTTATTCACTCTTATGAATTTAAGGTCATTTTGCATGACTCTTCTTTTTTTTTCTGTGCCGACAAATGCCGACACATGCAGCACACTAACCTGACCCGCACCTGTTATATACCATTCTCATCTAATCTAAATTTTATTCCCTTTTCTCTATCTCATTATTCAGATCTCATATTGTATTATTCAGCAACCTAGAATATTTCTCTTCTTGCTGCCGTGACACTTCCAATGTGGAATCAATAAAGTTCATCTTGTCTTATTGAAGAAACAGTTGAAACAAATGGAAGCTTAAAAGCAGACAGAAAGATAACTTTCTCTGCCAGTCTCAGCTGTATTTCATTTTGTTTCCATTAATGCAGCTACCTTTCATGATTAGTTTCACACCCACAATAAAAGCTGGGGATTACCACAGTTAAGAAAATGGGCCCATGCCCATCATCACTATGATGTCAAAAGCAAAACCGAAGCAATATGGTCCTATTTGTCTTTTTCAACTAACTTTCACTGACGCTTGTTCCAATTATCCAAACTGAACGGCAGGCGAGAGCCGGGGGGAAGCTGGTTCCTGTAGGCTTGAAGTCAATGTCCATGAATGTGTGATAACTCAAGGATGGCCAAGGAGCGCTTGATAAAAGCATTTGCTCCATCTGGCAAATGGAGTGCTGCCAAAAACACTAGCTGAATTTTGTCTCTGACGTTATCTGGGGACATTTTCAACAGCAAAGCAACTCAGTAGAAACAATCCAAATTATAGCGACATTTGATAAAAATAAAACCTGGGAGGGTGCTGATGATAGATGGAGCTGAAAGAATGACACATTTTCACAAAAATGTCAAAATTTTAATATCAAAAAGACCAAATTTATTGCCTGTTTTTGGTTCTGAATCAAACACTTAATAGATTTGACTTAAAGTTGAAGTGCATAACATTTTTGTGATTTTTTGTTGCTGTTATTATTCTGCCTCTGTTGGTTTTCTCTCTTTGTGAGAAGAAATTAATTGTACGCTGTGTCCTTCATCTGAAAGTGGGCTCTGTCAAGCAACACTACCAGACCTGTGTATAAAGTGGCAGAGCAGGGGCAGAAAGGCTAAGAGGTATGTACACATCAAACTGCAAAAAAAAACAACGTTTTTTGAGCAGTAGAATTCACTGCTGAAACGTTTGTGTTTTTAGTCATACTGAAACCTGTATGCAGCCATCTCACTTTAATCTACTACCTCACTGTTGTCATTGCTGAAGAATTGATCAAAATTGCGTGAATGTACGTATATGAAAGAGGTTGTGAATGTAACTGATATTTATGTTTAAAAGCTACAGGTTACAGTTTTATTAGTGTTAAAGTGGGATAGACAAAGTAAAGTATGCGTTGGATGATAAAAGTATAACTGAACATAGAAATCTACTATTTCATGTTTTTGAGGACAAATATTATATCCACATTTTTATTTCAGTGATGGGGTATTGGATATGGTCATCATTTGCAATCACAAGAGTGTTTATGAAATTCAACCTAAATACATAAATGACTTTGCTTCAGGAATTGAGGAAAAGGTTAAAGAGGAGGGGTGAGAAAGGTGAATCAATTAATGATATTGCAAAGCGTGTATGATTTTACTGGCCCTTACACTTTGATGTAATCGTCAAGGTGTTGGTATGACTTGATGTAGCTCTGAGGAAATGTCAGCAAAACTGAAAAAGGAGGGAAAGATGGAGGAAGACTGGGAGGGGGGTAAACACTGATATATAGAAGGAGATGAGGACAGCAAGGTAGGGGGTTGAGGACTGGTCAATTCGTACCTCGTATAAAAACTATATCACATCGGCCTCTTGGTGAAAGAACACGGGCCAATTAAAAGGAAAATAAATAAATAAAAAGCCCCAAGTTGCTGGGTCATCTAAAAATCATGCCTTTATATGAGAAAAGATTAAATAACTCACAGCTCTCCTGTCAAAATAAACTGAGAACAGCAGTTTAAGGAAAATGCAACTTATGTACATTTCATATAAAGCAACACTTGCATTGCTACTGAGAAAGAGTTGTAATTGCTTTGCATTTTGCATCTTCCCTAGGTCCCTTTTATATATAGCAAATTAATCATGAGAAAAATGTGTAAAACATCAATAAAATCATATTTGGTTTGCTCTTTTGAGTGCAGCTTCAGTTTAAAACTTTGAAGATTTTCACCATGGGACAAAGCTCCACTTCACATTTTGCTGTACATTCTCCCTACAGTAATGATGGAAGAAATCACTCTAACTTCGGGATAACAGGCACCATGTACTATATGTTTCAGCCATTTCACCAGTGATAAACATCACACATCTATGGTCTAAGGTGACAAAATGAATAGCAGATTGTTTCTGCACTTGAGAAAAAAGAGAAGAGTGTAACTGCACTTTGCAATTTATCCTGGTACAGATGATGCCCAAACTCAAACTGGCAATTAAGAAAACCAAACTAATTAATTGCAGCAATAAGGGAAAATTAAAAGGTCAATTTCATGGCCTTTGACTATTGACTGCCACTGAAACCAGGTGTGGGAGACACCAGACAATGAAGGGATAAGGATTGATATCTATTGGCTTAAGAACTTTTCCCCCTGGTTTGTGAAGGAGACCTCTCCCAAGTATGTTAGGGAACTTGGGTGGGTTTCACATAATAATAATAATAATAATAATACTAATAATAATAATAATGTGGTTCCTTTTTTGTTTACATGGCATCAAAATCTCAAAAGGCAAGCCATGGGAGATTTGTCCATTTGAGCCGCTGCAAAAACATAATAGCACCAGATACTCAGCAAGTCATTTCTACATCTACAAAATCCAAATGCCATCATAGACATACAAACATAATTATGGCTAGTATATTTAATTAATGCCAATAAACCTTCCTAAATATTACACACTGGGCCTTTAAGTGGTGAAAAATAAGACCAAACTTCTATTTCACCAAACTTTTAAATTTTACTCTCTGTAAACGCAGACACAGTACATAGTACACAGAAACATAACAAATGACTTAATTATGGTATTTCAGATGATGGACCATTAAGCATACTACCTGAAAAAAGCACTGTTACCCATCACAAAACAGCACTGGGGAGGCATTATATGAGCAGTCATTAATGTATACACACAAGACACACACTCTGTATACAGACTCAAACTGAGCTTGTGAGAGAGAGCAGCCATGCGGGAATACCAGGGATTGTTAGTTTTTCCATCTCCTAACTTTTCCCTCCCTTCCTCTCCATGTCTGTGGTGACAAGAGGAGATGGTGTGATTTATTCCTTTCATTCAGGAGTAATAAAAAGTGGAGCATGCTTTCTTTTGTCTTTGCCGGTGACAGAGATGCTGCAGCAAAGAATGAGGTGACTATCTTAGTGGTCATTGTCATTCATAAAGAGTGCTGGGTGCTAAAAGAGATTAAAAAGTGAAGAGAGCCCTTGCTTGCATGTCTGTGTGGAGACTGTTCATGGTGGTGTTCAGTGTTGGATTGCATAAAATGATGAAATAGTCACTGAAGCATGAAGTAATGCCACATGTTTACAAGAAATTCTACCTTTACTCAGTCACATTTGTTCTATCACCATATTTTATGTCTGTTGCTCCAAAAAATGAGCAGCTAATATTTTAGAAATTATCATTCATATATTCTTATTGCAGCATACCTGTCTCTACATCCTGGGCATAGATGTGCAGGCTGTCTGTGATTTCGGTGACAAATACTGGTCTGTAGTTGGCCACACGTTCTTTCTCCTCCGATACATGGACAACCTCCTCAACAGGTTTCTCCTCATAGTTGGCCCAGACCTATAATACAAACAAAGACAACAAGGACATGTCATTAAATGTTTTTAATAATTAGTTTCTTGAATAACTATTAAAATAAATACAAACGTGTGAAATATACAGTATGTTGCTAGGTGTATTAGTACTTACTGTTGATATATGCAGTAAGTATTAAGAATATACCTACCTCGCCTCCAAAGGGACAACTCTGGTGTTTGCAAAAAAAAAAAAAGTCTGAAGTTTGAAGGAAAATTATCCTACTTCTCACTTGAGTTATATTAGTAAATGTTTTACTGAGGAGTTATTAACCTTAAACGCTAGTTACAGGTCTTCAATAAGTCATGATGTCAATTTAGTAAACTATGTTCTATGTCCATTTTGAAGAAAATAGACAATAAAGTACAGAACATATGACTGGACACCAGTATAACAGCTGGAGACTGAATGCACATGACACCTTCTGGTTGCACAATCTCAACATGGTGCTGGCCAAATTGCAAATCTCAAGTAATCAAATTAGTTTTCCAATTACTCAATTCTTTTCAAAGTCAAACAAATGATGCCACCAGCATAGTGATTATGTCTATCAATGTTGTCTGGACTGAATTAATAAAAAGATGCTTTAAATCTAAAGACGGAGATTATCGGTATTCTATGAACAGTTACAGGTGATAGTGTCTGCTAAAATTAATGCAATTAAAACATGATACTATTTAGCAGGGTTGGAAGGTATACTAGGTCTTTGGTCACAGTTTGGCCCAAACAGGATCCATGGGACTTCACTGTGGACAAGACAGGACATTAGTTTGCCTTGTTTTTCATCTTGTGTGTAACTGTGTTATTATTGTCTTTCGTGAGACAAATTGACTCTTGTCAAGGTTCAGTCCCAGGTCAGGGTTCATGATTACAGATTAACCTCGTCGTGGTCTGAAAATGACACCAGCCTGGGAAAGAATTTAGCCAGTGAGCACTGCAGCTCATGTGAGTGCTTGTGTGTTTGTGTGCATGAAAACAGGTTACATTCTTTCTATGCTGCATCAAGGTTAGCTCTCTTCTGACTTCCCAGGAGAAACTGAGTGCTTTGCCTTAGGCCAGATATCAAACTACGTTGAGGTTAAGGTGTGTGTTTGTGGGTTTGGTTTAGGTAAAGCAATGATTTTAAACGTGGATAAACATAAGATGATCATTATGATGTGAGTGAGATAATCAACTCTATGCACATGAATCGCTGGAAAGGGGAGTGAAGGAGATACAGGGAGCAAAGATGGGTGGAGAACTCAAAAGTCAAAAAGTACAAATGAGTTTTATGCCAATCCAATATTTTTGTGCTGCAGCAACAACAGCAGCAGCACAGCTTGTTACCATTCACTTCTCCAGGCTAAGTATTTACTTTTAAAGGTTATATAAAAAGATGAAAAAGGGAGACAGATTTTTTTTTAACAGTGTGGAGATCTTAGCCAATTAGAATGTGGCTAATTATTTAACTGCATAGTATCATGGAGATAATTAGATTAGCTAGTTTTAATGTAATTTCTTCACTCTTGCTCATCTGCAGAGCTACACTAGTTTTTAGGCTAAGATAATCATACCCAAGGCTTTTTTCTTAATGTGCTGGCTTTTCAGCATGCTTATTAGATTATCTTTTTTCCTCAATAATGTAGTAATGTACAGCGAGGCCAGAATTTGGTGAAGAAAATGTTTCCCTCTGTTACCTATGAAATAAGTAACAAAAGGCAGGGTCGCTCTACTAACTACATTTAATTATTCATCCCACAAATACTGCGTGTGCACACACAGGAAACAGGATTGAAGGGAAGAGTGCATATATATATATATATATATATATATACGTATATATATACGCATATGGTTGTGCGTCATATATATATATATATATATATATATAGAGAGAGAGAGAGAGACAGAGAGAGACACACACACAACCATATGCATGTATTATATGCACATTCACAAACCCTGGTATATAAAGTGGGTGGTAATAAACATGCCCTCCACATTGCAATTGAACTGACATTGCTCAGCTTTTAATCAAACCTGCAGCACCAATTAGGGCTGACAAAGATTAGAATGTCAGCATTCATTAGCCTGGAGGCCATCACTGTGGCACATTTAGGCGGTAACAAATGGGTGGCTTTATTGTGAGACTGGACACCATGGCCACAAGTTTTCCTACTGACCTCTTACTTTGTGAATGTGGATGTCACAGCAACAAGAGATTGAGGTGATTAATAGGGTCTTTTAGTGTTTTAAAAGTGTCTCTATTATCTTTGATCTGTTTTCTTGTTTGTCATGTCACCATGCATGGTTTCTTATGTGCTGTGTCTTATTGTGCAAGGCGAGGTTGGGTTTTTAGCAATGGTGCAAATGTACATTCTTGGCTCTTTATTTACTCTACCAAGTTCTGTCTTAGTAGAGGGACAGTTGTAAACTTTCTATTTGTTGTCTATGGCAACCAAAATGAGTTGGGTTTTTTTTTTTTCTTTCCATGATGATTGTTAAGCAGTGTGTGCATCTAATAACATCTAATGTTACTGCCAACCTTTATGGCAGGTTTCAAATGAAAATTACTGCTGCTGCTTCTACTCTCTTTGAAGCTATGTGCACAAAAAAGAGGCTAAAATTGCATGAATACAGGAGGTGTATAATTTGAGCAGCATGCTAGAAGAACACGAGCAGCAGCAGCAGCAGCTCTCTATCTGTGTCTGGACAGGATACGTTTAGGCAGTGTACTGTGTGTGGATCATGTAAAATTGAGGAAAATGCTCTTGAACCATGGTTCTCAAACTGTGGAATGTGTACCACCAGTGGTAGGCCAGCTTCCTCTGTTGGTACTTAATAATATATTAAATATAATCAGTCACCTTATCTCTTGGCTATGTCAGTGTCTGAAATATATGTGAAGAAGAGGATGATGATGAGAGAGCAAATTATTGAAAATAAATTTGCCTCCTGTTAAAAGTCTGTAGCTGACTTTGCTCGGCTTATTTACACCACTGTATTTAACATTTGCGATAAGAGTGTTACTTTCAGAGCTCAATGTTTTCGTAGGAGTTACTTATAGGTATAAAAAGTTTAAGAAATACTGCTCTAGAAGTATAAGAATAACCTTCTGGTCATGTGAGGGAAACGCACCTTTATGTGTAGATTACAAAAAATAAAACAAAGAGACATAATTGTGTCAGTCTTCTTTTGGCTTCTTACTTAAGAGGTCGCCACAGCAGATTATCTTCCTCAATCTTGTCCTCTCCCTTGTGTCCCTTCTGTTACACCAACTGTCCTCATATCCTCCATCCATGAACCTTCTCTGTGGTCTCTCTTTTCCTCCTGCCCACAGCTCCAACATCCTTTGTCCAGTATAATCACCATCCCATCAACACCATCAACCTTGCCTCTTACTTTATTTTCAAGATTTTAACAAAGACGCTGTTGTTAATCCACTTCACAGATTCTAATTCCAGGAGATAGTAACATGAAAAACAGTAATGGCTGTAATGGTTGTAGTTTTGTCAAATACTGAGTTTCCCATTCACCTACGATGTACGCGGTGGTAGATTGTAGAAAATCATATACACAAGTTAGAGTTAGGGTTCCAGCCTGGCTTGAGCATTGCAGGAAGCTGCAAACTCACTCCCATGTGCAGGAGAGGTTTAAGAAAATGTCTGAAAGGACTTTTGCAGACATTTGTGTTCTCACATATGGCCCATTGGGACAATTTCTGAAAAATGTCCAGACTGCAGAGTGCAGGTCTGAAAGTAGCTTTATTGTAAAAGCTATAACAGATGCATTTCACACTCTTGTACTCTGTGACTGAGACTACAGTGACAGTGTGATATCAGCCCCATGAAGAGCAGGTTTTGTCTCATCTCAGAGTACACTATTAGAAATAGTATAGTTTTATCTCACATAAGCCACAAATAAATGAACCCACACAGATGTGCACAGGGGCACATACACACACACAAGCACACACTGCCCAGGGCTGATGACCTTCTGTGAGCAGCCAACCATCCTGTTTGTTCCACTTCACTGCAGGTATATGACTTCTGCTTCTGCCGCTGCTGCTCTGCAACTGCAAGCAGAGACTAAAGCCACTAAGCTGCCAGAGAGAATGATAGAGGCAAAGAGGAGAGGGAGTGAGAGGAGAGGAGAGGAGAGGAGAGGAGAGGAGAGGAGAGGAGAGGAGAGGAGAAAAAGAAAGGCCGGCCATTAAGCTTGGGCTGAAAGGACAACTCTTCCCAATAATGGGGGCCGAGCAGGGAAAGATGGCAGGTTAAGCTGACCTTCACAACTCCTGAATGACAAAACACACTTACAGCCAAGTGTCTGACAAGTGAGTCCAGTTGAGTTTACACGTTGGCAGTGTTTTGCTATCAAAATAACTATCAAAACATACAAAACCCAATGGCTGAAAGACGTCTTCAAGCATGTGTGTTTTTTAGGAATAGTTTGTTACCATTTCTATTTTAGAAAATCAGTTTTCCATCTTCTTTTCCTCAAACATTCATTCGACTTAATCTTCTATTATCTTAGACAGTTTTGATGGCTCAACATCAATAATCCAAGTTTTAGTTAATCATTTTATTATGTCAGTCTTTTAAAGCAAAAAATGAATGTCATTTAATATTTTTAAAATAAATATCATAGTTTAGGAAACAAATAACCACTCTCATACACATCATGGGAAACTTTGTTAGAAAAATGGCAATTGAATGTTTTAATAAATTTAAAAGCAAAATGATTTTTGCAGTAATTCTCTGGTGTCTCTGCCAGGAAAAAGAAAAAGTCTTACTTTCCCCACACCAAATACATTGCTGATGGAAGAGAAGCTCTTTCATATTCCGTAAGTTCATCTCTGCTTTTTTTGGAGAGTCAAGTGGTCCACTTATTAGCTTAGAGCTGATTTGTGTAAATATTTCTAATTCGATGAAGAGCGTAGCAGCCTCCAAAGACTTAGCAATGGTGCTACATTCATAGATTTACACACACAGGCACAGGTGGATGAAAACAGACAGAGTGATGATGGAACCTACACAAGGAGCCAGAAAGAGAGGGCGAGTGCTGGTTTGAAGCTTGAACACTGATTAAAGGAGGCAGTGTGTCAATTCTTGTAGTCTGTGTGCATGTGTGTGTGAAGGTAGAGACAAAATTGCAAGTGAATGTACACATTAGGGCAAATGCCAAAATTTGAAAGAGAAGGCCAAAAGACATAGGACTTAAAACAATCTTGATGGAAAAAGAAAACTGCAAAATTGTTTAACAGTAAACAGGTTCAATCTCTTTTCAACTAAAATCACTACAGAAAAGAACATTGCAAAAACCCATCTACCATGGTACACTCAGAATAAAGAGTTTGTTCAAAAGAACACCGTGATCACCACTTGTAATATTCACAATTCTTCATTAACCTGTCTTCACATATTGTCCTCGCACAGATAAAGCATTTGACAGCTGCAGTTTGCATAAGTTGCTGGTTTCTGATTCAAACACACCTCAGTGGCTAAGGTTAACTCTGCCCTTGCAACTGGTGGCAAACTTTGTAAATCTGAATCAACACATCTATTGTAAACTATATGTAGCACACAAGTTAGATGAAAAAAAAGCTGTAAATTGTAGTGTCTTCTCCTCTTACATGGAACTTTGATTGTTCATTCATTACCCAATCACACTTGGAGAATGATTTAAATCAGTCGGAGCATTTTATTCATAAGAGTGCACATTGTAAATCAATTTAGCCCCTATTATATCTTTGATGAATCCCCTTTAGAGAGAATGGTTCATTCAATTCAATCGGAGCACATTTTTGTCTTTTGGTCTCTCTGTGCAAACATCAAAAGGCTCAAATCTTAACATATGAATATAATGTCAACTCATTTAGTTGTGATTTAATTGTTTCAATGGTAGATTTAGTGAGCGTTACTCAAAAAAAAACAACAAATCAAAAGATGGTAACACAGATTCAGAAGATTTAGAAAAGAATACGCTTAAAAATGAATTGCCTGACATGCTTTTGCTCTAAATACCGAAAAACTTTTTGCTACGTGGTTAAACCTAACATTGTCATCAGAAAAATATAAACAGTAGTATACACAAAAATGGTGTGCTGAACTTAACTGCTGGAAAACAACATTTATAACTGATAATTTACATAATATATCATTCTAAATGTAACCCTAAACTATGGTATAGAACAAGAGGAAGATATATAGTAAGTAAAATGCTGCATAGGCATCACATTAATAATTAGAAAGGTTGGTGAGGCAGAAAAGGTCGATGACCTTGGATTTCCTATTAAATGATGTTGTCTATTGTGACCAAGACATTAGAGATGGAGGATGATCAACACAATGGACAATTCACTCAGAGGCATTCTGCCTCATCACGGATGAGACCTCAAGTTCAAATCCTGAAGGGGTAATTTCACATTTGTTTAAGTAAGCACCATATTTAAGGTGGAGAATAAGTAAAGATAATTTAATCCTGTTATTGAAATCAAAACTAAGAATAATTTCACCTTTCAACTATCAAGGTCATAAGACTGTAGTGTTAAGACAACTAAAAAAAGATTTTGGGATCTTTATACTTTTTATTAGTGTTATATAATTGTCTAAACTGTATCCAGTACAACTATGAGACTAATAGACAGGATGAGTCAGACTTCACCTCCAAATTATTTGTAATTTCATTTTGTTTATTTAAGTCACTGTTGATGTTGATTGTTTATAAAGAGAGTGAAACACTAAAAGATTATGAGCACTTAAGCAGGGCAGCTTGATCAATTGGTTGTTAAAAATGGTAAGTGATAACAATGACATGACTCCAGTGATAAACATTTTTTAAGGATCAGAGCAGTGCTGAAGTTATTTACTAAGGCCAATGTCATGAGGGCTATCAATGAAAAATAAATGCAAATGTATATTAATATTCAAATCAAGAATCTCTATTCTTTCCTTGTTCTTGCTTTAAAGCCATTATGACCACAGTAAGAGGTTGATGTGAGGTGAATCCTTGCAGATGATAAAGACGGAACAAATTTGACAGATGTGCTCATCAGGGCTGATTTATTAAATGTTTTAGAGTTTGTGTGATATACAATAATCACAATGTACAGTAGGTGACAAAAACTTCACTGCTCTTGATAGGATGGTAGGTTTAGTGATACATGTTTGTGTTTGAAAAGACGTTACCCCCATACAACTGCCTATGCCTCTAAAGAGGCAGCCTGCAAGGTTAAGAGGGGTTGTTGATGGAATATTAACATGGTTGGCTCATCTATAATGATAGGACAACTAAGAAGGGCTGGGGAAACAGGAAAAAAATGATTAACTGGATGCAGGCAGGACAAGCTTTCCTCATCACTGCTTCCATGCTGTCCTCATATTCAGATATAATGCATGACGGTCTTGCATCGTAAAAAAACATGCACAGTAGAAAAAAAAGAAATCACCCAAGGATGTGCACATAAGCACAGTTATGGCCTTGGGAAGTGTTAGTCCAGGTTGAGCTACAGAGTAATAGCAACATTGTTCCTGCCACAGTGGGCCAATATAATGTGACTCTCATATGACATCTGCAAGGCCAAATATGTGGATATAATAACAGGACATGTCAGCTGCAAACAGACCTGTATGACAAGCTGTAAAAATGGAAATCTACAACAGCAGTATATCATGTTTATTACAACAGCAATTGGTTTAACGCATCAAACACTGAATTCAAGGGGCAATAGTTTTCCATAATATTCTTGGGTTTACTGCATATTTAAAATATACCGTATTAAGAGTTTGCAGTATCTACAAAATATTTGAGCACAAGCAAGAATCTGAGTTGCATCTCTGCCAGTATCTAAGCTTCAACAGTGATCAATACGTCTTTTTTTTTTTTTTAAATCAATCACGGTGGACTGCTTGCCAATAGAGAGGTCAGAATAGAGGTTTTTAGGTTTCCTGATGTGCTGCCAGCAAAGAAAGCAGCTGCAGCAGGATTAGAGGCAAGATTTAGACCCAAAAGAAAGCAAATATTTCAGTATTCTAACATCAAAGCCAAAAATTGAACTGTAACTGTCGCCACTATCATAGTTAAGACTTACAGATCCAAGAGAAAAGAAGAAACAAAAGAAATAATAGCTATGATATAAATACCTTACAAACATGGGATGCAGGGCTAAGACAGCTCTACATTCAAGCTGAGACAATAAGGACTGTGGAATTCAGTCATAAATCATATACAAATATATTGAATTCCTTTGAATGGAAGTCTGTAGTAAAAAGGGGTCTAATTCTCAGTTAATTTAGAATGTCAGTACATTTTTCTGAGGACTGACTTGCTAGATTTTAGGTCTACTTTTATAAATTATGTTCCAATTTATAGGAAGACAGGCAATAAATCACTTCAGATATGAGTGGACAGCAATGTGATTGACAACTAGTATCATCCAAAAGGTGGATTTCCAATTGTAAAACCTTAGTATGGAACTGGTCAAGAACACCTGATCACACATCTCGAGGCTTAAAACAGGAGTTCCAATGAGCTGGAATATATATATATATATATATATAAATATAAAGGTGGTTACATTTGTGGCCAAACTACACTCAGGGGATAGAGTGGAATGCAGAAGAGGAATAGAGGAATGAGTCTCTTCGATGTGGTTACTTAGCAGATAAATTATGCATTAAAACGGCACAGGTGGTGGGGGACAGGGTTTTTAGAGGACAGGGGGAAGCTGAGTAGCTGGGGAATTCACAACAGAAACAGGAGAAAAAGCGAATGGGTGAAGGGGAAGGAGAAAAGTAGAGTTACACGCTAGCTTCATATCACAGCCAACAGATGTTCTGTCATCAAAGAGGTGCCAAGCAAGTGGCGAGGCAGCTCAACCACAGCTTACATGGAAAATATGACCCCCTCCTATGATGCTATATGCACATAGTCCAGGGCTTGAACACAACCTGAGGCTATCATGGTGGCAACTTGTTACACTTATAAAGTGACACAAATTCATCCACTTAGACGTAAGTTTGTGTGTTGGGAGAAGGTCAAGAAGGTCTAGAAGGTGGGAGAAGGTCTGTCAGTGATAGCTGCTAACTTGTACCTGACTGAGATTGATGGTAGTACATGTGCATGTGAGGGGCATGGCATTACCATGGAAACAGGACATGTGAGTGAACATGCAATTGGGGTGATGCATGCTCACACAAATCTACACCTGGTTCAGTGATCCTCATGGGTGCCATCTGACTCATCTGGTATGGAGAACCAGACAATGGACAGTTCACACAAACACATACATGTGTGCAAACATTGGAGGCAGACGCTGCATGCAGTTCCTTATGCAGCCTCTGCCTCCAGGGACAACGTAGTATGTGCGTATATGTTTGCACAAATGTGCCTAGTGTGAAGTGTTTTTTTTTGTCTGTGATCAAGCCAGGCAAGATTAGCGCTGGGGAATAAGCATGTAATTAAAGCCGACCAGCTGCAAATGCAAGGGAACACGATACAGATACTCAATCTTAAAATGGCGTCTACGGACACAGAGGAAAAAGAGGGAGAGAGGGAAAATAATTAATTTGCGGCCAAAACAAACACTTTGTCCGAATGTTTATTATAATAACACTGATATAAAAAAAATGAGTGTGCAGACACACACTGGCCGCAGTAAAGGTTCGACTTGTGTTTGATTACCATTTGTTTGTCCTGAACTGATTTAGAATTTATAACTATAATCTAACAGATGATTTCCTGCTCACACTGTCTCTCACATTTGTTCCATGTTGATTCCAGCTCTTCTCATGACCTTGATGAAAAATTGGAGAAATTCTCTCTCTTTCTACACATACGCCCACAAACCAAATAAGCCCATGGCTAAACACCACCCACAATGAAAAGGGGATACAATTAACTGTGAATACAGAGCATTTCAGCACAGTCCCTTACAAATTAACTGAAGAAGAGTATGATCTGTAAGAGCACACTCTCCGTTCGATCACTGTAAATATAGAAGAGAAAAAGAAAAGAGTGGGTGTAAAGTAGAATGATTAAGATATAGGACTGCCTAAATGCTACAATGCATGAGTATGTAATAAAAAGACAATTAATCTACTTTTTAATTACCACGCCATTTTGTCCCTGATTGCCATAGTGTTTCCATGACAACTGGTTTTCCAGGATGATGTTATTGCTCTTTTTTTTCCACTGCTAAGGACAACTGATCATACCTTTGAGTACATTGTCTTTCCACTCCTGCTTTCATTATTTAAAAAGAAACTAATATGGGTATGAGAAGTAAGGAACCATGGAGGCAGGAAAGAAAAGATGTTGGGATTAAGGAAATGGAAGAGATGCAGGATAACACAGTGACAGAGAGGTTAATATGGGTTTGTCCACGGTGAGGAACAGCAATGGAAAGCAAAAACAGGAGAGAGAACAAGAAGGGAAATAAGGAAATTAAGGGGGAAGGGTGAGTGTGAGGAGAGGAAATTTCACAATATTATCACCACATATTTCCATATTACACTGACAGTTTGAAATTATTTAAGGGTGTGATGTTGAGACTAACTGATTCTCAGTTTGAGAAACAACTCGGCTAAATAGCATATTAGTAGGTGGGACTGTTAGGCATAATTATGTTAATACAAACTAATATATTAAATAAGTTCTATAATTAACAGAGCTATAAAAGCACATTTTTCATCATATTTCTAATGTACGTGAATGCTCTACGTTGAAACTATCACATATTTAAGAGATTGTCATTGATGATTGGCAGTTCGAGCACATGACTATTCGCCTATTGTAATTTGAAACAAATTTATTATTTAGACCAAAACCAGGCCAGCAGAAAAAGATATCATCTGTAGAAAGTATGAAAAAATGTCGGGAGCTACAGAGAAAGTGTTACTGAGAAATGGAAATTCAGAAATGACGAGAGCCAGTTTATATAACTGTCTGTCCCTGAGGCATGAGAGAGTAAAAAAATAGTCCCAGTACAACAGAGCGATCCCATTCTCTAGATGTAGTGTTTTCTGTAGGCGAGTCGTCGGGACACTAAGCAAAATAAAAGTGGACTGACCTAAATTAGACACATAGCTTAAGCATTCTTTGTGAATCCTTTTTTTTAAAAAAGTAAAAAAAAATAGATCTTTACAGTAAAATATGTGGCACTGGTAGTTTTTCATATACATTGCTTCCATGTTAAAAAGAAACTTTGTTTCCATGACAGTTAATATCCTCCAAACTACCACTAAAAATGCACATGGTATGAGTTGTCATTATTTTTGAAAAATAAAACCAGGAGTGAGAAGATGTACTGTAAATGTTACTGAAGGTAAATGTTATCAATAAATGATTTTCTTTAATCTCTGGAAGGCGAAAGCAAACGATGCGATTAATGCTAACTGTCCATCAAAATACTATGATGACGAACCATGACAGAATAAATAATTTGTTCATTCGTTCCTCCTTCCACATCACCATACTCGAAGTAGCATTTTTTAAAAAAGCCTAAAACGTTGGTTTTGTGGTGGTAATGGGAACCTGCAGTACACTGGTGTTGTATAGCTTCACAACATATTTTATTTTGTCGGGCAGTGTGACAATCTCAAGATTTTTATTTCATGAGTGTAAGAAGCCACAGAAGACACTAAAATATAATTCTCAAAAATAAAACCTGAAATGACAGGTACAGGCCTCCACAGTTTGGAGAGATGTGGTTCCTATCATCCCTATGTGTGACACTCTACCAAGCATAATACAAAACCCTGCAAACACAGAAATTTAGTACTTTGATACCCAGTAACTGCTTTCAATGTCTACTTTATCAGGAATCCACTCTGAGACAAATAAGCAGGAGGAAAAAAAGTGTAATTCAGACAAACTACAGGGACCTAAACTGCTTTTGGGTGCTCTCGTAAGAAGGTGCACTTCCAAGAGGAGCCATTAAAGACCAGAAGGCAGGAAAGAAAGAAAGACCGCATCAATGAAACAATCCACTACGCATTCTCATCACATTATGAACACATTAGAGCACATGTGAGCTAAGAGTAATAAAGTAAATGCCTAATTCAGGGTCTTACATTTGGAAAAGGGAATGAGGGAGCTTAAACAAAAAGAAAGTGGAATGTGGAAAGTGAGAGAAATTTAATTAAAGTCAAGATGGGAAATGAGAAAGGTGAGGACGAAACTGTGCAGGTACAATGATAAGAAACAACGAGGGAGAACAGAGCAATGAAACTCATAAAACAAACAGAGAGAAAGAATATGCAAATGTTGATGAGGCATTAGCATCCACACTGACTACAAGCTTCTTCTCATTCTGTCTGGTTTCAGGTAAAGTGACATGAACAGCCTCAACTGAGGCAAGGCTGGGAGAACCTGCACAATAGCAGTAGCAGCAGCAACAACAATAACACTCATTTATAATAACAGCTATTTGGGAAGGTTAAGGGTGTCAGAAGAAACTAGCCCATATCAGAGCCCTTGTAGTTGACACAGCCTAATTTTAATGCCTCGGAAATAATAAAATTGCATTTCATTAACTGAGAAAAGGTTTGAAGGTCCCAACCAGCAGAGACAACATTTAAATGGCACCCTGAATAAACAAATATGTAGCACTACTACACAGCAGAGACAAGCAAGGGAAGCAAGGAAGAGGGGAAAAAAAGGTGGGGTATTTCACTGCCGACCCATATTAAATGGAGTTAAGTGTGGCTCCGAGCAGTGGCCCTAAAAATGTCAAAGTGTATGCAAATAACTAACTTGCTTTTCTGATTTTAAGTGCAGACACAGCTCGTATGCACTGCTTCCTTTCTCCCCCTGATTACCCAGGGATGATTAGAGAGGGGCCTTGAAGCGGGGAAAGATGAGAGGGATGAAATGTTTTCACAGCATCTGCTTGATGACTCCAAAACCACATAAATGTCAGTTATCTTGTGGAAATAATGTCATTACTGCTTTTAGCCATAATGGATCTTCACATGACTGGTGTGACTCATGCATCATGACCAGAATGTCTATGATGGAAGCTGCAAGGTCAAAGGAATGTCACAGTAGAAACTAAGTCCAATGAATGTATTCTTCAAAAGCTGTGTGTGTGACTTTTATTGTTGATAATATACTACCTGTCTTTTTTTGTCTTCATGGTAAAGATATAAAATATCTGTACTGTGATTATATACTGAATTTTTGTCCTATGATCTAAAGCTTCTGTGGCATGTATTTTGTGTTCTAATATAGGTAAAAAGCATGTGGCCACCACCAGTCCTCAGTAAACCAAGTGGAAAAGTGTCTCCTTACAGTGTCCAAATTAGAGAACAAACACTATGCCAGCCAAACTCCAGTGAGTGCATGTCCTTCACACTCACTTTCATCAGCAGAGATTGGGGAAAAATTGGGGCAGAGTAGGAGGAGGAAGAGAGAAAAAAGAAGGATGGAAAGCCCCAAGATGAAAGAAAAAAGAGAGGGATGGAAAAAAACAGGCATGAGAGACCTGAGGGTTTGTGTTTTTCTGTTGAGGGTGGCATAGCTGAACATGTGTTAATCTGCCATATTGCAACATACAATGTCATATCACATTGTTTACTCTGCCAGTGTTTCACCTCCTCTCACTCTTTTCAGCCCACAGCCCCTTCATCCCAGAAACAGAGTGGAAGGATAAGGGAGGTGAGGGAGGGGGTTGGAGGGACTGACAGAGTTATTTCTGCACTGATGAACCAGAGGCAGCCGCAAACCTGCCCCACTAGACCTCTACTAAGAGCCTACAAGAATTCTGTGCATGAATGGGGAAGGCAGAGTACAAGGCCAAGAACATACAGACAAATGCATACAAACAAACATGCAGGATCATATATTTAACAGTAAAGATGCAAGTAAAAGGAATGTCACACAAACAAAATGACAAAGATCACTCTGCAGCAACAACAAAGCAATACACAGTACACAGACAGAAAATGTTGCACTAAACAAAAAGGCTGACTTCCTGTTTATATGCTTCATCAAGTAGAACATTTCATGAGGGTGTGGGCGTCTGTGTGTTCCTTGAAACTGTGCTTGTGTCCTCGTGGCTGGATGCATTTTTCAGAGGACACTTTCAAAGTCAGCGTGTAATCCTGCAATCTCATGTAAATGTATAATTCAGTGCGCAGAAGATGAGACTGCAGAAACAGGCTCACTTCGATGAGTAGATTTTAGTTTCTCGCTCTTCAAAACATGTTTTGCATGTGCCACTTTGCTGATGAATGTGTATTGCATGACATGGACACGGCAGTCCTAGTCTGATTAAGATAAAGACAGACTGATATGTATGCATGTGTATTCATATGAGTGTGAGTGGAGCTGACAGACTGCTAAATTTGCAGCTTGAAACTGGGGGAAAGGGAGGATGAAGACAGACAGAGCAAACTGGGGGCTGGAGTGTAAATAAAACACACATCACTGTGTCCAATGATCTTTTTTGTCTTTCTGTCGCTCTGCCTCGGGGCACTGAGGGTCCAGCTTGCTGTCTACAGTGGGAAGAGTGTCCCCAGAGAACATATGCATGTTTATGTCTGAGGCTGCACTCTTGGAGTGCACATGCCCAGAGTTTGTTTGAGTAAGCAAGAAAGAGATGGTGTGTGCACATGTGGCGCCTCCCTCCATCTGCACCCACATTTGTGTGTGAGTGCAGATGTGTACACGCTGCACTGAGAATCATATTATGTAATCTTTTAGCCTTATGAAAAAGCCTATGTCAGCTCTTTGCTTTTGTGTGGTCGGTAGTTCATTTGTGCACACAAGCTCAGAGGAAAGATGAAGGCTGGAGTAAACACGCATGCAAATAGACACAAACATGACTGGGAGTCCTCTCTTGCCAACAAACCCTGCAACCATTATCCTGCTTGTGTTTTGAGACATTTGGCAAAGAGCCCAAACATTCTCTAAGTGAATGTTTATTTCAGCATTGGACAGGGTCTCCTGTGCCACTCATCTAAAAGGTGGAAGTTTTAGTAGTGTGGCATTGCTCAGCACTAAAAAGTGTTCTTTAAGTCAGATTAGTTTTCAAAGCTCTGTTGCGAACCATTTAGGAGGGTTTATTGACAGTAACTGTTTAAGGGTATAATTGCTCTAAAAAATAGTTAGGTTTCCAAGTCTATGAATAAGCCCTTTGCATATAGTTTACTTCTCACTTTGCGGAAGCTGTCATCCTGCGCAGCTTTAAATACACTAGCATAGGATTTTACTTTTAATTAACAGACAAAGATTAATTTATCATTAATTTTTGATGCAAACCTCTTACAGTTATATTGGTTGATAAAATCATATCTAGATATTGTGCTGTAGTTTGAAACCAATGCAAACTACTAATAGTGTTGTGGTATCACAGTGGAGCAACAAGTTCAGGTGCTTGAGGCATATTCATTAGACTGCAACAGATATTTTTCTAAGAATATCAGTTGGCTTGTGCTGCAGAGAAATTGCTCAGTGCTAGGTTCTGTTTTATTATGTTATTTCATCATCATTATCATCATTATTATCATCAGTAGTGGTAGTAGATTCTTTAAAACATTTTTTTTTTAAAGATTTGGCCTCAGCAGGCAGGGAACTGCCACGCCATGAGTCAACTGTGACGGCCTACTCACAGTTACAACATTGTATTCTAAAGAGCCAAAACACGAGTGCTAATTTTAGTAATGATTTAGTTGCTGATTGTGCTGCACTATGTAATACTGAGGATGATACATTCAGAACACAAGACTAGCACTGATACACTGGCAATGGGTGAAGTGATGTACTGTGACTTTTGGCACAGTTTTAGCCATTCATGTCCCAGAGGGGAAAACGTAATGCAAATCACCACTGACATAACCCTTCTCCTGATGCTCCATCTTTAAAATGGCTGAGAAAATGTTGCAGCCGACACCATTTCATTCACCCATTATTTTTTATTGTATTTCAAAAGGACCTTCAAATACATATTCTTTTAAACCGTCAGGTAAAGCAACCATGTTTACTAGACAGGAAAATTTACCATTAAAAGACACACATCTGCAAAATACATTATTCAACCCAGGAATTAATAGGTACAATAACTGTTTGAATAACTTTAAATGCTTAATTGATTAGCAATTGTCAACTATTTTGAAAAAATATTATTCTCTCATTTTCTGACTTTTCATAGACCAAAAACCTAATTGTTTAATTATGAAGATAAGTGACAGATTAATCGATTATGAAAATAATCATTACTCACACTGAATAAGGTAAGTATGGGACTGCTGAAAGAAAGAAAAACAGGAACTGACCAAAAAGGAAAGTCAAACTCAAAATAAGTCTTGGCAGAAGTCCACATTTTACTAAATTAAGGTGAAAGTGTTCTGGACTTGGCACTATATAATGAGAGAAAGTGCCTTTCCCTTTTATTTAGAATTCCTCAATACAAAGCCTCCCAACAAACTGCTCTGAAACTGTTCCAAAAAGCAATTGAGAAAATGCAAACATGCTGCGCATTGTTGTGACCCTGACAATGAAACCAAACCTGCAAGGATATAGTAGATGATATTAAATTATTATTATTTTCTCTGTTTAATATGCTAAAACCACAAGGGATTGACTTAATACTGTGAGCACTACAGAGTATGAGTTCATGTTGTCTAATTTCAGTACACGAGAGCAAATATTTAGTGCTGCAAGATCAGTGGGTGGCAGTGATTTATCCAATAGCTGAAAGCAGCAGAAAAAGATGCAGAAGAGACTGAAGTACACAGTGAGTAAGTGCAATGGTAAACTAAAAGCTGTCACCATTGTGGTTACACAAGCCAACACCTGCAGGTACTGTTGAGTACCAGTGCTAAGATGCAGGTCCCCTTATTTGTGATATATTGATTAAAATGCAAAAAGTAACCAATGCTTCTGGTTCTTCAGAAATCTTCAGGCAAGAACTAAAACCAAACTAGCAAAATAATTGGTCTCGGTGATAATTTTTTGTTCAATTTATATTGTTATTTTACTCACAGCATTCATAGATGAGCTTGGCATTTTTGTGCGACATTGTCTGATAACTGCTGGTTAACTGATAACTGGTTATTTCACCATGAGGCCATTAATAATGTGAAAGAAAAAAAAAAGAAAAAAGATTGCATCCCTGAAAGCATTTCAATGGCTTCAGGGTTTAAGGAAGCAGTGAGCATGATATTAATAGAAAAGAGACTGTCATCCATGGAAACCCAACAAGGCTGCTCGTAAGAAATTGTACACAGACCACAGAAGACTGGGACTCAACACGCTACATGCATAAGAGAGATCGGTTCTTCACTCAACAACTCATGCTTTTTGTTTACTCTACATCTATTGAATGTGAATTGTTCCAGCTGAAACATACAACATCATGTCGATTGTCATAGAAATCTTATTATTAGAACGGAACAAAATGCTAACCATAGCTAAGCCTTGAGAGAGAACCAGTGCACTAAAGGTTAACTTACTCCAGCTTAAACTGAGACTCATAAGCCTATTAGCTTTGCTAAATGCCCAAATATCTTGATTCATCCACAGCATTTTGCTGTTTAGCCAGGTGTGTGATGTGCTGACTGCTGAGAAGGCACAGATGTGATGGGTGGACAGGTAGATGTTGCTTTTTGCAAACTTCGAAAAAATTAACAAATCACATAAGAGAACGTAAGTGAGGACTTCCGATTTGTTGTTTGGATGTTGACTTACAAAGGCAAGCCACTTGAGGAGCTTGACTCAGAGGTAGCTGAAGTGAAATACAGATCTGGACATTTCAACGTACCATTACAACAGTTACAGTGTTTGTCAGACAGTCACAGCAATCAACGTGCTATGATTTGCTTTGTAGTACAAAACCAGTTGATTTGAGTCACGTAATAAGGTAAACTTGTGTACAGACCCCTGCATGGGTGAAAGAACAATCGAATCGGCTGGAATTGCAAGTCTGGTTTCCACCCCCAAAAAGAGGGGGCTGAAACAAGATTATGTACTTCAATCAGGCTCTGCCAAGGACATGTCAACAAGCTCAATGTCAAAATGATTGTGCTTCAAGTACTTTGACGAATGGTGTTGATTGACAGGTCAAGTATAAGGAAAGGCAGCACCGGATTTTGAATTTCATGCTGTTACTCTCTAAAAAGTACAAGTGATGTAGGTGTCTTACTCACTGTGACCACAGAGCAAGCTACGGAAACAACTGCCCTGCACCATCCAAAACTGTAGAGCAGCTTAAGCTATGTCACAGGGCATTTGACAAGAGATTAATCCAGTTAATCAGAAGGGATTCCAAGATGATTAGTTGAAGGAGGATGAAAGAAAATAGAGGGGGAACAAGTGAAGACAGTGAGCATAAGGATGCAGGAAGAGATTAAAAGAATGAGTGCACTGTGAAGAGGGCTGAGTGGAATTGAAGGAAAGGGGCTGGAAGTGATGAAAGGAAGGGAGTCCTGTGACATGAAATATCTTTATCATGGAATGTCACACCATCTTTTGTTCTTTCTTTCTCTTCTTCCCCTATTTTCCATCTTCCTGTCTCCACTCAAAGACCCATTGGAGTGCATTAATCTCTTTCAAGGTTGGATAATCACAGCAAGAAAAAAAAGAGCTTGGTCAACAGAAAGCACTCTTTTTATTATTGAGGGTCAAATGGTGAATTACCTTTTCTGAACTATCCCACTCCAATTACTAGCAGGTTCCTTTCATCTGACAACTAACCTGCTGTTGTTGTTTTTCTTTTTATTTTGGTTTATTTTGTTTTTCTGGCACATCTGGATTTATAACAAAAAGAAACCATAATCTAATACCATTCAGTACTAGAGAGAGAAGAGTAGACGCAGAGAAAAAAACATGAGTACATTTACTTCCTTTTCATTGGACCAACTCTTCATTTCAAAGTATTTTATTTAATGTTTTGTCTTTGAGTTGGGGAAAAATCCCTTGAGCCTCACTCAAATATTGACAAACCACACCACTTGGGCTTAAGGTAACTTCACTGAAAGATACAGCCAATGTCTCTCTAGTCAAACTCTCAGCTCCCAATCCACTCTGAAACAAACTGCTGCTATCTTGTCAAATTTATTTCTCTCATCTGAAGCATGGGAATACTGGAACATCATATGAATAGCTGCAATGAGCTGTCTTATATTATAGTGACAGACTACACTGTTTTTGCAGCAGCTCTTGTTTACAGAGATGCCGGCTAAGCAAGAATTAGTTTCTCTACCCCTAGGAGGATCCAAATATTCATAAGAATATGCTGCAAAACTAACCCTAACCCTAACCCAGGAGATTTAAGATATTAATAATAATCATAATAATAAACTTTATTTGTATAGCGCTTTTCTTAAGAAATGTCACAGTGCTAAACAGACCAAACCAGCCAAATCAAATATTACAAGGCTTCTTGCCTTGTAATATTTGATTTGGAGAGATGAGAGACAGGCAAAAAGGAGAGATGAGAGACAGATACAACAAAATGTCAACAAACAAACAAACAATACAAAAAGTATGTTAGACTAAAGCCAACAAGAAAGAGGGGAAGAAGAACAAACAACATAATAAAACAAAACAACAATAAACACAGACAGCAAGAGCAAAACAATAATGACTGTACAGTGAGTTGTCTAACAAAGGTAGTATTAAAAGCCAGCAAAAAGAGATAACTCTTCTGAAGTTTTTCAAATTACTCAAGGGTCTGGGCAGCTCTTACATCTAAAGGGAGCTGCCACAGAAAAATCTCCCCTCATGATCTTGGCATGTGCAAAAGCAGCTGGTCAGTTGACCTCACAGCTCTGCCTGGAGTATGTGGCTTTAAGAGCTCTGTCAGGTATGCAGGTGCCAGGCCGTTGAGACATTTAAAAGTAAGTAATAGGATCTTAAAATGAATCCTAAAAAAGTCAGGGTTAGCCAGGAGCCAGTGTTAAGAGGCCAGAACAGGAGTGATATGCTCTCTGCATTTAGTTCCTGTCAAGAGGCGAGCAGCAGCAGCATTGCTTGGCAACAACAGACTTGGTGTTAAGACAAAGGAAAATAAGACTTGTCTGTCTTCTAGCTGAATTGAGTAAATGTTAACATTGAAATCATGACAATGGTTTCTGGACAGGGCAACATGTTTATAGGGATTTATTCAAACAATAGCTTAACCATAAATAAACACAATGGGGAACAGAATTAGGAAGAAGCTCAAGCAAGCATCTTGAGCATTCTGTGTGTGTAGAGAATCGGATTTGCTGTGAGGAAAGTTTCAGGAGATGCTGATATGCAAAATCAGAATAGCTGAGCTCTAGAAAAGGCTCTTTTCCAAGCCCTTTGGAAAGCTCCAATTAGAACTCAATCACATTTTCCCATTGGCCTCATTGTAGCATAATATTCACTTAAGTCACTCGAACTAAGCAGTTTTGGTTCAGGATGCTACTCCAGCAAGCCCCCAACCGCCCTTGTTTTCCCCCAGGTCCCCGGTGGACCACCAATGCAGAGTTGCCTTTAATGACCGTGTCCTATGAGCTTACTTCATCACTACATTGTTTTCCTGTAGTGAGGCCTGACACAGCAGAGCCACTGATGTCTACCATAGCCATAGCCATAGGGAGAATATGGTGAGGTCACTGAGAAAAAGCAATGAGGAGGAGATGCATTCTGCTCTACCTAGCCTCAGCCTATACACAAACAAATACAAAGTGCGGCTTCAAAAAAGAAGAGGGTCTCTTAGGGTTAATTAGAACAGCTGATCCCAACTTATCTGCCTTCAATTTACAGAGGTTCTCAGCCACATATCCATACATGCAATCAAATCAAGCTGTGGTTGATCTATATACCTGTGCATGTGACAAACTAACACAATCACTGTCCATCCCCTGTATTTGTTTCTTCTCATCCCCATCTGCACTCAGGTTAGCTCAAGTCAAAACCTCAAGGTGAAGGTCAGTCTGTCTCAACTCTCCAAAGATGGTTGGAAGCTGGTACTGAAATCATAAATGTCTGGAATGTGCCATCTTGCTAGAGGTAAATTGGACATGGCAGGGTCGATGTGCTCACATTGCTCGCAAAATTGACAAAAGGTTCACCTGGGCACCACTTCTGGAATATCTCCAGCTCTCTCTATCACCATTTTGAAAAAGTAAGACATAGATGAAGAGTATCTCTACAACAAAAAGGGTGGCAAAAGACAGACAAGAAAGAAAGATGAGTGGGAACATACTGAATGTGAAGATGATAGATTCAGAGGAGAGGGGAAAAACACAGTTGTGTCTGTACTCCAGCAATACATCACTTTTATATGCGACAAGGAGGCATCTGTGACTCCTAAAGGACTCAAATATGTAGGAATCCAGTGAAGGAGAGAGGGTGACATGGTGGAAGAAACAAGTAACAAAGATGGAGAGAAAGAGGACAAAGTTGACAGCTGGCTGGGTGCTTCATGCATCTGGCAGAGGTTGAGTAGTGGAGCCTTAAATAAAAATACAGGGCAAGTTTAGGATCACTGTGAGAGAAGCCTCCATCCATCAAAGGACTCCCATTGAGGAATGTAAGCTTCAATGTTAACCGTAGATATGTGGCTTTTTAACTGACCTAAATAGAGCATTTCCTCAATAATGCTTTAACTACAGCTACTGACTAGTACAATTTTTGTCTTTGTCTTTTTTGGCTTTGTCTTTGTGTGAATAATAAAATTGTTGTTGAGAAAATAGTTGAATGTGTCCAAACGAATCATCTGGTCGTCAACCTATGAAAGAATGCCTTTGTGTGTTCTGTTTTTAGCTTTTTACATCTTTTTTCATTCATTCAAGCTGATTGCACTTTTACCTCTACTAAAGAACTTAGAAGGTACAAATGTATCAATCAAGTAGTTTCAATGGTATGGATTGTGCTATTGCAGGAGTCCAAGAAAACGAGATGAGGCCCCTTTCAGTTTGAATGCAGCAAAGTCAACACAGGCAGCCAAACCTTGAATGCCATAAACTAGGTATGGGAAAGCCATCAAAGTAAATGATGAGGTGAGCCAGCCTAATAGTTGCAGTGACATAATTTGTTTTTCTATATTGCACCTGTCAAACATGGCATCATAACATATGTTCAGCGATACTGGACAAATCTATAATGAGCTCCAAAAAATTAAGGCCCCAGTGTGTAACTGTGGGTGATTTTCTTTGTTGTTGAATTTATTACGTTGCTTCTGTTTGGTCTTTGTGAACATAAACAATGCAAAATTATTTGTATGCTGTGTCCCTCTGAAAGCGAGCTCTGACTTGCAGTACAATCAGATTTTATTGAGGAAGTATTTGTGTATACTGCAGCAGCGCAGGGGGCAGGTGAGAGTAAGAAGCATTTCTTCTGTCAGACTGCTTAATTATAGTTTCTTTTTTTCTTTTTTTTAAGCAATATAATTTACCTCTGAAACTTTCTATGGACACCTTGTTTTTTTTCAGTCAGCCTCCAAACTTTTTCAGCCTTCTTACTTCACTATGTTGCTGTTGCATCCATCTGTCTTGAGATAAAACTAAGTAAAAACAAATCACCTCATGTGGGCAACATAGGAATGTCACCGAAAGAAGATCTTACTAAAGTGAGAAAACATTGTGTGCAGCTGATAGGCTTAATTAGCATTGCGTTAACTTATTTGGCAGTTTGAATTTAATAAAAAATTTGTTTACATTTACAAGTTGCACACTAGAGTTTAATCTAGATCCCATGCTAGTTTTCAAAGTCTTCCTCAAGGTGCCCTTTTTATGTCAGTTGGAAGTAGTCCTATTACATTTGTTTAACTTAGCATCTTCATGGAACCTACCTTTTCTTTCCTCTGCCGGCATCCCTCCTCTGCTGAGACCAGGGTTTTGTAGTAGGGGCTGCGCTCTGCTGTAAAGTGGACCTTGGACAGAGCATTTTCTACCAGTGCCACTGATAGATTCACACCTTCAATGTGCAGCCAGCCAATGAAGTTCCCTGCTTTGTCCATGCTTTCCACTTCAACTTCCACCTGGAACAAAAGAAAAGAGGAGAAGAAAAGTTGGTTATTGTTCTGAATCCAAGATTGGGTTTTGGATTTGTTTACAGGGATGAGGTATGTGGAGTCCTCTGATAATCCAATTTTTCTTTAACAGACATTAATCAATTCCTGTGAGCTCTCTGTTGATAAGGTGGCACACATCAACATCCTGTTTAATTCTTTTTTTCTATACATTTTCTTTAATATTTGCTCGTCTCAGATATAGATATAGTCTCAGATACAAGATTAACACAAATACCCAGTAGTGATATCTTGTCTTAGTCTAAGTTCAGACTAACTTATTGTTGACGTTGTCAATAAGGCACCACTTTATAAACTAGTGTCTGCAAAAACAGCTTTGAAATGCATTAGCTATGCACTTCAAACTAATTAAGACTCTAAATATTGTCATATACCTTTTTTGTAATTTAAGCCATTTGCAATTAGTGACAGCTAAGTTGCAATTTTCTTAAAGTTAACAAATGAGGGCACTGAAAAAGCTAACTGTGCTGACAAAGTAGGAAAAAATCTAACAATATTGCCCACGATGGACTGTAACCAAATTCTGCCTATTCAGGCTAATTATCTATTCATTGCATTTTGTTTCATAAGTGATGGACGACCAGGGAAAGAAAGAAGAAAAAAATCAATTGATTTTATCCTACTCTAACGCTGCAGTCAGCGAGAAATTGAGAGGGCAGGTGTGTTGAAGAGATAGGGAGAAGTCAAGCGATTAAGACTCTGGCTGCTTAGCCCCGTAGCCACAAGGGAAATCTGAAGGAGATTAAGTTTGTAAACTGCTCTGCCTTGTTCTCAGCTAAAGTTGAAAGCTTTTATTAACAATGAATAATCTGCTCTATTATTAAGCAGAAATTTGACAGTCTATGCACATAAAAACTATAGTAATGACACAGCTCCAAAACTCTGACACCACATATATTTACACTTTCTTTTGGTTTACGTATAAAAAAAAGCTGAGAAACATTAAGTCACAAAATGTGAACAACAATAAAATTCAAGCAGCATGGACAAAGATATACCCAACACAGTTCAAGATCTTGACAGAAATTAAGTTCATTCCTCTTCAGTTCTTTCTAATCTGCTCCTCTTTCTCTGCTATCTCAGTTACTCATGGCTTATATATATATATATATATATATATATAAATATCTTTTTGTTTTCAAGTGCAGCAGCAGTTATATAACGAGACCATTGGAACATGTCTGGTCCTCCAAGAATACAAATGTCAAAAGCTTAAGTGGGCTAGTGCTAAAATACGTCTAGAATGGCTAGAATCAACTAAGATGTTACCAACTGCCACTGCAACAGCTTAAAAACAACTCTCAAAATTAAAACATGACAGAAAAATATAAAACAAGTCTCAGCAAGAGGTTTGTTTGCTCTCATTGATGCAGTCACTGACTTTCTTCTGACCAAGTATCTATTCTACAAAGTGTGACACAAAACTAGGCTTAGTTTGTACAAAAACATAGTGTATTAGTACTTGTTGTTCTTCAAAAGCAGCAAATAACCCACTCAAAATTGTTCCTACTTGTTTTAATATTGCTCATTCAACAGCGAAAAAATCCAACACCCAGTTTAGGTGCAGACAGTTATCTCAATGTGAAGAGGATATTCCATTCAATTAGATTCCATTTCAATATCACTTGAGGGATATACCATACTACAGACCATGCAACTTTATGAATGGGATGCGTCATGTTCTCATTACATTAAGGAATGAAAATTGAGATTAAATAACTCGAATCAGACAGGTGCCTCTATAGTATTTCATAATAGGACAAATTATCTTGTGCTCTTTTCCCCAACCACCAATAAAAGGTAACAAATACAAATAAGGCTACCACAGAATATCAGCAATAGTTCTCAACTACACATTAATAACATTACCTGATAAATTCCTTCTAAAATGTCAACTGAACTAAGTGAAGAAGATATATTTATAAATAGATTCTAAATTTGATGGATCAGCAGTATACTAATCATGTGTGTAGTTACATATATCCAAATGGTGACAATGTCAAAAATACAGTGCAAGTGACTTACAAACAGTGGATAACAATGACCTTGATAACATTGCTAAATAGTAATAAAACTAGAATTTCCCAGTCAGAAAAAGATGAAAGAGGCTAAGAGGAAATTAAGGAGAACACATTCATTTACAAACAGTGTAGAGGCCCAGTTTCCCACTGGCAGAATAAGATTATCTCAAAAAGGCTCTAAATCCATGGCCGCATGACAGACTAATACTATAGTGTTTGTACAATTTGTTGCACTCAATAACACTTATGATCTAAAGAACTGACTGATCAAAGCTCATTTATACAGTGAGCACTTGTTCATGGTAATAACAGATGTCCCGTTCTTGGTGCTATGCTTTTGAATTGGTTTAACCATTTGATATATCCAAAAAACATTGCTCCCACCATTTCTCTCATAAGTTGTTCTATGTCAGCTTTCCATACTGTTATATTGAAAACTGAATATTTGACATTTTTGACTAAATGATTACCCTCAGTATACTAATTATGAAAATTATGCTCACTTAACAATTATTGCAACCACTGAATCACTCATTTGCTGCAGCATAATTTAGTTCACATGCAGACAGTGCCTGTGCCAGAGCTCAGTAGCATGATCTAACTACACTACAAATTTTATGAATAGATAAAAATGAAAAGTGAATTCTACCTTCCTTTAAAGTAAATAGCTTTGGTCACAATGTGGGGAGGACAGGAGAGGCAGTGTTGAAACTGCTTTGAGTGGAGCCCAGATGGTTCCCAGTGGAGGACTCTTTCGAGCCAAGATGGCTCCCGCCGGAACACAAATGGGCTCTGGTAATCTCATAAATGCCGGGATTGTGTCGACACAGTGGACAGAAAAGAGAAAGGTAAAATACAGATACACACAAACCCCATGCCTGTGTACATGCAAGCATGTGCAGTAATTCACAAGTACAAAAGACAAAGTCATTTGGTACCAGTGAAGTAAAACCTTCCCAGAGGGCATTTTTTAAACTGCAGCAGATTTATTTCACTTAACTGTTTGCAAGTGGAAAAAATAAAAATAAAAATCACAAAAAACTGCTAGGCGATACGTCATGTCAGAGCAATATCAAAGAAAATAAAATGACACAGTGGTTGGCAACTTCAAAACTGGCAGGCAATAGGAATTTAGGTATAATATGGCACCCAGGTTTGAAACTATTGCCTCAAGCATTTATTACTGTATGTACTGCGCTTCATCTCATCCGGAAGGGCATGCTATATTCATAATGCAACGGACAAAGGAAATTAATGTGTCAGTCAGTTGAATTTCATTCATTAAAGACACCAACTGTCACTTCTTAATTCTGAATTTTACTGTGTATTCCAATTACTCAAATCAGCATGGAGATTTTTGGTCTGCAGGAGTCAAATGACCAGTTGAAATTGTAAAAGATTAAAGGCTGAAGCTTTGACTGTAACAAACAGAAGCTTTTGTTTAGCATGAACCCCATGGCTGCTGGAGAGTGTGAGCAAGTGACAGAAGTAGTTAGAAGTGTGTTTATATGTGCTTGTCAAAGAGTACTCTGTAATGTCCAGATGCAAGTAGCAAATGCGGGAAAAAATAGACTGACAGGAAACAAACCGCAGCAGATGGACAGATGGCCATACATGAAGAAAAGGTATCAACAAGGAAAAAAGAAAACAAAGACTTGAGCTTCTCTCATCTACAGCCCTTTTGCTCATCCGGCAGAATAAGACCTTTATCAAGCTGAGCCTTGGAGAAAATTGAAGGTGTGATGTGTGTGTTTCTTTGTGTGATGGGGTAAAGAGATCAAAACTCTTCTGAGCAATGAGGGATCCTAAGCCCTCCTTTGCTTGTGGTGGAAAGTGTGAAGAGACTGGGTAAAAAGTGGGAGAGCAACTGGATAATCTCCAAACCTCAATTCATATTCCTAACCATCCCTATTCAGTTAAAGTAAATGAATGTCATGTGAAGAGGACAGTTTGTCCTTTAAATAAGGAAATGTGAGTTTCATTAGAAAGCATTGACTTGTCAGAATCACTGTTTTAAGAGTAGTCTGGCATGAAAGCTCAGTTTAAATGTATGAACAGCGCTATCCACACATGCCACATTACATTGACCTTTTTTCTAAATGGAGTTCCTTAAATGAAACACATGTACCTCAAGCAAAATAAACAACCACAACTCTGATCAGATTTCAAACAAGAATCAATATCTGATGAAAGTGTTGCTTCTGGGTGGATCTAATTAATTAAAACTGATTTGAAAACTGAATCAAAGTGACCAGGATCACATAAGTTTGGAGCAACTACAATTAGGTAATAAATACACATATTACTGGAACAAAGTTGACAAGCATGTCTGTACAATGAACCTGAAATATGTGCCTAAACAAAATGGAGTTCCAATTCTACATTTAAAAATGTAGAGGTATGAGCCAGATTATGTGTGTTTTGTGCATTTGTATAGCAAAGAGGCATTGATGGCAAGGACAGCAAAAAAAAGTTTACATTACTCTTTAATGTGTGAGTTTATCTTTGCTTTTTAACAGGGAAATAAGAAAAATGACAAGCTGCAAGAAGTAAAGATTTTAACACAGTAGGAATATTTATAAAGAAGTGTGCTATAATTTGGTTAAAAAGAAAAACTATGAAAAAAAAGGAATTCCATAACAACACTCTTTCTCCCTCCGAAAAGCCAGAGGCACTACTCCCTATGCTTTTGCATGTCACCCACTAAAAATCATCCCACAGCCCATTATCAATTGTGCAAAGCCATTACTGAGGTCTATAAACTGCTGTTAATGGAAGATAGTAGCATAGTACTGCAAGAAAACAGGGACACATGCTAAATACCCCAAATAAACTAGATATCTGATTATGCACCAGGCAGTTTCCATGTGTTATCCTGAAGCTTTACTGATAAAAAAAAAACGTAACTATACATATAGATCATTTTTATTTGCTGAATTCCTAACCCTCATATCAGGGATGTTTGGGTATAAAATGGCCAAATGTGCTGCCATGTCATGTGGTCGAATCGAAAGAGGAAAAAGCCAGTGGGTTCCAGGGTAAATCTATGATTATAGATCACTGTTGGGACAAAAAAAAAAAAGGGGGGGGGGGGGGGGGGGAGGAAAGAGACAAAGAAGGATAAATGATTGAATTAAACAAACAGCTATTGATCGCTTAATGGCATAGCTCAGGAAAGGATGTAAATAGCGTGTTAATGGGGCCTGTAATTAAAAAAAAATAAAATAAAAAATTTGGGGTCTGGGGGGCAGCTGCATAACAAAATAAAAATAAAGGTTAGCGAGGGTAAAATAGGTCACCACTAGTCCACTGGTAGTAAAATTAGACTTTTCCTGAATTTATTAATATCAGCTAATATGATTGACCTATTCTGTCACCAAACAAGGGGAAAAAAATCATTCAATTTGTGAGACAATATCAGTATCAAAAAGGACAATGTGAAGGGAGGTCAAATAAGATGCAAAAAGCAACCTCTTGATATGAAAATAAAAGCAGAGTACTCAGTTGCCATTTTAATATTTACTTAGTGATGGGATTCCCTTTTATCCAAGTCCACACAAAATATTTTCAGCCAAGAGATGCACTATATTATCACAAAAGTCAAAGTGGGCCTTTTAAACAGAAAAAGGTTGGATGAGGTTGAGTATCCTAAGGTGGTAGTTATTGACTGTTTCACCTCGGCAAGCTAGTGGTACAGCTAAGCTTTAAGCCAAGGGCTAAACCTGTTCATCAACTGAAGTCTGAGAGGGAGGACGAAGTATTATTGTTTCCAAGAATATGTTTACGAACATGCAAACAATATCCTGAACTAACTGGAACTAACTGTATCATAAATCTGCAAACTGACAGAAAACTGGTATCAAATCATGTCAAACTTCTGGAACATCTTCAATTCTAAGAGATTCCTGTTACCTTTGACATGTTCTGTACTCAGATTTCTTTGTTTCTTCTTCTTCTTTTTTTTTTTTTTAAAGAGGGGGGTTATTGAGAACAAAACTTACAATTTTTTTGTTTGTTTGATTTGCACTACTTTTGACCGTTATCAGCAAAAGAGGTGCTGTCAGCTGTGGTAATAAGAATGTGTGTTGTGAGTGTGCCTGTGTTTGTAAAGACTCTCAAGGTGATCAATGTGACTCAGGAGGTCCCATGCATCATTGTCAGGGGAAGGCTGCTGTCTGCTGTGGCAGGGTGGGGAAAAGTCAAACAGCTGCTTGAATGGTCATGGTCATTAACAGTCAGGCAAACAAGCATGATCCCCACCATTAAACCTGCCTGATGCCCATTAATGAGTTTTTCTTTCATCAATAGGTAACTGATGTTAGTACTGCATCATTGTTTTGACATAACAGGTGAGAATGTAGCTTAGCTTGTAGAGAAAGTTGAAGATTAGGGCATGAGCCGACTAAACAAGTTGGATATGCTAAGGGGGAATACACAAAGATTTTTCATTGTTACCTGCAAGTCATTCAGATTTTTATTTTTATTATATACTGACATATCTCACCTTTAAAGAGGAACTCAGACTATGTTTGACTCTCTCCACAGGGACAAGCTTGGGGGGGGGGGGGGTCATTCTACAGCAGAAACTAATAAACACTTAGCTGCACTGTTTGTCCCAGTAGTGCTCCTTCATAAGTGTTAAGATGTTGAAAATGTGCCTATTAAGTGATCTCCAAAGAAAACAAAACAGAAAGTGTTACCATTACAGCCTCAATGTGTCAGTGTTTGCCATTGCAACACTTTGTTAAAGTTTTTAAAGACAGCTTTCATGCCAATTTACTTGATTATAAAAAAGCCAAAAGCATCATTGGATGGCGTTTAAGGACAATCCGGGTATAATTTTCAAAGTTTTCAAAATAGATTCAAGTTGATCAAGTGCACACATTTATTGGATTTTAAATGTAATGCAAAGAACGTAGGTGAGCCATACATGTGCACAGATACTGTAAGTTATGATAAATTGTGTACTTTCTAACCACATTCAATCAGTGTTCTGTGGCCTCTGCAGTTTCAAGAAATGTCATTTTACTGTATGATAACACAAAAGAAATAAAAGCTAGCACATTTAATGTCTCAACACTCAATAGTCTGAGTTACTGCCAGCGCTGAGGAAAACTATTAGTGGAAGCAGTTAAACATTTCAGAGAAGGGCTCTGAAAGACTTATGAAGCCTTTACAGAAACAGAGGAGTCGAAGCAAAGATAGAGTGAGAGAAAGAGAAGAAGTCAATAGTGAGTCAATCAGAACAGAAGCTGGAGTTAAATAACCTACAGTACACCACTTAACTGAAGCAATACATTATGGAAAGATCTGCTTACCAAGTTAAGGTGTTTCATGTGTCAAAACAAATATATTCTTGTTGCAAATGATGTAATGTAAAACAACTGCAATAACTCTTATTTTATTGGGGGAATTTTATATAAAATTATAGACAGTTCATAAACATGTAGAAAAATTACCAATTAAATTCATTACGGCACTTAAAATGACCATCAAACTCAAAACTAAAGCGTAGTCTTTTCGTCACACTGAATAGATGCTGTAACCGTACTTAAAAAACCATGAACACATAAACAAGGTCATGCTGAATCGTGTGAACGGAAATGAGCCAGGGTTGGAACCTGCAGGCCTGTGTGATGCTCAGTGACCTTTATGATCTTACTTTTCTGTCATTCTACCCCTGGAGCTACTGCATATACACCACTTAAGACACCATGGGGGTTTTAAAAGTCCCAACACAGAGAAAAGGGTCAGTAACACTGAGTAATGCAAGAACTGTGGTGATGTAATGTCTGACAAAGTTCTACATCAGTCAGTGTCTTTCCATCTGGTCTAATATGTGTAGATCAATATTGCTGTGAGGAGGCTTGATTCTTCAACACACCTGAAGTCCCCCGATGGGAGTACATTATCTCAACCTGGCTTACCCCATGATCCCAAATAAATGTATATTCTAAGTGTATTTATTATTTAGAAGGTTTGACAGGGAAAAGGGGAGCAAAATATTTGGCATACTGGTAAAATCTTTTCTGGGAAAAAAATGGGGGTTTGAAAAACTGCAAAAGTCTGCAAAGCCAATCATGCTAAACCCGTGGTTAAATTAATTTATAGATCCAATGCTACCCACATCAAAGAATAGCAGAGCCTTTACATGGCACAAGAAGTAGCTGAGCTAGAACAAGGCTCTGCATTGGGCTTTAACAGCCTAGTTATTAAAATCAATAACAGCGATAACTACAATCCATCTCATTTTTTAAGAGAGGGGCGACATGGCATGCCAGTCGATTAATATTGAGCTACATTTGTAATATTACTAATATCATATAATTCCCCTGTAACTGGCTGGTGTTCAGGTGCAGGTGGGAAAACATAAATTGAACTAGGAGTTATTGAAAGACTTTCTATTAAAGTCATTACTTTATGGTGAGTCTTTTATTGTGAAAAAAACCACAAAACCTAGGTAACAAAACCTAAACATACAGTGTAATGATTGCACACTTAAGATACTGAAGCATGTTACATGTTGTTCCACACAGTGCATTAAAACCCGCAACTTCCTGAGACTCCAGTGTGTCAGAAAGCAATGGAAAGTAAGGTCTAAATCTTCAAATCAATGCCTGAAGCATTGAGAGCTTGGGGGAGCAGTCAAGCCACATTGAGCACATTTGGGGGTGGTCAAAATGATTGGAGAGGGCAATAAGTCTTATTACCTCTGAATATGACAGCATCACTATCCTCTGCATCTATTTATACATGCACCCGGGAGTACAAAACCAATAAACCCCAGACATTATATTTTGCAATCACCAAGGAGAGCAGCAGCAACAAAGGCGGGGATGGAAAAAGAAAACAACACTGTATGTTGAATTTTGTTCAGTTGGTCAATATAGCACATATGGTGTGATAGCCAAACTAATGTGTAACCCTTGCCATGCTGCATTTTATTAATTTACAATTTTAAATTTTAGACATTGAGTCCATTTATCCATCCTGTATCAACAAAACTGGGTTCCAACATTGGTTTAAGGGGGTAAAAAAAACAATCTCCATCATCATTTTACCAAAAGCTAATTGTTTATTCTGCATTTTGAATTTAGAACCTGTAACTCGTTCAGAATTGGAAAAAAAGCCAGTAAAAAAGCCACATTGGAACTGGGTGTTTCCTTTTGAGTGCTGGCCATTTTTATTGGGAGAAGAACAACAAAACACAAAAGGCCTCTACACTATTGGGACTGTTGAGCATGGTGGAAAAAGTCTGTCATTAATAATACGGAACAAATATTCTCATTTACTATTCCCATATAAAGGGAGATAACAAGTGGTAGCAAATAAAAATGAAAGGCAAAGTCCATATATCCACCACATCAGCACCCATTTCTTCTGAGTTGATTTAAGATTTTATAATGGAATTTAAATATTTATATTTCTACAGCTGCAACACCAAACAAGAGGTAGCTCTTCTTAGGGAAAACATGGGTTAAATGATTCCCTTCTGGACATTTCAGTGCACTGACAGCTGTTGCTGATGAGGACATTAAAATAGATTGGACATAAGCCGGCTGGAATTTTGTCAAAGATGGGATTGAAGAGTGCACACTGATTGACAACATGAGAAAGTGAATTACATCAAGTCTATTTAGATGTCTCTTTCATACAAAGGGAAAATATTCCCATGATTGGGATTGGGTACAGATATGGACAGAGAGAGAGACAGGAGTTGTTATGTGGTTTAGTTCGTTATTTACTCATGACTGTGAGCATCTACTCAAATTTCCATTACTTCAAGATAAATTTCATGGATACGTACAACATATGGACATATACAACTGTATAAAAGTGAGGAAAAAAACAAGCAAAAAATAAAATAAATAACCCCATGCCTACTAGTGTTGTGTCAATAATACTTGGACTTCAATGACCTTGGAGGAAAGATGGCGGCTGAAAGCTAGACGGGGCACAGAACAATCATGACCAGGCCATCATCATTTGTCTCCACCTCCTTTTCTATCCTCTTTCACCAGTTGACGCGGCAAATGGCGCAGCCAGTCTGTGTCACTCAAAAAGCCATTTCTGTCCTCCCAGACTCTGCCTGTGCTGACAGAGTGAGAGAATAAGGAAGATGGGGGGAAGAAAGGTTGAAGGAAAGAGCCAACAGAGGCATTTTTCAGCACAGCTTTTTGTCGTTTTCTGCACACTTGTCAAAATGCAAGGCAGTGCCCAGTTGCTAGGCTGGTTGGAGGGTTGTTAGGTAAAGGTTGGAATTTGAGTGTGAGAAAAGTGGTAGAGCTTAGCTTCTGAAGAGGTACTTCATGTTATTGTATTGTAGTCACTGGTAGTGCGGTAAAGAGTGAGCATGAAAGGGTCAATGGTGCCAGGGGGTCTGATAAACAAGATGTTGTTGGACTGATTTAAAATGGAAAATCATGTTCATGACAATTGGGCGACAATAATGAGACATTATTAAAATATTGTGAGTTACAGTGAGCTAAAAGGAATCTTTCAACAACACACTTCATCAAACAGGAAATGACTGACCCCAGTAAAAGACAGAAACACCTCTTGAGACAAATCATGCTATAATCATTCCTCAATTTTGGCAATCCAATTCAACCTCGCTGCATGGTCAATCATATAAATGCCAAGTGACCATCAGCAAATGAGACGGGGGATTGAGGTGGGCTGTATGTGGTGGTCTGAGTGTGTGTGTACACATGAGAGAAAGAGAGAGAAGGAGAAAGGACTGATTGAATCAAGTGAAGCCTACTTAGGAGCTGTGCAGCTGGTCTGTTGCTGGACTGCGAATGATGATTCAGTGGCAAATATGGTTTTTCCTCGGATTTCTTTCTTTAACTGGAACACATTTCGACCAGGCTGACTATACTAGTAACTGACTGTGCTAGTTTATCTAATCTATGAGATGTCATATAAATGGGATTACAGTCATCCTGAATGTGTACTTGGTTTACAGACCCGCCTTTGGGAGCAAAGTATCATGAAACAGCTCTATGCACACATGGCTGGGGGAAAGGGAGATACGGTAGGCAGGTGAAATGTCTTGCTGGCAATCTTCCTCAGTTTGGTCAAGTGTGTTTAGACAGTGATAGATATTTGGTCCTTCAAAGAAACAAGGCTATTTGACCAAAACAACTCTAGAGACTTGACTGGCCTTGGTAACATATTTGGAAAGAAGGTGAGTAAAGAAAACTGAAAGTGACCAAGAATAGGTAATTCTGAGCAGGATAAAGACCCAGATCAACCAAAAAAGATGAAGACCTCACACCTTGGTTTGGGAATTAAAAGTTTGAGCAAAAGGTACACTCAAAAACCACTAACCTCTATGCAATAACCATGTCAAATAGTGAAGAAAGAGTGTATAGATGACAGCCACACATGAGCAGCATAGAGTGCTCAAAACAAATGTCAGAATTAGATGAGCAAGAGAGATTCTGCACACACCATCTGGGAAAAATTAATAATAATGCAGAGATTGGAGGGAAGGAAGTAACAGATGCTGCAACTTATATCTGGAAACACATGGTCCCAGTTACCAAGGCTGATAAATTGTATGAGAACCAATTTAAAAAAAGTACCTTAAATATAATGAAATCTGGTCTTTTTATGTCGACAAAATTTCAAGGTTCCTATAATAATTATAATTTTAATAATTATAATAATTATAATTTTTCAGTGAGCCTGCTGCCCATAACAAAGTTTCAAATATGACACCATCAGTTCAATGCCACTATCTATTGACCTTTGCTCCCATCATCTTTCTATTTTTCTTCTGCAATACAGGGAGAAGTAAAGAAAAATCTGTGTCGAAAAACAAAACTGAGCCTCCAAAAAGCTTTGTAATGAAAAGACAAGGGAGAGGAATGGGGCTAATGACTGTGGAATAAGATTGTTCAGAGATGTGTGAGAGAGAGAGAGAAGTGGAGGTAGAAAAACAAGGAATGTTTTCCTCTGCTCCAACAAGACTACTTTTTTCTTTGTGTAGACATTCTGTACAGGACTGAGAAGCATGTGCTCAAAAGACCATATTCCGTGACTGATTCACAGCCCAATACATCACTATATAACCAGGTATACATGTAGGAAGATTGAGTTATTCGTGAGAGAACATGAACAAAGAGGTATCACTCACCTCTTAGCCAAGTGATGTCACTACGCTCTGTTGATGCATGTTTCTATTAGAGTTTTACAAATTCATTATTTTATGAATTAGGGTTAGTTTCTGTTTAAAAATGAGGTACAAACTTTAAGGCTACTGTAATCACTATGGCATGTGCTGTCACTACTACTTCATCACAGTATTCACTAGCAACTGTCTTAAAAAATAAAAATTGAGCAAATAACAGAAAATGCAATGACAAAGCCTGGGTGATAAAGATTTGTAAACACACTTAGCATGTGAATACAAATAGGTGTGTGTAAAAAAAGACAAAAAAACATGAATTTAACAAAGAGATGGACTAACAATTGCCATAAATGCAGGCTGCAATTGTGTGAACTTGGTATTTTTGACTCTGAACATACCATTTCCTGCAGGAGAGCTTTTAACTCCATCAGGTGTACAATATGACAATTGTGCTTCCAAATAGGATGGATAACACAGACTCCAAAACAGGAGAGGACACAGCAACTCTCTTCATATTCAATTTCAACACTGTGCCCACAGGCAAAAGCCAACACCCCACTCCTGTATCATTGAGGTACAAGCTACAACAATCTTTTGGCCGGCTGAACACTCATGCTGCCCAGGCTTACTGCTTGAATACCCAATGGGGCACCTCTTAAGAGGTAAATCCCTGTGCCCACAGGCTGTTTTTCCATTGCATGAATAAGTGGAAAACTCAACTGTTTCCTCAAATACAAACCAGTCTCAGTGGTTTCATCAATTTAGTTATTTTTGCAATGTACAGCTGAGCCCCCAAAATTGCTGATATAACAGGGATAAGACACACAAAAAAACAAATGCCACCTCTTGAGGAAGAGCATCTAGACAGTTAAGTCAGCAAAGCCATCTCCAGATAAAAGATACTAATCAAACTGTATTCGCAAGAAGTCAGTTTCACTAGCACTAAGTTTAACTACATAACAAGATAATGTTTTTAAGATATAACTTACCTGGTTTTACACTTTTGGGACAGCAAGAGAGGGGACCAGAGCATCTAATACAGTTCACAAAAAAGTGACAGCAGTATTGAGGCAAAGCAGAAACATTAACTACCAGTACCAGGTGTTGTTACCAAGTGGAGCTTCACTGTGACGTCACCTATTGATGTTAACATCCATTTTTAACACTTAAGATTTGCAGTTTGTACACTGCTTTCTTATTTTTTGTAAACAGAAGTGACCACATTTGGATGAGAGTGTAAAGCAAAGGAAGAAGCCAGGAGCTAATTGTCCTGAGAGTACAAGGTTCTGCAGCGAACTGTGCATGACATCAGCTATCAATTATACTTTTGCCACGCCCTAAAATACACTCTGTTTTATCGTCGACTTTCTCTAAATGGGACCATTAAGGGACAGAGGGAAACCATGTTGTATTGAAGACCTGAAGCTATAAACTCCTCAAGTAAATGTTGGATGATGCTTTAAATCAAGAAAGAATTGGATTAATTCTACAAAGATTCAAAAGAACCAAGTAAATTGTATTTATATAGCCCAGCATCACAAACATAATTTGCCTTGAAGGGCTTTAAAGTCAGACGGGTAGAGTTATCTTTGCAACCGCTTGACTCGCCCCCAGTGGTCACTCAAGAGAATACAAGTTGCATTTTGGCTTCACTTCACAAACCTGGGAATTATGGCCATTATTTACATATACACATTTAATAGCTGTTATTGAAGTAGAAAAGTGTTACGACGATATCTGAACACAATTACTGTTTTTAATTGCAACATCAGTTGAAATAAATAGAAACAACGGGTTGCAATAGCTTACAAGTCAAACTTATAATTTTCTGAGGGATGTCAAATATGAATGGCAGGAAAATCAAAGTGAAATCAATGTCTGCCTGGGGAAATTACCACTGTTCATCCATGTGTCAAGCCAGTGAGTGTGTGTAGGTTATTATAAAAAAAAAACAAGCCACATACCAATAAACACATCTGGGTGCAAGTGAACTAGACCAGTGTTTTTGAGAGGGAGGACAAGGCATGAAATGGATAAGGAGGATAGCTGATTTAGTTTTATTCTCTATCTCCATGGTTCTCAAACTGTTTTTTTTTTGAGCCATGGCACATTTTTTAAATAAAAAAAAATCCTGGGGCACACCACCAACCAAAAAATGTTACTAAATATCGCACATACAGTATATAAAGTACACATTTATCTGCTCAAATGGTTAATACTGTGTGCGTGTGCATGCTCTGTTTAGCGGATAGCGCAATTACACGGGCCAGAACTAAGATGCCATCTCCTGTTTCCTGTCAGGTGTTATTAAAGACGGAGGTTGTTCGAGCTGTTTCCGTGAACACGTGGGCACTCCTCACTTTATTCGCGTTACTGGGAGATCGTCAGGTGTGCGGGTGGATACATTTCCATGGCAACCACTGGACAATCTCCAGTGGTTGAAAATCACTGAACTAGACTGTATGTGCAGCCTGAACTATTAAAAAACTGGTAGAATAACAGATACAGTATATGATAATGTAGATGAAACATAATGCACTTGGCAAATGTAAAGTTTGCAGCATTTAATGTCTCATTGAGATTTACATGTAGGGGCCCCGTGGATGAAAAATAATGTCATGCTTCATTTACCTTATTCCCTCAGTACTATGTAAAATTTAAAAATTTCATTGCATTATAAAGCAATGACATGCAACCTAGTACGAACATATGTGACGGCATGTGCAATTCTGAAGGTAGGGCAGACTGTGGGTGCAGTGCCTGACAGATATGGCTCAATCTCAAGTACTAGCTTTGCTTAAAAGACTTATTCTTACACAAATACCATAAAATCCTGAATACAGAAGAGCTCAGGACCTAGCCAAACACTAGAGCTGAGAAGTAAATGTGCTTTTATCATGAAATTGAGAACAGTGCATTAAAACTGCAGCCTACCAGCAAAATTAAGCCAAAGTGCAAACTCCAATAATACCATTCGAAGCTATTCCATTCATTACAAGTCATTACATTAAAATGGAAGACGTATGCAAGTTTACCACACACCCATCCAAACTCTTGTCAGCCAGATTGACTACCCTCTACCAGTTACTAATAATTTTCTTTCCTTTTCCTATTCAGACGAGGCCAACTACTACTACTTTTTAATCCCCCAAAGCTATGTGGAAGTGCTAACATGAAAAAAGGGATTAAGGGCACAGTAAGGCCGTATGTGCATATGTGTCTCAGAAATGCCAGCATTAGCAAGATTTCACACAATAGATGCACAAAGAAAGTATTTTTCTCTTCATGTAGCAGGTTACGAGCATTTGGTTTTTCCACCCCCGGGTGTTTCTTGTTGTATTTTTTTCCCAAAATTGTCTTTGGCATTAATTTTTTGCTGTAGACATGTCAACCACACATACACTATAAGAAGCAAAGAAAAATAATTAGTTTTCTTTTTCTTTTATTTTTTTTACAAGTAGAAATTCATGAGGTGCCCAACAATGGTAGCCTCTCTTCACCCCATGTGCATTCACCCACACAGACACATGTTACCATGTGTAGAGGTACTTTAGAGAACTCAATTGACAGCCTACCATCAGCTCTCCTTGGTGGCTGAAAGCGGACTGTGTGGGAGGACCGGCTCTTATAGAATGGACTGCTGTGTTATTGACTTCAATTTAGAAAGTGCTGCCTTCTGCTTTTCCCCCCCCCCTACTTTCATAGCCAGGACCCCGCTGGCCCCCAACTGCTGCCTACCTTCGGGGGATATCCCTGATTGCTCTGCTACAGAAAACGCATTTGAGCAAGGTCGTGGAGCCTAGAGTCACGGGTGGAACAGAGAGAGTGGGGATAGCAAATGATGGGCGATTCTTTTCCCCTCAACCTATAACCTCTTATTTGCATTACTTCCTAAATTACTGGTTGTTTTATAAATAATGTCAATGTACACTTTTGTCCATGTGTTAAGTCTAAGTTCCCCCTTTCCCTACACTGTCTCACAGGTGCTTGGGTGGAGAACTGCTCAAGTGCTTCTGTTGTTCGAAGTGCAGCAGTTACATCGGCACACAACATTTGACACTGTTGTGGCTGTGCTTATCTACAGATAAAATGTAATTTCATGCTGAAACAATAACTTTTCATACCTCTTGAACAACGCAGAACTTGATTACAGACGAGGTAACAATAGGTGATGAAATCCAAATTTGAAGAATATTAGAAATCCTGATGGTAGTCTGCTATCTAACACTGGAGAAATAAAATACATAACAGTCTGTCATAGTGTGACTGAACTTTCTGTACTTATACATCACATAAGGGAAGTACAAAGTGAGATGGACAAATATGCTTACAAACACATGGAAGTGGAAAACAAAGATCATTGTTAACCCCATCTGAAGGGCAAATTATCTATGGATGTCATTATCTGTGACCGGGGCCAGGTGGATTTGTTAAAAATAAAAAGCTGCCCCCCCCCCCATCCCATCTCTGGGTGTGTGCAGAACCAGGCCTCAGAACCAGGCTAATCCCCCTACAAGATGAATTGATCGAGATTCAGGGATTTAGAGTTTCAGAAAAATAAAACTGCAAAGAAAGTAATTGCTACTGTGATATTGGAGAGAGGGGGATACATGAAGGTCAGTGGCAGAGAAAAAGGTGGCATCTTTGGTATGGCAAATGTGTGGGTTGCCTGTGAGGAAGTCAAAGTCAATTCACCACACAGTAGATAGCATGATAATGAAAAAGAAAGTATACTTGTTATTGTATAAAGGGTACAGGAAAAGCTTCACATTTGTTGTCATCATCAAGGCAAGGTGAGACAAAGCATTTGTTAGTGTGATAAATCCCTTTTACAACCCCTGTTCTAGTCTATAAAAACTAGTAAGTGAACTGAGGCAGGGAAAAGTAATGCAAAGCCCAATATGGGACTAATGTCACATAAAATATCACAACCGGTGAGTAACAGCTCACAGCTCACTTCTTAACCGGTGAGTAACAGCTCACCGGTTAAGAAGTTTGTATTGACCAAACCAAGGACATAAAAACAAAAGGAAGAGAGTGAGGGGTGGCTCTGAAAGAAGAGCGCATCCTTTGCTGCAAAGGAGCTAAAAGTCTAGAAGATTTAGCTGCTCTCTCTGTGGTGAATTACTATGTTTTTACCTTCACATCGCTCAGAGAAAGAGACATCTATTTCCAACAGCCTGGCAGTTGGCAAGGCAACATTGTGATGAACGCACATACAGATATGCAACATGAATCCTAATGAGGCAAAGTGACCATTGACATGGCCTGGACAAGACATGGCAAGCATTAGCATTTATTAGAAAGTATAATGAGAAGACAGAAAATGTTTTACATCTAAAAATATTTGTAAAATGATTGCAAACATTTGTTTTAAAGTTAGAAGTTCCAATAAAGTTTACTCCACTTAAATACAGACAGAGAATTTCCTCCTAACTAGCTAAATGTCTTGCACACCAAACATAGTTTATGCTGAAGAGTTGGGGACAATGTAGAAAGTAGTGATTTAGAGAGGGAGATTAGGGACAGAGAGAAAGAGGAAGAGAGAGTGAGAGAAAGTGAAGAAAGGGGAATGGGAGCACTAACAAAAGAAAAAGTTAAGGAGAGGAAATAAATGGCAAGAACAAAAGCAGTGCGAAAAAGAATGGTGGAATTGTGAAACAGCTGAGGCAAACAACAAAATGGAGAAAGAAAGAAAAGAATTTAAAGGAATATTGATTAATAACAAAATGTGTTATCTTGCTTCAACTAACCTTAACAATGTACCCACATTGCTCTTCATTAAAGTGCCATCCGAAAGCATTAACTAAAAATCCAATAAGCAAATGCTGAAAATATCAAAATTACTTACTCATATAAAGTTACTGAAACCAAACTAGTGAGAAAAAAACAGTGTATAAAAACACATTTTCTCATCTGACCTGACCAGATGTAAGCCACTAATATATCTTATTGAGTGTTACTATCTTTTGGTATGCTGGAATGATTGGTATGTGTGTGTGCACAGGCACAAAGCACAAGCATTTTAAGCCTTTTCTGGGACACCGATAGTAGTGTGCAGTGTGTGTGCGCACACATGTTTATGTGTCAGACATAATCTCCTGCAGAATTAATTTGTGGAGATTGGAATAAAAACCTTCTTTACCTCAAGGTCAGAATCAGTGAGTTTGGGGTGTCTGCATTTGGGCACATGTACTTGCGTGCATACATTTCAGTATTTTGACTTGGAAAAAACTGCTTTAATGTTAACATGATGCCAGGGTGGCCACTAGTGTGCAATACGAAACTGAGACATCACTGGATACTTAGATGTGCATGTGCACACACTCACACCTGAATGCATACAATCTGTAATAGCTCTTAAAGCACAAGACAAGCCCCAAAAATAGTGTGTCTCTTGTCTCCTTGAGAAAATATTGGTTTGCTCCCTTGCACACACACACACACACACACACACAAAACAGTGGGTGGATTTGCCTGTACTGTAAATCCTTGATCCTGGCATTGTCAGTAACCTTATCATTAGAGCTATCATTTGACACTTCATTCTCTTGATCATTGCTACTATACAATAGGCCATTAATCTAAATGGAATTATGTACACACATGCATACAGTCACAGGCTACTGACCTAAATGTGACTAGACGCAGCAAAGATTTGCAAGCACTCACCCCCCCAAGGATGGCCTCTGGACCATTTGCATACAATTTCTGAACGTACTAGGCTGTCCGGACACCAAAGTAGGTCATGTGGTACCCCCTAACTACACCCTGTATCCTCCTGGCCTTGTGTGGGAGGTGGCTGCAAAGTGCTATGGGTGAACTACGGCAGACAGGGACTGCAAAGGAGGGGCAAAGGGCTGGCATGAAGGTCCCACATATCTGACAGCTCATCAAGCTGTTATCAGTCAACAAGTCTGGGAGGCAAGGCCTGACAACAGTTTTTATATCAATGTTGTACTGTAAAATTATATATACTGTTTGGACATAGTGCAGGATACTACTTGATACACTAGCATAAAAATACCATAATCAGCAGCAACCCAAACCAAAAGATTGTTGTAAATTCAAGAGAAGAGATTAAACCTGGAATTTTGTTACACCCAAGAAACAAATGTTATAAAAGGCTCACATTTTTGCCTCTGTGTGCACACTAATGCACATACATGCTGAAAACCTTAAGAAAAACTTGTTTGGCTGACAATTCCGGCATGTGGGTCATTCCAGACCAGGGCTAAGCTATACAATACAAAGGCCACTTTTGGTCAGTGGAGCATTACAGAGTTTGGCAGGCCATGACCCAGGCCCCAATCCAAGTAGTGAGAAAGCAGTGGCGACTGACAGACAAAGAAACAGGGTTAGAATAGGAACAACAGGAAAGAGAGAAACAGACAAGGAGAGGACGAAGAAGAAAGAGCTGGACTTGTGGCGTTGGTCACTTTATGGGTCAATGGATTATTCTAGTTAGATAGTACTTGCCCATATACTATGCCAAGTAGAAAAAAAACACAACCTGGACTCATTCTAGGTCACTTCCTCATGAAAGACAGAAGACTACTGCTACAGAACAACAATACACCAGTGCACTCACTGTACTTAATTTGATTTGTGTCATTCGTAAGCATACACAGTAGCAGAGAATCCTTCAACTGAAGTTTGCTTAAGTGACAAAAGATCAATGAAATGTTTGCATAGTTGTGACTGCACCCTTGTTAAAAGATGCTACTGTATGTCTGCATTATGTAATGCATTCACTTTCTCAGAAAACGCAGTTAGGGGGATTGTAGCAGTGGAGCACACCTTTGATATCAGCCTCTACATGGCTATAGTCCTAGGGAATCCCCTGTGGAGAAAAAAAAAAAAACAGAAACAGATTTTCTTTTTAACGGGGAAAATCCCACCATTCTCCTGTGGCTGCCACCACAGTGTTACATATGCTTCATTGAAACTCATTCGTATTCAACTGGAGATAAGACAAGAACAAAATGTGTATGTGTACACGTGTGTGTACGCGTGTATGTGTGTCCACTCCCTACTCTTGTGCCACTGGGAATAGCATACTGTGCTACAGGCAATGTGACCTTTTCTGGTTTTCATGTTTTCTCTCCTCTATGTCTCTCTTTCACACACTTATCTTGGACGCGAAATGCACATACGCCTATCAGGACTATCACAGTAAGCTTTACCAGCCATAAATTGCCTACAATGCTTGCTCATTTAATGGATATAAGTCTTGTACAAATCAGTGAAGATAGAGAGAGAGAGAGCGGATGGGACAGTCAGGTACAACCCGTCTCATTCTAATCCTGTTTGGCTTACTTAACATGACCTTTATGGTTGGGTGCTTCCTCAAGCAACAGTTTGTGCTAAAATTGAGGGTTAAGGCCTGCCTGTTTAGAGTACTCTAACTACCTGACCAGGCTTGTATGACAGCGGAGAGATGGAGAAGGGAAAAATGCTGAAGGCATAATCTTATCAAAATCCTACTCCTCTCGTTTAATGTAAACATGTAATATCTGGCACCATTAAAGTAACTAACGCCAATCCTTACATCCGCAGAGAATGAGGAGGATAAAAAGGAAAATAAATAAGTTAGAGTTCCTTTCTTAATAAGCCAAAATACAACTGAATGAGAGAAATGCACAATAAAGTGAGCAAATGTGAGATGGTAGGAAATTGTCCAGAGAGGGAGAAAGCCAGAGATGAAGTCAAGGAATACAATGATGGACATAGAATGAGTAAAGAAGGGAAGAAGGAGTATGTGTGCGACAAAACACACTGCATCAAACCAAAGCAATGCTCCGAGCAGGATGCATCAGCAGTCCATTCATGTTTCTCTCTTTTCCGCTAAAGGACAGTACAAAAAGAGTGATAGGCAAAGGGTAGAAGTGGGAAAAAAAGCACAAAGATGGGAAAGAGTGAGCCAGGAAGTGAGGCAGTGAGAGGAACAGTGTTCCATCTGCCTGCCTTTGACACCAAGGCAATGCTGGGAAGCTTAGCCAGACTCTTTTGGAATGCCTGGATTATTGCTGAAGAGGAGGGGGTTAAAAACTGGTTGCTGTGGTTGCTGCCACCATCTATCCATGCCTTTTGCTTGGACAGCCTGCCCATTCCTCTAAGCTACACAAAGCCCCAGAAAGCCACATAACAAGGGACCGAGTATTAAAAAAAAAGAGTGGAGGACAGCAGGAGCAAACTGGCTTTTGAAGAGGTAGATCTCTAAAAAGGTCTGAGTGCTTTGAGCATACCCAACTACCTCAGGACACTGCAGAGAGCAGGAGGGAGGAAGGAAAAGAGAAAGAGAGTGTCAGAGAGAGAGAGAGTGTCAGAGAGAGAGAGAGAGAGAGAGAGAGAGAGAGAGAGAGAGGGAGAGAGAGAGATCCAAACCAGCGCACACCCTCTCTTTTGCTGCTACAACTGATCCTTTCCACATCGACACTACTGTTAACGTTATGCCTGTGAGCCAAGCGTTCACCCAGTGATCGCCTTTCCTGTCTTGCTCCTCTCCTTAGTCGGACACTGCATTAGCGAGAGGGTGCTGATCATCACATGGAGTGAAGGGGAAGAAAAAAACTGGACAAGAAGAAAAAAAAAATCCCGCCGGAGAGGAAGGAGAAACTGCGCACCACCCCTCCTCCCTCTAACCCACCTCGATCAACCCTGCTACAACAACCCCACTCCCCCCAGCACCCGGTTCCATCCCCCAACCCACCCCCCTTCTAAAGAAATTGACGGATTATTGGGAAGCGCACTGGAGGCAGGCTGCAGCTGCTGCTGTGTGTGCTCGCCACTGCTTCTGTGTGCTTCGCAAGGATGGTGTGTATGTATTTTCAATTGCTGCTGTCCCCACAGCAGCTGCTGAGATTGGAACATGTGGCTAGTTAAGAAGGGTAAGAAGCTAATGAAGGTAATGTATATCGCCTAGTCTATTCAACTCCTTCAAGCACTCCTGGAGAAGAGAAGAATGGGCAAAAAATGAAAAATTAAATGGACACGACGCCACACTAAGACGGGAACCAAGAAGAAAAGTGCAAGAGGCTGACCAAACAACGAACTGATCAGAGAAAAGTGGACAGAGGAATACAGAGAGGAGGGGGTCTGTTTTTTTAATGACTAGAATTGACAGCCTCCACTCCTGATCATTGCAAAGAGAAGAGGCAAAGAGTGAAAAGGATTGTGGAATTTCCATTTAACCTTCTTTAATTTTAACCCCAACTACCTCCCAGTTTTTGTCCTTTTTGCTTTGGCATTTGATGCACAACTACTGTGCATGTTTGTTTGCATTGTTGCCTGTGCAATGGAGACCTGGGTAAGGTGTCTAGCAGGGGGATCAACTGTCAGATTCCAAGGACGAGAGAAGAGGAGTCGACAGCAAAAGATGAGAGAGGGAGCACAGCTGCTTTAGGAGCCTGACTGGATTCTTATTTTTTTTTTCCTTTTTTTTCTAGTCAGCAAGAAAAAGGAGGAAAAAACTCACTAAGGGGGTCGAAACACTCTCTTTGGATGTGTGGATTTACAAAGGGGCTCATCTTGGTTTAGTTCTTTGGTATTGAGACCTATTTTGAGAAAGAAAACATAAAAAAGGCTTTCTTTGCTGCTCTTGGATATACATACATCTGATCTGAATGCAACAGCATTGTGATTGCAAAAAGGAGGGAAGCTATATATCTCAATTCAAGGACCTGTAATAATAACTTGAGGTAGGTGTCTAGTGTTTCAACCCCTCTTTGCTTCAGTTTGTAATATCTCATCCCCTTCTATGTTGTAATATAGTTTTGGTTGTTAAATGTCCCTCAAATAGACATTTCAGACAAACAAGCCCTTCCCACTCCTTCTCTTCTGGCCATGACCACAGTTCATGGAAATTAAGGCATCAGTTTATCAAGAATAGGTCATATTTTCCCCTTAGCAAAAACCTTAAACCAGCATATTGCTCTTTCCTTATTCAGCTCTTGTTCCCTTAACACTACTACCAGCCAACTATCTACTTTCCAAATCCCCAAGGCCCCCAAACACTAGCCCCACAACCCCCATCCTCCCCCCAGATGATGCTGAATTATGAATGTGTCACATCATGAGTCTCCTGGGGCGGGTAGCTGTGCATCGTGCCAGGAAAGCCGCCCTGCTCTGTGTAGTCTTCCTGATGGCGCGAGCGTGGAGCAGCGCCTCCCTGGCCTTGGCAGGGGCGGCGGTGTCTCAAGGCCCTCAGGGCTGTCCACCACAGTGTTCCTGTAGTAATCAGCAGGGGAAGGTGGTGTGCACCCGCCGTGGCCTCACCCGTGTGCCCCCTGGTATTCCTGCCAACACGCGCCATCTCAATCTAATGGAGAACGCCATTGAGGCGGTGCAGGCTGATTCCTTTCGCCACCTGCACCACCTTGAGGTGCTTCAGCTTGGGCGAAATGCCATACGTCAGATTGAGGTGGGCGCATTTAATGGACTTACCAGCCTCAACACACTGGAGCTGTTTGACAACCGGTTGACAGTGGTGCCCAGTGGGGCATTTGAGTACCTGTCTAAGCTAAGAGAACTGTGGTTGAGGAACAACCCAATTGAGAGTATACCCTCCTATGCCTTTAATCGGGTGCCCTCACTCATGCGACTGGACCTGGGGGAACTAAGGAAACTGGAGTACATCTCAGAAGGAGCTTTTGAGGGCCTACAAAACCTCAAGTACCTCAACCTGGGCATGTGCAACATAAGAGGTGATATGCCAAACCTGAGTCCCCTCAAGGGCCTCGAGGAACTGGAGATATCTGAAAATCATTTCCCAATGATAAAGCCTGGCTCTTTTAAAGGCCTTCGCTCACTCAAAAAGCTATGGGTGATGAACTCACAAATCACAGTGATAGAGAGAAATGCTTTCGATGACCTATCTTCACTGGTGGAACTTAATCTTGCCCATAATAATCTGAGTGCTGTGCCCCATGACCTGTTCTCCCCGCTCAGGTACCTGGTGGAGCTTCATCTTCACCATAACCCTTGGTCCTGTGGCTGTGAGGCTGTATGGTTAGCACGCTGGCTAAGGGAATTCATCCCCACAAACTCAACCTGCTGTGGACGCTGTCACTCACCTGCCATCATGAGGGGTCGACAGCTGGTTGAGGTGGATCGAGGAGAGGGTGCAGCAGTCCAGTGTTCTGCACCATTCATTGCTGATGCGCCAAAGGACTTGAACATCTCAGCAGGGAGAGTGGCTGAGCTTCGTTGCCGCACAGCCATGATGTCTTCAGTGCGTTGGCTATTACCTAATGGGACTATATTGACACATGCCTCTAGTAATCCAAGAATATCAGTCCAAAATGATGGCACTCTAAATTTCTCCAATGTCCTTGCAGCAGACACAGGCACTTATACCTGCATGGTTTCCAATGCAGCTGGGAACTCTAACGCCTCAGCCTACCTCAATGTGAGTGCAGCTGAGCTTAATACATCCAACCTGAGCTACTTTACCACAGTGACAGTGGAGGTCTTGGGACCAACTACTGAGATGCCCAAACCTAAGACAACCACCATGGGTACAGCTGCTGCTGCAGGAGCTGGGGTGGCTGGAGGGGGAGCAGGCCTTGGAACAACAACTACAACTGCCTCTCCTTCTGTTTTTCAGCCAGTCTTCATCTCCACTCCAACTGTACTGCTGCAAAGCACCGACAGTCCACCAAGTGCAGCTAAGCCATCTGTAGTGCCAGGACTTCAAGGTTCCACTGGCAAGCCAGGCAAGTCTGGGCCTAGCCTAGATGAGGTGATGAAGACTACCAAGATCATTATAGGTTGCTTTGTGGCAGTGACACTGTTGGCTGCTGTCATGTTAATTGCCTTCTACAAACTGAGAAAGCGCCACCAGCAGAGGAGCACAGTGGCAGCTGCTCGCACTGTGGAAATTATCCAGGTGGACGAGGAGGACCTTCCACCACCAGCATCTGCATCTCAAGAGACAGCTCTCACATTGCCTGAAATCCGGGACCATAACAGCGTACACAAATTGGACTACAGCCACAAGAGTGACTACAGCTTTCACAAGCCCAAGGTCGAATACAAACCCCAACCTGATTTCACCCTTCACAAGCCGAAGGCTGAGTATACCACCTATAAGCCAAATATGGACTTTAACAGCCACAAATCCATCCCAGACTACAGTGATCACAAATCTACACCAGATTTCAGCCTTCACAGATCAAAGCCTGACTACAGCCGATTTAGTCAGGATTACAACATTCCCAAACCTAAAGGAGAGTACAGCCCATTCAAACCAGACTTCGGCACCCACCCGAAAGCTAAAATGGACTACAGCCCCTTCAAACCCGATTTCAGCACTCACCCCAGGCAGAAACCCGACTTCAGTCCATTCAAAAGAGATTACAGCACACAACCCAAACCCAAACATGACTACAGCCCGCTGAAATCGGATTACTATACACAGAATAAACCTAAAGCTGAATACAGTCCATTCGCGCTCGACTTTGGCACTCACCCAAGACCTAAGACTGATTACAGCCCATTTAAGACTGACTACAGCACTCAACCTAAACCCAAAACAAATTGCAACGCCCAGAGGTCAAAAACCGACCTTTCCTACAAACCCAAGGACCCTTACACTCCCCATAAGACTGCAACCGATTATAGCGCCTTCAAGACTGACTTCAGCCCTCACAAAGCAGATTACAGCGCCTTCAAGTCTGACTTTAGTCCACACACTCAGAGACCTAAACTTGATTACAGTCCACACAAAATGGAGTACAACCCCCATAAGGTGGACTACAGCACTCTAAAGCCTAAATATAACACCTATAAACCAACTGGCCATGGGGCTAAATGGACAGAAAACAATGTTGGGAACTCTCTGCCTCGAACCTTGCCCAGTACCATTACAACAATGGCTGAGCCCTTTGTCATAAAAACTAACACCAAGGAGAAAGTACAGGAGACTCAGATTTAAAAGCCCACTATTTGGCTCGAACTCCATTACCTAGGTCCCCAGTCCCCGACACCCCTGTCCCACACCCCTTTGCCCATAAAACCATGCAATAGAATGCACAAAAAAGGAAAGGAACTACTTTTTTGTACAGAGTGAAAACTTAAAAAGACTGGTGATTTCCTGTTGTACATGCTTATAAATATATATATATATACATATATATATATATGGACAGATTGAAAACTACCATGGGCTGGTGATAGAGAAACATATATTAAAAAGAAAAAGAAACTATTTTTTAACCTGTAACTTCTATTTAAAACAATGAGTTGTTTAAGATGCCATCTTGAATTTGACAAATGAGGGTTGTGTTGTTTTAAAGGGGCATTCTGTGTGATTTTTACACCATGCTACAGAGAATGCGGTGAGGAGAAAATATTTATACAGAGAAGACTTTCTTTATCAAAAACCGAAAAAGGTCAGTGTCGATCTTTACAGGTTTATCTTGTAAAAGCACCAATAATTTGTACTGTGCCAAATGTTATAAATGCAATAAAATAAATTTTTGGAAGGAAAAAAAGGAAGTTTAAGAGAGAGACATTTTTTCCCCTTTTCTTCTAGTGTATACTGTAACGATCAGCCGAATGCTTTAGACACTGCAGCAAGACGCTGCAGCTATGCTTTAACCCCATGTGTGCTGAATGACTTAGGAAGAATGAATCACGGTGCAGAAGTGAATGGTGCTTTACTTTTGAATCTGTCAACACCTGCTATTATGCTATTATATTTAACACAAGACTGTTTAGTTTGTATTTTACATAACCACTGGATAGTGCTTCAATGTGTAGCTCGTCAGAAGCTCTAAAAATGTCTTAACATCTGACAAGATGCAATGGTGTGTGGAAATGCAAGTATTGCAGAGCTATCGATTTGTTAACTGAATGTTCATTATTTAATGCTTTTCATTAATGCAAGATGACTGTGTTTAAGATTACTCTTCCAGTTAAAAACTGATGTTATTTGTTGCGAATCTACTGAGTGAGAAGTAGGTAAAATAAGGTGACATACAGTTTGGGTTTTAATACAGTCTTGTATTTTGCTGGAAAATATAGATCCTCATTTCACTTTTCATTGCATTGCCAGTTGTGCCTACAATTGGTACAGGGGCATTTTTTATGGTGACAAATGTCTTCAGGTCTCACTGTTAACTGTCCATTTTTCATCCTGGATCAGCCCTCTCAATCATAATGCTGCTCAAAGTCCTGTAACTAAGAAATACAACATATATGCAACATACCATGGTTCTGGCATGTACTGGACAAGTAATCCAGTTTGTGTTAGGAAAACATGGTATAAAAGACTGAAGACAAATTCTGACTTTATACTTTTCTGAGGCACACTTGTTTACTTAAATTATTGAAAGAGAGAGAGAAAAAGTGATGTAAACTACCCTGGGAACACACATCACTTAAGAGCATCATAACATGTTTGGAGTGCATCATACTATGTGGGTGAGAGATCACAAAGGGAATATTACCAGCACAGATTCTGATATCTCTTCGTGCATCACGACTAAAAGCTACAGAAGTAAATTTCTTAAACAAAAAAACAACTGGTCTCTGTAGATGCCACAGTCACAGGCTTGTGTAGGCAGGCAGAGCTTCGGTCTAAAAAATATTTCACTGTACCAGTTTACATAGTTTTCAACATTTAAGACAGCTGCATTACACAGGGGTTATATTTAAACAAAAAAGAGAGCAAATCCAATATGTTGCATCATAAAAAGAGTGTAGAAAGTAGCTGAAAGTTTGTGATGTACTTAACCTACAGTGGATACTGTCAGGAGGAGGTTGATATGTATGTTTGGAAGGGTGACAGGCCAGCTTTGACAAATAAGAAGTAGCAAAAAACAGTAGGAAGGAGCCAGACAGAATAAGAGACCGATCAAAAGACACAGTTGAGGTGAGCACAAGCATTTACCCATATAGCTAATTTAGGCAATGTCTTGTGCTTGGAAACATGTCAAATTTTGTCAACTTATATGGCGCTGGATATAAATGTATAATTTAAATGCTGTCAAACATTGTGCTGCATTAGAGGGCTGAGATGGTTATGATGGGGAAAGATAACTCTATGCAGTAAAAACAGGGATGGTAAAATTGTGCAGAGGAAGCGAGAAATAAAAGAAAAAACTTTTAGACATTTAAGAAAGTTTTCCTTCCTGAATTTCTGTGTTTCATCTTAGGGAACATTGACATCTGGCATGAAAAGACAGGAAGGGCCAGAAAGACTGAAGTGAGGGAGAAATTTAAACTTTTTAACATACCTACAACTGGATATAAAACTGAAAATAGGCATGGCTACATGCCAAGTGGACACAATACACAGTATCAGTATGTCCTCATCACCCCAACCAGGACTGTCACAGCTGCTCACAAATATCAGATATCAAATCAAGTACAGCTCTCACTATGTTCCCCTTCTTGCAAAAACTGGTGATGATAACTCAGCCTGTAATATCCAGCATTTGCAGGTGACAAGGAATTCAGATGATCACATATAGGTGGAGAAATTCAATTCAACCTTGGTGTGTATAAGAAAGCTATATATATATTACTATGCAAAAGTCTCTGGAAACCATTAAATTTGTTTTTCCAATCTTTTCTATAAGTATTTAGTGTGACCTACCCTTAGACTTGAACAATAGCATGGTCCTGGCTCTCATAAAACTGGATTTCATGTTTAAAGACACCTGCTGTGAAAAAGGTTGATTCCACCAGGTTTATTCAAGACATGCTTGAGCATTACATTAACCTTTTGTACCAGTTAAACTTATTGACAGCCTGCTTATAATGAGACCAACTTACAACATATCATTCCTATCCAAATGCCAATGATTACAGAATTTGACAGACATTAAAACAACAAAGCTGGTGGTGCCCTGAGACTTATGCACAGTAAATGTCTGCTACATGGGCTGGGCTGCAAACAAGGATAATAGAAAAAATAAGAGCTCCACAGGGCACATGTGGACAATCAGGAAAAAAGGGTGTGTGTGAAAGAGAACAGAATAATTCATACCAAATTCATATTTTACATGTTGCATTTGTAAATATACTGACTGACTCATGGTACTGTAGTTTACCAGATGAAAGTCTCCCAGTTGTCTCTAATGCCACATGAGGGAGGGGAATGTTCAAACATGGAAAACACGTAGGTACCAGCGTGTTGCGTTGAAATGCACAGTGCAAACGTGTTAGATGGAGTGTGAACAGTTGTACAAACAGATGCAAGCACTGCATTAAGCATTAAGTTGCTTTATGGCATTCTATGACATGTAAGCACTTAGATGTCAGCACTGAACATTTAAAAAATCTGAGTTGTCTGGCAGAATGTGGCCTAAACTATAACATACTGTACAATACTAGAATGGCAGCAATATGTTGCAGCCAACAATGTGAACAAGGTGATCAGTCAGCTCATCAGCTAGCCTGCCCTCTAAACAGACCCTCTCCATGGGAAATTCTCCACCCCCCCGCCACATCATGTTTTATATTCCCCCTATCTGTCCAAGTGTTTCACTAGCAATCACAAAGGCATTTGGAAGAGGAAGCACAGCAATATGCACCTATTTACCCACAGCTCACAAGGCTTGCATAACAAGGGAAAAGAAAGGATGAGATATTGATGTTAGAGGATGATTAAGTGGTAAAGCAACTGAGATGTAGGCAAGATGTATGTAATGTAAAAAATTATAGATTGCTTGGAAGAAGTTATCATGGAGCAAGCAAAAGTGGAAAAAAAAACTAAAACTAAAAAAATCTAAACAAAACACACATACCGAGAATAAAAATGTGGCTATGAGAGGAAGAAGAAAGGGTGAGAGAATTATGGAAGAATGAGTACAGAAGATAAATAGGGAGGGAGATGGTAGAAACAAAAATCCAAAGATAATTAAAAAAAAAAATTAAATTGATTAAGATGAAATTAAACTGCAAGAAAAAGAAGGCAGACAGACAATAATGAAGATCTAAGGTTTACCAAGAGGAGAAAGAAATGAGACGGAGAGAGGAAGAGAGCGCAAAGGCACTTGGGATAGGAGTAAGCAGTGCAAATTTGATGTTAGACTGCCAGCTACAGATGGAAGCAGGGATATATAGCCTGGTTGTCATGGCTCCTGTATGATTGGTGAACGGCCTGGATTGCACCACAGCGGGTGTGGTGTTGGGGGGGTGGGCAGAGTGTGATGTTGCCATAGCAGAGTGTAGCAGATAAGAAGTGCAGATACCAGTAATGGACTGCTCCGCTGGGGGTACTTGAGGAAGGGAGACTGGTGAATATGAAAGCTGAGTGTATGGCAGGATCAAGAGGTCAGCACAAACGAAGTGTAGTGACAATAACTGCTACAGTGCAGCCATGTGCGCCTGCATGTGTGTTTCCAGTATAGCCAAGACAAACTGAATTTACCCAGTCACAGCTTTTCAACATGTAAACAACACATTCTCCAAATTAATTTATGGCACTCAAAGAAGAATCTAGGACATTTTGAACCCCTATCGTTTTCTGATGCAATCCCTTAGATTTTTTAACTTATTGTAAATTACTTTGAGCTGAGGTGCAGACATTTGCACCTTTGCTGAAATAAAAAGGGATTCTTTTAAAATGAACAATAGGTAACAGAAACTCAACTGCATCAGCTATTTATTTAAAAAAAAAAAAGTGCCCCTTCATTCAATAATATCATAAAGTAACAAGATTGTTGTAGATACGTGTATTCAAAGTGAAACTTTTTACTGATTCACTGGCGGATGATAAAAACAGGACGGCACAACTTTATGCAGCCTTTGCCCTCGGCTCCACTTATACAGATGTTTTATGAATTTTAATTTTAATGGTTTATTATGACATTTTTGATGACAGCCCCTATGTCAGACAGGACAGGTAAAAGATGCTTCTCAGAACATAAGAATTCAGTGCTAAATCTAAGCATTTGTGGCTTAAGGGAAGGTTTGGTGTCATGCATACATACCATGTTTCATATGATTTATGTATGTTTTTAGTACGTACATAACGGGTAATGATGGAAATTTGTGAGATTTGCTGAATACCAATTGTATGGTAAAGCAGCAGGTGCAGTAATTTTAAATGGCAGCATTATATGACTCACTAACCTGATTTACCAGGGCTGTGTAGTTAAAAAAAAGCCCATGCTGATCGCTTCTTTTCCATGGCTTTGTGTTTTACTAAGCTTCTATTGATCGATAACAATCAGTAATGCAAGGCGCCTGACATCCACATTGCTAATTTATTCCTAGGCATGTGTGCTACTTGTCACACACATGCCTAGAGTGCCAGTAAAGTAGACAGGAGGCTATTCTAGGCAGGCCTGCAAGCGTGCTACCTTGTGAGTCAATGTGAGTCAGGGACAGAGAGTTGACTTATACTAATGTCAAATGGAGCGACTGGATGGGGTGCAGAGAATCGCCGTCATACATGCATATAGAAAACTATGACAAAATAGAAACTGAATTGGTTTAAGAGAGGGGTGACATGTAAGTCATGTTAATAATCTGCAAATAATAATCTGCTTTATGACAATCTTCTGCGTATATAATATATACCACAGATGAGCTATGTCATGCGTGATCAACCGCATGCGACTTAATTGTAGGAGTTATAAATTATGTTTTATTTGTGAGCGCAAGCAGGAGAATTACAAGTATCATGGAGAGAACAGCAGGTGATGCAACTTATGTTGCATCACCTGCTGGTCCATCACCTTTTTTTTTCCAAATTTTGGAAAAAAAAGTGACAACCTTAGGGAAGATGTCGATGGTTACGTGGAGGAATTTGAGAGAAGAGCTGATGCTGATGTTTCTGACTGACGATGAGTAAAGTGACGCAGCCGTTTTCAGTGGCCACCTGAGGAAAAGATTTGTTGGTACTGAGGTCAATTAGTGGAAGAAATTAGCCCAAAGCTATTATGCTACAAAGGTGCATGCCAACAGACTCCAGAGATATAGTGTGGTCAAACTCACAGATTTTGCTGTAAAAAAGAGAGTGGCAGATGGGTTGTGTAAATTATTCCTTTACCAGGTGGATGACCACTCATGCGTGTTACGCCCCCATGAGACAGCATTTATTGCCCTTTTGGTGGGTGACAAACATCCCTGTGTTTTCTTAGCAGCCAGCGACGATGAAACCTCTCTTTTATGATCCCGTCGAGTAGTTCAGGCTGCAGTGTGCAAGCAGTAAATCATGTCCCCTGAGAGCAGCAAACAAGGGACAAAGACATATGTACGCAGGAGGGGTGTGTGTTGTGGTTTGTGTGCAAGTATGACAAATAAAAACACAAATGCACAAAAGCACGCACAAATGCACAAACTAAAAAAATGGGGGGGAAAAACTGTAGCTATTTGTCCATTAATTTCACTGCTTTTGTTGAGATTTACAGGCTGGAGACCAACGATGGTCATCAAGGATGTATTCACTTACATACAATAACACACTTACACCATAGAAAAACACACAGTTTCAATGTTTTAAACACAGCCTAATTTTCTACTTTAAATGTATTACCATTAAATTTATTGAATATTTTCAGACAACCAGGTTCTGTTAACAACAAAGCAGCCGTGCTGAGCACCAGTTTGTACTGCCTTCCCTGCTGCAGCTGAAGCTGGGTTTTCTTACAAATCACCATTAAATTTTAAAAGAAGAACATTTTAACAGAGTCAAGGATGGAAAAAACTGAACCCATCGTGTGTCATTGCCATTTTCCTGTGTCATTGCACTATGCATATTCTGTAATATTTCACTTTTAGTGACAGCAGTGTGAAACTTCATTCACTTGCTTCCATTCAGAGATTTACATTCATATTCTTACATAGACTACAAAAAAGGTTCATCCATTTTATATTCCCACCCATTTTATAGTTTAAATTGCAGACATGCTGATTTTCAGGAAAATGCAGTCTATGAAGGACTAGATAAAGCGCATACATAAATCAAATTTTAGGAAGCACATATGCTGTAGAGGGAGAAATGTGGGAACCGAGAGACTCTTCCAAGACACCAGAAAAGCAGGTTTGGTGACGTGTGTTTTGATTTTTCTTTTTTTTTTTCCCCTAAGCGATAGAGGCATAAATATATTTTAATAATTGAATAAAAAAAATGGAATTAACTGAGGTTCAAAGTGAGAATAGTGCTGTAAGTATGATATCCTAAATTAAGGTTTAAATAGACAGCTGTACTAGATGAAGAACAGATGAAGAAAAAAGAGCATAAAAAAGCAAAGTGAATAGAAAGGGACAAAGGCTTGGGAGGGTTAGAAAATGAGAAAGAAAAAAGACTGAAAAGGTGACATCATATATTAAGAGCTCAGTAGTTGTCCTAGTAACTATGGGGATCAAGAATTTCAACTGATGTGGACTGCTAATGCCAAAGACATGCTGAGAAAATGTGCAGCGCGGAACAGAATGGCACATGAAAGCAACATCAAGATGAAAGCCCAGATGTGCTATGTCAAGCATCTGCGGTTTGAAACACAGTTTTCATGTGACGGCAGAATTACTCAGCCACTTCAGCAAACTGCTGTCTGTGTTTGGGTCAGCAGTGATCTTAAGAGATCAAAGAGATCAACAGCAGACCTCTGTTCAGCTCCACTACACTGTAGGTAGCAAAGTCTTTTTGCCTACACTTCAAGATTTTGTGACTTTGTAGAAGCCATTTGGAAATTTGTTCAAGTGTTTGATGGCTGAGTGTAAGTAGAATGAAGTACAGCTGCAACTACAGTGTCTGAAAACAGAAATAAGCCATAAAAAAGACAAATAAGCTCAAAAGCTGTTTTTATGAGAGAGCAGGGTCTCAGCACTGAGCCAGCCACAAGTTTTAATGGAGAATATAAACAATGCAACCAAAAAACTGTCTTTAATTATTATATTTAAATATAAATGTATTAAATATAAACTGCTTCTGAGGCATTTGTAAAAATTTAGATGATTCCCTTTTCTCCTTTAATTCCAACTTCAAATGAATCTTGTTGGATTTCAGCATGAAGCGGAAAGGCACAGTAACAGGAGCTGTGATATGGTCTGTTGGTGTTCTTTTGTGTGTAACAAGCTGTTACACATGAAATTAAAAAAAATCACATTCCTTTGCATGAACATGCAGTAGTTCATATATCATTCGCTATCATCCACGGCACAGTGTTTTTGTGGGGTGCTTAGATGGAATACAGCTCTTTGTAACGGTTTTAATGAAACTAAGTGATCAAAGCCTGTACCATCTCAGAAAACAGAATATTTAAAACCACACTCTCATCAATGTCAGATGATCAGTACTGCTAACATTTTGTGACATCTTCTTGAGCTGCAGAGGAAAGAAAGACTTAACATAGATAGATAGATAGACAGATATACTTTATTAATCCCAAGTTGGGAAATTACATAAATAAATAAATTGGTGGAGGAAAGGAAATTAAAAAATACGAGGAAGGTGGTAATTAAAAGTTGGAACTCAAATCCACAAAATAAGGAGAGTATTAAAGCTTCTGCAGCAACAAAAGCTGATCCAATTTATTTAAAAAAAAAAAAAAAAATACAACTAAAATGAACTGAAATTCTTCACAGCCACAAAAAAAGTGAGTCACTTCACAGCATCAACTTCCCGCTGCTGCAGATTCCTCAAATTATAATTGTTTTTACAGCAATGTAAAGCATTTCAGAATGAAGAATGATTCAACACGAGGTGAATCAGAGGCGATGAGTGGCTCCAAGCTGTGTGTGACCTCATCGGTCTGGTTGATATGAGAATCCCTGCCCAATGGGGGAGCCAATAATTAGACAGCCAGTAGAGCTGCTCTCCTCACCTCAGTCGCTTGCCCCTCACTCTAAGCTAATTAAAGAAAACTGGACATATCAGTGCACACAGGCTTGTGTTTGTCTGCCAATTAAAAGTTGTTGTTGCTGCACCAAATGTCTTCAAACCGCAGAGTACAAACATCAGGGACCAGTTCCACAACACAAAAGTTTATATATATCACCTACCATGATATCACCTAGTTGTCTGTCTCTGTGTGTATATATGAGGTCCAGAAGGCCCATAGAGTTACTACTGTATAGGGAGGAAGTGACTAAGCTTATGGGGCGAGTAAATAGAGGGAGAAGAGGAGGAGGAGAAGGAAATGATCTGAGAAGGAAATAATAATATAAACAGGGAAGATGAAAAAAGGTGGCTCGAGTGAGAGGAGAGGAGAGGAGAGGAGAGGAGAGGAGAGGAGAGGAGAGAAGAGGAGGCTCATGGTAGGAGACTTGGCAAATGTTCACCCTCCCACTCTGTTGGCAAGAGAGGCACAAACTGTTTGCTCACAGCAGTACATGCATCTATTAGTATTGTTCCAGGAGATAATAACTTGGTGTGTGCGACTCCATGTGTGTATTTATGAACGCTGATGTATATGTGTGTTTCGGTGTCAATTCTGAGTCAAAACGTGGGCAAACAAGGAGAAGTGACAGACAAACAATATGGCACATCAAAATATAATATACAGTATGAAGGAGCAACTGTCTGTCTGTGGGTGTGTTAGACTCTAGTGCTATATGTCAGCTCTGCAGCAACACCAGAAACCATTGTGTTAACGAGGACTGCTCTAGTTACTAATTGAGAACAAATTATTTTCTCCTGGAAAAAATTGGAGTTCAGCTTTTATAGCCTGTTAGATTTTAGAAGTTCATTTAGCTAAAAGTATGAACATAGAGCATTATGTGCAGCACGGAAAGCCAAAATAACAAAAGCTAAATAATAATTATGAATTTTCATAATAAACGATGAAAATGTATAAAATTACTTTTAGCCACTTATATTCATTTAGATGATAAATAAAATGCGGCATAATCATCCAGTTTGAAAAGTGAGGCCTTTGCAGTGGACAGAGTTAGCAGAAATCTCAAGCCTTCAAAACGAGAGTTAGTTTTGCAACCAGAGGACTACATCCATTTTTGGATTTTTAATTACTTATTTGTTTATAGATTTTGTCAGTATACATACATATAGGTCAAACAAACATCTGTTTCTGTACATGTTTATAAAGTTACCTTATGTTTCCCCATCGCATTTAAATTAGAGGTGGAAAGAGGCAGGAGGACCGACATATCAAGTATAATGAAACTGACATAATGAAGTCTCAGAAACACAGATCACCTCTTCCATACACATTCATACAAAAGTAAACACATTGACTCAGAGAGGTTCAGCTGGCAACAAGCATATTTAGAAACTGCAGTGCCCTGCTCACCCTTTCTTCAAAGTTTCTCTGCACAGACAAAGATGCAGAGGTTTAAAGAAACCATGTTTCTATAGCTGCTGAGGACCATCTAAAATGTCCTCACTTTCCCAAAATGTAAGTTTTTTTGGTTCTCAAAAAGATACCCATACAAGAACACACACACACAGCTCACAGAATGTTGCCCACTTCTGCCATTAGATTCATCTGTCTGAATTCAAAGCTGAGAGCCCAATCCCTGTTGGTTTTCTGAAAAGATTTTGCCAAGCTTGTTCTTCCCTTTATGTCCCTCGACTCTCCAGGGGGAAAACAGAAAAAGAAGGAGAGCAGTATAAAGAGATGCCGATCGCTGACACAGCCACTGCGATAGCCTCTCTCTTGTTGGTAAGGGATATAAAGAAATCGAATGAAAGACGAGGTAGACAGAAGGAGATGCTGAGATGGGGATAAGGGCGCCAGGCAGGAGTGAGGATGTTATGCTGGGGTAAGCTGGCAAAGAGTTATGGCTTCAAATCTCTCCTCTTTTTTTGGATTTTATTTGGAGCTTGCATATTCAAATCCTTGAAGCTGTATTCTTCTTGAAACCAGGTGCATGTGCACAATCACACGCACACAAATTCATACAGACGAAGGACAATCTTGTGAAAGCAGAGGTAAAAGGTTGACAGGAAAAGAAAAAAGTACAAGACAAGAGGAGATGGGATGTCTACATACGTGTGCCCTCCACAAGATGCTGACAAGTTAACAAGCGAGCAAGTGACGGAAGAGTGGCATGAAACATGGAGCCACACAGAGAGAAGCTACACAGGCAAGGAAAGAGGTAAAGCAGTGTGTGTATGTATAATATGTAAAGTATGCCATCTTAGGAAAAACCGTAGAGACGGAGTGTGGGAAAGAAGGTGCAAAGAATGACTGGCTTTTTTGACAGCTGGCTTCTGTATATGTATGTCCATTTAATTCCACAGCCAAGACAGCATTGATACGTAGCAATCGCCATGTTGTCAAGGGAACCATTAGCATAACTGAGAGGCTGGTATCTGCAATGCACTGGCAGACACAAACTTGTCTCTCTATAGTTGTATGGACATTCATAAAAATAATGAATTCCCTAGCCCCTTACTAAACTAAAAAGACCAATTTCAACTAAATGCCTGACCCTAATCTAAACCCATTTCTAACCCGACAACTCAACTCTTTAAAGCCCTTAAAAGTTGTGAGAAGAGGTTTTCTATGGCAAAGGCAGATCTTTAGAAATCAGGGACAGCAAAAGCAATTCCATAATACAATACAATTTTATTAATTAATTAATTTATTTATTTATATATTTTTTGGGTCTAATAATATTTTTTCCCCTCCATGTGATAAAATATAACACAATTCAATAATTAATAATAATAATAATAATAATAATAATAATAACCAAATTACTAAATTGAATTGTAGATGTATAAAACATTACAATATCTGCCGCTACTAGAGATGGGCATAAAAAAAAAAAAACTTCAGTGCAAATATTTGATGGGATTAGCAACCTAAATGCATTCAAAGACTCTGGTAAAGTTCATTAACTTCAGCAAACAGGCATAGTTCCTAAACGGTTACTGCTGCCACCTTGTTGTGATAGATTCACCAGAAATTAAGTAGTTATTGGATAAGAAAGATATTCCATCAGTGTAATCACTGAGCTTTGTATCTATTTCATATAGTTATTAGTTGCATTAATCAACTCTTCATAAATAAATCGAAAATCCATGCCCATCGCAGTTAAGCTGATCATTATGTACAAAAACTACATATTCAATACTTGAGATGATCATCAAAAAAACTAAACTGTCCAATAAACACCTTGATGCGAAAGAAAATCTAGCGTTTCAGAGAACAAAAATGCGTCATTTCACAAAAGTAATTCTTAAGTAATCAGCCGGTACCAATACTTTAAAACTACAAAAAAAAAAAAACAAGTTAGTTGTGAGGACCTGCTTGGATGTGTTTATGTCACTGAATCTGATGCAAAATGTCCTCAAAGCCAGATTAAAAAAAGTGTACACACGCTTGGATGTGAGACATCATTTCCTCTCCATGAGCCCTACACTGGAACGCTGAATGCTAGGCAATGGACACTACATCGATACAGCGTTTTACTCTGCCTAATCAATTGATGTATTTGATGTATTCGTGCTGGGGACACAAAGTATTTATCTGTCACAACTGTCAATATGTCACGCTGCCGTGTCAGCGTCATCAGCAGCAGAGGATCAATCTAGGCGTCAATAACACATAGAGGCCTGAAGTTATTTCCTCAGGCGGGACCATCAGATATTCAACTAACACATGGTGAAGGACAAAGACTATTTACTGTGTGTAATTTAGGTCAGACTGCAAGAGTGAAGATTCAATCAACACTATCTTAAGGTTGAATGTCTGTTTCTGTTTAACTGTGTTTTTTAAATAAAAATAAAATTAATGGAAAAGTAATTTTTAAGCCCCATTTTGTGACAGTGTGACAGAGTGTTTAGCCAGGATAACAAACACCTGCTGGGAAGCAAAAGCTTGTAAAGTAGGGGATTTTAGTGCATATAAATGCAAAAAGGACACAGAACACAAAGAGCAAGCAAGTCATGAGTTAAGGTAATGAAAGATGGCCACATCACCACACACACACTTCACTTCTTTCCAGTTTTAATTTTAACATAAAATGAAATGACATGACCCAACATTATGGATTTAGTTATGACTTTTATTTTTGTGGTCCAAACTGACTTGTTTTTTCTTTTTACCTCAAAGGCTCACATTCCTAAAAAAAATTAAAAAGCAAAGTTTAATTCATCCTCTCAAACCAGGGCATTGCTGCAACCTTGGTGATTTAAAAATAGAGGGTCATATCAGGCAACTACTGAGCTACTGAGTGTGTCCCAGTAGAATGGCCTCTTTCAGGAATGCAGTTATAACATTTCTTTGTCTTTCCTGTGTTTTTGATTTTTACTCTCATCTCTCACTATCTCACAATCACTTGTTGGTCATTGTTGAAAGAAAGCACAAGGAGAAATGTTTTTTTTTTTTTAAATTATCATTATTTTAAAAAATTGACTAGCAGAGAGAAGGAAGAGCCGACATAAAAGAAGTAGGAGGTGAACAATAAGGCAGGTAATGATGCATCTGTTGATATAACAACTGGCTATCCTGGCTGCGTGCCTGCAGTATTCTCAAACAGAGCAAAATTCAATAAGCAGTTTGGCTGTTTCGTTTTAGACGAGAGGGAAACAAACAACAACTCAGTGAAGATGATACAAACCTTTTCCCTGCTGCTACAATCACTTCTTGTGTGTGTGGTAGCTCTGGGCTCAGTAATGATACAACAATATGAATCAAGAAAAACACAGAAACTCACACTAATGAGTGGCACCCATTTTGCCCTATTCAACAGCAAATGTAGGCCTTTAACACACAGTATGCAATTTCTGCCACTTCCCCTTTAGGAAGCAGAATGTGATCATGGGAATTGTCTTGTTTTCTGAGCATAAATGTTACAAATTATATCTGCAAACTGTGTTAAAACTTAACAGCTAAAATGTTCAGAGATGCAGAAAAGAAAGTTCAGCAAAAAAAGAAAGAATGAAATGAATACAGTGACTGATATAATGTGAGGCAGTGTAGTGCAAGTGCATGAGAGCAGTAACACTATTACCCTCATTGAGGTGTAAGTATGCTGCAGTGCCCTTCATGTAGCCGCAAAGGCTAAGAGGATTCAGCTTATCCCTGAGCGTCGCACGTCTACGTCTCTGCACTGCTTGCACAGTGTGTGCTTATCAGGGTGAACAGTGAAGCTGCATTTACATCACATGCACTCGCACTTGACTGCACGTTGAGCAGAAGGTCGCCTTAGTTGCTTTCTCCCTTCCACTCATCTCTCCATCTCCATTCATGTCCATCTATCTCTCCATCAGTGCAATGGTGTGAATGTGTTCATGCGGGTCACTGTGTTCACTATCGGTGTATAATTCAAGACATTCAGTGAATAAAACAAACAGACTGTGACTCTAACACACAAAAAGCCTGATAACCTTATCAGTTACTGTGGCACCAATTAGTCCAAGGCAACAGAAATCAGAATTTATGGTCAATACTCAGCACAAACTGCTATTTAACAGCATCATGCTCAAGATTGTCTCAAGGTCAAATCTTAAGTTAGAAAGTTAATCTCTATTCAATTGTCAATTGGTGCTCTATTTATGGAGACGCATGCACAGTTACTGCTCAGCTTTGACTGTGGGGCTTAAAATAGAAGTAATGGATTATAGCAGTATAAATTAAACAGGGCTAAGCTAATTGTGGAAGTCAAATAGGTTACCAAAATTGGGGAAGAAACAATAAATTGATAAGTAATATACTAATTAATGAACAGCCAAAGACTTTGACAATCAAATCTGAGGATTTTTTTTTTTGAGGTTTAGAAAACTCAGATGTACATTTTTCATGATTTTGTGACATGTTATGGACATACAACCTGAATGAGTAATTGACATTAACATTAGTTCCAGCCCCAGTCAGGAGCAAACCACAGAAACACTAAAGAAGACTTATGTCTGAATTGCAAGATTAGCAGAGGAAATAATTCTCCTGTTAAAAAACATCAAATACATGGACATAGTTCAAAGTGGTCATGAATGGATAGGGACAGATCCTGGACAAATCAGTGGTTTGTTTAACTACAGTGTGTGGAGGGTGGAAAAAAAAGGACCCAAGGGGCAGTTCAATGGCCCCACCGTCTGTCTGACCAGGAAAGCACACCATGCATTATTCATCATGCGTACTAACCTCCACCCCATCTCTCACACAGACGCAGAAGACTCTGCCACAGTATGTAAAAGGAGGTATTTGGGGAGGGGGGAGTGGGGGATAGGAAGTTTAAAAAAAAAAACAAAGGCTTAGAAATGCATTTTGGCAAAAAAAAAAAAAAAAGGTTGATAAAAATAACATAACATGCAAGATAGAGAGCATGTGTTTGTGAGCGAGGAAAAAGAGAGAGGAAGAGACATGGTCAAAGAGTTGCAGGACTTGTGTAATCAACCTCATGCCAAAATAATTCAAGCGTGATTGGAAATCATTGTGAGAGAGCAGAAGCTGTGAGGGAATCCAATGCTGTCCTGAGGGCCCGAAATAAGACGTGCAAAAAGAGGCTCAAATTCATGAAGGATGCACTGTGTATGTGTGTGTGTAGAATGTTAAATGAATTGATCCGTAACGCACCGACAACACTGACAGCAGAAAAGACACTAAATTAAACTGTTAATCCAGTGGCAACAACATCCCTATTTCTGCTTACAGTGGAGACACAGTAAGAAAGTATTGACCACATGCTCAAAAAAAATAAAAAAAAATAAAATACATTTTCTTGGATTTATTAGAATTTCATTAAAACGCTCAGAAACAAGAGTTGTTAAAGCCAAGACATGTGTAGAGGAGTTGCTAGCAGGGCCTGTGTGATTCCTCGCTGGCAATGTGACTCATCATCACTTCACAACACAACCCCCTACAGGTCCGAGTGCAGACGCTGCCAACACTCACCCATGGCAGCTGGGTACACACACACACACACACACAGTGTTGCAGGGTGGGATATGTGGGTGCGAGGGACCCATGGTGAGCAAGGCTCGGCCACGTTTAGGACACCATGTGCTGAGGGCAGCAGCACGCATGACACACGTCATGCCTTAAAGTGACACTGCAGAGAGACTGAGGTAAGTGAGTGTGTGTGTGTGTGTGTGTGTGTGACAATGAAAAAACATTCAAAACATTGGAAAATAAAGTGCTGATTTATTCTTGTTTATTATTTATTTACCTATGAGTAATTTTTGTACTTGATGTTTATACGTTCTCATGTTAACTGAAATTTCAAAATAAAATTTCTCTTGAACTGCAACAAACATGTTAGGGAAAACAAGAAGCTTCAAAGTGTTTACAGTGATGAGATATTCCAATGAAATCAAATATACTTCATTGCAGGGCTGTCCCCTTTTTAGAAATCCAGTATGAAAACATTTTTTATTAAATCAAAATACATTTGAACATCCTCACCCCTACACTGCCATTGCTGTTCCCCCTAATAAACCACAAATGTCACAGTTATCATTAATTTATTAACTGTTACTTTATTAACAGTTCTGCTAGCATTAGTGTATTCATAACATACAGCACTCAGGAGAAAAGAATAAACGCTCCCTGAATAGGAAATCATTGACAAAAGGAAGAAGCTTAGACAGCTTTTATCAAAAATGTGATAATGTTCATAATGTCAAGGCAAATGGCAGCTGTAAAATATAAATGATTTTCAATACAAATTGGACGTGGTGGATACAAAAAAAGCAAAAGCCGTATGCAACACAGTGAGTCACTGTTGTTGTGTGTGTTTAGGTGAGAGAATATTAACTATGAATATTTGTAAGTGCAAGATATAATTGTTATGAGTTGGCTGCTGTATCTACAGTACGGTAGACAGAGAGACCACCCAGACTGAATGAGGTCAATAAGGCCAACAGTGTACGTAGGTGGAATGGTACACTACATATTACTATCCACTTAGCCTGCTTTTCCCCTGCTCGACCAAACACTCAATTTGTGCTTCACCTTTCTTTTTCTTCCTTCCACTCTTGCTGCATGAGGATCAATTACATAGCTGGAAATCTTAACAATTGCCGTTTCAATCAGAGGTTGATCTTGTTTCACAAAGAAACTTCCACAGCATTTCAATCGCACCGATCTTCAGGTGTCTCAGTTTAAATCGATTCTGGTTTAACATAAAATGCTTTAATTAAGAGCTGGCAATAGTTCAAATATTGTTTCACTGACTTACATCATTAGTAACAACACTACGCTAATCATCAAGTCCCATGTCTGACTGACTCATCCTAGATAAACATGTCACTGCAGTAAAATTCCTGAGCTCGCCTCTCTCCTGGATAAACTAAGCCTTTACGTTTGTCACGACTAAAAACATACAGAAAATCAACAGAACAGCTTAGTGACTGAAGCGGTGTGAATGGATGCTTTTGTCAATGAAAGGTGGGTGGTGAGAGAAATTAAATAGAAGACATCAAAAAGGGGGAAAATGGAATTGCCTGGGGAGTAGTGTTTACCAATGTGTTTTCTTTTTTTTTCCCCTCAGATTTTGTGCTGCTGTTTTTGGTTCCACACTGTGAACGGGAGCAGTGTCTGTCAGAGATTAACACTACACAGAGAGAGACACACAGGGGGAGCCAGGGAGATGCAGGCAGACAGAGCAGATAAACACCAAAGTTTTTTTTTTTTTTTTTTTTTTAAAAAAAAGGAAAAAAGAAAGCAAAGAAAGGTTTGAAACACAACAGAATCACCATAGAGACAGAGACAAGGAGAGAAGGTGAGGGAGGATTCAAATAAAGGAGACAGGAATGAGGACCGCTTCTCATACTGGATGCCACATTAATTATGTGCATCTGCGTGAGGAGAAATTAAGACATGACTGTGTAGCAGGTTGAAGAGAGAAACTGAGAAGGGAGGGGGGTATGAGGAAAGATGGCAGGAGGAAGGAGAAAGCCAAGAGCAGATGTCAGTCAGAGATTTACAACTGGACACTGAGGGAAGAGAGAAGATGAGAGTGAGGGACAAAAACGGAAATGGCTTTAGTAGTTAAAAGGCCACAATCACAGCACAAAGGCATGAAAAGAGAAATAGTGTACTCATGTCTGCTCTCCCACTCAATTTTGAAGCAGAAAAGGAAAACGAACAGCTAATTACAGAGCAGTGAAATGTGGAAACATGGGGATGACGGGAAAAAAGAGCATACGGACCATTGATTCAACTTGTCATCACATCAGCGAAGCCCTTGAAAGCTCAAGACGGTCGTCAAGTATCATGAGTGAGAAAAATATTTGATGAATGCAAATAAATACGCAACCAAAAATCAAATCAAATGTTATTCACATGAGGCCATCTCTGAAACATCTTAAAAAGCTCCCGCAATCAAAAGCCATTCAGACAGAAATCCACAGCAGAATGTTGTGCTAATGAAATCGAATGATCCATATTCATGTTTGTTTGTCACGCACCTTGCTATTCTGTTCGGTTGAACACTTATGTTCTACAGGGACTTTGGAATGGAGTGTGGACTGAGGGCATAATCCACTTCTTCCTGTCTATCATATACCAGCCTTTAATTCTGCTGCTTGCCAATGACTTGGCTCTTGTTAAAGCTCCTGTACTTCTTCTCTCACCTCTTTGCTCCAGTTTCTCCCATGCAACTCCATTGCTTTTCACTGCCAGGCAATGAATGACATTAAACTATTAATAGACACTTTTTTAGCTGGGTGTATGTGGGACATTACTTTTTCTTAGTCATATATCAAATTTACCAATGATCAAATGGACATCTTAACAGAGATAACCAAACTTATTTTTAACTTGCTGTTGCATAATGATTTGCCAATCAACAGCACATACATATGATTCACTCAAATGTGTCACTTTGAGTGTATGTTCATATTAGCCCATAACAGTGGGTCAGTGCAGCCAGTCAAGCAGCCCCCGCACTGGGTTCAGGACTCATTATATGGCTTTGTCCTGCCTGTTAACACCCACCTACCTGTATAAAAACATGCTGACATCACTAGTGACTGGCAAGGGAGAAAATGTGTGAGAGGCGAGCGTGTGCATCAGTTCATGTGTGTGGATGGAGGAGGTTATAGGCGTGATAACGAATCCTTAATCTGATCCGAGTACAGAAACGCCTGGGGACCATGTGTTGTGAAGCATGTTTACAAGTCTTAAAATAAATCTGATTTATTATCCATCTGTGTGCATACATACACATTTGCAAAACTAATATAAATTGAAATCAACATGCAACTCCGTACTGAGTCATGGAGCATTCAGTTAATCAAAACACCCTGTTGCCAGCATTGCACATTTGATAATCAACACGGTTCATTACATGATTTCTTTTTATGATATTTAATTCTAATGGTATGCCAGCAAAACACGGATGTCGAGGACGGATGTCAATACCAGGTCTGAGTGGAGTCTATTACTAGCCTTCACACTCAGACAAATTCTACACTAGCTTTTACACTCGCTCAACTGCATATAAAGGCCAAGGCTACATTTCCATGACAATTAAACACCAGAGAACAGTGAAGTCAGCCACCCTGCACAGGAAAAGGTCCTTTAAAAAGGATGAGAATGGGGGTGGGGGGGGGTGGAGACAGAAGGTATGTGTGGCCTGGATAAGTGGTTGTAGGATTATAGCTGGTTCCATCATGGCTTTGGTCCATTCACCGCTTCTTATGAAAACCTATTAGCATGTGAATGAACAGGCAAACTGTGGATGGAGTTTGCTAAAGCCCAAGAGCACCGGTCTGCTATCAGGTGAGCTTCCCATAAAATGGGAGCAGGCAGGCAGGAAGGTTTGTACAAACACAAGTGTAGTCTTCATGACTGTGTCCACTTTTGTCGGGATTTTTTTATATACTGAATATGAATATATATATATATATAAAGAGAGAGATAGAGAGATAGATAGAGAGATAGATAGATAGAGATATTTCAAAACACTCTTGGTGCAAGCTAGATGCTGATTTATTCTGAAACAATTTAAACAATCTATGAAAGCTAGTAGCCTATCTTTGACGTTGAGTGGATTTCCTTCTGCATCAAACAAAATGTCCCAAGATCATTTGCTCACAAGAAAATGTGTTTTCGGAGTGGATCTCCTGTGATAAAAGTCTCAGGACATTTTATTTTCTCATAAGCATCTTGAAGAAACGATGTGAAAAAAATCCATATATTATAATTTATGTAAAACACCAGCTTTTTAATGATGTCTTTGTTTGGGTCTATGAGAAAAAGTATATCAAGGCATCAAATGTTTAGTACTGAAACATGAGTATTCAGAACTGTACTATAAATTATTAAACAAGCGAGTTTTAATAAATGTTGTCTCAACTAACTCAGTAGCAACCACACAGAAACATAGGCAGACTGCATGCTGTGTACATAGCTGCTCTGATTACTTATGTTGCATTCCATGTATAGCTAATATCTTGTGATGTTATGTACAAATCAAAAAACAACCTGAACTGTGAGTATGAAAAGTCATACACAGAGAGTTGGTGCCAAAGTAGCAGAAAAAGCACTGTGCGTTGCCAGCCTGGGTTTGTGCTGGAAACTCACATCTGAGAGTTTGCAGCAGTGAAACAATGAGAGAAACGATTAAACCAGAGCCAGAGTGTCCTGTTATAGTTCTTACCTCCCTCTGCAGCACCAGCTCTTTGGTGAACAGCATGGCCTCATCACTGAAGGGTTCAGCCACCTGCATGCCCCCAGGCAAATTCCTGGAACTGCGTGGACATTCAATACCTAGACAAAAGAACAGCAATAGTTGAAAATATTTGGCAGAAAAAAAGTCATAAAGCACCACAAGACATGGATCTGTTATATTGATCTGGAAATCATCACGACTAAGTCAGTGACCATACTTGTATCCACAATTGTCAGAAAATTTTGTGATCACAATAGCGTGCTTAAAATCACTCACTCACAAATGCATGTCATTAAGTGACTCAATCAAAGATTTCTGCACCAAATATAATAGCGGCTCAAGTCTGCATTCACAACACACTCCTGTGGAAAGTGTTCCCTAAATACAAGTCTTATTTGTGTCTTTTGGGCCCTTTGAAATGATGTCTGACAGATCTTCGGAGGCTCTTTCATTGAGTTTAGGTAGGACTGGATAAGCCTCGGGGCAGAGGTGGCGGAAAAAAGCAAGAGTGGGAATAAAGGAAATGTGAGACACTTCTACATGTTAATCCTGTTAAAAAATAAACACTCTGATAAAAGAAGATGTAGACCAGAAAAAATATGCAAATATGACTGCTTCTAACAGTGAATATAACTGGTGTGCAAAGATGTGTGTGAATAAAAGACTTACAGGGAACTTAAGTTTTAAACTTAAACTCCCTGTAAATCTGAATATGGAATGTGCAGCCTGCTAAAAGATAATACCTAGTTTCATTTTCGAATCATTACTTTTGTCTCTTGTGAAATACAGTCTGCTCTTATGTGAGCCACAATGCAGAGTTCAGACGAAACGAATCACCTGCAAGCAATGAAAATACAACAGCAGGAGTTACACATTAATGTTGCGTTCTTGTTCTTAAAGCAAACAAAAGCAGACTAATACACATGATGGTGCGAGTATTCACTTAAGTCACTCAGGGAAATACAGCTAAAATGGTCCAATGGCTGACGTAAGTGCTTGAAAGACATGCACACAAGAAAGCATTTATTTAAGTGTTTCTCCTCATATTAGATTATGACATTACAGACTGTGCATCAAGGCTGCTTTTTTCATTTGTTGGGTTTTTGTTTGTTGGTTCTTTTCTTTTTCTAGTACTTCTCTGTGACAATCAGGGACAAAGTGTACCTGGTGTGTCTGAGGCCTTGATGTTGCTCTCTCCAAGCGATAGCAAATGGAAATTGTTATTTCTCACAGTACCTCAGCAGAGCTGACAAGTCCTTTATTTATTTATCTATTTATTTCATTTCCTGACTAAGTCAGTACATTTTAAGGCACAGATAATCGTAGCTTGACTACACTGTTCAAATGGACAACCTTGTCCCAGTATACAAGCACCAGTGGGGAAACGATTGACACAAAGTGTACCTGCCTCCACTCGGCAAAGGGGAGAGTGTCAATTTGTATTACACTTTTTAAAAGGTGTGTAAGCCACATCAGAATCACATGTGAATTGGTGACTGTGAATAGTGCAAGAACACTGTCTTAGCCTATTGAGATGATATCGACCATCACCAGAATGAGCAAAATTATGAAAAAAAAAAAAACTTTGTAGATAATCTTTGCTGCTAATATGGAAGCAAATTAATATTTCTGGAGACAGGAAACTGGCCTCCAAAACACAATGACTGATAAAAGTAGGAGTAGTGGCTTTTGGATGACTTTGTTCTTGGAATAAAGTCAATGGCCATCCAAATTTGGATAAAACTCACTCACTCTCACTCATTTTCTACCGCTTTATCCACTAGGGGTCGCGGGGGGTGCTGGTGCCTATCTCCAGCTAACATAGAGCGAGAGGCTGGATAAAACTGATTTAGTTTATTTATTATTTCCCCATAACACGAAATGTTTGTTTTTAGACAGAATTCCACCATCACACACAAATATTTGTATGCATACAAGCACTAACAAATGAAGCAATCACATGGAGTGTTAATATGTGCACAATGAGTGTGCACCTGATAGAAGTCTTATAAAAAAGGGGCCAAGATCTGAGCCCCAGGGAGAGGCTATCTGGCTATCTTGCTCCACTGCTGTGTATCATGTAAAATGTAACTAAACCTTTGCCTCGCTAGGCTGTAAATACTTCATCTGTCTTTTTACATCTGTCTGCATTGTCAATTATTTTCTCCACAACACTAACCAAACTAAGTCAAGTCAATTTTATTCATATAGCACAATATCAAACACAATTTGCCTCAAAGGGATTTACAGTCTGTACAGCAAGTGACACCCTCAATCCTTAGACCCTCACATCGAGTGAGGAAAAAAAACACAAAAAATCTTTGTACACGTGGAAAATAAGAGAAACCTCAGGAAAAGTAACAGAGGAGGGACCCCTCTCCCAGGATGGACAGATGTGCAGTAGGTGTCACATGCACAGGAACAAGTTCAGCAAATTACAAACAAAACATTACATTTTACAGAGAGGGGAAAGAGAAGAAAATAGAGACCAGGTAATCAATAACCAAAATGCATTTGTTTCCTAGAATGGATTTATAACTATATACACGAATTAACCAATTCTTCTATTTTGTATGTTTGTACAGTTTTCCGACACACACTTCTGTCCCATTTACAAGAACAAGAACAGTAGACATCAGCGTATTCACTCTGGCAGAAAATGACCCAGTAGGGTAAATTGAGGCCACGGGACAATCTGCACCCAAGCATCATGAAAAACTGTTGAGTTAAGTGTTCAGTGTAAAGCACTAAACATTAAAACCAAGTGCGGTCATGAAAACCGCTGCTTTACCCTGAACTTTATGCACCTCATCACTGTATCTTAAATATGCTATTTTAGTCCCAGTCCATTTTTGGTCACCTATGTACATATAATATGTAAACTCTGAAGATTGTTACAGTTACTGAAACCCAGTTATATATGAAATGAAGGTGGCCTATTTGCAAATATTCAGAAAAAAATACATAAATCTTCTTGAATAGCAGGTGAAGAAGAGGAAGAGGAGAAGACACTGATGGCAAGATCATCTAAAAGAGTATTTATAGAAGTGGACCAGGACAGGGCTTCCATGTGGGACACTATGCCTACAAGAGTACCAGGATAAAGAGAAGAATAGATGAGGAATTGTTGTGTGCACATTTATTTGCCAGTACAGATGAGGCTGTCCCCACTTTGGAGACAGTATTTAATAAAACTGGACAGTATTTTTCCTCTAACAGAATAACAAATAACTGCTGCACACTGCAAGATGAATCTGTTGACAGTTTTTTAAACACAAAACGGAAATGAAAAGGACATGAGAGGAACAGCAGCACAAGCTACTGTTAGCAAAAGGTAAAGTATAAAGAAACTGCTGAGAGGGAGATATTTGAGTTTCTGCTTGGGTTGTTTGGGGTTATAATGAGGCCTGGAACTGTTTTTTTCCTCCTGCATAATTCACATGAAATAAGTACACCCAAAAAGTACACCCAACACAAAATATAAACCCCTTAAAAAAAACAAACTTAACACAAAATGAAAACGCTATAGGATTATAAACTGAGAAAGGATGTTTAACAAGTCAAATACTAATGTAATAATCTTAAATTCATAACTGAAATCAAAAGCAAGATGACTTAGAGCTTTTCTAAGTGCACTCAATATCCTGTGACTCACACACACCAACTCTCATCCCTGCTTCACTCAAACCAAGCCAGACGGTCACTTAATGCAGGCAATTTTACCCTGCACCGAGATTCATAACTCAATCCTGACACCAAGATAAACATCTGAGGTAAACTACAGGATGTCCTTATCTAATCTATGAGAGAAACAAGATCGCAACTGATCACTTCTGACACAATCCACAAACAAGTGAAACCAGAAGGCAGTCATAGAACATCATATGCCTGGTATTCTCATTTTAAAAACGCATTTCTTAAATAAATAAATAAGAGTTGGAAAGTATTGCCTGTTGAACAGATGGATGCACAACTGAATAAACAGATTAATAAAAAAATTGATTAATATTAAATTCTGCACACCAATTCTAAAAAAGATGACAATCAACCGTTTCATTTAATAATGTTGTGGTTTTGTATCTCTTCGCCTTCCTATGTTCCATCATGCTACTTTCCCCTTCCCCGCTGCAAAGCTGTGGATCAGAAATGGGCAGAGAGGCCCTGTGGAGAAGATGTAACGTTTTAATCTGTGGCTTGGGGTGAGCCACACGCCTGATGAAATACTGCCTGCTCCCTTAGCTCAAACACACACCTTCCTTGCTCTAGCATGCACACACAAAATACACAAGCTTTTGTTCTTTTCATTCCTTGTTTAAAACATATTACCAGTTCATCCGTGTACTTTTGGCATAAACTTTCACATTTAAATTTCAATGAGAAAGCAAATACTAAAATGTCAACCTATTCCTTTGACTGTTATATAAATAATGTGCCATACCATTAAAGTGTATTGAAGCTACTTTTCCAAGAGTTAACTCGTAGTGATGAATATACACATACACAGTAAATCCAAGTATGTATAAGTGACACTATGCATTAGTGATGATTGTAATTGTTCTCACAGACAAAAACTATCTGGATGCATGCATAAGCATATATTTCTCCTCAACAGTTTCTAATATGTTTTTTATATTTTGTAAGTAAATGTGTTTTTGGTTGACCTAACATTGGGGGAAAATTGAGTTAATCTCTTCCTCTACTAAGCGAGCAGAGAAAAAATGCTTCATCTTGAATGATTCTGGAGGAAAAAATTGTTAATATATGGCTTATGTGAATTTGTGTAATTGTTCCAATTTAAGTAAAAAAAAAAAAAAAAAATCACATTATGTCTTAATTACTGAAACATATTGAAGTGCAGTTGGCAGGATATCATTGCAACAGAGAGAAAAAAGGAAAACTAAAAGCTCAGGAGATGTAAAGTGTGTGTGTCAGTAGTAAGTTTAATAGTTTTTCCTCACAGGAAATTTGATGATGGGTGAAAAAATGCAGGTGGGCATCACAAAGGTAAAGGGGGACGATGGAGGTAGAGAAGTAAATTGTAGGCAGACGAGGCAGTGAGCTGTGCGGTAAGTGAAAATCCTAGGATTGTACAAACATCCCTTGCTTTTATCCTCTCAATCCATCCCTCTGCCTCGCCATCATCTCACTTCAGCTCTCAAATGTTAGGCCTCATTACCTCAGACAAGTTAGGAAGCACTGCATCCACTTCTCCACAGAACTAAGAGTAAAAAGGATTTTTTTTTGATAAGATAATCCAAATAAATGAATTAAAATATTTTGGGATTTCCATGTTTTTTAAATTTTCATGTCCACGAAACCTAAATAATAAGGTTATGAATTCCAGTCAGGTCATACTTCTGGAAAGCTGCTTCTCATGTATACATGAGCATATATGAGAGAAGTCCGGCTAATTCTAAATGAGGGTCTACATCAGACTAGCATTCCACTCTTGCGTACTCAATCTCACATCCAGTTCCAGTTTGGCAATGTCTCACCAGGAGCTTGTCGCTTTTGTTATTTGAGTGATACTGTACATGAGTAGGTACTGGCAGACTTACTCAAATAATCTCAAACAGGTGTCCATGGTTACGTCTTCTTTGGCATCCATCACAATGAAATTATCCCCTTATCCCCAGGATTCTTAAATCTATGTAAAGCTGCTACAATTAACTCCATTCCTGTTGCTAGTGGGTGTCCTGCCCTTTGGTGATCTTTTAAACTCATGCACACACACCCGTGTGTGTGTGTGTGTGTATTCAAATCATTTGTTTAGATGACCGGAAGATTAACATGTGCTGTTGCATTGTGGCAGAAATGGTCCATCTGTGGCAAGAATACAAGTAGTAGAAAAATACAAAATTAACATGTTCACTGGGATTTTACATCCCCACTGATGCCAATTTGACCGAGGACAGAAACCTGTGAGCACTGCAGGAGCATTTGACCCTCGAGTGATATGGGCAGACAGCAGTTGTTGCATCACATAGACTCTTGCAGAAATCTGCAGACACACAGGCGTGCAGAATATAACCCAGGCCTTGAAAGTAGGGTATGCATGTATGCAAAAATTAGCACTTTTGTAACCACTGTAACAAACAAACATCCACCCCATCCCACTGGCCACCTTCTCAAAGCTCTGCACCAAAACACTGGAAGTCATACATGATCTGCCAGCATGTAGGTCATGTGAAGACTGTGCAGGTAGACCAGGCACTCCAGCCTATTTTTTCCACATGGTCCAAAAAGAAAAGTTTGTTTATCACAGTTCTATAGCCACTGGCATTATTGATGGTTCTTAGGACGGGAAGAAGGTTTTCAACAAGATAAAGTGTTTCCAAAACAAATAACAGACCCTAAACTCAAAAAGAAAATCCTGTGACAAGTGTTTGGTAGAGCTGCAGTTTTCTTGTGACCCCAATTCACTGAATCACACATTTGTGACCTACCTTCAAATACAGACAGGCACTCATGCACAGAAATTCCTGGTCTGTAATTTATTAAAGTGAAATATAGCTGAAGCTCTGACAAAAGCACATTTCCTGAGCTTGAGTACTTCTTCCTCATGAAGTTAGCACACTGGGTTTATGGGGGGTGACTGATTCATATGTAGGCTGATGCAGCCCCTAAGCCTATGTTTAGGATCAACATTACAGCTCTGAATGCTGTAAATTTAACACCAATAAAGTGTTATTACCTCCACCAACACTGTTTTTACCAGTGTTGGTTTGTCTGTCCGTCTGTCTGTATGTCTGCCTATTAGTAAAAATAACTCAAAAAGTTCTTGATGAAACTTTCACGAAAGGTGTGTAACGAGACAAGAAGCTGATTTTGGTAGTGATTGGGATCGCTATTTGAATCCAGGAATTTTTTGAAGGACTCTATTATTGCTTGGCGGAGGTCTGCTCTCTCTCCGGGTGCTTCTAGTTATCCAAAGTTATTATTCCATCCTCACCAGCAGCTTTATGAGACCTTAAAATGTGTCTCATGGCCTCCAAACATTCTGCCAGCCTGCCCCTTCCTCACTTTCTAATAAATGTGTGAATCTCAGCGAGATGCATTTCGGCTCTCCCCAACAAGGAGCCCAATATGGTGAGGGCACAGCAGAGGACAACAAGATTTTATTTGGAAACTTTATCACCACCAACTATGCTAAACTTTATATATTTATTTATTTATTGGCACAGCTATATTTTTAGGGCACAAGTCTATAAATTCTCTGCCCCACTTCTGCACCATCTTTCTATCTCCTCTACCAGGACACAGGTAGATATATATACATACACACGCTCACACATTTCAGACAGAAAAAGTTAGACAAATGACAAAGCCACTCACAGTAAAATGGCTCATGCCTCTTGCTGACACTGTAAATCTTTTTTGTCCATTTGATGGGTATTCCATCTTTTTGACAAACTGCTACTCAACATAACTTTTGGAGATTCTTTTAAAGTACACTTCACCTGCTGCAGCTTCCATCAGAAACTCTGGAGCCAGTAAACGTTTACAGCCCTTTTAGTGCTTGGTCCTCCCGTTAGCTTCAACAGTCCTTGATACCAACACACTTCACATAAACTGCACTTTTTCCTTCTTGTAGTGTATCTTCATTTATATTCCTAATCTATCCTTTCAGTCTTTATGCTCCTTACTTCACCTACCCCTCCTTTCATCATTCATCTATACCCACTCACCACACACACTCCCAAATCGCTTTCTCGTGCTGAACCCCTCCTTTTCCTTTCAGAAGCATGATGACTCCCTCACCCTATTATCAAACGTGTATAAAAGTGGAGAGGACAGCAAAGGTGAGGAGGTGTGGGAGGAGAGGAAAGGTAGCTACCTTTTAACTCCTGAAGCACATCTCCGGCCCTCTTTGAAGCAGAAGCTTCTCGTGCAACTCTTTGTACCCTCAACTCTGCTTATCTTGAAGCTTTGTCCTTATCAATCAAGGTAATTTAAAGAAAAGGAAATAAACTACAATAAAGAAAGGTACATGTACTTTAAGGTGTATGACTGGGAGACTATTATTACTCTTTATATTACTTACATGAATGTCACATAATTAATGTCATGCTAGTGTAAGTTTCGAGTTTAAAAAAACAGATTTGTGTTTATATTATTTAACTTTACAAGTTAGGTGACTATTGTTTATTAAGATAAGAACTATTTGTTAAAATAAATTAGATTTGCAACCTGTGTTGAATTTCTATTGTTGAAGTCTTAATTTGCCACTTAATGCCTTGAAATCATTGCATTTGCAGTGCTACTGCAAAGAGTTTTTTAATGTCATCCCATGACAATGTTTAAGAGTAAAACCTTCCTCATACTGAACACAGTATAAAGAAACCATGGCTAATATTAAAAAGATTGATGTAAGACTTCCTCTGACAGATGTCTCATTTTAATATATTTTCATTTTGTCTGCATGTAGTCAATATTTACTCATATTATTCATACTCTAAACAAGAGAGTTCATCTTAAGAAAACATCTTTTAACATGAATTAATGAGGTGACTATAAGTAATGATGAGACTTCATTTTGTATACAAATGGGAGCTTAACCATTAGTGCTACATGGCATAATTCAGTATGTAGGCGTTTTGAGTCAATATACCTTATGCAAAACCTATTTTAACAGAGAAGCTCCAACTGTTTTGTTTTTCAACTGTGCAGCACACAACACTAACAGATAGAGATTTAAAGTGCAACGCAAGCAGTATCATAAAAAAAACCACACATTATTTGTCAGTGATATGCAATAGGATTTAGAAGAACGAACAAAAGAGCTTCTGCTATTTCATACATAAAAAGGCATGAACAGCCAACTTATCACGTGTGTCATAATAAACACAGCCACTGTGGTGCAGATGGTCAAATAAAACATGGGAAGATAACTGTCAGGTTCAGCTAAGAGGAAGAAGAGGGAGATAGGAAGCACATCAAGATTACAGGTAGACAGATAATAAAGGGCCTGCAGACTTCATTTCATGTATGGATAAGGGTTAACATCAGTTATCAGATACAGGAAGCTAAACATACAGCAACATAGATGCAGAGAAACACTGAGGTCAGGGCCCAAAGGACAATGTAGTAATCATGCACACACTTATAGGCCACACACAACTGCACTCTTTAAACAATACAGAGCAGCTAAATGGGAATGGAAGTTAAAATGAGAGAAAATAGGAAACAGGACCCTTTGTATCAATCAGTGCTAATGTAGCCTAATGTTTATATTGTAGACAATACCTGTTATCCAATTTCCTGCAGGTTAATTTTTTCTTCCAGGGACAACCAATAATCAAATGTGCACAGGAGCTATCAGCTCTAATGTGCTTCTTACCATTTGCTAATATCCTCTGATTAAATAAAATCCGTTCAGAAACAATATGTCAACACCATCGCACATATAACTTACAGCCTGAACATAAGTGTCTGCGCTAAGAAATCTCATTAAGAGGGAATTGTCAAATGCAAATCAGTGCTATATGTTCTATATTCTGTGTTCTTATTAGCAAGGGTCACGTCAAATGATGGGTAGCAGGCAGCAGACAGAGAAATGTTAATTACAAGAACCATTAGTGAAAAGCAAAGACAAACAGAAGTGAATTGTGAAATTATTGAATGCATCAAATCAGCTACCCATAATTACACTGAATCTGAGTGTTTGTCAGAAGAATATGATGCTCATTAAACTGGAAATGAAAGGAAGTGTATGGTGATTAAATGTCTGACTGAAATGGATTTGAAAAATTTTCTATTTCAACAGAAACAAAGACGATTGTCTGTTATGAATGGAATGGACTTTTGCCATTCCCATGATCCAAAAGGATGTGCAAATCATTGTTGGCTGCCAAGATACAGTCTCTGCGTTTTTATTACTAGCGCAAACTGTCAACACAGTCGAGTGAAAATAACTGACTGGACCTACTGTCGAACACTACATTTCATTCCATCTGCATCTTGCCCCAGACTAAAAGAGTTGTTGTCTCACACAGTACTCAAAAATAAAAAACTCAAAAGTCCCAAACAATTGTTTTATTGCCTGTTATAATATCACATGTGGATTTAATTAGTTTTGTTTTATCAACAATTGTTGAAAAATGATACCTTTCAAGAGACTGACTAGTTGATGCAGTTCTATATGTTATCAATTCAGTACAGTATCTGTCCTCAATGTCCCTGTACTTCACATCCGGCAAAACACAAACAACATCCTTGGGTAGGATCAGGCAGGAAAAATTACTCCTACTGAATGCTAAATAAAACAACTTTACATTCTGAGGAGGTATCAAGTTTTTACTACGTGACCTTCTCAGATACTTTATGAAAGAAAGCACTTGGACAAGTATTGTGTTCTAACAATTTAAAAGTTTATACACTGTTGAAAACCTGTTAAAACAGAAATCATAGCCTCCCATCACCTTGGTACTGTGGCTAGTTTGTTGGTGGAGAGCCAGGTGAGTGGAGGTGAGGTCAAAGCGGTAACTTCGAAAACAACCTGGTGTTTAGGAAGAGAGTTAGGGCTGTGGTTGGTCCAGACAACACAGCTACCTTCTGGCCCTGTCAGAGTTGAATGCTGAGAGGTGTGGTAAAGGGCTGAAGCTCTGACCTCAGAACTGGCAGGTGTCACACAGTGCATCATTATGGTTGCTCTCTACTCACAGCAACAAACTACATACACTTTGGAACAGAAGTTGACCAATACTGGATTTTTAAAAAGGCAGATAGAATAGTGTATATTTGACATGTGAAAAAGCCAATAGCCGACTAATTGCTCACCCCCAAGCAAAGAAAAACATCCGAAATAAAAAAATGTCACCATTCTCCGAAAGCATTGATCTAGCGTTATTCTAAACAATATTATCAAAGCTGTATTGAAATGCCTGAAGTTTATTGAATGCACTTCCAAGCTCATCCACACTAACTCCCATGCAATAGAACTTTAATGGATCCAGCAGCAGTCTGCATCGCTTCTTTTTAATGGAGTCTTTAAACAGTTTTAGTTCATAAGAAAGCACAAAAACATATGCAGTATAAGTGGTCTTTAAATGAAAAAAATATAGCCATTGACCTATAATTTTCGTTGGACTTGCTACTAGCCAGCAGCAACCACGGCTGTGGAGCCGCCATTCATCAGTCACTTTTGGAACCAGCTTCCAATAATGCAGATAGCTGATTAATACATCATTTCCAACCTAAAATGATTAACTGGTCAACCTCTAATTTGACATTAAGTTCACAAATCAACAAAGGATTTTTCAGGCAACTGCCCTAAACACAGACCCAAAAGGGAGTCAGTCAGAGAACTCTGTATGAAGTGACCAACACATCTAGAAGGTAAGAGAGAGTTACCCACCGGCAAGGAGGAATGTGATGAGGCAGGTTTCTTTGGGCATATACAGCTTGAGACGGGAGCCACTGAAGACATATTCTACCACAGCTTCTGACCTGCCAGCCCTCTGTAGGAAGGGCAGGAACTGCTTGGCTTTCTGTGTCTCCTAATGAACAAAAATGGAAGACATTTAATGGTAAATATAGGGTTTTTTTAAGCAGATATATTTATTCAAAGGCAGGATCTGGTGATTTGCCATTGGTCAAAAATATCATAAAAATAAAGCTGGAAATGAGCATACACAATAATTCAGCCAAATGAAAAGTTACCAAAATAAACAAGATAGATGAAGCATGTTTATTAATGACGGGCATTTTCCAGACATCTTTAAATCTTGGTCTGGACTAATGAATTCTGAGCCACTTCTCAGTGTCAAGTCCAACCTCATGTAGTCAAAATAATTCCCTCCCTTTCTCTCTTCCTGCGTCCATCTCTCTGCAAGCATGAGTCACTGGCACACTGGTGCGCCCAACAAAGTTAAATCATGTGTTTTCAAGTAGGGCTGGTGATGCTAGGGAAGATTTAAACGATTATAAAAATTGAATATGTGCCTACTCCAAGCATTTGTCTGTAGGCCCAATAGACCAGTGAGTCACAGAGTAGTGTACTCTGAGTGTTTGACAGTGTGGACATGGAATGAGAAGCAAAGGCTAAAGGGAAAGACCGAGTTGAGTCAGAAATTTGTTCTTTTATACTGAAAACTGCTACCAAAAAAAAAAAAAAAAAAAAAGCTACAGTGCACAACTTTTGTTGTTGTTGTTATTCTGCCTCCTTTTGGTGTTCGTGAATAGATGTGATGCAAGATTATTTGAATGCTGCATTCTTCATCTGAAAACAGAGCAAATCATTATTTAATTATTAGACCTGACCGGAAAGAAAGTGTTTGCATATGCAGCGGATATGTACTGGCAGTTTCAAATTTGGATAAAGAACCCAGCATTGCATGAACTCACTTCGTTTTAATGCAACAAACATTTGTTAATATTGAAAAGTTACACAGCTTTAAGAGTCCAGATTGGAACAAAACCAACACTTTCGGAAGACTGATTTAAACATTTCAGATTAGGATATTTTATTTAATACAGAACACATAAAAAAGAGAGGATGTGTAGAACACACACATCACCGGTGGATCTCATGACACTAAGTGCAGAATATGTGCTTTAGATGCACCACCTGAACTCAGCCCACTTCAGTCCAAAATAGTCCCTTGAGTGGGAGACACAAAACACTATCTCGTACACACAACACATTCAGCGCACCTGCAGTGTGTGGGTGTGCAGTCTAAGTTGGTTCAGAAAAATAAGAGGAAGAGACATGTGAGAGAAAAGCGCCACATTATACAACCTTTAAAGGCATGAGGTGAATCAAGTACTTCATCCACTCTCTTCCCATCAGCCCTGTTCATCTCCTACACTATACATTTATAAACACATCTCTGCTCTATTTGTGTCTGCATCCCACTCAATGTACATAATCCCTTTCTGTAAACCTTTAACACCGAGCCAAACGATGCTGACATATAGCCGTGTGTATTTCCAAGTGTGTGGGAATGCGGCGTTGCATGTGTTAAAGTGTTAAAGGGTGACTACTTTGGTCCATTTATAAGAATGCTCATTACATTAGCCGAGCCAAAACGGGTGCGTGCGGGTGTCTGCACATACACGCCTAATGGCATTGACTGGCAGCAATCCTTGACTGTGCTACAAATCCAGTGTCCATTTGAAAACTGATGAGCGAGGGGGCTACAGCCACATATACTGTAGCAGCACTGACGTAAATCACTGATAGTGGGTGGCGCTAATAAGGGCGGGGATTAATGAGTGGGGGCTACACAGTGTTGATGTGCATGTAACACAGAAAACACATGCTACAGCACAATCATGGTATGATGCCCATACCTCTACTGGGTCACTGGGACAGTTTTTAATGAGTAAGACATGTGAAATCTCCAGCTAGAAATAGGGTGTGGCGAATATATTGCTTCCCCACCCCAAGTTATTAAAGTAAATTAATTATTTAGCACTTCCTCCAGCATCTATTCCCAAGTCATTGCTACACATAGGATGAGGTCATTTGAGCTAGTTAAGGGACAGGGGTTTATAAAAGTATAAGATACATTAAAACTCCCAGAGAGTCATGGGAGCTACACAGTCAGCACAACAATTCCCTGCCATAATTATCTTTCCAGGGTTCAGTAATTTATCTGTCATGCTGACACAACACACAGGGAGGTTATGTTGATGACAATGTGGGACTTTGGAGAGGAGTTAGGCAGTGTAACATCTGACTCTACATACCTCTTAGTGTTAAAGAGCTTCAGTCATTTGTTTAAAATGTAAGCTGGTGACACTTTAAACAGCAACTTGGTGACCAAAATGTGTTGGACCACTCTGAGATTTAAAAAAAAAAAAAAGAGTCTGGTTCAACAAAAAAGAGGCTGGCTAATTTAACCAAATGTCTCTCTAGAGGATACAAGTACTACAAGAGAGCTCAAGTGAGAGTGACAACGAGGTGCAAATGTCTCTGAAGTTCAATTTTGTGTCGTTCGCAGCACACCATTGAGTGGATGAATAAAATGTTATAAAAGATGGCCAGTCAAAGACAGCACCTGGATGTAGGAGTGCACTGTGACTGCACTTACCACATTACATAGAGGAAAACCACGAAAGTGGTAAAGGGAAATAATGCTGAAAATAAAAAAGGCTTTCATATCATTAAAGCATAAGTTAAAGTTACAAAGTATATGCCTAGGCAATCTCACACCACCCACTATCCAGTTTCAATTAGCATTTATCCCTTTAAACTGCTGAATGTCTACATTTTAGCAGTAGAAACCACTTCTGAAAGTTTCTGTGAGCTGTTCTTGGGTTCTCAGCCATTCCCCAACCTGTAGCAAGCATCTTGCTTTATTAGTGCAATATGCTGTATGTGTGAGTGTGTGTTGTTTTATCCTGTGGTTTTATCCTGTGGAGCACTTTGAGCTGGATTACTTTGTATTAAAAGCGGATTGATTAATTGTGCTCCTGCCTTGCCTCCGTCAATTATGGCATAAAACACATCAGTTCCCGTGGACAGTGCCAGAGTTGTCACCGAGCAAAACAAGATTTAAAACACTACTATGCTGAGAAACACAGAATTCCAAGGTGCCGATAGTCTTAATCAACATTGTCTGAACTCATATGGCAAAGGTTTGAATATAACAGACATTCGTGTATATTTAAAAAGTGATGCAGATCAGCTTTAGGGTTCAAGGAGAATAGTTAGTGTGGGGTGACCAGAAATGAAGAAAACATATCAAAGTAATCAAATGTACCAGATTCCTGTTACAGCCGCACAAACAAAAACATGTTAAAAACAATGTGCACCAATCTCTCATTACTCGTTACTCTCAGATTTTATGGGTTCCCTGCACTAATGTTCATTTAGTGAGCTCGCCCAATCAGGCTTCATTAGTTGAGTGATGCCTCTATCAAGCCCCTGGGCTCACGCAAACAAGCTAGGACCAAGCACCACTGATGGTTATATTAATGGTGCTGATTATTTTTAGAGGCCTCTTAGTTTCTCTAAGATGAGGAAATCGGCTGTGAGGATCAGAGGAGGAGGTAAGTACTCGAGGATTATAGATGGTCGTTTGAGATTTACAGTGGGAGATAGCATAACCCAGTTGCTTTTGGGCCCTGAGAGACTGATGCATCAAGAGACAACGGGTTTCTTGTGGATGAGTCCATGATTATACCAGTGCACATAATAAAAGATTCTCACCCTATTATACAAGTAATGGAAAAGACTAAGCATATACAGTGTATACATACACAAAAAAAGATACGTACCCCAGAGATATCAGCCACTCTGTGGATGGGGACCTCCTTTTTGCTGTGCAGGCCTTTCCCGTTTTTGATGGCTCTGCAGTCGAATAAAAACCAAAACAACACACATCACCTACATGGCTCAATCACCATTATAATAAACTGAAAAAGCACACAGCTTGAGGCTTAACGGACCTAGAGAAATGAGAGCTCTTTGACTAACTACTGCAGATATAAAAAAAGAGGCCGATTGCAGCTTTGGAAAGTATGATGTAAATTTACACCAATTTCTCTTCCCCAAGCTGCCATAATGGGAGACTTTTTTCACATCCAAATAATCTATAGGCCTGAGATGAATAGTGAAAATACTGTAAGAAAAATTTCATTAGGAGAGAAAGTATTGTTAGAGGGATGAGGAGAAATATAGAGACATGGGTTGCTTCTTTAGAGCCAGCTCGGGGTTTAGCAATGATGACTAGTGCTGGTGATCACCGCCTTAAAAAGCCACAAGGGCCAAATGAGATGGAAATGACCACAGTAGCTGTGGCTGCTGACTGGAATCACACCATCTCTGGGTCACTGGAAGGCACACACCATTGCTTCTTAGATAGTATGTACATTTATGAAAGCATGTGTGTATGTGTGTGTGCGGGCACACGTGGGCATTTAATAGTCAGGAGGAGGTACCTTGAAAGCTCCAAACCATTGGTCTTGTGCAGTGGGAACTAAAAATAAAACCATGGCTATAGACAGAAACCTCTCATCACGTCTAATAAGACCCCACCAGGGACAGAGGGAGAAAGTGAGCAAGAAAAGGGTGGGGGGAGACAGGAGAAGAGTAGAGACTGAAGAGCAAGGCCAAAGGACAAAACTGAAAACACCTATAGTGTAGAAATAAGGGCAAAATTTGCAAAGGAGGAAAGAAATCAGGAGCTGGGAGAGAACAGAAAAGGGGGGCGGGCAAGCAGTGACACTGCACGAGAGACAGAGAAGAGAGAAAGTTAGTCTTGAAAAAAGGCAGTGACTGCATCTGCTCTACCTATAGCCAGCAGATCTTAATCTATGGCAGAGCAATAAAGCACATAGTAAATCTCCACTGCTTCCCCATGTAATTATATTCATAGGGTCTGTGTAAAGAGAGCCTCTGATTTAGCATCCAGCAGCTGGGAATTGTGTGTGTGTGTGTGTGTGTGTGTGTGTGTGAGTGTGAGTGTGAGAGAGAGAGAGAGAGAGAGAGAGAGAGAGAGAGAGAGAGAGAGAGAGAGAGAGAGAGAGAGAGAGAGAGAGAGTGTCCAGGCAGGTATGGCAAAAAAGGACAATGCATGAATTGGAGAATGTGACAGCAAGGACAGGTTTTCTGTGGAAAATGTGGTTCAATAGCTTAAACAGGCTAATAGGCTTCACATGTCATGTTGAATACAGCAGTAAATGAAAAAAAGCCTTCTGGAAGGAAAAAAAAAAAAATCAAGGTCAGATTCAATTCCCTTTCACTTTCTGAAAGCAGAATGTCTTTAAGTCATATAAAACCTTTGGATGTTAGTGAGTGAGACATTAGAGTAGTTTACATCATGTGTTTGTTTTGGGGTTTTTCACACTTTGATGAAGGCATGTGGCTGAAACATGTTGATACATGTGTTTAAACTGTTGAACATGACCATGCCACTAGGTATTTCAAAGAAAGTGCCTTGGGGTTCCTATGTGTTGTGTGTTTCACATCCAAACAGCACTTACTCTTCAAACCTACTACAAGTCCAAGAAGCGCTCCTAACCATTCAGTTTTCAATTATGCATTTGGTTTCAATTGAAGCTAACTGGCTCTATAAAATCAAGTGTGTCGCTGTGTAAGTTCACACAAAAGAGAGCTGAAGTGTAACTGTGAAAGTGTATTGTGTGAGATTTCATTTACCGGGCTTCTGCAGCAAGCAGCTCGTCATAGTGGGAGGAGCGTTGGTCATCATCCTGTCTGTACCTGATGACTGTTGCTAGGCCTTTACTGACCAGAGCCTCTGCAATGTTACTGCAAGAAAGAGATAGATATTACCATAATAACAAAAACAAGCAAAATCCTTTAGTCTTAAAAAAGAGAATTCTAAGTGAGGGAGCACAACAAAAATAAAAAAGGGCAACACAAATCCTTAAGGTGCCTGTGCTATGGAACAGAGGTTACATAAATGTTGACTTTGCACACTAGAATAACCACTTTCTCAATGCTGATATACAGAAGAGAGGATGGAGCGCAGAACAGGGATTTATTACTGTACCTAATACAGCACTTCGTGGCCAGTGCTTGGATGTTAAAGTTCATGTAGAAGAGCAGATTGTCCACAAATAAGCTCATGTCACTAAATGCAATTTATCTGTCCCTGTGTTATAGTAACACACAGTGACACCACTAAAATGTTTTATTGAGCTGTCTCATCATCAAATTTTTAAATAAAAAATCTCTTCCTTTTAATGTAGCATGATTTTATAACTTCAGTAATGGCGCATAAAGTCTCAAGCAAAGCATATTTCCTCAAAAACATACAAGTGGGATAAGCACCAAATCTCTCACCAGAAGGAGAAAAACTGAATAATACAATATGACATAAGCCAAGGTCATTGAGGGTCAAAAACATCCTCTCAGCTGACCACACATTGGGGGGGGGGGTGCAATGCCATCTGTTATCTGTGGTGTAGTTGGCTGGGATTAGTTGGTCACATGACCAGGTGCTGACCCCCCCCCGTATACACCATAGACCATGTATAAAAAGTTGACAAACTCTTCCAGTTACCTTGTTGTTGTTGTTGTTGAGGACAACCTAAAGTAAGAGTGTACTGAACAGCCACCAGTGGGGCAACTCAACAGGTTGCAAAAACAAACAAAAAATATCTAAGTGAAGGCTCTTATGTTGGTAAAATAAACACTGTATAATCCATCTTGCTCACTTCAAATAGAAGCTCATGGTCATAAAGGTGTACTACGAATGCATGTATAAATCATATTCAGTAAATTAAATTTTTGTAAGATGTGTTAAAACTGCACTAGGCCAATTGGACACTCTAAATTGCCCATATGTGTGAATGTAAGAGTGAATGGTTGTCTGTCTCTATGTGGCCCTGTGATGGACTGGCGACCTGTCCGCCTCTTGCCCTATATGTCAGCTGGAGTTAGGCACCAGCGCCACCCACGACCCACAGTGGAGGATAAAGCGGTAGAAAATGAGAGTGAGTGAGTGTTAAAACTGCAACTGTATCAACAACGGGAAGAAAAAATTATTAGAAATGACAAACTTGAACAATTTAGGGGTTTGTTACTTACATGCCACCAATTGTTACTGTAGCACAGGTGCGTTCTGGGAAGGCAGGGGTTCCTTCTCCTGGGCCAGTAGCTGCTCTGATGTAGTCTACTGTCACATTGACCTGAAGCGGCAAAAGAGCAGACAAGAGGTCAAAAAATACGGCAAGAGGGTGGAGAGCAAATGAAGCCAATGACACTAGTGGGGGTAATTAGTGCAGGGAGCATTTTCTGTGTCTTGTGTGAAATGGTGTGTGTTTGCCCCAGTTCTCTAGGTCACCTCCAGTGTGTGAATCACCAAAAAGGCAGACAATGAGGGAAAGGTAATTAGGGTTGGATGATGCCAACTTAACTGGCATCATGACATTTGAACTATAAAATAGAAACAGAGTGTTCTTACTTTTAAATGGGTGCAGAAGATATTGAGTTTGTGATGCAACAAATATGAAAATTGATGTGCTGCTCAGCCAACTGTGTGGAGCTGCAGTGAGGTGTCAGAGATATGTAGTTGAGAGAGTTGGGTGACAGACAGCTGTGTATGCGCCATAAGGCCAGTAAGCGGCATATATTAGGTTTTTTGCTTACCATTATTTAATTAAATAACTGACCACTTTACAGTAAAGAGAGAAAAAATAAAGAAGAGAGTCTGTTGAAACAGCAGTGAGTTGTTGTGAGGAGTATGTGACTTGTCAGAATGGGAATACATTAAGGAAGCTGCAAATCTGCTGAGAGATGTTAGAAACCATTCTGCTGGTTCTGTGTCACAAACTCACACTCTGCCTTTATCATTTTTGACTTTGCATGTGTTACTGCTGTAATCGTGGTTGAGAAAGCGAGCAGAGGAGATCAACAAACAGTAAAAAAGTATATCATTTATAGTGTGTATGCGTTTCTGTGTGTGTATGTGGCAGGAGAGGGGCGTGTCATCACGATGGAGAACCCACATCATGAAATGCATCAGCCATTGCCAAACACTATAGGTGAAATAGCCTAACTGTGTGTGAGCACGCGCACACTTGTATTTATCAGTTCTTTAGGACCTTGTCTGGCAAAAACACTGGCAGTGTCAAAACCAGTAGTCCTTATGGAGATTAAAATCTGGTTCTAATGAGGCAGAGCCTCATTTCTGTAGAAATGCGTAACTGTTCTCGGACGGAGATGTGAATTGTGGATATATTAGGTTTAGGCACAAACTGGGTATGGTTAAGGTTAAGGATAAGGCTTTTGGTTAGGCTGCCTAAATGAACAGACGTCAATGCAAATTCTTAATAGGATAGCTGCATAAATGTAAAGTGTGTCACTGTGTCAGACACAGGGAAACAGCACTAACAGCAAGGAGACACTCACCTGTGAACAGTATCAGTAGTTTGTGTCAACTGTATCAGACAAGGGTGATGGTGGGAAAAAAATAATGTGGGGAAATTGTCTCCTTATCACAGCAGAAACAAGTGGATAAAACACAGGTCTATTAGTCTACAGACAAGTCTATTTGTATCTTTTTTGGGACTTAAAATAAAAAGCTGCAGGTAAGTTTTCTGTTCAGTTAGTTAGGTGATATAGATATCCATTTGTGTAGGAAAGACAAAACAGATGCAGCAAATGGAAAATAAAAATTTGAAGTCCACAATTTGTATTTTCACTAGATTTAAAACACCCCTAACTTCTTTTACTTTCTAATCATGAAACTAACCATCACAAGGGAAATGAATATATCCCAACTTCCACATCAAAGCCCTCTATTGTCAGGTGTTGCAAACAAAACAGAGGTTCACATCTATTCAGCCTTATTGAAAAGTGAAGCCCTCTGAATTTGAACAAAGCAGTTTTCATTCTTCTTGGTTGCTTTTATGTTCAATGGCTGTGCAAACTCAGATACAGGTAATGGATGGAAGACAATCCAAGCAATAAAAAAAGGGAATGTGTATTAGGGCATGAGCACTAAATGAAATTGGAAAAACAGAAAAGCAACAAACCAAACAAGGTTATAAAGAGGAGATTTAAAAGCAAAAATTTAGAGCTGGATACTATGAGCTGTGAAACCATCAGTAGTTCCCCATTAAGCGGGGTGATGACAGATTATAAACTTTGACCAAGCAATGTTAGATTAGAGGAGTTCCAAGCCCATTCTCCACGGGCCATCTAACAGATCTCCTGATAAGGCAAAGCTATCTATAAGAACCCCCAGAGGAGAGTGAGTTGAGGGGGAAGAGGCAGTCGATGGATTAGAAAGTGGGGAATGATAAGGACAAGGACAGCAGGACAAGAGGAAGACAAAAAGACACCTTTGCTTTGCTGATCGTACAAGTATGAGAAAGCATGGTTTACTCCAGAATCATGTTTGTGTATTTTGTTAAATCTGCACACACGTATGCAAATTTTGCATTTATTTCCCTTATATGGAAAGATATAGTTGTGTGCATGTGCAGAGACGATATTACAAAATTAATTTTATTTTTAGTGCATTTAACTGGCAATGCTTTCAAAAACAACTTCTGCTTCCATGCTGCATTGTGACCAACAGTAATCACAGCCCAGCATGGACTCGGCATGAGCGACTTCTCAAATACCACTTATTCTGATCAAGTGTGGGAGGTTTTAGGTTTGCTCAGACTGACACAAACATATGTCAGCTGCACCTTCTCATCATACTCATCCATCTACAAACTATGTTACCAATTAATTTTTTAACTCAAGAGCATTTAATACTATTGCACTGGATTCATATGTACATGTGTTATTGCTAACAGTGGGCAGTCTGACACTTGGTGCTGGAGGCACAGTAGCTATCAGAGATTAGCAGAGCAGTATCTGTCAAGGCCAACTATATAGCAAGAGTTGCTAATGTTGCTGAAATGATGGTGATGTTATGTCCGTCATTGTTGGGTGCACATTGTTTGACAAACTGGGTGATCAACCTTGTCCTGTTTTCAGCTGTGTATCATTTGAGCAGAATGATAAACATGACTTGATTGGCTGACAGTAATTGGTTAACGCTGACATTCTAGCCAACATTTGAACAATTTTCAATCTCTGCCTCAGGCAACAGCAGCAAAGCAAAGAAACTGACTGCAGTTCAGAGATGCTTGAAGCTGCTCCATTCAAAGTGAATGAGAAGCATTTCAGGTGATGCCTCAAATGCAAACATGCAAGTCGAGGATTATGGGTTTTTGTATGGCCAATTTCATCCTTCAGAAATCGGTGCAGCAAATGGCAATAAATGATTCAAATTTTTTCCTCCCTCTGATAAAATATAAATATATTAATTACTATAGTACCTCCTCAATGTGGGTGGGGTCACCGCAGCACAGTTGCATAAAACTGCCGTGATGTCTTTTTATATGCGACACACACACAGAAAACCAGTAAGGAGCACAGCATGTCTTTTCAGTCATTAGATCAGTTAAATACTTCCTGTCCTTCATGACCAGAGCACAGACTCCATCTGACACAGTGACAGTTTGAATCCTGTGTCAGATGTTGCACTCTTGACTCTTCCAGTGATGACACGCACTGCCATCAGTGGCCGAGACGTCATGTTTAGTATCGGTTCAGCTCGCTTGGAACCTCACCAGAGCAGGTACCGAAAAAAAGTACCAGGTAATATTGCTAGTGGAAAAGCAAAAAGATTAGAAAAAAAAGCAAAAAAAAAGCAAAAAGATTAGGAGTTGAGCCATACCATGCCAAACTGTGTAGTAGAAAAGAGCCATATGTGATCACAGTTAAAGACAGTTTTGATGAGCTAGTGAAAGTGGGAAAGTGGTTTTAAGACATGCAGACACACAGGTGTTGCAGCAGCCTCGCACTGCACCATGGAGCTTAGCCAATCATTAGCTAAATTTGGGTTTGTGATGTGTGAGGCACTTAAGTTGTTGCTGTGTTTTAGTAGGCTGTAATCGCAGCTGGCTATCAGTTATTGAATAGAGCTGTGCCAGAAGGAAGAAAACCTACTGTATGCTGGGACAGCAGCATTATGAAGAGAGGAAAGGAGTGAAAGGGGGGAGCCTCCCTCTAGATCCTAAATAATGGGGCCTTGGCGATGCTTAGGTCTACACCAGGGGTGCCCAATTTGGGGAACATGGGCGACATTTGGCCCGGGCTCCTTTTTTCCCTCACCTATGCCTGTCTGTGCCAGCCGCTGGGAATTTCTGTTCCAACGGCTCCCAAGGGTTAGCTGCAGTTCACTTTCTGACAGTTTCATATGGGGGGACAAGGGGGCTCTGTTGAGTTCCTGGCTCTGGCATGCTCATGACACAAGTGAGGAGCAGAGGTTATGAGGGAGCACTGTGGTATTGGGCAGTGGCATACGGATAAAAGAAAATTCAAAACCGGAAAAAAAATTTCCACTGAAATCGATCCCTCAGTAGTGTGCCTTAGGCAGTTTTAAAAGAATACAACATTTGGCGTCATTATGAAACCAAATGTTTACCTATGTTTGTGTTGTCCAATTCCCTGCTCATTACCCAATCTAATTTCATATTCAGTCTTAAGTAAATTCCCCCTGGTTTCACAAGTTGGATCATTCAACTGCTTTCAAATTGCTTAAAAGGCACAATGTTACAAGGGCATGTGTTATTGCTCAGTTAACTTTTTTAGTTAATTTAGTGGTTAATAAAATTTTATATTTAGTCTTAAGTACATTCCTAAAAGTACATTTACATCTGAGTTTAATGATAATCCTATATATATAAAATGACACATTTCAATAAAATGTAAAGTGCCGTAATGTGAACATTTGTTTTTGGCCCATGGTCCAGCCCCAGAATTAATTTTTGTCCCATTATAAGAAAGAATCTGGGCACCCCTGGTTTTTCAGCGTCTGCTTGAATGCACACACCTCAAGTCTCACAAATTCACACCACATTCAAATACCACCTTGCACAGACGGTATTCACATTGTATGCATGCACGCACTAAGAAAACTCACAAGCAGCAGCATAACAAGAGCCACTTTGAGCATGCAGGATTATCCGAATGTGCTCAACTCTGATAAGTGGCTTAATGCAACATTTCCATTGGACTTTTTTCTGCCGAGGCTGAGACCCAGGCACACAAGTAGTACTACTTATAAAGTTAGCCAAATCAAGCTTTTTAGGATTATGCCGCCATGCATGCACTGTCATTTCAATGAGGGTGGGGGCATGTATATGAGAGAGAGAGAGAAGAAGGCAGATAGATGTAGAATGGCCGCAAGAGAGGATAAAAGGCAGAATGCCTCAGTGCATATTTAGCCTGCCTTTAAAAGGGATAGTTTAGAAGAAGGTTTTTGACAAAAATGTAGAAAGATAGTGAAGAAACCATAGACTGACATCAAAAATTTACTCTCTGGTTTGAAAAGTGAAGCCCAGGAAGTAGGGTGGAAGTAGCAGTTAGCCACCAGGGGAAGACTGCTGGTTTCAAAATGAACTCCATCTGAGTGGATGTCTATGGGAAAATAAGCCTACTTCTCAGTTGATTAATGATCCCATTTAGAGGAGAAGAGGTTAAAGCATGGCATATCAGAGTGGACAATGATTCACAGCTAATTCTGTCCAATGTGTGCCTGGTTGCAGGCAACATTTATGAACTTCCAGTTGGAAAAAAACCAATGACTCCACTCCGCTTGCAAATCACAAGCTTTCAAAACAGGAGTTTGTTTGGCAGTTGAAGACTACATCCATTTTTATATACTGTGTATGTAAGCAGCACCTCTAAATGTAAACGTATAGTAAAGCAACAAAACAACTTCTGTTGTTAAGAATTATTTTGCATTTTTTATTTCTCATGTAGCTCTTCAATCAAGAGAAAAAAAAGGTCTATCAACATTAAACTGAGCCAAAAAAATATTGTTGGGAGTTGCCAACATGACCAGGACACTACTTCAGCATGACCTGAAGCTGTACAATCATCTTTAAAAAGATCAGACAAAGTACTGCATCAATTCCTTTCTCCCTCAGAGAGCTAACAAAATACTCCTGGCCAAAAAAAGTAAAAAAAGGTAATCCTTTGAATATGGTGAAAAGAGGTTTCATAAAAGATCAAAAGAACCATGCTCCCCTTACAGATATTAGGAAAGGATGGGGCCTTAGTCTCCTAGAGCAGTGGCAGTGAATCTATGAGCTCCAGCTCAGCAGACTGCAATTCATGGTTTATGCTTTGTCACATCCTAGAAAGTTTAGAAAATCAGCTCATCTCAAAGTCATGAATGAAGAATGGGCATGTTGTCAAGGGGAATACATGTAGGTCAATCTGATAACTCAACCTTGGGCATGAGCAGAAAGGGGGTTGCATTGCATCACTGCCTGTCTGTGTCTAGAGTTCTCTCTGTCTTTCTCTCTCCATCTCTTTCTCTCTGAAGCTTGTTTTATACATATGTGCAACAAACAAACAAGGGTAATGCACGAGACTCATTTTTTTGTTTGTTTTTTTTTTTTTAACAGAAATTTGTTTACATAGTTGTTTACAGTCCTATAATTTTTGCAGCTTGAAAAACTGCTGTTTGTGACTATGCTGTTTACTTAAGGTTGGGGATATTGCCAGTCTGATGGTACATTTTGACAATGACAAATTAAGTGTGTTTGTACAAGTGGCAGCTACAGTATGACTTCATGCACCCTTTTCTCTATATTGCCAATAGAGAAATCTTGCACTTTTAACCTTCAACCATTGTTTTGTTTTCTTCAGTTAGGTGGATATTATGATGTATCGTGATATAATTGTCTTGCAATACATTGATTAACACAGAATCGTATCGCGATATCGGTATCGTGGGCCATGTATTGTATCGTATCATGAAGTACCCTGTGATTCCCACCCCTCATGTTTTTTTATGGTGAAAAAACTACAACAACCACCTCCCCGAGGTAAATGCAGCATGATACATAGATAAGGCTGGGTATCAAACTTTATATATATATATATATATATATTTTTTATTAAAAAAAAAAGAAAGAAAAAATATGAAAAGTCTTGCTTTACATGCAAGTTACTGTGCTTGTATTTCTATCATCTGAGCAGTTACATGATAAGCAGGTGCAGGCACAAATTTAGATATCCTCACTTTGTTATATATGGGCCTCTGAACTTTGTTAAGGTTCATGGACAGGGCAGGGGGGGTTTGGGTGTGGAATTGAAAAAAAAAAAGTAAAAGGAAGCAGAAATTAATTTGTGGATTCATATGCAACCTGAATAGATTGGAGGCAGAGTTAAGATTATGCAATTAATTGCAATTGTTGTTAAGGTCAGGCTAAGGTGATCAGGAAATATGATTGTCAACAAATGCCCACATTTGTGCGCAAAAGAGACAAAAAATATCAATACTAACCAATGAAAACATTTCAGTGTGTGTCAACACATTAAACTGTACCGTGATAAATACTTGACACTTGTTCAACATAATCAAAAAATGAAAAATCAAAGTGTAGTTTTATCTCTTATCGCCTCCTTAGTAAGTGCCTCCTAAGTGCAACAAGGATCTTTCCAGACGTGCATCCAACGCGACAACCGGCAGGCCAAGGTAACACTGATTACAATGAAAGCCTTGAGCGTTAATATTGTGCTTGCAAATAAATATTCACCCATAGTGAACCTGTGATCTCTATTTCTTCCAAAGCCATTCTTTCTTGTTGTCAAGGGAGCTGCTTGCATTTAAAAACTATTTTTTTTTTAGAGTGGTGCACTGCATTTATTGAAAAAATGATGATGCACTGTGACAGAGGCTTTAATTCAAAGCTTTAGCCATGTGTCTTAGCAACAAAAAAGGAAAAGGATTGAAGCAACTTTCCAGAGCTCTTCGTTATTGATTTTGCAGAGAGAGGAGGTTTTACTGCTGGCAAATGGGAAAGAGCTCTCTACTCAAACCTAATTAATTTCAATGAGTCTACAAGTACACACTTGGGAGAATCAACTTCAATACTAATCAAATGTAAAGGAATACAGTGGAGTATGCTATACGTATAGGTTTAACTTAATGATTAAAGAAGTGATGTGTGAGGCCAAATCGAAGGAAACATAGGTGATATAGTTTTCAGATTTGGCATATACTCTCAATACTTGTGATCCAATTACATATGGATAGTCCAATTCATCACATTTAATAATGGTCTGGGATACATACTGTAGCCATATTCACTTTGCTGTGTGCACCCAAATGCTTCCTGGGACTCAGTGAATGACCGTGTCCTCTGAAGTAATACATTTTTATGAAGAAATAAAAATATTTGGACAGTATTCATATTCCTAGCCATTTGTAACACTATAAATAATGACCCATACATATTGCTTTTCTATTTTTTTTACCACTTCAAATGAGTTAAGCCTTAATTGTAGAGCTGTTTGCCATGCACCAATTCACTCAGTGTCTACACAAATCCATACAACCCAATGCAATTCTTAATCAAACTGACAATTTGAACATCAATTTGAGCATTTAATTTAAAATCGGTTTATTTGTACATAAAACGAGGAAGTGAGATCGGACCACAAGTGGTCACTTGAGATGCATGTGGTGATGCATTCAAAAGCCAGGTGTGAACTAATGCACTACTGCTGCCCACTTGTATTCAGATCATCAGGACACTACAGAATAAATGTTGGCAATTTTTGTAGCCAGGGTTTCATTTGAATTCAAACCATAATTCATGTGAACAAAGTGCTCGCTAATGACCACCACTCCAACCCTAGCCTCAGTGATCAAATTATACCATAGACTGTATGTAAAAATGAATCTGAATGAAAGTGTATGGGAAAATTCACCTGTTTCTCACTTGATTTATAACATCAGTAAACATTCTCTTTAGGAGTAAATTGTGTCAATCACTACTTCAGTAGAACATGATGTAAATGTTTAAATTTTGTGGACATATAGAGGAAAATAAGAAGAAAAACCTCAGTACATATGAGTGAACACTAATGTGGTTGCTAGCTAATATTTGAGTGTAACAGAAAACTGGTTGCAGAAGATGTCATTGAACCTCAGTTGTAAAAGCCGTCATTGTGCCGGTGAAAACATGATTCTTAAAGCTTCACAAAGGAGTATGTTTTGCAACCAGAAGACTATGTCCATTTTTATATAAAGACGCATGATGCACCCAGGTGAGAACATGCTTTATCACATGTTAGACACATAGACAATGATGCATACTTCTTCTCAGATAAACACAACAAAGTGCAATTTGCCTGAGGCTCACAGAGGCACAGGAACATTTCAGCTGAGATGTCTTCTGACTGAAACACCCTAGAGTCTGAGCAAGCAATACCATGAAATCGACTGAATAAAAAAAGAGGTACAGACTGATCCAAGTGGTGTCGACTCTTGTGCATGTGTGCATAAAACATGAAAAGTGCATGGAGTTGATATGTTCACATCACATAATTATTATGCGGTGAAATATATTATTCCATGATCATTCTTCCCTTCTTTTGGTTGTATGCCCAACAGCTAACAGCTTTTACCACAGAAGCCTGATGCAGTTTTTGATGTATAAGCACTTGTTTCAGGCGCTGAATGGCCAAATAATTAATATGCATTATGACTTAATCTAAATACGTGTCCACACTGTAGACACAAAAACAAACCATAAATTTTAACGCCACAATGCAATTATAAATACTTTTTTTTTTTTTAAAAAGTAGCAACATACGCATTCTGTCGTCTAACAACGGGCCTATTTATCTCCAGTATTTTAACACACATTGTCTTCCATTTCCCCATCACACACATTCTCCAAAAACAAAAACAGCACAAATAAACATCAGAATAATTATTCTTGCTTCACTCGTTAAAAGCCAGCTCAGTCATTTAAAAAAAAAATAAAAAAAAACATTAATGAGGATGATTGAAATGGCTGTTATGAGAAGTTGGGACAGGAATATAAATCTCAATCCTGAACTGAAAGCCAGACAGTCTCTTGGCATTTTGGCTACAACTGTGTGCTTTTTGTGTTCACTATGCTGTATTGCAATTTCTTTTTTTGAACACTGAATACTTAAGAAAGTGCGCGACATAGTATTTTTTTTTTTTTTTTTTTTATCTGTTATCGGCTATATGGTTTGGAAGCCTAGAATCTGTTTTTTTGATTGGTTTTGAAAAAGATGCCGAGCATCGATGTGTGGAGGCCTTAGCTCCAAAATATGATATTGTAACTCAGCTGCAAAATATCATTGAATTTATGAGAAAGTCTGACTACGGAGGTCATTGTGTCTAAATGATTATGCGTAAATGAGATTTTGAGAATTTCGTTTTTTAGTTAGAAGCCAATCTTTTCCAGCAAAGTTCCATCATGATGTCCCTCTGTATCTGAAAAATGTTACAGTGAGTGATATGGAAAAACATAATTCACAAGACAGACCTGAACAGTCAAAAACTCTGGATGAGTCCATGAGCCACAGTTGCCTTCTTTTCTGTGTAAAACTGCACTGATAACGCCTGCATGATTTTCTGATTGAATTCATTGTATAAACTTTCTCAAAGGGCTGAGAACTTGGTATGTAAGAAAAAGTTTAACAGTTGACACAGGGGGTAACAAATTAGTTATCACATCTAATAGCTGTACTTTGTCTTTTTAAAAACTGTGCTTAATTTAAGTGAGTTCAAGTGTTCCTTTGTCTTTCGCTCCAGTCATTTCATAGTTAATCTATTCAAATTAAACACAAAAGGACAGATGTCCCAGTAGTGGTTTGTCTCTCAAGTGATCTCTAGTTTAGTGCTGGGTTCTGCTGGGTCACATTTGTATAAACCATAGTGTCTCCCTGCCCAAGGTGTACAGACCCAGTAGATCAATAGACTCAAGAGGGGGAAATCAACACCGCTTGTTTAAAGGATGCATTAGGGCCAATACCGAGCCCCAGGGGCATCTATCGAGAGCATTTGTTATTCACACAGAGAGGGGCAGAGACATATCTCTCGCTACATGCTTTAGAAATGTGTGTTTGGCTAGTGGTGAGAACAGAGTAGGGTATTGCAATGCATGTAAAGCCATGGGAGAAGGAATCTTGTTTATTGTTTAATACAAAGCAGATCAGAGGCAACCATGTACATTCACAACGTACACACAGTAACAAATTCTTACCTTTTTACCAATAAGTTTCTTCCTGAGGAACTCGCGGGCCTCAAACATATAGGGGATGTCATAGAGCGGACGGAAACGTTTGTCTTTGTCCTTGTTCTTCTCCTGCTTGAAAACAGGGGGAGCGTGAAGGGGATATTTGGGGAGATGGATCAGGCAGAGGATGTGAGGAGAGAGAGAAAACAAAAATAGGGTCATTAAAAGTTGTTAATGTTGTACTTTCAAAGCTGCATGGCTTAACATCACACATAACATATCCCACCCCCCACCTATCAAGGAGGCAAACAGCCAAGGCAAAAACTGTTTGAATTGAACATTGAGAAGAGCTGACACAATGTCTATGTGTGCATGTATACAAGATGTAGCCACATATCACTCATACACTCACACAGCTGCATAGAAATAAACTTCCCTTACAACGCTCACCCACTCTCTGACAGGAGCAGGCCACAAATAGAACCTATTTGCATTTTCAAAAAAGGAGATTTTTGTGTGTGTTGCTCCCGGGATGAAGAGAGAAACGTGCACACGCGCACAGTGTGACAGGTGCTGTTTGTGTAGAGGAGGATTACAAAATCCAGCAAATGACAATGACGCAGTGGGAAAATAAACGACAGGCACTAAGCGGAGGAATACGACTATGAATGACAATGTCAGTATGCTCGCCACTTCTGCCCCTCCCACACTCCTCTATGAACGCCATCATTATCTGTCATACAAACAGAAACAACTCACTTCCAAATTAGCAAAAAGGGTTGGATTAATTCCTCGTTTCCTCAACTCTTCAATGGGTTTTCATTCATTTTTAATGGCTCTCCATTTGTTCAGCACTGCCAGGTGTGGTACACAGCTGGGCAGATGGATGTGGAGAGAAGACACATGGTGAGCAAAGAGCGTGTGAACATGTGTTAGTATGGTGGAGCAGGTGCTTAAGTTTCCATTAAAGTCTAGAAGACTAATCTCACAGGACAAACGTCACTGGAGATTCTAACAGCCAGCAACATTTCAATGATGATAATTTCTCCTTTTGAAATAGTGTTTATAGTTTGAATAAGTCAACTTAACAGCACAGAGGGCATTGCTGGACTGGCTCTGGTGTGGGACCAGTGCCAAATCTTCCATCCAACCGAGTTTCCTAAACCTTAGCAGAAATGTAATAACCTTTGAGTTTAATAGCTTTCTATCTTTCTTTTCTTACTCCCTTGCTCTCATCCCTCTCCACTTTCACTTGCAGAGTCAGCACAGCATGGAGCCTCAGAGGTAAGTTAATCTCACACAGTGCAAGTGGAAAATCCCACAATGCTCAGCCAAGAGCCAATGTCCTCCATTTTGCATCAGCCGGGGCTTTTTTCAGGGTCTCTCATCCATATCAAGTCAGTTGCAGTGGGATGATGGGGCCTTTTAGGAGCACTGTGAGCCAGGAATCCTCCATTTTGTGCCCAAGCTGTGGGCTGAGCCGTCCACTGCCGGGGATGAGGATAACTTTTACCGAGCTGACGATGCTTGAGTGGAATCCTTCTTTGGGAGAATAGTGTTTATGTCGTGTATTAGCATCATTCCCAGACTCTGGATGAAAGTGGTTTGCATACTGGGAGGCTTTTAAATGCTCCCTATTCATAACTTAAGTTCATATACTGGGCCATTAGAATTCTGACTGACCCAGGTCAAATAAAAAAGAGTGAGAAATAAAGGAAATAATGAAGACATTTGTAACTAATAAGCTGTTTTACAATGGAAACAGAGCTATGTCACTGAGGGTGAAGAGTGTAAATGTCAGCACTCTGTGCCAATTAGGCACAAGGAGTGGAGAAGTAGACAAGGAGAACAAAAGGTACTTACTCCACCTCTTTTAAGGTCTATGGGGAATGGAGTGGAAGACAGCAAGGTGAAGGAGTCAGAAAACAAGAATATGAGACAACCAAAGGAAATGTTACAACTAAAAACATAGGAAGAACAGACTGCCTATCACACAATGTCCTACTCTGATGTGAACATCATCTTCAGTGAAAACATCATGTCCTTATGATGATGACCAGCGAAAAGGGTAGAAGATGTCAGAAAACAAAAGACTAGTGGTGGTTTTTAAAGGGCAGTCAGCAAAAGCTTAAGCACAACCACGAATCAATGATGCCAATTGACTGCAACAACTGTCCAATATTTCACATTAGGTCTGGTCTGTGTTTCAACCATTATGGGATCCAACATCAGTTGCCATGGTACTGAAGGGGATATTAAGCATCCCCCCGACAGTTAAGTGTGATTCAAATTGTGTGGCAAAAGTGTAATGTGGAAAGTCTAATTGTTTGATTCTGAAAGCAGTTTAAACTTCAGTATACAGACACAGATAAACTGACAACATTAACGTCATTAAATTACTACAACAAGGTAAAATCTGTGTTTATGCAGTAGTAGGAAGGTTAGAGACAAAGGAGAGAGACACTGCTATGCCTCAACCGTGACCCAGTAACAACAGTTTGCTCTCAGTATCCTCCAGGGGAGTTCTGTTCTATTTGGGGGTAGATTCCTTCATTCCAAATTACTCAACTAAAGCTCAGGAATCATCTCTAACTATTGCAGAGGCATGACGCTAGCTGGATTGTACAGTGTCGCAGGGCTGCAGGGGCTGGGTTGCAAATGTGTGGATGCTACGACTGAAAGCATTTGCAAATTCTGGAGCTTCAAGGGTGAAATCATGACTCAGAAGCACATCATGATTTGTGATGGTTGGCTGCGGTATTAGGGGATTGTATATTGCTTTTTGCACACAGAATTAGTTTTTTCCTGTGTTAAAATTTGAAGCTCGGTGTTGTGACATTTTTTTAAAAACTGTCTGTCAAGCCTAATGATCTTAACTAAGCATGCATGAACATTAAATGGCTACAGAAGTTTTGAGTGAGAGGGAGACAGTAAAAGAAACAGTAAGAGGGCATGTGTTTCCTCAAGCAAGAGAATGAACAATATTGCTGGTTGTAGTAATACAATACAATATCAAATTAAAATTTCAGGATTGTTACCCATAGAATAGAATACAAATAAGTCATTAGTGAGCAGACATGGACTGATCTCACAATAAACTGGAGAATAAAACAGGATTTCAGAATTAAATTACCTGTAGGAACATAAAAACAAACAAGATATTTGACTCATGGCTAGCTGCTTAGAGACCAGTGTTAGTAAAATTAGTGGGACACGTGTGACAGGTTGCATGTTCTGAAAATGCATTCAATAAGGATGTCAAATAAAACAAAGAAGGTGAAGTTGAAGCATTAAATTGAAAGTCTGAGTAAGGCATTAACACTGACTGTTGTGCTCAAATGTGCAGTGCTGTGTTTCTAATTTCTTGAAACAGACAGACGGTCAGACCTGCCCTGCAGAGAGACATGGTAATGCAGTGTTATTCCAACTGCACTGCTGCCTGCTAAAAAGTTTTTTTTTTTGTTTTAGCACATAGGACATCTGCATGGCTTACACTAGATAATAATGAACATTCTGCACTTATCTTGAAGTCAAAGGCCTCCATTTATAAATGTCAGGTCTCAAAACAATACTGTATATTAACACAATACTGGATAATACTGTAACCTGCATCTATCAAAAGCAACACTTATCTTCTAAAGTGGCCTCTGGACTATCTTCCTCTCCTGCAGTACCAAACACAAGCAAGCCAAGCCCTTGCTTTTTGAACAGTGACAGCCAAACAGTGCGAAGCAGCCAAAGGATATACATTCAGTAGTGGGGGAGGCTGCTGGCAATGAATCTGCCTTGTCTGGGCCAAAGGCGCACTAATGAGTCATGCAGCAATGGGGACACTCCTCCCTAATCATCTTCCACCAAAATCTGAGGTTAAGGATGTCATGATGCCAGACTGAGGCAAGCTGGGGGTGCACACATGGCCAGACACAAGAGTTCAAGTATGGGAACATAAGAGTGGAGGGAGGGTGGAACAAGGACAAGATACAAACAAAGATGAGGAAGAACCTTGATGTCTTGTCTCTACTTGTAGGTGTGACACTGAATACAAAATCATGCATAGAACCTAGAAATGAAACTATATTACTTTATAGTTGCAGTTGTCATTTGCTTTTTGATGAGGCTTCCAGACTTATCCACAGAGTCAAATGTTGCATATATTAAGATGTGGAAATTCTACCTGAGCTAAAACAGTTTTATTTACAGAAATGCTGAACAATGTACAATGTTCTATTCTAAAATAAAGTAAAAAGGAAGAGACAAAAGGGGGGAAAGGTGGGTGGGGGGAGGGGCAGATGATTTATGAGAGGCAGCAGCAAAAAATGAAAGATGGACAGAGAGACTAAATCATCCACAAAGTCAACATACACCCAGAGGTAGACTGCAGAGAGGTTAGATGAGTGGGCGGGGCTGCATGATGTCAGTATGAGCCACATTCATTGTGTTGCTTTACATAAAGGACAGTGAGTTGACCTCTGTATGTGCACCATCAGCATTGTCCTGATCCCCATTTTAACAAAATTAGCAGCACACAGGTGCAATTGAGACACACCAACACCAGAGGCTCAACACATGCATGAGTGACACAATGTAAATTATTAAAACGACCTGGAAATGTATTAAAAGAAACTGTGTCTATAACCACATGTCTAAAAACGCATTAACATATGACTAACATGAAAAGTCAGAGCACGGATTTCTTTTAAGATACAACTAAGTGAAACAAAAACTAAAGCAAGTGTTAACAGAACTTTTCATTCACATATGGTAGTTGATATTTGGCCGATTAGAACCAATCAGGAGTGGATGAGTGTAATTGCTTCATCTTCCAAAGGTCTCTTCCCGTTTTTACCATGCCAGACTAAAATGCAGCCACTGGAGTTTTCAAACAAAAACAGAGCCAACAGTGACTTTTAATTATTCAGCTTTGGAGGATCTCAAACTGCAAGGCACAATGTATGCAAGTAAGCATTGATATACAGAGATATATGTAAAATATATATTACATAATTATGAATCAGTATGTCATAAACGCTCTTAACCTTTGCCCATCTGCAATCCCACACAGGACAGAACACAACACAACAAACATCAGGCAAACTGCCAAAAGAAAAAAGAGACAGAGATGGAGAGAATAATAATAAAACAATTGACTAGATAAATAATATCAAACTTAATAATTAGATAAGTAAATAAATGAAAGACAGGTAGGGTTACGGTACAAGCTACTTTTGCTGGGCACAGGCATAATAAAGTAAGCTAAAGTAAACATCTTTCAGAGTTAGGGGCTAACAAATTGTAGCAAATTCTCTGTATCATAAAAAAATGTGTGAATTCTTAAATGAAAACTTATCAGAGCAGATGTAGCCTGAGCTTGTACACGAGAGAAGGAAAAAAATAAATCAAAAATATGAAAAGGGAATGAGAAGTTTGAGTGAGGGGAAAGAAAGAGAGAGAGAGAGAGAAGAAAAAGCTGACTCCAACTCCCATGCTCAAAATAACAAATGATGATATGCCAGAGCTGTAACACTGGAGGAGGAAGGCTGGTTGAAAACAAAATGAAAGAAGAATAAAAACGAGTACAAGTGGGGAAATGTGTGCCCTCTGCTTTGCTGCAGCCAGACACTGTTGGTCCACCAATTGGTCATTCTGAGCAATTAGTATAGTCGTGAGAGCAGAGGGGGTGCTTTGTGATTTACTGTTAGACGACTAAGAGGAGGGAGGTGTGGCAGAAACTGTCACAGTTCATCAGTGCACTGGGACATTACATCTGGCCTTTCCTTCCCCGAATATTACACACACCTAGACACTCCCACACAAAAACAAACATCCTTGATTGAGAAATGTACAGTCAAACTGTATGCATGCAACTGGCACAAGAAAAGGCCACATACCACACAGAAATACAACTGCCACAGCATCTAATTTCTGATTTTGTATATACCAATACACACATCCAGCACACGCCTGTGGAAACCATGTTAGTGCACACACTGATGACAGTTTCCAAGATGATTCCTGACATAGGCTAATGCAGCTTAACCAAGCATGTCTGCCTGTCTGTCTATGTGTGTGTGTAAGCTGTGCTGTAAACCATGATGCATGTCTTTGTGTCCATCTGCTGTTGTCAGCAAGAAGCTGGCTCACTGTGACAGTGTTAGCCAACATGAAGTCAGTGTGTGCTGAGCTTCTGGTTGAAAGATACCTGCAAACTCTCTCTCTCTTAAAAGGTAAGAATCACCTGTTCCCATTACTCCCTACTGTAAAAAAAAAAAAACAAGTTGGTTTTGTTTTTTCAGCATGTGCACATGTAAGAGGTATATTTATTGTAATAGCAGGTACAAACACTCCTTTTTTAATTAGGCAGGGTGGAGACAACCCCTCAGCTTTAAGCCATGGCTGCCCAAGTGTTTCTTTTTATCACTCTGACAGCTCAGCACCAATATTTGGAAGTGCTACACAATAAATTTGACTGGCTTTCAAAATAGTTCAAAATAGGAGTAAATATTAATCTAGCAACAATATTATTGTCCTGATTAGTGAGATATGATATTTGGGGCAAAACAACGTGCTCTAAACAGATTGACATTACAACTTCATGAATCCTTGTTTATCACAGGTTGAGGCTGAACAGAAAGTAAACTGACCAAACAAGAAGCTGACAACAGGTAAATTCAATGTAAATTCTCAAAATCCTGCACTCATCTGTTTTAGGAACATTTCATTTCACTCTTCAGTTAAACAGATATGATTGGCATGCAAAAATCTAAATCAAAAATTCCTTTATTGTGATATTTACCCTGTAATTTATACCCCTTGTTCAAGAAACAGCAATAAGAAAAGGAAATTATAAGTTAACAGTGTCGAGAAAAGAACAGCTTCCATCAACACAATGTAAACTACTCTATCTGCATCAGATGCAGATAGGAGTGAGGACAGAGTATGAAATTAAGCTCTCTTCCTCACCAAAGGTAATAGCTCACTTACCTAATTTTGTCATCTGACATACAGATTTGCTGGGAAAATGGGACTGAGGACAAAATTTATCATGCATGAATATTTAAAACACATTTACTTTGGACAGAGAAATTCCAGTGCCTCTCTCAGTCGCCTTTGTTCTGTCCTTACAGTCCAAGGGTTCCTCTTACTTGGTGTCAGTGAGGCCATCACAACTCTGCTGCCATAGCGACAACACTCAGAGCTGAGCCAAAAGCATCAGAGACAGGCAGGCAGCTCTTTAGCTCACAGACAGAAATAACTAGCTAACAAACAAGTCCAGCAGTACCACAAACAGCTCTTATTAAAAAGAAAATGCAAAATGTAGCAACAGTTTTAATGCAACACCATCAGCAGCAGCCAAATATTCTCTCTGACACTATCTAACCCTAACCCATCTAAAAATGAAGACATGTTTAAAAAACTGACATTATGTGAATCACATGCAATAGGCTTATAAACACTTAAATTAGAGCTGAAAGTCCTAAAATCAACAGAGCACATCTTAAAAGCTCTGTGTAGAAGTAAAAAAAAAGAAGAGGTTGTGACAAGTGAACAGAGGGATGGATCTAATTTAACACCTGTACAATACACACAAGCGTTCACATCTGGGCTCACTCAAGTCCCCTGCAACATGTTTAATGAAAACACATACTGTTTAAAAATCCAGTGCAGGCAAAGAAAAATAAGAGACAAGCAAAATAAACGGTAGAAAGAAGTAGAGAGAGAGAGAGAGAGGAGGTTGTGAAAACTAAAGTAAAAATAAATTTGAAGGAGGAAAGAGAGCAGAGAGTAAAGCAGGTAAATAAATGAGTGGAGAGACAAGAAAAGGACCAGGCCATAATGAAGGCAAAGAAAAGCCACAAAAAGGAGCAGAAAGATGATATGGAGAGGTTTTTTTTTTGCCTGTAAGCTATAGTCTTGAGAGCTAAGGAAAAGGAACACATATGCGATGCAATAGTGCAGGTCGACAATCTGACCACAGTGTCCCACCCAGATGAATAGAAGAAAGGGACCAAAGGGGGGTGAACATGAGAACAGAGGCAGAGAGAGCGAGAGCGAGGAGTATCTTAATGATGCAAAGCACTAACTGCACCAGAGGAAAGAGAGGGACAAGGATGGTGGGGAGCAGGGAGGGAATAAAAACTAAAAACTAGACACCAATAAAGAGAGAAAGATAGAAACAAGTAAACAATAAAACAAAAAAGAGGTAGAGAGGGAGTCAATAAAACAAATGCAATCAAAAAACAAAAAAGTGCTGTTTCTGCAGCATGGGCAGAAACACATCCACCTCTTTTTCTACTACTTGTAATGGAAAAAGAAAAATAGATATGACTTAAGTTGTATATAAATAGATAAAGTATAACAGCAAACACTGTCAGCAGCAGATGTGTTAAAGCAAAGAGAAAAAAAATCATTTGAATTATAAAACAAAGTCACTGATATTTCAATTTCTTAAATTAAAACTGAATGATTTTAGTTTGTGGAAAAAACAAGACTTTTCAGATTATAATTGACATATTAACAAAACATAAATAAAATCATTTGTTGCAGCCTTCATTTACACATGTCCTGAGCTTGTTATTTTAAAAAAAGACAGACAGTAGTTAAGAAACAAAAAGCTGATGATGGTTTTTAAATTGAATCTTTCCAAGAAGAAGCAACGAAGGTGGTTAAAATTATGTTATTTCAACCTATGATTGCCTTGATTATTAGAGTTGTTATTAGAGAGAGAAGAGAAGAGAAGAGAAGAGAAGAGAAGAGAAGAGAAGAGAAGAGAAGAGAAGAGAAGAGAAGAGAAGAGAAGAGACATTGACTAAAGAAACATCTCCATGTAGGTGTCACTGCATACATGGAGATTTAATTCTAGACACTATATATGGACTTCAATAAGTGCACATCTCCCCTGCTCTCACTGAAAAAGGTGTGTAAGCATATGCGTCTGCCTTTCCACACTCTTTCTGAGAAAATGGAGAGTGTGTGGTGGTGTGGTGGGGCGGTGGTGGGGGGGGGGGGGGGGGGGGGGGGGGGGGGGGGGGGGGGGGGGGGGGGGGGGGGGGTGGATCGATCAGCCTCACTCTCTGCAGTGCTGCAACCACTGGGTGTGTGCAAGTGTTTCACTGTGTTTGCATGTGCTCCAACTACAGGGGCGCCACCAAGTGGTCAAAATTATTCCCATGCTTACTTAGAGAGGAAAGAGTAATGTGAAAGGAAAAAGAAGAGGGCGTGACAACTGAACAGAGATGGATGCAACAGGGGGAAGTAAACAGCTTCTGTCTGACTTTAAATGAAGTAACAGCAGTGACACCAGTCGTCTCTCTGGAGTTTCTAATTATCTGGCTGCCCACAAGCTCGCCCACACAACAACATTCAGTCACCTACATACACACATATTCACTCTCTCTGTGCAAAGCTGTTTTACAGACATGCAGATGTGTGTGGGTTTAATCATACCTCTCCCTCCATTCTGGGGGGCCGTATGCTAGACAGGTGAATGGTCTTGTATTCTCCAGAGTTGAGCTTGACAACCATGGCATCAGCGTTTACCACTTGCATCACCTGCAAGGACAAAGGAACAAAAAGGGTGTGTTTTTAATAAAAGCAGAGCGAGGTGAACACAAAAGCAAAAAAAAAAAAAAACAAAAAAAAAAAACACAAAAAGTTGAGATTGATTTCAGGGTCCTAATAAATCTGTAAATCTTAGGCAGAAACTCACACCCCTGCAGGTTGGAGGAGTGTCACAGAAAGAAAATAACATGTACTGCATTTTGTGAGCAGGCAGACTGCAAGAAAGATGGGAAGTAAAGGAGCAGGTTAAGAATAAAGGGAGAGAAAGAGGGCTATTCAAAGACACAGGGAGACTGGCAGCACAGATCGTGAGCCGTCACGAGCAGAGACACCAAGAGCAACAGAAGAAAGAATGATCTTTGAGTGACTGAGTTAGTAAGCGAGCCAAGACGCCCAAATAGCCGGACAAGGTTTGGAGGACAGCAGGAGGACAATTCGCTATCTGGGGGATTGGCACCACTGGGCGGAAGAAGGGGGGGGGGTGAGGGAGGGAGTGAGTGAGTGAGAAAGAGCACTTTAAAACACAAACATGTTAAAGAGGGAGTGAGAGCATTGCACAGCGCTCTGCCCAAAACTTGCTAGCAGCACTTTTTTGTGGTGACCTTTTACAAGTGTAACCAAAGGCAATGAAATTTATGATTGGCATTTAAACGCTGTTTCTGTGTATTAAAAGGCAGTAGTCACACTTTAATAACAGGTACAGCAGAGTGTGTAGAGAAGCTACAGTCTTAAGGCCTCTCTGCATCAGTTGCTTCTTTTGCAATTTACTTGTGCAGTGATAACACTTTTAAAACATGTATCAAGTCAAAGTGGGCTTTTCCATGAGCGACAGAATTTCATTGCATGATACTATGGTTTTTCAGTTTTTAATACAGAGATCAATTCTTGGCTTTTACCTGATAGATATTTAACCAATCAGAATGCATGTTGTTGAAGTTTTGCAATTCTTTTTTCTTTTTAAACAGGTAAACATCTCAGCAACAACTCATTGCCAGAAGCTGACCACATCTGTTTCTTCCTCCAAAGCATCTTTCTGGTCCTTTTTATCAATCTGCTACTAAATTATTGACAAATTCATGTAGATTATTTTTGTTGCTGAAATTTAGAGTTGCTACTTGTTCACATGGAAGATCACAAACAAAAGCATAGTCTTGCCTTCAGGCACTAACATTCTCTTTACTGGTAAACTGAGGAATAACAATGAAGTGCAGAATAAATATTTGAGTCAGCCATGTAGAATATGCGACAGATTAGAGGTTTAATGTGACTGAGATGAAGGAGGCATCCAACCTCTTTAAGTAGGCTGAAAAATCAATTGCCCTACACATGTTTCCTCCCACATGTGTATTAAATGTCCTCATCATCAGTCAAGCTGCAGCTCATATGTAGGCTGCGTTCAAGCTGAAGTCCTAAAAGTAAGAGAGGCAGGTCTGAGCTGCGTTTCAAGGTCTATGTGGGTGTTTTTGTGCTGGACTGTGTGAGAGAAAAAAACAACAAAAAAGTGTTATTGTTGGGTCCATTTGATTGAGGTGCATAACAAGACAAACCCAGTTGTATCAAAATCAGAGGGAGATTCATTACTTGGTGAAAACAAATCAGACTGCCACTGCATTTGCCACCAGAGAACAGAAATTAGACCAGCCCACGTGTTAAATAGGCTGCCCATAACAGCAGCCAAAATACATCATATACTAATCACTGAGCTGAGTGGGGGAGATACATAGGGAGCAGAGGAGAGGGAGACAGAGAGAGGTGGGGTGGGATGTAATGAGTAAGTGAAACGGGGAGCATGCATGCACACCGGCCTACACAAATTCACACTATAACATGGTCATTTTGTGGAATGCGCAAGTAAATAAAGTATGAGAGAATGCGGCAGGAGCAGAGGAAAATGGCTCAGTATTTACTGGCTAATTACCAGCTGGGGGAAGCAGGACAAAGAGGGACAGATCAACACACACCAAGGAAGAAACAGAAAGACGGTGCAATACGGCGTAATCTCAATAAATATCACTAGAGGAGACGCAGTCAAAAAAAGATGTAAATAGATAGAACAATTGAGATAAAAGTCTTTGCAAAGTAGCTGCCATGAGGGCTGAATGAGCAGGCATAGAACACAAACAGAGTAGGCAGCATGACTCACTGGTCTGATCTGAACAGATGGGGATCTACTGCCACCCTCTGCCCATGGCCAACATGACATCTGCAGTGGCCACGATCAGTCACATGAGGAGGATCTTGGATACAATGAGGGAACTTTTGGGTTTTCATTTGAATCCATTAAATTAGTTTTAACCACAGGGCTGAGCACCAGCTAAGCCAGAACCTACTCATTATTCATGTCAGATCAACTCCCTCAAATGAAACACCTATAGCTGTGTTTCAATCTCACTGCCAAAAGTGATAATTTGACAGACAAATTACATAGTTTCAAATAAACTGGAGGTGTTTAGATGCTATGATAAACCCTTTAAGCTGACATCTAGCCACTGGGTGGTGAAAAATACACTGACAAGTATGTAATGCTTTATGGAGGAAACCATTATCAGACATTTACCAATGATCTAAAAATACTTTTAAACTTTTAAACCCTTTTCTCAAGATTCTTACCTAAAGGTGACTTCACAATATGTTTAAAATAATGTGTTCTAACCACAGTGTCTGACTTTTTAACTAGATCAGGCACACGGTCGAGACAGGGTCTTATACTGTATCTTTGGCTTCCATACAAGCAACTATGTATCGAGATCATTTGATTTGGGGCTTAACAACCATTTACATTGAAAATTACACATTGAAGCAATGCAATTAGCAAATTGTAAGGACTACAACTTAATCACTCAATCAACTTTTTTTTTGTTCTGTCCTATATTTTTGTTCTATGTTTAATGTTCTATAATTTGATTAGGCCACAGTTAGCCCATAATTAGATATAATTGAGAAATATTTTTGATATACCATTCCTTGAATAGTTCACTTAATTTGGTTTACAGGAAAAGGAATTTTTTTACCATATTAGGGTGGAGTTTGAGAACCTAAATGCAAAAACAGCCATGTTTATAATAAGCTAATGATGAAAGGCTGGTAAAGAAGTTTTCCCTATGTCACTTTTCATGTATCACCTCACAGGTTGATGGTTAACTGGGGAGGAGAGGAGAAAGAAAAGGAGGGGTGAAGACGACTATTGGGACGTGGCCTACATCTGGTTCTCCAGTCTCTATAGAGACGGAGGGAGAGATAGATGGAAAGATGTGAGACAGCCAAACAAAAAATGCGTCAGCAGGATTGACTTGTGGGGATTGGACCTCCATTGGCTCTCCATTCCAGCCATCACTCAGGTAATAGAAAGTGAAAAGCAGAGTGGACAAGGAGATGGGAGGAGTGTGATGATGGGACTGATGGATGGATGTGTGTCCCTGGGAGAGTAATTGCAGTCCAATATTAGGTGCCTGCAAATGTCACAGGGACGAGAGGGGAGTGGTGACGACGGGCCTGTCCAATATGTACTTAGCTTGAAAACAACTCAACCATTTGCAAGGTCAACAAGACATTTTCCAGCACAAGTGCAAGCCACTTTGAAAGAAAGATTTTAGAATCATGTGCTCCTGCTGCCATGGCAGTTAGGTTAAATTAGGCTTATGTTCATGTTCTTAAAAAGAAAAATTTCTATACTGAGGTGACACTACATGAGGCCCCGTTGAGACCTGATATTAACATCTGTCCTCAGGGATCCGATCGCATGTGTATAGCACAAAGTACAACATTTGACACCTTCTATTAAAATGCGTCATGTATGAGTCTCCTGTGGCCACATCCTTGCATCCTTGTGTATGCACACACAAGCCAAGTAACTTAAAGCTCTACTTGTGCTGCTATAACACATGAAAAAATAATAATTATCCATTAGATAAGCACTCAGGAATATGGCCAAACACATCCTCAAACCACTTCGTTTTAAACAAGTGACTGTTGTTTGTGATTGAATCTAAGGACATTGTCAGAATGAACTAGGAGCTTTCACAGCTGAATTCAGTGTAATGGAAACATGATTACTATGGTGATCAAGGAGTACATTAAGATTTAACTGTGGCATCAACAGTGCAGTGACATAGCAGAAAGAGAGAAATGTGAGGACACACAGTTTCGGGAATCTTGATTAGTTGGGGTACTTTTTTTTTTTTTTTTTTTCTTACTTGAATCCTTTGTCCCTCTCCCAAATCTCCCTACATGGATCCACAAAATCTCATACTTTTCAGTTTCTTCTTTAACTCTCTACCTTTCTTTATAGCAGTTTTCCAGCCAATTTTTCATGCACCCTCCCAAGCTCACCACCAACTGTTCCCCACAGCCCCTATACAAGCATCTTTTATTGAGGGAGTTCACAAAGATCTGAGAGCAGCTCACACCAATAATATTAATAATGCTTTATATCATTTCTCTAGCCCCTTCCCTCCAACTCAGAAAAAATATATATACATACAGTCTCTCTTTTGTGCCTTCTTAGTGAGTGTATGCAGTTTATCAAATTCATTCTGTAAGCAGATTGCCAAAGCAACACCTTTTATGTAACCCTCGGGCTAGCAATGAATTTTTCAGGTTCTGAAGGGAGCAAATGCAGACAAAAGACAAACTTTGTGGGTATCACCTTATTTTTCCTACATTTGTGAGAAAATATGCCAACTGAAGGTAAGAGTCAAGTGCAACTCACAACTGCAACCCAGATTAAAAAACTTCATAAAGCACTATATCTAGAAGTGCTTTATGATGTTAAAGTGATGGATTGAACCTAATTCTGTCATCTTATAAGGTTAGACAGTAGTACCAAAACGTATAGAGGAGCCCATCTTACATGATTTGATGTAGTTTCTGCTGACAGTTTGGAGGGAGTATGCATTGTGCATGATATTAAGAACACTTCTTTCCCCCAAGGCCTTGGTCCATAACCTCCAAAGCCAATATTTCTCTTTCTTGGCTGATCATTCTGGGGGTCATTCTGTGCCACTGCTACAGCCAATGTCAGCAAGTTGGCATTAATTTGACTGGGGAGTGTTTCAAGGTCCCCGCTAAGTATTCCTCCTCGTACCTGTGGTGGAGGGATTTTGCTCTTTCATTTCTACTCAATGTGGGGGGGGCTTGCAAATGCAAAAATAAGGTGTCAGGATGATATAAGTCATTAGAGGCCTCAAAGTGGCTCTGCTTTTTTGCTGCAGAGCTTGAAGAAAATTGGAAATGCTGCAGCAGACATCAAGAGGTGGAAGCCAGGGAAATGGTCAGCAGTGATAGAAAATGTTATTCATACTGCATAATGTCTTTGTCATGTGGGAAGGTTAATATCTTTCTTCAGCTTTTTATCTGTAGTGTTTAGATTTAAGCATGATGATGTGGTACATTTGAGGTCAGAAAACGACATTAAGGTAAGATTAAATGGGGACAGCATTTCCACTGATGGGACAGAGCTTATGAAAGACCTCACCTTGGCAACAAATTGTCTGTCCTTCTGGTCCAAGTTGGCTGTGGGTGCCACATAATCCCTCCAGATACGGACTTTCCGCTCTTTAGCAGATCTGGTCAAGAACAAAGTCACATCCTCATTATTAGGAGTGGTAGTTCAGAACATTAGCTAGATATCAAAACACAAAGAGCTCAATCAAGTGACAAAACAATTCCTACATTATTCGCCAAAAATCACTGTGGCAATGAAAGTATAGAATGAATGCCACTGCAGCAGAGTGGAACGAGACTAAAATCTTACTGTATAAGAATTTGCATGTAGTCGATTTACTCATTACATCTTTTATCAAATCAGTGATTTCCAGACCCAAATTTACATGGGTTTTTACATTGTTATCTCTGCCACTAATTTAAATAAATGAAATTCCAACTAGAAATTGAAAAAAGGAAGAGGTTCAGGATGCAGAGTGGGAAGTAAAGAAGCACCAATCTCCCTATTACAAGTCAGCGACCCATCAAAAATATTTTTTAGCGGTTACTGTAAGCTAAAAAATTAATTGTGTAACTCTGACTTTCTGTGGACAACTGATAACTTGTGAGACCTTTCAGCAGCTCTGAGTTTCTCAGCTCCCTGGGTGTAAACAGCCATGGACCAGTCCACACAGCGGGCAAAGCCTTCCTTAAGCAGGAGTTCAGTAATATTACCATTCTGAGAGAAAATGGAAATGGGGAAAGAAAAAGTGAATAATTAACAACATAAAACAACCTGAACTTCACCCAAAGTGAATGTCAACCATCATATCTCACTGGGTGAAGGATGGTGCCCAGTATGATCTGGTTGGGGCAGCTCTCCAGGATGATCTGAACATCTCTCTGCAGAAGTCGGGATTCAGTGAAGAATTTGGCCTCTGCTGCGAATGGCTCTGGTGTCTCCGTACCGTCTGCTTCCCGCTTGAATGTGGGACACTGAGAGAGGATGAAAAACAAAACAAAAAACACAAAGTTGGAAAACTCTTAGTAGTCAGCCTGTCCTTCCTTCTAGGAGTATTTTGTGCACACACTTGATAAGACCTGCTCTTCCTTTGTACTAACACTGTCCTCTTTTAACTTCTATCTTGCTTTACATTCTGTCTGTATTCTCCTTTTGCATGGCAAAATGCCAGGCAGATAAACACAACAGGCACAATGAGCAGAAAGTCCTTTGAACAATGAGAAAAAGAACACCTTGAAATGGATGTAATATCCTCAAGTGGAAGATGAAAGATTAGTTATCTTCAATGATCCATTGGCAAAGCTGGGCTTTGTGAAAGAGACGAATGGAGAAATTCTGTAGCGCGGATATGGTGTGCTACTCATGCTAATCATCATTTCTGCCACCTCCAGACTATAAAACAGTTTGTCAACAAAAATAAACAGTTCAAATAAAGGTGCAAAGAATAATGGTTACCTTAATTCCCGACAGCATGACTGTGACCAGGTAATAGTCGGGGAGCAGCAAGGCACGAACAACACTTCCGTCTCGCACATGCTCAATGATAGCTGAAAAGATAAAGGCAGAGCAAGAAGTAGAAGAGAAGATTTAGAATTAGCACAGAGAAACCAAGCCTCAGCTTAGTAATTTGTTTCTTTATTAGGTACATTAGGCATCCAGAGTGAAAGCCAGTGTCTGAAACATTGAGGCCAGAGTTATACATTTCAGAACAATTTTTCAATTTTATTCATCCAGAAAAGATTACAGAGTATTTATTTTACTTTTTTCAAGTAATGTACTGCATAGTGCTCATCAATTTCAAAACAATATCTGCAGTTATTGACAAGTACAAACCTTTAGTGTTATATACTTAATATACAATTTACAATACTTAAGTGAATTTCACTTTGCAACCTTAAAATCATTCATTTGTGCCCAGAACAACACAAGTAATACAATTTTACATCAACACCTCAAACATGAACACTACACAAAACTAATTTTCAGATCACTTTCTAGGCTCTGGCAATGTTAACTCAAACTTTAAAATGTTTTAATATAACGTCAACTGTAACCAACTTCTGTTATCTCTGTGTTACAAGCAGCTGTGTGTGTGTGAGAGAGAGTGTGTGTGTGCATTGTAGAAATTGTTATTCTAGCCACCAGTGCACATTCAAACTTCTTCGGACGGATTGCTACCTCAAATTCCGAAACAACCCTGATGGTGTCTCATGAATGGTAAGAACAAGAAATAAAAGAATGAAAAAAAGCCTTCGCTCCTCTTCATTTTCCCCATTCAATTAAAGGGTAGTGAAATGAGCTGAGCCACTGTTAGCTGCAGTTGTGTGGAAATAAATTGAGTGGCACATTACATCTTGCATAGGTCAGTGATGAGAGGATGGAGGCCAGCAAAGGGTGATAGAATGTTCCATTTTATGCTCTGAATTTGAGTGAGAAAGCACCAGCCCAAACAGTGACCATCTGTCAGCCTGTACATTTGGGCTTTGGGTAAAAAGTTTTTTTTTTCCATTATTTACAAAGCTTTAATTGTGTGAGTGTGTCAGTGTCCATTTTCCCCTACTATGTTTCTTACCGTTGATAGGTTTCTGGTGCAAAGAGTCAACAAAGTTACGGGGATTCTCTATGGTGTATTTGATGTCGCGGATGGTGTGTGTGCCACCACCCTCACTCCACAAGCCCTTCTTGGAAGACTTTGCCTGGTCCTCCAATTCACAGAGTCTAGCCTGCTCTGGACTGGTCACACACACAAAAAAGAGAAAACATTTAAGATACAAAAAACATTGTGTTAAAAGCTGGATCAGAGTTAAAGGGACAAAAACCATTATGCTGGTCTCTGTAAATGCAGCAAATAGACCTGACTGAGTTTTTCGCTAATATTATCCAACACAACCTGAAACACATACAGTATTGTTCTTATGCTTGAGTGAAGCTGATAGGGAAACCTTCACAGATGGTTTGTCCCCAGTTCTGAAAGAGGAGAATGCTGTTTATGATCACAGCTGCGCTGAGGCTGAGGTAGTTCCAGTTAATGCTCATAACTAAAGTACAGTTCACTAACAGGCTTTCTAAGTGCCATAAAACCCCCTTAACATCTCACTTGAAACATAGCACAGCTAGTTCAGCCTGTTAACAAGTTGCAATTAACATCACAACAGTAAGAGAAGAACACACACAGTGTCTAAGAAGAAACACACTTTGACTTTAGTCTCACTCCACGTTTGAGTTTAACATGCTCTGGTAAAACATGGAAAGCACTGTTCCAGTGGGAAATATTAAGATTATACAATCTAAGCTATGGCCAAAGTGGATTTAGTCCTAAAGTTCAACATACAAAAGTGCTCCTTAAAAAGATATCCATCTAAGTATTTTGTGAAGTGACAATACCAGTGTTTGAAGGCTCCGTCATATCCAACCAGATTTATGACGACACTCAAAACTTAGCAGCCTAATGGTTTTTGAGGGTCCTACTTCAACTTCAAAATCAAATTGCCAACATGCTGCTGTTGCTACAATGAAGCAAAGGCTTCCCAATTGATATGGGACACACAACCTGTTCTACAGTTGTGTGATCCCTGTTGGGTTTTGGACTTATTCCCAAATTTCCCTCATGCTTGCGTCCCTCCTTCAGTGATTTAACTAATAGCTTCTCATTGAATCAAAACAGTTTCTTGCTTACTGAGCAACAATAGTGAAACTCTCTACAAGTAAATTGTGTTTAAGCTACTTGGAAATTAAGTGCCAGATAATAACAAAAAGCTACAAGGAGGCTGAGTGAACGACACCAACAATGCAATCAAGAAAAGCAGATGCTGTTAAGCCTCACAAATAAATGGAGAGAAACTGACAAGCAGGGGTTTATTAAAATACAGAAATAACTCCCTGTGTGGAAGAAGATGATAGTGAACTTATTAGTGTCACCAAGTATGAGTACATTTTCATGTCAGCAAACTCTTCCAACCAACATACTGCTACAAATCATTGATGGAGTTATTGATGGATAAGAGCAATAGTGCAAGACTACTGGATAAAAGGCCAAAGAAAAAGAAAAACTTCTAATTCAGTTAAATATGAAGACACCATGGGCTACATTCCTTCCTCTGCTTGTGGCTCCCTTGTGCATATAGAAATACTTAAAATAGATACAAAATGTTGAAACATATTAAGCTGTTCTGCAGCACCCTGTTGTCTTTGTGCAGTTTATAAAAGGGTGTAGAAAATATTGTTCCCTTGTGCACTGACTGGAAAGGTTCCACTCCTAGTGAGCAGCAATCCTAAGCAAACAATTCAAAACCCAGATGTTTACATCCTTCCACCAGCACTTCTCGGGCTCCAGTTTAAAAAAGACAGAATGGGTGATAACAAAGCACAGTTGGTCTCTATGTTAATACAACTCCCATCTGCTGTGGTAGGTGGTTTTTATACCAACCAGTCGGTCAAAACACCTTGCCTGTGATTTTAATATGTCGAAACCAAAGTGCAATGCCGGGAAATCTGACTATTTCTCAGGGTCTAACCACCTCAGTGAATGGATTAAGAATTTTATGGGGAAGGCAGCTTGACTGAGCAACAGACCGAGATATGAGACAGACAGCAGATGATTGATGATTGTGTCTGTTTCGAGCGCCGTTTGACTCTGCACCAAGGACAGCAGTTTTATGACAGATCAAGTCAATTTGAAACTCAGTGTGATGCAAAAAATAAATTAATTAATTAAATATTATATAAATACAAAATATAAATCATATTTTCACTCACCAAAAAAATCACAGCATTGCCAACATAAAATGAAAATAAAATCCTTTTTGTTGCACAAGTAAACAATCTAGCTGTGATACTAACAGCAGTGAAGTCTGATTGATGAGAGACTTCCCATACTTTCATTTTTGCTCCAATAATCCAATGAAAGCAGAACAGAAACAACTGTGCCTCATCCTTCTCTGGTGCAATGCCGGATAACATCAAACTCAGACCTTTAAATTTATCAGTTGACTTTCTGTTTTCCCAAGCAACAGTCAGTTTTCTGTTTAATCTCACTGTCCAAAAGCAATCATCATGATCATCACCCCACAATTATCATCACATTACAAATGGTGTGATCAGCATAGCCAGTCAAGCAGGGGAATTATATTGGAAAGCTTGATCATAAAGAGAAAAACTGAGGCTTAACACCCTTACTGAGAAACTGGCCTCCCCTTTGGTTAAATGATGCCCACTTACACTTAAAGCATCATTAACATTAGTGCTTGTTTTGGGCCACTGCACAGGATGTACGAAATGGGTCATTAGTGGCAAAATATTCACATCATCTCTGTTCATGTTGGAGGATAAAATGTAGCAGCAGGAGTCAAATTGGTTACAATGTGTGTAATGTGCACTTACACCCACTGGGGGGACTATACAACACTTATAGAGTCATACAGCAGTGGGTGTGTTGGTGTGTTTAAGGGATTGCCACTTAAGGGCAATGTGGCAGAAAAGGGTTTCAGAGGGACATTTCTGTAACAGCAGGGTAATACTGCCACCATCTGGGACAAGGCTTTAACTCGATTCTAGCCAGTCAACCAGCTGATGCCTTCTCTATTTCTTGCCACAGTGTCATATAGCCGTAAGCTTAAGCACACAGAAGATTACATCACATTGCTCACAATGATTTCCACCTCATACTGTGAAACCCAGGAAAGGATTGCGAACAAGAACAGTTTCAACCACACTGATGGAGGTTTGGAGGGAAAGTAGTTCATATCAATGTCTTGTACAGTATTGCATTTGACAGCAGTCATATGAACAATTTCTATTATAGCACATTAATAACCTTCATTTTACACGTCAGAGAATAAAACACTTGTAACCAAAAAGACACAGAGTTAAATAACAAACTTACCTTCTCCCCACAGTTCAATTAAATCTATTAAAATATCTTTATACATAGAATAAAAGGTGTAATGTCCTTTACATATAGCAACAAATAACCGTAGAATGCAAGTAGCATCATCACAAACATCTTACTTGTTCCCTCTGATTCCTTCCCTACGGACTGTGGCGAGGCCCTCATTTACCAATGACTCAGCGATGTTCTCACCTGTTGTGTCTTAGGAAAAAAAAAAAAAAAAAAACATTTGTGTTATTTATCATTTACCATCAACTGACTGCATCATTGTTATCAATGAATCCAGTAGGGGTCAAACAACTACACGATTAATCCGTTTGAGGGTTTTTCCATTGTTAAAACAAGTTTTCTAATTTTTCAGCTTCTCACATGTAAATATTTTCTGGTTTCTTTGCTCCATAACAAAGAAAACCAAACCTTTTGGTTTGTGGACAAAACAAGTCATGTCCAAACAATTACTTGATTAAGAGAATAATTGACAGATTAATCCATGTGTTATCAGATTAAAAATTTTGCAATAAATACAAATCTAATTAAAATTCAGTTAATTAGAGTACTTCTAATGCTATGTAAGCACAGAATAAACACAGTTATACAACTGTGTAACATATTGTCAGTGTGCTAAAATCAGTGCAACATACTGTGATAAAATAAAGCACAAATGAACTTTTATAGATGAGTTTTTTTTCCCTATTCCATTATGTATGTGGACAGTGATCAGATTAAGTTAGTGAGTTTGAGTGAAGGTTGACTGACCTTTTCCCAGGTAGACCATGCCATACTCCCTGCCCAAAGCAGTCTTGATCTCCACCGTGAAGCACACTTCTTTGCCAATTAGTTTCTTCCGCAGGAACTCTCTGGCTTGAAAGGCCCATGGCTGCAATACAGACAGAAATATTAAGGTATACGCCCATAGAGAGATCTCATAAGTGAATAAAGTATATCAACACACATGTAGCAACAGTTTTTTTTTTTTCATCTGATAAATTTTTAAAAAGCATGACCATCTGTCAAAGCCTAACTGAAAGATGTACGATTAGTCATTTGGGCCATAAAATAACAGACTATGTTGAACATTTTTGATTGCCATTTCCCCAAGTCAAGAAATTATGTTCTCTAATGTCTTATTTTGTCCATAAAAAAATTGGTCTTTGTTTGAGTTCTTTGTTTCATGGAGCAAAGAAACCAGAAAATATTCACCTTTAAGAAGCAAAAAAAAAAGGATAGCTTGTTTAAATTATGGGGGGGCAATTAATTGAGTTTTGGCAATTAATTGAGTAATCAATTAATAATCTATTAGGCATTGCAGACCTAAAAGTCATGGGACACATGACAGTAAAAACCATTAGTTCAATAACCCATTGGAGCATCACAGTGTTTACGACAGGTCTATTCAGCAGGACCTTGTTCTGCCTTTGCCAAACACACACAAATACACGTAAATAAGCCAACGCAAACACAATAAGACTCACTTCATCCGGGGTGTCCTTGGTGTCAGGCTGGCTCTGAGCAGCTCGGCGTGCCATTGCTCCAGCTCGGATATTACTAAGATTGATCTGACGCTCCGGGGGTGGGCCACCTCTAGGCTGGCCCCGCACAATTATAGCACAGCCCGACAAGACCTGAAGAAAGAGAGAACAAAAAAAAACTATCAATTGGAGAACAAAGTGTAACAGTATTTATAACGGCCTTTGTTTCAATCATTAAATAAACAAAGATTGTATATGTAATCATTGAAATAATGTAATCTACAGGTCAACACCACCAGGAGCATCAACATCAACAGCAGCCTCAGCACTTCAGTCACCAGTGTTGAAAGAAGACATCAGTGTAGCTTTTAGTTTCTGAAACCCCCCCCCCCCAATACATATACTCTACTTAAAGCATTATAATTGTATTTAATTTGCATTGAAGATGTGATAAGCACTAAAGTCCAGTCATGCTGAACTGATCCAATTATATTTAATTTATTAATAATTTAATATCAAAATTGTGCAAATCTTTGCCAAAACAAGAAAAGTAGTGGTGTTTTTGCACAGTACTCTAAACAAGCACAACAGGTAAACAAATAAAGAAATCATTCATTCAAGTAGGGAATTACATCCAATGACATCTGGTGTTTTAAGTTTGTTGCCAGGGTGAGGAGCGCATGCAGATGAACAAAAAATCTTATTTTTTTATTGTTAAAGTCTTATGGGATGTACCAGGACAACTGCATAACTAATCTAACTGCACAGGTAGAAAGCAACATCAACTCCATGTTGTCATGGTGACAGTATGCCATTCAAATGCAGAGCCAAATCTCGCCATCTGATAACGTAGCTAAATACAAAACAAAGATAACCTACTCTTGGCTTTGACAACCGTGGCATTTACACAAATCTGAGCAAACACCTTTTATCTGTGGACTCTCCAGTGTGTCTGCAGGGAGCATCACTGGGGCTGTTGATCTAAGATGTGACAAGATAACCTCTTACATCAGATCACCATTGTTATCCACACAGATCCTCAGGCCAAGTAGAAGAGATTGCTGGAGTAATTTTTTGATGCCAAACAGCCTTAAAGAAATGGTCAAAATGGTCTGCATTTACAAAATGTATGTTATACTTAAATGTAGCACAAGACCTTTTTCACATGGCAAGGAGGCAACTAATATGGTTAGATTTTTTATATTGTATTGGAATTATTTTTCTTACTGCATGCATGATTTAGTAATATCAAAATGTAAAAGAAAAATACTTGCTGGGGCCTCAGGATTTCATTTTAACTTCTTATAAAAACCATATTAATGCTATGACTGGGGTGCACTTGAAATGGTAGAATTATCTTTTCACACAAACCTTGCTTCTTTTGGTTATAAAAGCATGACAACTTATTACATACATTCTTTTTACAGGGCTGACACTAATGCTTACCTGTAGGTAGTAGATAGTTTAAAATTAAATCAGTATTAAATGTAAAGCCCAATCTCACAATTGATAGTTTGCATCAGTGGGTTTTAGAAATGGCTGGTTATAGATAGATAGTAATTGCATCAGCTCAAATGTCTATACAACAACTACATTGAATAACAGAGGTAAAAGACTGTACCACACTGAGACAAGTGTTGGTGGGAATTCAAAGTTGTGAGATCATTAACAGTCTCCGACATCCTCTGTCCACGCATGTGACGATAATATTGGTGTTTTTGTTTCAGTTTGTAAACTGATTAATATGAATACAACATACAAAGTCATATTTAACTTTAATTAATTATAAAAACAAAATACAAAAATCACTTCTTAAAAACCCTGAACTGTAAGTCAAAACTTTAATATAAAATAAACAAAACATTTTACCCTCATCAAGGACCCTAAAGGGCAACAGAAATATTCCAGAGCAGATTACTGGTAAAGGCAGGAACGCCTTTACTATGTAACTAAGCAAAGGTATGCAGCACAATATGACTGTAGACATCATCTGGATGAGGAAAAACGTAAACTGGTTTAGATCAATGGGTCTGGCCAAGTCCATATCAAAGAGAGTAGAGTAACGTGAACTGAGAATACACATACATAACCACAGTGAATGGAAGATTATAGGGGGGGCAACAGGGTTGTAGCTACGTGTCGTTTTCTCGAGGTCGGTCGTGCCCACCACAGAGTCAATGCTCCGAGTGACACGTCTGAAGCACTTTGACCAGCTCCTACACTGTAAAGTTAAATACTACATTTACAGAACCTAAAAAACTCGTCTCACCGCTGACATGTGTTACTTGGGGACAGATTTTAAACGTTTAGTCTGTACGCCAAGTTGCCAAGTATAAACGTATTTGTAGTAAATGGAGATAAATGAGTTTACTGTGGACAGACGCTGTCAACTCCGAAAATAAAGTAGAGCCAAAAATGAACGAACTTTGCCCATTTAAGTTTACACTTGCTGGAAAGTACATGCTAATTAGGTAGCACCCGTTAGCTGGGAAACTAAACATCTGTTGACATGAGTGTTAACAAGCTACTCAGTGGCATCACTGTCCAGTCAACTTGGTCATTTTATCATGCAAGTCCTATGCGTCTCCGTACAACTGACTTTCAATATGAATTTTCACTTTATAATACAAATAAGTGCCTAGATAGCAAACTGAGATTTAGCTCAGTAGCTGGCTAGCAAACCGGCTAACCATCTTTAGCAGGCATGCTGCCGCTGCCAGGTGCTGTTAATGATACTGACAGCTAATTGTAGCATAATACCTGCACGTGCCTTCAACAGAGAGTGGTATATTGTAATAGTCTAATCTCGTAAATAAAGTTGCACTTAAGCCGACAAGTTGCTTTAGCCTTAATTAGCCGTGGGGCTAACTAGCTGTATTGCCTGCAATAACGGAGGGAGCTGACACTTTGAAATGTGGAGTCTCTTTACCATTTTCACTATTCCTCTTTGCAGAGCAACATTCTGAGCCGGAGCTGCCTGAACTGGAGCCGAAACAGATGCCATGTCCACCGGTGTGAGAGGTAACGCCGTTAGAGGGGTGTCCAGGTAAGGGAGCTGGGACACTGGAGAGCGAGTAACTGTTCTACTGAAAGCCAAGAGAAAAAGGGCTGAAGACCGATCAACACACACGTTTTACCGGAAACACACTTTACCATGCGTACACGCACACGTCAAAACCTTTCCGGGTCTGAGAAGAACAATGAATGGAAGTAAATGGAGCCGCTTCACGACCGCGTAGGCAAATTGAAATAAATACTTCCGGCGCAAGAGGTGCGACACGTCAGCACAGTGTTAACCCAGTGTATGCTGCGTTCACTGTCTGTAGGAAATACTTGGAAGTTCCAGCATTGGCCTCAGAGAAAGCTGTAAAGCCTTTTTAAAAGCGTCAAAGCATTTTTATTGAATATTTCCATTAATACGACCATGAATTACACAAATAACTGTTATTCTTTAATTCATCATAGTTTATTTTCCAAAATGTGAACAAATATGGGCCAAAAAAAACTGTTCCAGTGGCAGGTCACGTCATTAAGCTTATCTGATAGTATAATACTATCCTGTCAATATATAATATAATATAATATAATATAATATAATATAATATAATATAATATAATATAATATAATATAATAAGAGCTGCAAATAACGATTATTGTCTTGATTAATCGAGTACTTGCTCGGTCCATAAAATGTGTAAAAATGTTCATCACTGTTTTCACAAAAAAAAAAAACTAAAACTTTAGATTAGATTAGATTAGATTAGATTAGATAAAACTTTATTGATCCTTCAGACAGTGCCTCCAGGAAATTAAAGTAAACGGATTAATTGATTATCAAAAAGGTGACGATTTATTTAGTAATATAATATAATATAATATAATATAATATAATATAATATAATATAATATAATAGTAACAACCAATCCCGATCAAAATATGTACTAATGACATCAGGACAGGGTTGTGTTGTAAACATTGTGCCAAAGGAAAAGTAACAGCATGGAGATTAGGGTTTGGACGAGCATAATGATATTTCTTTAGAAATTTGAAATTCCCCGCTGATCTTTCATATTGTGTAGGTCTGCTATTGTATTTAAACGCGCAATTAAAGGCCTATAGACTTCAGATGAAAGTATACCGTAAATATATACTTTTACTAATTAAACATGAAGAAATATCGCCCTCTGGGTGTCACACCACGTCACAGCTGTGGAAGTATAAAATTTGAGCGCTGGACATTTTGACTTAATGAGAGGATCAACCCGTGTTTGTGAGGGACATTTAAATAGATGTTCAGCAATTGAACACCACATAATATATTATTGCACGGAATATATATATACCATAAAACTCGGTGCAGCCAAAAAACAGATTGCTTTATTAATCCTAATAAAAATGAACTCCATACTCCAGTAGAGATGCTGCCATCATGCTGTCACACAAGGGAGAGGAAAGAAAAGATGTAGTACAAAATAAAAATAAAAAAAAATATAATATATAAGTACATAATAAAAATCTATTTTTCTGTTTTTTGCATGTCTGAATAGAGTATCGTGTGAAGCAACTATTCAACCGCAAAAGACCATTTATGTAAAATCCCAAACGTAAAGCTGCATAAGAAGGTGCGTCCTTTCTCCTGGGAGCAAAACAGCACTTTGCCAGTAAAATAATGGCAACATTTTGTGTTGGTGCCGTTTAAAAGGCTGGTGTCGTTAATTCGTGGCGATAATGGAATATTGGTGTTGAAAATTAACTACTGTAATCGCATACACTTTAGAAAATAATTCAATGTTTTATTTTAAGTGAAATTAGTGTAAATGTCGAATTCCAGGCCACACATGTTTGTGTGTCTCAATAAAGCGTTAATACACAGTTAGATTTTAGTGGCATGTTAGAATAGAAGACTGAAGTCGATGCATTTGTCCACGACCAAGGTCTTTTTATTATGAAAGACACACTCGTTTACATTAACAAAGTTAAAACTAAAAACTAAAAATGCTCACTGAAATAAAAATCTAAAGCTTAGACACAACATGAATCTATTTGCTGCCTCATCACAGGAGGCAGAAAGCTGCAAAACAATAGACCATAGTGACAGCTCCGTTGCGCACACGGCACCTCGGTTTGTGCGCTTTGGAGAGGTAACCTTTTACGCGGCCGGGTTGTTCTAAATTAAAACGATTCAGGACACAGCAAACCACAAATACGTGTCATTTACACCTAAGATAAACACACAGGACGAGCATTCACGTTGTAAATGCGTTCTTTGTCACAATCTAAGCACTTTAACTCTCGCTCCTTCCTTTGGCGAGCACACATGAACATTTACGCGCCACGAGTATGTGGCGCTGCTTTGACAACCCCAGCCAAAGTATTTTAATCAGCCTCGTTTGACACACACTGCACATGCACTTAATACTTTAAATCAACGATCACTATAAAGGCCACACGAATAAGTAAAAGGTTCGCCTTATTTGCCCTTTTTCTTCGGTTGGCAAGGAGATGATGGTGTCCAAAAATGCCCTCTATCTAACCTAGCTGATTGCACACACACACCGAGTATTAAATTGTCCTTTAACTCGTGGTTAATGTATAATTTGGGCCATATGGCATTTTAAAATGTGAGCCTTTATTTCGTTGGCACTTCGATCTGTGTGGACCCAACTAATGATATTCAATTAGTCATTAAACAGACCAAAGGACGAGGCCTTGTGTGGGTTTTCACATAGGCTAATATTTGCTCGTCAAATATTTCCCTTTGAAACGTTTACAACGCATTTTTATCTGCTGGCTGCACAAGGAACATCTGTGAGGGTTATTTTAGCCTCCCTCTTATGGACACACCAGCTCCACCAATTGGCCCTTTCCTTGCGCCCATGCACGAGTCTATTTGTTCACGTTTTGAAAGAAAATGTAATAAAGAGAGAGCGCGTGATGGATTTATGATTTATCAAAAGCACTTTACCATATGGCAGTCGTCATTGGAGCAGATTTCCAAATGTTTGCTTTATGAAAGGAGACCAGAGAGCCTTTTTAATCGGAGCCACTTCACCTGGGAAAAGATGCTCAAGTCACGTGACCACTGGTCTCCCACCCCTCCCCCCCCCGCAGCCCCCAACCGCCACCCCCCACCCCAAGCATACCGGTGTCGACTATTTCCATTCTTTAAAAACACAGAATGTTTACATTACAGTACGACAACATGCACCCAAGCAGAAACTTTAGGGACTGTGTTGGAGTGAAAAACGAAGTTTGTCTGACTGAGACTGTGCCTGCGCAAAGGAGACCAGCCAATAGTGATCTGCTGATGGCAACAATACACAGAAAATGTTGACATTAAAACACAATCTATGTGAAGTGTAACTATTTGTTGTAGAGGAAATGTGATAGATCCAAAGGAAAATCTAAACTCTGATCAGCTGCCACATATTCACTCATCCAGTTTAGCAAAGCCATACCTCCAAAATAAAACTGTGCACACATCATAACATTCTTTTTTGATGTGATTGTCCTCGTTTGGGTCACATCTATCTATCTATCTATCTATCTATCTATCTATCTATCTATCTATCTATCTATCTATCTATCTATCTATCTTGGGTTTTCTCATAATAATCTGTGCAGGATGAATTTGGTGATTCATGAATTCCCCTCTCATGCTTAAATCAAAATACTTTTCTAAAAAAAAAGAAGCCTTTTTCTCTTTCATAGGAAAGTGACTCTCTTTTAATGCCAGAAAACAGACCCTCTTGTATTTCAGAATCATGATGCCCACCTTCACTCTCAGGCAATGTTGACATTTATGGTGCAGACCACCACGTCATGTTGAGGTGAGCAGACCTATAAATGCCCGCTGAAGGGAACTAGCCCTGCCATTGTCACGCTCCACAGGTGCGTGGACTTTTTTGCGGGGCAACCTCTACTAGAGTAGTTTAAGTTTTCACAGTCTCTCAAAAAATATTATTAATTTTAAAAAGATCAATTTCAAGACTGGAAACCAGGGCGGCGATGTGTGGAACAAACTCTGATCTGGAAAATAAAGGTTAGATATTAAATAAAAGATTTTTACAGTATTTATACCACTGTATGACGCATGTTAACTGTCCAGATCATGTTATGACAAAGGTGGTGGACGCGTGAACCAGCTGGGAGGCACGTTTCTTAACGGCAGACCTTTACCAGAATCCAAGAGGAGGAAGATGATTGAGTTGGCCTCAGAGGGAGTCAGACCGAGTCAGATATCCAGGATACTTCGGGTACGGAAAAGAAATCACAGTTACGCTTTTAAATGCTGCATCAGCTTCAGTGGATTAAAACCATTGAGTCTATCAGGTGTCGAACGGGTGCGTCAGTAAGATCCTGAGCCGTTACCGGCGCACTGGCCTCCTGGAGCCAAGGAGCATTGGAGGGAGTCGACCTCGGCTCCTCACTCCTGGTGTCATCTCCACTATAATCCAATACAAGAAGGAAAACCCAACTATTTTCGCTTGGGAAATAAGAAAACGGCTGTCAGCAGCGCGGTTATGCAACGTCTCCAAAGTTCCAAGCGTAAGTGAAATAGAAACGACTTGTTTAGTTGTTGAAAATGTTGCAGTGATGAATGAAATGATGCGCAGACAGTACATGTGTGCACAAATATTTCAAAATGTGTTCTACAAGGTGTCATCTATAAATCGGATTTTAAGGAAGATCCACCTGGACCACAGACACATGTGCATGGAGATCAATGCGCACAGCACAGAGCAGGGTGAGTCATATCTATCTATCTATCTATCTATCTATCTATCTATCTATCTATCTATCTATCTATCTATCTATCTATCTATCTATCTATCTATCTATCTATCTTGTGTGTGATGCAAAGATTTTGATCCTTGGATTCGAGAGGAAGTGAATCAGACAGAGACCCAGTCGAGCGTCCAGCAACGAAACCGCACCACCTTCACCCCGGAGCAGAGCAGAGCACTTGAGCAAGGTACCTTAAAATCTGTTGAAGTCCACGCACATGATCCTCAAACTAATGCACGTCTGAATGTTTCCACTTGAATGAGCATAAATATACGTCCCTCTCTTCCACATCAGAATTTTCTCACAGCCAGTATGCAGACATGTATCTGAGAGAGAGACTGTCTGCCAAGATCAATCTTTCAGAGGAAACTATTAAGGTTGTTTTCAATTATTTTGGTGGCATTAACATATTAATATTCTGCACAACATCAGCTCTTGATAGAAACTGTTTGTTTCTCAAAGGTCTGGTTCTCCAACAGACGAGCTAAGTGGAGGAGGGAAACCAAACTGAGGAATGGCCAACAGAGTAAGTGTGCACTTGATGGATTTGAGTGATGGCCCAGAGATCAAAAATCACAACATGAACTGAACTACATCATCGCTATTCTTAGATGAAGTCCATTTCTCCTTTACAGCTTCAGACTTTGTTCCTGTGAATCACATGGAGCTACACAGCTTCACATTGCAGCAGGTACAATCTGAGTGACATCAACTTTAAAGCTCCGCAGTCTCTTTCTCTTTCTCTCTACCTATCTCTCTTTTTTTTAGCATAATATTTACTCTAACATGTTGATATTCACTTAATATTTAGATTTTAAGCTCCAGAGAGTAACTTCTGTTACCAAAAGACTGCCATTGTTCTACGTAATGCTGCCCTTCACAATCCATAGTTCTGAAGCGGCAGTTCAAAGTTCTTCGGCACAATCCACAGTCTTTCAGTGCTTCTTCTTCTTGTTCTTCTTCACAGTTCAAAGGTCTTCATCACAGTTCAGCCCAAAGCTCCTAGTCCAAAGCTCCCTGTTGCCAGTCAAATTCCCCTTTTTTGCCAAAACCGCCTTAATGGCAAGGTTATGATAATTCTCAATTTTAAAGAAATGTTGTCAAGGAATAACACGAAAGCCCCAGGTCAGCCAGCTCAATCAGCAACTGTTGTCATACTCCTTTGAATCAACCACATGAAAATGAGACACGTTTAATTGTCTCTGGATGTCCACACTGACTCATGTGGACCTGATAGGCTTTTCAGGCAGCATTGTGTGACTGATTGTGTGTAATTTGATAACGGTTGGACAGTTACAGACATTTGTTTGTATTTATAGGGACTTTTACATTTATTTTTTGTTTAGGTAATAGGACTACAATTAAAAATGGGCTTTAGTTTCTTCAATATGGCAGAAACATGCTGTTAATAATCTCATTTGGATTGTGTGTTTTTGTTGGTTTGAAGGCAGCTGGAGTGTCTACAGTCTACTGTCAGAACTCCAATGCCTTATCCTCATACAACACAGGTGCCTGCAAACTGCAAGATGGCCACATTTTCCCTACAGAAACAGGTAAAAATCTGTTTCATCAAATCAGTGTATTCAACTAACTGAAAAGATTTAAAGAATTTGTACAGCATGGCACGTTATTTACAGACAAGACAGCATTCATCATATTGTACTGATATTACATGGTGAATTAGAGTATGCTACATGATCATACCCAAATGAAGTTTTGCATACCTTTAAAGTTGCAAACACGAAAACAATATAAAGCTAGCCTTTAACATACATTTACTGTGTCCTTCCTCTTCTTAACATTTATTTATTTGTATATTTGTTTTGTTTTTGATGCTAACTAAAGGCTACATAGGTGAGGGACATTCAGCTGCAGCATGCAACTTCACTAATAAATGTTGCTTAATTTTACACACTGTACCTTTAAAATAACGAATAATTGGGAAGATGTTGAGCAAGAGTTTGAGCAAGTTTAAAAGGTTGAAGATGTGAACAAATGAACTGATTTCATTCTTTCAATCTGATGTGCAGGAATCAGAAGTCCTGGATGTCTGGCCTCCATCTCAATGCCTCCTTCATTCTTCCAGCAGTCAAATACCACAGTGACCCAGAGCACGGACACAACTTCACTGGCTCTCCACACAGACAGATACACTTTCCCACTGGTTCACCATCTCACTGACACCAGGATGCCTCTCCCTTTGATTACAGACACGGTCAGAGCAGATCGCCCTCTGACTCAGTGCTGGAATCAGCAGGGGATTTCTTTTGCCTGGGGCCAGTTCCACAAAGATCATAGGTTTGTGTTCAACCAGCAGCACTGGGACATCAATCCACACTAGTGTGTCTGCACTAAATGTATGGCCATAGTCATCCAGCAGAGGGCAACAAATGACTGACGTTTCTATATTGTCCTTTACACATTTTTGTTATGTGCTGCAGCTTCACTCACTTTTTAAATCTGCACTCTTGAAATGTCATTAATAATAGGAAGTTCATATTATTTTTGTTTTGATGTGATTTATCTGAGGTCAATAGAGACACAGATCTAGAGTGTTGGGGCTCGATCTCCTATTATATACTGAGAGTTGGGTTTCATTGATTGATCTTGGTTTAGTCAGTTAGTAGGACTATATATATATACATATATAATATATATATATATATATATTTATATATATATATAAGTAAGGGCAAAACCATTTAAACCTTTAGTGGGACAGTGTGTAAAATCATGAACTAATTCATTGTCTATCACTTTATCCTCCATTCCCAGCTGACACAGGGTGAAAGGCTGTGTTCACCCTGACATGTTGCCAGTCCAACATCTATAGAGACAAACATAATTTACCCTCACATTCACTGTAACCTCTGCATGTTTTTGGACTGTGGGCAGAAAACAGAGACCCTGAAACCCACATGCACAGGGGAGAACATGCATCCATCCAGAAAGGCCCTGATCTGGGATGTGCATCGGTGAACATGCAACCTTCTTGCTGCTAGCCATGTGCACCACTGTGTGGACCGGTGTGTAAAATTTAGTGAGAAATTATTCCTCACCTCACTCTTACCTTCCAGGTGTGTTGGAGAACCTGTGTCGCCTCAAAACTCAAAAGATGTTCATTATGGGCTATTGTAAAACCATGGTGCTCTAAAATTGGCCTGCTCCTTATTGTCATATAAAAGTCATTCTGGGGTAATAACAGACAACAATTAATACATCCACTGACTGTACATTTATAGAAAGTATAATGAATTTATATTCAGTTTTTGCTATATGATCTAAACCTTTAAGATTAAGTAAAAAAAATCTTTAGCACAAAACCAATTCACTCATAATATATGAAGAGCATAACTTCATCTGGATTCTCTGCAGTACAGAATATGTGGTCAGTGATACACTATGATTGCAACATAAATCATAGCTCCATGGCTCATTTAAGGTTACCACTATAATAATATATGGATGTTATGTGTTTTATAGTCTTGGTCTTGCTGTTTGTTTAAGTGTAGAGGGTGGTTCAGGCGCCCCTCCAAGATTTCTTTACAGGGACGCCCGGTGGGAAAATCTATAAAAGTATAACTTCAAAAAGCCCAAGCACGTTCTGATATCTGTGCCGCTCAGTATCAGTTTTTATGACTGAAACAGGACAGAGGCATCGGATTCCTTCACATCCCTTTACTGCAGTGAAGAGACAGTTGTGGCTCAAGCGTTTCCCAATAATTGGTCATTGGGGTAAAAGCTGGGATCAGAAGGCAAACAGCTTGGTCAGCATCATGGAAGTGGCCTTCTGGCAAAATGACCTGTCGGAATTTAATAACACTGTGAAGCCAGATATAAGTACACCTCCACATGTTGTGATTTCTACTGCTGTGTAAATCATCTGGTCCTGATAGTGTGGTGGAAAGTCGGTGACTTCATTTATTCTACTACTGTTTTTGAGTGAATGATTTAACATTTGAAAAGCATATGATTAGTTTATAAAAATGCATAATTATACATGGATTGGAGCCACTGTAAACAACTGATTTTTCATTTTAAGGGATTTCAAAAAAAAAGCATGTGTAATCGTTCCATTCTCTTAGCAGTCACATGAAAATTACATGGTTTCAGTGATTAGAAAATATATTTTCCCCCCCTTTTCATAATCATCATAACTATGAATATTTATGCCATTAAATTTTAGAGGGTCCTAAAAACTGAGAACAACTTGAATAAACCAGCTCCTCACAGATCAAGTAATAGAATATTGCTTTAAAACTGATGCTGCTAACAATATTTAAGTTATAAGGACTGGTTAGTTTAACAAATACGATACTTTAAGTACATTTGGTGATACTTCTTAATGGAATTTTAAACTACATTTCTATTTTTCCAGCAATGTTCAATTATTTGAGCACTGCCCCTGGCCCCATCAACCAAAATATGTCAACAAAATGAGAGAAAACAGGCTTTACCTAAATACAACGATCTGACACAGACATTAATCTTACACTGGGAGCACTAAGGATGTCTTATCTCACATTGAGCAACTGAAAAGTTTCACAGTAGCTGATCCAAATTCAGCTATGCATCACTGAAATCCAGATATTCATTTTCCAAATGTTTCTTAAGACATATTGTTATGTATGTTTTTTTTTTTGTTTGTTTGTTTTTTTGTGGTGGTGGTTCTATGGATGACATGTTGCTTTCAGCCACTCCAGTATATTTCTCATACACTACAAACTGCTGACCTGACTGATGTGGGAAGTAAACTATTGAGTAAACACTCTCTAGAGTGTGTTGCACAAGAGACAATGCCAAGAGACAAGTGTAAAGGTTCAAAGTCTGACATTATGTTATTTCAAGTTGTTTATTAAAAATAGGAATAATGCAAAGGCTACAAAACACAATGTCATATATATATATATATTTATATATATACTCATTAACACAAAATAGCAGCTGTTATAGTTTAAAGTTTACATTATACAGACATAAACACAAAGATCAGGAAGTATGATATTTACAAAAATTACATGTAATTTACAGAATGCGCAAGGCTATTTACATAAATGTAAATTAACAAATTGCATAAATTAACAGTTACAAATCCATGAGCACAAGCCGATCAGATGATCCAGCACATAACTAAGAATATTTGGGTTTTTGGTTTCACCTTCTTAATCAGTCAGTCGTCTTTGAGGAAGCTTATTTCTATCTTACAGGCTGCTGCTCCACAGACGTTCATCTGGGCTGTGCAAGGCTATCAAAGATTTCTGGATCAGATTAATCTGTGGACCACTTTCCATATGGTGTTCAAACATTCATCCTGGCGCAGAGAAAAGAATTTCACACTTTAAGACTTTGGTAACAGCCACGTATAGACAACACCACTAAAAGGCACTGCAGGATTAAAGCATCATTTAGAGCATTTAAAGCTATAATTTAAAAATAAAGTTTTTCATAGCCAGACATTGTGCTGACCAGTCTACCTTTCACTTAAACCACAACAAGTAAGAAAGAAACACACCAGTCATCTTCATAGTCAAGTAGTCTTTTGCTTTTTGAAAACTGTCTGACAACGAAATATATGATTTCAAATTGAATGTAGTCATTAGTTCCTTATTGACAAGGGTTTTATCTGGCAATAACATACAAACGTTAAAATTCTTATTGTTTTTAATGACAAATTAAGAAATAATAACACAAATATCATTTGTTGGTGTATAAGCATTTACCTCTGACGCATGTTCAAATTTCACTTCCTTATTGAGGCATACAGTCCATGTTTAATGTGCGTGGCTTTAACTTTCATATCACACTTGTCGCCAGTTATTATGGGTCTTAATAACAAGGGAAACACTTAATGTTAAAGTACAGTAATAACGAGGTAATAACTTTGTAATAGGGAGGTAATAGACCATCATATCATCTTATTTCTAAAGCAATTTAGTGTGCTAATAAGGAGATAATATTTCCAAATGAAATGATCCATGAAATAACTGAAAATGTTTGTGAATTAAACATTATGTCCCACATATATTTTCATTATTGTCAAGCTATTACCACAAAAATAAGATGGTATTACCATAATATAACTTATCTTTTACAATATTATTACCAAACGTTTACAAAATTGTTATGCTGCCGTAACGTAAAGTGTTACCAAAATGGAAGTGTGTCACAAAAGAATTTCATGATGCATTGGCAATGTCTTCTGCTAGTTAAAAAAATAAATATACCAATCTACTGCTTAAAGGCTAACAGTCTTTTTAAATATCAAACAATCAGAAGCAGGAAGAAGCCAATCTTAGATTACCAAGTCAACCAAAAAATATTCCAGATCTATAAGACCCATAAAATCTTACAGCACGGCAGAAACATACTCAATAAATCTGCAGCTATGTACATAAGGAGTCACTTTCCATGAAATAAAAAAAATATATAAAATATCCTACTGACCACACACAGCCCACCAGGGGCCACAGTTCCCTCCAAACTGGAGACCAAATAGCCATGTTATATTTGGCACGGCTCTTCTCTCTCTCATGCTGCAAATATTAGCATAAGATTTTGGAGCAGTTTGCTCAGTCCTACTTAGACCCTCTCTCACGGGGGAAATAAGAGTTACAGCGAACTGGGGAAAAGACAGTCCAGCTACTGAGCATAATTATCATCCAATGATTTGCCGTTCGATTCTCAAGCAGCAACACTGTATTCTACACACTTCATTCCATCTGAAGCCAAGGACAGGTTTGACTCTACCGACTGATTTGCTTGATCACGTCTCTACAACTGAGTTTAATGGCTTTTTCATGCTCCTATGTTCATTATTTTGGTATTACTAAAATATCTTTGGGATATTATGATACACTATATGGACAAAAGTATTTGGCCACACGAGTAAAGTGTTGAATTCAGGTGTTTTAATCAGGCTTTGGGCTAGGTTCCTTATCTCCAACGAAGGACAATTTTAATTGTACAGCAAACCGAGACAGTTTAGACTATAATTCAAACTTTGTGGCAACAGTTTGAGGAAGGTCCTTTTCCGTTGCAACATGACTGTGTCCCACTGCACAAAGCAAGGACTATAAAGACATGGTTTGACCAGTTCAGTTTGGAGACCCTGACAACCCCATCAAGCAGAACTGGGATGAACTAGAACAAAGATTGCGAGCCCAGCCTTCTCGTCCAACATCAGTGCCTGACCTCATCAATGCTCCACAAAATGAATGGGCACAAATTTCGATTGAAACATTTCCAAATGTTGAGGAAGGTCTTCAAAGAGCGGAAGCTGTCAAAGCTGCAAAAAGGAGCAACTGTATATGTATTTGAATATGTCATTACAGTCCCTGTAATGGTCAGGTGTCCCAATACTTTTGTCCACATAGTGCATTTGAAATGCATCCTTAAAAGTGCTATATGTAAGAAATGTATTGTAAGTGTAAATTATAAGATGACCATGATACGTCATCATATATATATAATTTTATATTTGTGGGCTGCAAATGATGTTTGTCTTGGTTTGGTGTGTCGCACTGCCTGCCACCACCAAACCAATAACACAGCTCGTAACACTTCAACACAATGAGCAGAGAGCAATTAGCAACTAAATGCTGAACTTTACCAAACCTAAAAAGCCTCATTTCCCCTTTCCAAGAGAAGCAAGTGGAAATCAATTAAAACATACACATTTTTGGTGATGTTAGGGATGCACGATATTATCGGCACAATATCAGTATCGGCAGATATTGGCTTTAATATGTATTATTAAATACTAATGACTACAACTGTAGGCTGCTACCTCCTTGACTTTAATTATTTTCTTTAATTTTATTTATTTCACTCTGTTGTGACATAGCCTACTCATGCCTACTCAAAGTCTATTATTTTAATTTCAGTACTGAAGAGACTAAATGACCACTGCAGTTTGGTACGGGGAAAAACATGTGTATATCTCGGTATCAGTTATCGGCCCAAGCACTCCCGATATAGTGGCAGATCAGATATCGGCAAAAGTTCAATATTGAGCATCCCTAAATGACATATGTAATGTTTTTAAAGTCATCTCATCATCTCGTCTCATTGTATGCTAATTGTCTCACACTTTCACTTTGATCTCCGCCCATTTGTGGACATGCTAAAATGAACCAAATAGGTTTAATGTTTATAAAAATAAACGAAATTGTGGGACGGTTGTGTATTGTACTGGGTATAAGTCCATCTGATTCTGTATTTTTTTTTTTATAAAAAATTTGGCAACCACACTTACACCTTTTTTGAATTAGGAATGCAGTAACTGATTAAAATGCTAAAGGTCATATTTAACATGTATCATCTGTGATGAAAACAACAGATAAGTTCATATTATGGAAGGCCACTTCTCTCCACCCACACCATTTTGTGTTGGAGGTAAAAAAAAAAAAAGTAACCATGTTTTTGTTGTCCAACTTGATGCATTAAATGAAAACAATAAGGAATTCCAGGCTCAAGAGGCTACTTTTAGTGGTATCCAACAAGAATCTGGGTTCTGTCCATATTCAAGTATACTCCAGGAGATAATACTGAGTCATAGGTGCCATTTTCAGGTATTCTCAACATAGATTTTGGACGCTGTCCATGTGCCCAAGAATTCAGTTGTAAAAATACGTTTAACAACCTGCATGTGGAAGACGGTGTGAGTTCCCACTTTATCATATCCAGTCTTCAATCCCATGTCCTCTTCATAAAAATGACAAGTTCAGCCAATAAAATCCCAAAACAGCCATGTTCCTACACATGCTTTCTCCTCATGTCTTCTCCCCTCCCTGTGGTCCGTGCTGGACATTTCATGAAATGTACCGGCCCCAGTGTCGTCCCTCTTTAGTGGTAGAGTCCTGCACCAGAGCAAAATTTAATTCCTTTCCACATTGGGGTAAAGTTTGAAGACTTTGTATATCCACTCTGAGTAGAACGCAACATTGACAAAAAGCGCTGGCTGCGATGAGGCACATTTTGTCCGCTGGATGCTCACACCAACAATGACTTTGCGCTCGTGCTCCTGGCAGACCAATGGGCCGCCATTATCTTTCTGCAAGGAAAAAAAAGTTAAGAGAGTGAAACATCAGAGACAAAGCACACTACTACACACTACACACTACAGAGCCCGCCCTCAAATAAAGGACGCCGCATACAAATAATGTACATTAACAAAGATGAAACAGAAACTGAAACATAACATTAAAGAAAAGAATCACCAAAAGTTACATATGGTAGCTTTAATTGCCAAACTTCACTGGGACCATTTCTTCATTGGAAAGTAGTGCGGAATTAAACAAGATGTCTAGATTGTGGCTATTTTGTCAGTGTCAAAGACACATGTTGATATCCACACCAGCAATATGATGATTTAAATCATTTTAAGTAAAAAAAAATCACAAAGATTTGTGTCACACAAATGATACATGATATGCTACATGGAGCAGTCTGAGTAGACCTCATGTCTACATTATATCTACTGCTGTGAAAACTATTATAGGATGCTATAATCTGATTGAGACACATACATGTCACAGTATTGCTGTCCATGTAAAAACTGTCAGACATTTCGAGTATTGTACATTCATGTAGTTGTTTCCGCTTCATGATATCGACACTGTTTTGTGGTCCTTACATCACATACACCTTCTCCTATGTTGCCACCGGCACATATTCGACTTTCCCCCGCATCTGCTTTGATTTGTGAGCACATGTCATTGTTGACCATGGGCATGGTCACAGTCTTCAGAGACTCATCATGTCCTGTATCTGTAGAGAGAAGGAGACACAAAGCAGTGAGCGATAACAGTAACAAAGGTTTCTTTTTTTTTGTTTGGATAATGTCTCTTATGGACTGTGACATGGCACATATGTGGAAGACGTCAGTACTTTTAGTTTCCCCCCATCCATACATGGTGCAGTTGGTGCCTTCATTGACGTGACAGTCTTTGACTGGAAGATGAATAGTGGAGGCACCCTCAGACACTGGTGCAGGCCTAAAACAAAGACAATAGTGTTTTATTTGCGGATTTATCATCTGCCTCATGTCTATTCTGTCTGCTTTTGGTTTTGTGTTTGACTGGAAATGTGCAGTGAATCTTTTCATATTCACCTTGTAAATCTTTCCAGATCCAAAACAACAAAGTCACATCGAACATTTAGTTAAAAGTTTGACAAATATTTTGTTTTTACTGAACCAAATATTATTTAATTTAAAAAAAAAATAATAAAATCATTTTGAGAATAGTAAAAAAATAGTATATATATTTTATGGAGTTAATGAAAATCATGCAAACTCAGCCTCATTCTCTGTCCTAATGTTAAAATATATCTGTGTGAATCTTGTGTGTGGCCGTCTGACAACTTACTTTTTTAGTTTCAGCATAACCAAGTTGGAGCCTTCGGGGCCACAAATCAGATGAGAGATCCGAAGTCTCGGGTGGCTCGGGGACTCACTGAGGTGGTGAAGACCCACCTGCACACTGTACTCACTGAGATCTGGAACACTGAAGACCACAAGGACCAGTGAGACCATACTGAAAACTACTTTTTTACGACTTGTAGAGTCGCAAAAGGTCTTGTTTTGTATTGTAAAAGTCAGATACAAACATTCATATATTCAGTGCGCAGTGAACTATTGAAACTCTCACAGCGACAGAAAGTATTTTAATCAAATCTCCATAGAAATGTTAAAAACAACACATGAGGAAAAAGAAACTGTCAAAAAGTCAAAAGGTCACAGCAGATCATACTATTCTCTTTTTTATTCTGTTGTTTTCAATTATCTGCTTAAACTGATTCACTGTTCTACTTGTTTCCAGTTCTTCAGTGCAGCTGTTCCATAAATTAACTGCTTTTGATGTGATAAAACTTTGAAACAAACCCTGGACACTGTTCCAAAACCTGTGGGTGCTAAACTGTGTACACTATTTGAATAGTTCTGAGGTTAACCAAACTTTAGTGCTTTTAATATAATTTTAATTTAGGTTCTCTGAAACAGGTTTTATGTTTTTATGGCTCTTTTTAAGAATCTGTGACCGTTTTTTGTGTTCCCCATATTTCCACACAATAAGTCACATGTAGAATCACGGAGGAATAGGTCTCTACATATAGTCACAGAAAGACAAATATGATGTTGGTCATTTTAATGTTAATTTCATGATGAGTATCTGAACAGAAATTGCAAAACAGCAACATTTTTATGCCCAACTCTACTGCACCTCCCAATATCAGCTGAAAGCTGCTGATTTTTACCATATGTAATTCCGGCAGTATGGCACATTACTGCAGCGACAGGGAGGGTTTTCATTAAACCTACTACTGCAGATGATAGAGATACTCTATGCACAGATATACAGCACATAAGTGGCTCTGACAAGTGCAAAATTTAAATAATTCTCCAGTCCAAACTCTTTTTTTTCATATCTTGCCTCAGTAAACAGGATCCGGCCTGTATCTTTACTTTAAACAGCATTGAAAAAAAGCATGTTTAAGAGATACGTAGCCTTAATGGGGAGTAAAAGGATTTGGTTATTGTTTCAGAACTGTAACTACAATAATTATTACCAGGAGGTAAAGCACTGTTGGTCTGTCAAAATCCAGTCTTCTCTGATCAGCGAGCCACCACACAGATGAGCCTTCCTAGGAAGTACAACAAAGTTTTATCCATGACGGGGGAAGAACAAAGTTGAATAAAGGAGATTGTTGTATGTGGAAACACAAAGAAATAATAAGACTTACTCTCTTTGGATGCTTACAACCCAGCTGCCATCTGTACCCCACACTTGATGTCCCCCAACTATCCTGGTGTTTATGTGGCGGAAGCATGAGATCTTGGGTATGGTTACATCTAAACAAGAAGACATTTTTTAATCAGGTGTACAATATGGGTATTTGATTTATACATATATACATTCAATCCTTGTCTATACTCAAGAAATCACAAAGGGGCAAGAATGATTTCTAGTGAAAGCACAGAGACAAACAAGGATTAAAAGCAATGACAGCAAAGAAAAACAAAGGCACTGATGATAAGTGAATATAAAATCAGTTAATTAAACAATATTTGGATCACAGTAATTTGACAAACCTGAATGACTATTAAATGATTTAGAATTTAATATTAAGAATGTGATGTCCATTGTTCCATGAGTCAGTTGTAACGATTATTCGATTAGTAATCAATTACTAAATTAATCGTCAACTATTCTGATGAGTGTTTTTTCAAATTTTTCAGCTTCTTAAATAATTTCTGGTTTGTTCGCTCCATATAACAGATAAATCATTAAAACAAAACACATCATCATGTTGGTCATGGAACATACGCACAGATATATATATATATATATATATATATATATAAAGATGATGAAGAAGAGAAACAAATACCAATGAGAATCTCATCAGTCTTGAAGAGATGCCCATCACGCATTATTATAGAGAGTACAGAAAAGAGTTTAGGTAAATATCATGCATGCATAATCTTAGATGAGAGTGATGTACAGACATATACAGTAGTGCATTCATTCCCAAACTTGAAAATGTTGCAATGAAATGAATGTAACAATTTGCAAAGCAACTTTTTAAAACTTAATCCTAAATAATATTAGATGATTATTGGAAACAATACTAAAATGTGATATCTTCAAATTTGAATCTATTTTTCCTGACCATCTGCAGCTCACCTGCAGTACCTTTAAGGCCCTCCAGGGAACTGCAGCTCAAACTTTGGGAATCGCTTGTCTAGTAATTTCAATATCTGCAGATGCAAATCACATCACCATAATTCAAAACCCAAAACAGCCTCAACAAATGGTTTCCTATCAGAGAAGATTTGTTAAAACTTCAAAAGAGCACCATGAAATATGATTTGATTAGTTGGGTAAAGATGGTTTGGATACAAAGTGCTGAAGGAAAATGAGATTAGAGATAAGAAAAGGAAGGAAGGAGACTAGACTGAGTGCAACTCACTGTTTGGTTGAGGAGCCACTGTAGCTGATTCACCTGACAGAAATAAAGAGAAGCACAATTGTAAATTGACAGCTAACAGCAGTGAAAAGTGATTCAGACCATAAATTTACACCAACAGCATGAAACCTCAGACCCCAAAGACACCTTTATTCACTTTGTAAAAACACAACTTGAAATCTGAATCACTGCTGGAGGCAAAATCAGTTAGCAACCGCAGGGGGAAGGAAAAAAAATTGTTCGAGGCCTCACAAACTTCATGGCAGACATGTTTTACATTACAGCAATTACTGCGTAGACATTCAAAAGAGGTTCTTCAATGCAGCCCTATTAAAACCAGCTATCTTCTCAAATAAAAGAATCACTGCAGTGACCTGCATCTGTTTGCAGTTTGATCAAATGTGAGCAAATATCATGTACTCTCTGCCAGTTGGACAAAAACCGCAGCAAAACACATTACGTAAAACCACCAGCCGAGCTGTATAAAACAAAAATGATGACATAGCTGGAGTTGACGAAGGCTGCAAAGCCTTGTGGTATTTTATTGTACTTCACTCATACACCAACACTGTCTCCTTCTATATACAGTATTAAAAGCAAATGCATGGTCTTGTCTATTGTATGTGTTGAACGGTCTAATGTGCTTTACATGTAGAAGGTTTAACAAGGTCATGGAGGCTGATCAGGACCACATTACCCCAGTTCCGCTGTCCACCCACTGTGAAATCTTCCAGGGAGAACCCTTTAAATGGAAATGTACAATTTCTGTTGGCCTGTTGGCCTAAAGGGATTTAGCCACAGTTTACAGTGTGTGGTAAACAAGCTGAACGCAAACATAATAAAAACAAGCATGGTATAAGCGACCGACAGTCAACTCTGTTGGTCGCTTTTACATGCAATTGGAGGAAATGTAAGAATTTCACACCAAAATTATTCACCTACATTTTTTGCAAAACAATTTTGCCCATTTTGCCCAAAACAGGCAAGTTATTATTTCTAAAAAAAAAATTCCCTTTTGAATTAATAAAATTAGCTGGCATATCCTGAATTATCCTGTAGCTACTCTTTTACATAGTTTACTCCAGTCTCTCTTAAATGAATTGTTTAGGTTCTCTGACTGATGAAATAAATTATATTGAGCACTGTCCAACGTTTTAAAAAGCAAGGATCACTACAAACATAAACATGTTAATGGTTAAGCAAACGACTGGAAGGCGATAAAAATGACACATCAGCAGCAAAAACAGAGCAGACAAACAGGAAATTAGCGTGTTCATGTGGGTCGTACGTTCCCATTGATGCTGATGAATTTTCGTGTGCATTAAATATTGTCTCTCATTTATAATAATGCAATTTCAAGCCCTTGCTGCCTCTTACAATGAGACCAGCTGATGATTCAGGGCTGACAATGGAACAACTTCCTGTAGACCTTAACACGATGCATTTATTTAACTACTTAGAGTTATTAGCTTCACCAAGTGGTATTAGTTTCCTTTCAAAACTCCCTGATATACCTTTCTGCCAGTAAGTGGCTTAGTCACAATTCACAGTCAAGAGACAGAGACTCTTAAAGGACACACTCATGATATAATGCAGCATGTGCAAGGGAGCCATCACGTGCCAACAAACATGTACTTAAAGCAATCAAAAGCTCACTTCAGATGTCTCTGGTGCAAACAACACAGACCCAGCTGTGAACAAAAACGCTTATTAAAAGACACAAATCCTCTGCATTAACATTTTAAGTGCCACAGCAGAAATCAAGCACACACCAGAAATTGTGGTTTAAACAACTTGTAAAAGCAACTCTTTATATCCTGTGGTCTGTTTTTTCCCCCCTGAACTAACTGAAAACAGTAATTTTCACAAGGGGCTTCCACCAGACGCCGTTTCTTTGACTAGTTAAAACACTGGTTTTTCATCTGAAAGATGCTCCTCTTTGAAAATGTTGCTGCCTCTTTGCAGCCCGTGAGGTGAGAACATCAATATTATCCTCATGATTGTCATCGGCCCATCAGACTGGCTTGGCACAAAGAGTGAACAATGAAAATATGGTTGTTTTGCAGGTGTTTTGAGTCTTTCTGCCCATCTGTTGACTCCAGTATATTCACATTTTTTTATTTAATTAATTTATTTTTTTTGCAATAAATTTTTTGCAGTTAAATGAATACACACACTATTAGGTAAATACTGTGCAGAAGAGGCACACAGCCTATTAGACACATTTGAAGCTCCACCTCTACCTAGACTACTGATTACAAAATAAAAAATACAGTAATGATTAAGGGTGGGTCAAAATATCAGTTTGGTGATATATCATTGTCCTCCTCATGCAAAACGATTATTGATATGCCAAGGCATATATCAATATTTTATTTAATAAATGAATGTGCTCTAAAGTAAAGAGTCACTGCTGGTTTCACTCGCTGCGCGTCACTTCTTGATGTCTCCTCACAGCGGCGCTGCTCAAAAGAATGAGGGAAACTTGGGGCGGAAGTTACCTAGTTGACGAAGATTGAGTTTACAGTGGAGAAAGCTAGATGCTCGATCCACGTTCAATACATAGACTATCCACTTTGTTCTCTATGTGGTGAATAAACACAATTTTAACTTTTCCTGTAATGCTGAAGAGGATCATTTCTTAATTTGTAACAACTTAACAAATACAATTGTATACATGATTACCTATGATACTCATGAACTAATGCATTCAGGTTACATGGCAATTTCACTTGTACCATAACGATGAATCACCTGAATCAAATACGATCTGAGCTCAACCTAAAAAATAATTTGGAAAATAATTTGACACTGGTTTGAATGTAACAGACAGGTTTAACAGATTTGTTTATACTATATTTATTACACAGTACAGCACATAATGAAAGTGTAAAATCTATGTGTGAGGTAGCTTGCATGTGTCCACATATGATACAAAACATGGATTTTTAAAGCATCTTTTAAAACTGTTTATTGTTGAAAAGTGTTCAGCTAGGCAAGGAAAAACTATTTCACGATTTGACACCCCTAAATTTGAAGGAGAATTTCTCTCTAAAAGTGATATATTTAGGAAGAGGAAAATCTGTAGATTGAAATGTTGAATAAGAATGTAAGCGACGAACTGCTGATTGTCTTGCACGACTCATGAAGCATAACATATGAATCATTTATAGCCTGTCTGTTTAATGTGAATTTAAGACTGCTACTGGTAATGGGTGGCACACCACACATTTATCTACTGTTTGGCGGTAGAGGAGGCAAGGTTATCTGAGTCACTCACAGTGCTTTATTTTGCAATAGTCCCAGGCCAAGCGGGTTTTTGGATTGGTGTAGCACCAGGGGCCATGCTTGTCACGATCTGGGTTCCGGCAGTAGTTCTTCTCCAGCCCTACATGGGACATTGTAGAGTGAGAATCCCCACTGTAAAACACACAAATACACATTCTCACATTCCAATTCAGGTTATTTTGCACACAGTGTATCAGATTCAACATCTGCTCATGTCTCACTAGGATTCAAATACACACACTGATTATGTGCCAAACAGGGTCACTTTAGTGCACATACATGTAAGTGAGCAGGGTGCATTCCTGGGAAGTCTCTGGTTTTCCTACAGTGGAATCAAAGAGACTTCATTTATCTTGCACTTTACATACAATGTAATGGATAAAACAAAACAAAAATATACCCCCACTCCACAAGATAGATATCATTAAAATATACAGTAGTAGTAGAAGAAACAGAAATGAGGAAATTATGAAATGCTATCACAATTAATGACCAAAAAGCAGCAGAAATAAAAGAAAAGAAAAAAAAAACCAGTTAATAAAGTTAATAAAGCTAATAAAAGGTTTAACTAATTAGGTAAAGTGGGTTAAAATACAGTAACAGATACATGAAGAAAATAAGATTTTGATAAAATTATCAAATAAAGTTAAAAGTTCAAATAAACAGAAAATTTGGACCCGATTCTCTGCATTTGCTGCACTGAGCCTGAAAAAGGAAATGCAGAGTTTTGTGAAGATTGCTCATGGGAGTTTGAAAGTATGCACTCCTGAAATTCAGCAGGGCTCAGAGCGGTAAGAGCCACATCCTCCATGGAACAAACCAAAATTCATTTTAGTCTTTCTGCAGTGTTCCTAATAAAAAAAAAAATAGGAGTAAGCATCTAAGATATTCCTGAAAAAACTGCTTTGTAAAAACAATGCTCGGCAATATACAACAATTTGTCAGAAGGTGAAGATAATTCTCCTTCCCAGGAGAATGTTAAGCAAGCTGTGGCTCTCAGCAGTTTTCCCTGGGATGACCCTTCACCTTGAGCAGGATAGACACGCTGGCTGCAGTCCACGCAAGGGAGCTGATTGGCTTTGATCTACTTTACTCAGAAAGCACTTCCTGGGGTCAGGGGTCAGCTCTGGAACATGTCCATCTGTCTGTGCCATTTTGGCTTTTAAAATTCCTATACATTAAGTAATTTCAACAGTCTAACTTCAGCATGAAGCAACAACCCTGTAGTGGACAACCTCTCCATCAGAATGGGTCATGTGAAGAGCACCTCAGGGTTTCCTCTCATCAGTTAGATGAATAATAATTGGGCCTCATTTTGACCCCTGAGGAACCCCTGTTTTCCTCTTGCTGTTTGTTTTTACTGCACAGCTTCATTCATATGAAAGTGATTTTCACATGGCGAACCTTGTCAACAAACACTGAGCAACTGATCTGAGAAAAATGTCAGCCTCGGCCTTTACACAATCAGAATGTTTACTCACCATTACAAGAAAAATGATTATTGCATTAGTCTGGCTAAAATCAGACTATTAAAATACAAGTAAACATGTTAGGTCAACTGAAATGGTACTTAATTGGGATTGACACACCCAGATAATTGTGCAGGAAGGGTCAAATTACTACTGCGTGTATACCTTCAGTTGAACCAAGGTTAGAAGGAGGAAGTAGGTACACAAAATAATATAACAGCAACAAAAAAAATGAAAAAAATCCAGGGCAGTACATTTTTTGAACTGACAGGGAGACAGAATTTCATGCTCTGTCAGCTTAAAGAACTGTTTTTAAATGGATGTTACAAAGACTCAACTTTCAACAATTAGCCAACAGGTAAAACTTCAACTGCCTAATACTAACAAACTGAAAGGAGGTGTACTGCCTTTACTTTAGAGCAGGACGAGGGCAGCAGTCCAGTCCAGTTGAACAGTGTAGCCGAGCTATAACTGTAGCTTGACTTAACTGTGAATGGAAATGTACTGAGTGTGTCCTGCGTGGTTGGACGTTAACAGGAGGAGGAAAACAACACATTTGTATGATGAGCAAATTCGCTTTTTACCTGTTTATGTGATGTGACCAGTTCGCACAGGGAATCCCAGAGCGAGTTATGGATAGAGTGCCCCGGTATGTCTCTCCGTTGTCCTCATAACACTCTGAGGAAAAACAGGACAAAGTTATTTTCGACCACCCTGTTAAATATTCTCTAGGTCGCATAGAATTACTGAGCCTCGCAGTCTCAGACACCTACGTGCAGGACATTAATGGGCAAACACACAGGCAGACACAGAAGGGGTTTGGACGTATGCCTCTCCTTGTGGTTCGAATTATTTAAATGTTAAGGGCCCCTGCATAACTGGTGGTTCTCAAATGTAATAGAAATATAAACGGTACTATGACAGTTCTTAAACAGGATCAGAGGAGGGCCTGTTGTAACTGACTGGCCACTTTATGACATGTGTGGTCTTTTGAAATATAAAGTAGAGAAAGATGGAATATGACAGCGAGCGCTATTGAGCAGAAGTGTTTTGATCTTCTATGAACCAGAATTCATTGAGCAATACACTGCCAAGTGGTCCAGTCCTATGGGAGAAACACAGAAAGTGTCTGTGTAATTCACTCTGGAAAAACATTACATGCCTTTTCAAGCACCTGTTGCCTTGTATCTCAATCAAATGGTTAAAGAACTAACGTACATAGTAGTTTATAGATCGTTTGTCATGGTTATGAGGTTCGGCACCTACAAAAATCCTTTGGCAGCTTCAAAGGAATAGTTTAACATTTTGTGAAATACACACGTGTTTGTGTCTTGAGAGTTGTATAAGAGCATTAATGCTAAACTCATGCATGAAATATGTAATATAGTGCCAACAGCTGTATAGTTTCACTTATCATAGCATGACCAGGGAAAAAGTAGCTGCTAGTCTCACTCTGTTCACAAAAAACGCAAAAAACTGCTTCCAAAGTTGAGTAGTTACCATATTATTTGATCATATAGGAACTTTATATACAATACAATAGGGCTATCACTTTTTATCTAAAATGTGAATATCCTATTCAAGTTCAAGTCATACTAGAAACATACAACATCAGACAATGTAATAAAAAAGATAAAAACAAGACAGCGATGTGGTGTTGTTTTATTGTGAAAATGGAAGGACACAAGCAAGCTAAACCTGAGCGAGCAATTACAACACCAAAGCATCTGAATAGTGTATGAAAGTATTTTGGGTTCTACACCATAGGTGGCAAAATAACAAACAGTAACTGACTCTTTTAGCTCTACTTGACTGATGATGCTTATGTCTTTAATAATAAAAGTAATAAGTTTATCATGTTAATAAGTGTGTGGGTTGGTGTCATGTAATATTTTGTTCAAACTTGATTTTTGGGAAAAGTGACAGCATGCAGACATGAGAATATTTTTTTTTTTTATCTATTCCTTGGCAAAAAAGCATATTTCCCAAATTTGTCCAAAATGTTTCTTTAAAATTGAGGTGTATATTAATTTACCTATTTTTTGTGTGGCCTCAGCATCACACCTTGGGATGTGGGTGCAGTTGGCAATCCTCTGATCAGGGTCTGTAGTGAAGCACCATGGGTAATCTGCCCCATTAGGGTTACGGCAGTAGTTCTCTCGAAGGTCTCTGTCACACACACACAAGCTACAATTTAAATGATGGTGCAAATGAGTGTACCTGTCAACGTGAAGTTTCAGTTTCACCTTAACCCTTATTATTCTGGCATTTCAACTCACTTGCACCTGAAGTTCTGAGGAAGGAACGAGTGATTATGGGGAAACTGAGAGTCCCAACGCTGACATGTCACACCCTCAGGAGTGACATTCATCGTGCCTCGATAATCTGTGCCATTTCCCTGGAAACAGGATGTTGTGACATTGACATGTGTGTCCTCACTGGAGTCTGACTCTAGCAAAAAGAGAGGAAAAAGACAGAAAAAGACAGAAATTGTGGGCGTCGATATAGGAAAAGAGGCAGAGAAAATCTTGTAAGAGCGTAAGACATAGAATTTTGAAGGCAGGAAACAGGGAGGGAGAGAAGTAGGGAGATATTAATCCCCAAAAGAATGTGTCATGTTTAACCTCGAGACAGATGATCAAAAACAGTAGCACTCCCCCTCCTCTTTTCTACAGCAATAGGAAAGTTTATGTGTATTCATAACACTGGTGCCCCACATTCTTGCATGTAGGGACATCCACAACAATATGTAGTTATATAACTTGTTGAGAGAACACAATGTCACAGGTTTTCAAAATTCACTACGTGGATTTTGAGTCTGGATTTTGTTTATCACAGCTCTACCAAAGATATCACATCCAGTTTTACTGGGGCAACTTTTCCACCGGAAAACTATTCTAAACATCCTCAGATGGAATTCTGCTTTACAGCAAAGTAGGAACAGCAGTACATAGGGAGCAAACTCGTCCCTTCAGATTTCTGTCTCTGTTTCTTTAGCCTTTGACAAATGAGACTGGAGAAGACGGAGGAGGAAAGCGAATATTTTGAGGCACAAACGAGGAAAAAAAGGGATTCTTTGGCTTGATGTAATGCATGCCAGTATCTGGCGTGTGCACTGAGTAGCACAGGTCAGTGGTTTTTATCTTTTCTATGGGCAGGCATTGAAGGATATACACATCTGGACAAATGCAGATCCTCCACCCAGGTTGTAAATCATTACATGTACTCCAAAGTGCATGTGCGTATGTGTCTGACAGAGACAAAGAAAGATGCTCTGTGTTTGTCAGTAAGCATGTGGGAATATTTCACTGTGCTTACGGAGAAAATATTAACCATTTCCCTAAAGGAGTAACCCCTACTCCTTTTTTTCCCTCATACAATATTATTTGAGGAAATAATGATTGGTATTTTAATAACTGATTAATCTTTACATTGTTTTTGTGCTGACCAAATGTTCATTTTTGTGTCAAAAACCTGCTGTCAAAATGTAACCATTATAACTCTTAAGAGCAACCCTCAGAAATCTAAAAAGACCCAGAAAGATTAATCATGTAACCAGTTTCCTGACAATGGTCTAGTCCTGTCGCAAATCATTTTGTATTCGGTGACAACATTGAATTTCTTAAAAGGCTTTGTGTTACCACAGCCTCCAGGACACGTTCAGTGTGCCTTAACATTGATCAGACAAGTCCCACACATCTGTTGTTGACATCAAACTCCATTCTTTTGAAGGATGTTCCATTATTTGTTGTTTTGGTGGGGTGGAGAGTGATGTTCTCAGTAGGAGTTCTATGCCACTGTTCTGTCTTACATGCATTAATCAAGGCTTTTCCTTACATTCATTCCTTTTTGCTCTACATAATGTACATGTCATGATGATAAAAACAAACCACAAAATTGACTATTAGGGCTTTCATTGGATATGTGAGAGATTTCTGTATAGTAGCCCCTATTGTATTCCTCCACTTAATAGTTCCTTGTCATTTGAGTGGTCCCAGTAAAACACTTCCAGGTCTCTGAAGCCAGACTCCACCATTTACAAACAACGTATTTAATGTCTCTTGTTGAGGTAGAAGGATTTGGACCCAAGCACCACATGAGACACCCAGCCATCTCCACAGGGGACAGGAGGAGCTTTTTTACTAAGCTGACCGCAAGAACCACAAATGTTCTGTATGTAACAAACCCTCTGGAGCACTCAAAGTAATTACTAGTTTTACAAAACCACCATCTGTCTGTCCCAACACCAAGCAAGGAAACCTCAATGCTACGTCAACTTCTGAATACTCTCGAGATTGTGAGGGTACAAGCAACAAAGAAAGGTTATCCTTTGCTGATTTGTTGAATGCTTTGTCGGCAAAGCCTGGGCTGCAGATGAGAGTAAAAACAGTGCCTAAGCACATACCGCATACACTGATGTTGCAGTACTCCCATGGAGTTTTGGGATCCATTGTGAAACACCAGGGACGGAGGCGATTGTCCGGGTTACGGCAGTAGTTGTCTTTTAAATCTTTGTCACGATACCTGAGACAGGAAACAGAGAGGACACAGGGAAGAAAGAAAAAACGAGTAGGGGGAAAAGAGTAAGAGAGAAGTAAGTCCCAGGAGATTAAGCATAATTTTTTTAAACATATGTCATGAGTATATATGCAGGTGTTGTCTGTGTGAAATGTAAGTACAGTATGTGGTTATCAGCTTTTATGCTCACTTTTTGGGCTGGAAACGGTGTTTATGAGGCCGTACGGAGTCCCATCGCTGGCACTCCTTGCCACTCTCTGTATGATCCACTTTACCTCGATAGTCCTCCCCATTACACTTCATACACACTTCTGTCAACACAGCAACATTGATTGGAAACGTTCTTTTCTGAATCATAATTGCAAAAAAAGTTTTGACTCTAAGAAGATAAACTTTGCACAAACTCTCAGTCGCCTGACAGTTTTTGCTTTTTAAATGAACCTGAGATAATGTGATACAATCGTATAGTCCAGGAATGATTTCTTGGAGGGCCTTACCCTCCGAACACTGTGGTATGCCACACTCTTCAGTTCGGACATTGGGATCTGTGGTGTAGCACCACGGACCACCAGGACCGTTGTCAGGATTCCGACAGAAATTCTCCCTGAGGTCTTGCCTTGGGTATCTATCAGGGTAATACCTGCAAGGGAGTAGACAGACTTCAATGAAAGTGTTAACTGATACTGTAGGGAGTACTCAAACACTTGGCTGCTGGAGTAATGTATACAGTCTGCAACTTTCCTACGAGTGATCTCAGTAACAAAGTAAATAAATTCTCTGTTACTGAAATGACCAGCCATAGCACTTGAATGCAAAGTAAGTCACTGATATGTTTCTCATTTCCAGGTTTGCACCTTTTGGGTGATTGCCTTCCTAATTCCTGCTATATACCTGGTCCCTCATGTGTGAAGCAGCCAGACTCCGTCACAGCACAGTGACTACCAACAACACTGAACAAAGCTATGAATCACTTGAAGCAGCCCAAGCAGCTCATTTACTGGCGGCCTTTGAACATGTTTAAACCTTATACTGCTCTGTCAACTACTACACAGCATCAGCGTAAAAAAGTGAATCTAAGGCCATAAGTAAAACAACCTGGCTAAAGCAAATATATGGGGATGTAACAATGAGGGGGACAGCAAGAGATCCCTGCACTAAAAGGACAGTGTGTGAATTTCATCTTCCGTCAGGGCAGGATGATGAAAAGTTGGCATGTCAACACCCACTGATCCATGTAAACCACATTCCCCCCTCCCACCCAGGGAGACAGAGAGGAAAGAGTAGATTAAAAGTGCAAAGCACTGTAAATGAGTGACTTAAGATGAGTGAGCAGAATGAATCAATGTAAAAATAAAGAAAAGTGCAATAAAAGATGGCAAGGGAACCAAATCAGAGCTTATTCTTCCAAGCAGCTTGTTTGAACTTTCTACCCCAAGCAATGTATCTTTTCTTGGGAGAGTCTCATCTGCTCTACCTTCTGTGTCCTGGGATTGATGCAAATACACAATGATATCATTGAATTCAGAGGTGGAAGAAATCCCAGAAATCTAACTGAGCCAAAGAAAGAGACTGAGAGAAACAGAGGGGTAGGATCTTCCAACCACATTGTAATTCCAACAAGTGTCACAATATTACAGGGTTAACGCTGACATTTCACTTACGCATTCAACTAAAACAAAACACTTGTTCCTCTCTGAAACAGCACTCTCCAAAATGCCAAAACTCACATCTGTTATGTGTAACCCATAACCTTCATATATTTCTATCATAATACGGTATCCCTAATTTATAATTGGAATTACAAGGTTCCTCGCAACACAAAGGAGCATCTGGTTGAGAGTCCGTAAAAGGCCGTGGCATGGGAACAAGTTAACCATAATGATGTTGTGCTAACAGATGTTAGCCAGTTATTCATCTTGTTGCCAAAGTCTTTCCCCATCGGAGCACATGCAGACACTATGCACACATGCTTCACTCCCTGGGCCGCCTGAACATATTGGCTAGATTTTAGATATCACTAAGGATGAAATCTAGACCTCAAATAACTGCCACAAAAATGTCCAGGAACTTGCACCTGGTGGTTGTGGAGAAAAACGGTCATGCTTCAGTGCAATGGCATCCAAGGAATAAAGAATTCAGGGATTAAAGGGACTTTGTGAATCTTGCAACATAAATAACAATTTATTTTGGAAGCAATGTACAACAGCTGACATCTGAAAACTGCAAAAGTGTCCTGTTTCGTTAAGAGTTAGATAAGAAGATCAAGAGCATTCAGACTTTTAGCCTAGCATTAGTCTAAAGCCGCCGTCTGGAGGTTTTGAAAAACAGAGCTTGAAGGTAATGTTTCCAGGCTTTTTCCCTTTCATTCTGCAAAGCTCCCAAAACTGCCTCTAAGCCCCTGGCACGAGTAGAGAATAATACCCTCTGGTTTTGAAAAAGAAGCAAAGAATTCCTTTAAACTGCATTCTACCATAGTGCACCTTTAAATTAGTGCAACGTAACAGCCAATTTAGTGCAGCCAACAGGTCATGCAAGCAATGTCTCTTCTGTTTTCATTAGCTAATCTTTTCACTAGAATAATAAACTCACCAGAGTAATGTTTGGTCCAAAAAAAGTCAGAAAATATGGATCAGTGTTTTTCAAACCTCAAAATAATGCTGTTGTTGATGTTTTCAAATGTCTTGATTTGTCAACAAATTAAAATTCAATACACAGATATAAGAATCATTCTTATCACAAGGCACAATTATATGCCTTTACATAAAAAAAAGAGATGTGTCCATTTTGAAATAAGGTAACTGATGTTCAACCATGCCTCCTTAACATTAGCATGATTGTTAAAGAAGAATTGCGGTATTTTTCAACATGGACCCTATGTTTATAAATGTAGGTGTGTATGTGAATGGTACTTCCAAAAGGTTTCATAATTGGCCCAGTAGATCGTATCAGGCAACATCTGCAACAGGCGGCATTGGCTGCAGTGTAGTCTCTATGGGGCATTCTTGCAAGAGTTATGTGTGAGTTACTGCCATACAAAAAGTGCTTGATTTCATTATTAAATTGCTCGGATTGCTATTGTAAGAGTCTGGCAACATGACTGAGGATATACAAGACTGGTGGGGACACTGTGCTGTCGGGACAGTGCGTTTCTCCTCTTCTCTATTGGTCCAGTTTGTTTGTTTTCTGCAGTGATGCGTTCATTGATGGTCATCAAATCTGCCGTCTAAGTCTTGCTCACCTCTCACAGCATTCGTGCACAAGGGTGTAGGTCTGCATATGTCCAATATTTGGAGAAAGCCAGTGTCCTTACCAGACAGAGGATTTCACGATTATATTCTTACACTAACAATACGAGTCATTTATTTGCAAAAACAAGCACTTTTTATGGACATAATTCAGCATCGCAAGATTGCCCTCTGAGATGACACTGCAGCCCGCTGGAGATTAACTCCTGGACCAATTATGAAACCTTTTGTGAGTACCATTCACATACACACCCACATTTATAACCATAGGACCCAGGTTGAAAAATACCGAAATTCTCCTTTAAAAAAAAATACATCCATTAGAGAGGAGCACAAAATTGAGACAAAAAAAATGGTGGAAGAGGAAAATGTGGAAGAGGTTGTGATAATGTTGTTATTGTTGTTGAGTTTCTTAAAACTTGTAAATTCTTTCCTCAGAAAGTACTGCCATCTCTGATGTCAGGTGGTACAACCAGCAAATAAAGTCAATAAAAATATTTTCCTCAAAATGTTTACTTTTCCAATCCCAGCTGCACCTTTGTGTGTTTCTGTAGCTGAGCTCACAAACAGACCTCCCACTGAAAACGTGTAGACAAATACGGTTAATGCCTTTGATGTTAACTATTTTTATTAATATGAAAAAGAATGTTCCATTCCGTTCTCCATGCTTGGCTTGGCATCACATACACACACACACACACACACTACTTTTACAGCCTTGGTTAAAAAACAAAGCATAGATAACAGGTGGAAGTCCCATTCTTGGAAGAGAAGCTCCTGAGAAATCAACCCTGCCTCATGGTGATCGGTCAAGCATGAAAGTAATAGTTACCTGAAACTAAAATGTGTGTGGTTCATTATGGTGGTAATTCTCACGCAGCAGGACAAACCCTTGTTTGGTGCCCCAGAGTGGCCCTAAATCTCCCTGAGTCAAAGCTCTTTGATGATTTGAAACCTGAACGTTGTTGACAAGCCCAGACGAAATTGTCAGCCACCTCATTTCTTTGTGTAGCCAGAATAGTGAGGCCAATTGGTAAAGCAACAAAAGACTGGCAATGGGAACAACTGCTCCTGGAAAAGGGAAAAATGACTGGGGGACTTCAGATCATACCAATATGTTGATATTTTATTGTGCTACAATGTGTTTTAATTTTTGTACTTCCTCTTAGTGTTTTTGCAGCATTGTTCGCTCAGCTGGAAAACAGACAAAACATGACTTTAGTCCATAAGACTTTGCACTTTCTTTCTTTCTGCTTTCTGAGCGTCTTCAAACTTCTGCCTCTCATCCAACCCCTCCTTCCTCCTTCCCCATTGCTGTTAAAATATGTCATAACTAATGAGCACTACTAATGACATGCTGGCACAGGACCATCGTTACAGAGTCACTGCTCTTTCTTCTCTTGTAACCGTGGAAAAAAAACATCTTAAGGGTACACCTGATGACCTACAGTGTCACAAAAAACAGCCTCACTAGGGAGGATATCCCAGCATGTGTTGAAAGAAATCTGACTTAACTCTGGATAAACGTTCAACCATCTCAGAGCCTTTGCCTTCCCTAAACCCCAGAGGTGCAAGGGGATGATTTGAACGTCAATAAATCAGCTGCCATGGCCTGTTCTGTATCAGACTCAAAGAAGTAAAGAAGGAGCATCCAGGAAGGCGGTGGAGGCCCAAGGATTTTGGATACTGTCTTTGATGGCTGCAGGAATGTGGTCAGGGGAAATGAATAATTAACACCTTCACCTGCCTAGAAAACTCTTGCTGTACCACAGAGCAAGGTACTGCACAAGCTTGTAACCATCCCTACCCGTGCTGACAACTCCACATTAAAGTGCACCAGTAGTTAAAGAGGAGATGACTTACGTGTGCTCATTGATGTTATTATCTGACCAAGCTTGGCAAGTGATGTTTGACTTTGTCCAAGATCTCCTCCCTCTGTAGTCCTCAGTGCCGATAATACACTCCCTTATATAATCTAAAAAAGGGATAAAACATTTGAAAACATCCATTCATGTTTTGACTTTGAAACGAACTCTCCCTGTATAGCTGTTGATACACTCAAAGCCTTGACCACCTGGAATATATTTTCCCCATGTATGGTCAATAAGACTTTTTACAGCTCGTGTTTTAGTGAGTCCACGCCTGTGTGTTAACTCCCTGAAGATCATTAAATGTCACCAGGAGGAATATACGTAAATTTTGCTGTGAATTCTACAATGTTAGATTCCACCACATCCTGTCCTTGAGAGAGCCTCTGTGTAAACAATTATTATTTTTTTGGTTTTGTTTATACCTCGCTCAAGTCTGCAGCATGTTTATGCACACTGAGATTGGATGTAGGATGAACAGGGAGAACCGATGGCAATGGTTTCAAACAAACTGCACCTGAATGCCAGACTAATGAGCATCACCTTTTTTTTCATACAAAGTAAAGTTGGCGTTGGCATGCTTCTTCACACCACGGGTGAAACGGTCAAAGGGAAGCAAGTGGCATTTCCTGTTGTGCCTTTGAAAGTTGAAGGCCCTGGAGAGACATGTACAGGAAATAGTTGAGAGATGACTGTGATAAACAAGATAAACAACCAAAATATGTAAATATGGTGTCAATACAAGAGGAGGCAAGGAGTGAAATGGCATTAAAAGAAATGTGCTGGATGTCAGAGAAAGAAGGGGGAAGTAATCTCACCTGCAGCTGAAGTTTTTCTTGACCTTGCACTTTCGGGCGCAGTGTTCTTGCGATCGGCTGTTTCGTACCAAAGGGGTCTGAGGGCAGTCTGTGCAAACCATCATGCGCCTCTCTGTCTTCTCATACCTCTGTAATGACTGATGAGTCTTTTTACAGCAACCTAAAACAGCGCAAAAACACAAGAGCACCTAGAGTATATGTCTGCCAACAGATTCACTGTTATGTTGGCAGGAAACAGGGGGACAGGAGATCCAATGTTTCTGATTTGTAAATAACTTTCACATCAGCATCAAATGATATATTGAACCTGGATTTCAGGGAAAGCTTAGCTTTATCCAGCTTATCATATAATCATGTCATGCAGTCTTTATCCAAGGGTATTAAAACCAGGCTTTGATGGACATAGTGAAACATTATCAAAGAAAAAAACAGTGGTTCAACTTCTTACATGACGATTTTCCCTCATTTTGAGTTTGTACATGCGTTAGCTGTGAGGCAAAGGGTAAAAAAAATATTGAGAATTTTTGTCTCCTTTTCACTGACAAAAGAAACGTGGAACATTACTGACACCAAGTACTTCTTTGTTGATGTCAAGGTGCAGGGGCTTCAGTAGTGGCACTGCCTCAGTGTACGTAAAGCAGGCAATTGCTTTGGGTCCGAGTGAGGAGGATGGCTGATTATGTAATTCCACAGCAACAACCATCGTGTGAGAATACATTCTATGATCAGCTACACAAGGGAAAAGTAGACCACGACTGGAAACACCCACCAAGATACAAAGACTGGGTATTGAACTTCAATAGTTTTGTAGAACTGACCAAACGTTGCACTGCAAACTTCCTGTGTTGTGTCATTCTATTTCAAATATCAGTACCTAAGCAGCTCATCTCAGCAGTGTCTGACTGTCTGTCTGACTGAGATCTGATTGGCTGTTTTGAGGTGTACAGGAAGTTGAATGAATGTTGAAAAGATCTGTCAAGGGATAAATATGAGAGCAGAACATTGCTCCATATTCAGCTGCAAGAAGATGACCGGGCCAGTTAAAACTGAAGAATTGCATTGTAATGTGTCATGTAATGTTTTACATGACAAAAATTCTTTGATCCAGCCCTGAAGATGAACCTGTCAAAGCAATAAAAGTTCTGAGCGTCGAGTTCTCTCCTGGTGTTTTGACCATTCGATCAGCAAGAATGTGGGTTTTTTTTTTTGTTTTTTTTTTTTTTGGCATCAAGGACATGGGGGGAAAAATTAAGCCATTTCACTATCAAACAATCAAATAGTCTATGAAAGCTTCCTTCAGCTTCAGTTTGCTTCATGTGCTGTGATTGCTGGCAAGCTTGAATTCAACCAGCTGAAACCACGGCGGCAGCTCCGACTCCAAACTTTCAGCAGTTCGTGAGAGAGCTTTTCCTCAGACCCTGATTCGGCTGTACTAGCCAAACTGGGGTAGCAGACTGGTTTATATTTCACGTAAGCTATGGCGTGTGTGCAGGATTAGCGCCTCACTCAGGATACCCCCAACTCGCGTGCTTTGAACCAGAGTAACTGCCCGAAAAATATAGAGTGGGTGCAAAACTATGAAGAAAGCCAAGAAAACAGAATGATGTCAATCCAAAAGGCAGATACGCTCCAGTGCTACTTATCTCATCAGATTTCATACTTTACTGCCTAAAGAAAGAGCCAAATACTGTTTGAGTACTTCATGGTACCCGGTGCAATAACTCACATTCAGCCACAAGATGTCATATTAGTATCCCTGCAGTTGAACTAAACTGGCATTTATTTTCCTCCTTTTCATTATGAGCAACAAAATTGATTTTTTTCCGAAACAAAACAAGATGGAATCAGTATTTCTGCTTTCTGGGAAAAGCAGTGATTTCTACTTAATAATAAATTTTTTATGTTTCTGCTTTCTATACTGTCTATGAGCCATTTGATGGATACTAAAAATATACACAGTCAGCAATGTGTGGAAAAATACAAAACTATCAAGGTGCAAAAGGACACATTATAGGTCCGTCTTGTTTAACCTAAGAGCCTTTGTTGAGAACCATTTTCTGGAAGAGGTACATCAAAAGAGAATTCTATCATTGTCATCATAATGTAAAAGAAATTCAAAAGGGTTCAAAAGCAGGACAAACCCATTATTTACATCTAAATCCTTTGTGATACAAATCATTCATTTTACCTGCTGGGAAAAGTTTAAAGCCTATCCTTCAGCAAAATAGAGCTCTAGTATAGATGCTGTTTCTTAGTGTTACAGCAAGATCTTTAGATGCGGTAGTTACAATCGTTTTCTGCTCATAATTAGGCACAAGTGCGGAATAAATCACACAGGAAAATCTCACGCTACTTACAAGTTAGTGCAATATGCCACTGTGCCAAGAGTCGACACAAGGCGTTGTGTGTGTACTTAAGATACTGTAAACTGTGGAGCGTTTAGAGACTCCTCTTGGTTGAAAATGGTTTTCGGGAGGACGTGTTATTAATGTTTGGGCTGGACTGGACCACATCTGGCACTCATCACAGTGTTGTTCCAGCCCCAATGTCTGGCCAGGCTGCTCAATTAGATTTCACTTCGTCTCTTCCGCTCATCGCAGTCAGACTGCTGCTATCTCCAAAGTCCCAGAGCATTTGCTGAAGTCGGAGATCGTGAATTAAGGCACTGCTCAGTGGGTGAGTATATGAGAGAGGTAATACTTAAAGAAGCAGAGGCGGAGAAAGAAAACAGTTAACAAAAAAACAAAACAAAAAAAAACTTAAATTGTCAAGACTTTAAAGAATTAAGTTCATTCACACTAAATTAAGTAATTTTTTCATCAGTAGGTTTTTGTAATTCATTTGCCAGTTACCAATGGAAGTATTTTCTTTAAAGTTTATCAAACATTTTCTCTTTTTTCAGTGCAGGGGAACAGGTTTGAATAACAGAAAGCTGAAAAGCCAATGATCTGTGATCCCCCACAGACACTTCCACTTGAGAGAAGACCTTTTAAGTGTTAGCTCATGCACTAAGTGTTTTAGTCGCAAACTGTCAAGGCAAAGCAGTATTAATAATAACGACATTTATCAAAAGTCATAGAGGAAATGTTGCATTAGGTGAAGGACAGCTGGTTAAAGCTGTGTGAATAAGGCAGACGTTACATCTACTTCATAAACACAAGACATGAAGCCATGCTTTGTATCCAGATGTTGACCCCCCCCCCCCACATCTGTCCCTCACACACACATGCAGGTTTGCGCAGCAATCTTTCTTAAGAGACTGCACTGCCTTTCATTCATTTGGACAGTCTAAGCAAAGCCTAACCCTGACCTTAACTAAACCACAATTCACATCTTCAACATAATGAATGAATAAACAAGGCTCTACTACATTTTGACCTGGCATTTGTCCTCATGAGGACAACTGGTCCAGTCTGAAAAAGTCACTTTTTAATCTTCATAGTGAGGACATATTCCCTTGCTCCTTATCTTATCCATCCTGTAACTAAATGCTTAATGTAAACTTTATTAAAGTCTTCGTCTTCAAAATCCTTTAAAGTTATGAGGACCAGCTAAACAGCGATGGATCTGAATAACTACTTGTTTTTCATAACACACACACACACATGCCTTTTTCCTACCTCTCTACAGGGACAAACGCATGAATACCACAGTTCAGGCGCGCGTTTTACTTTCCCCATGCAGTTCCAGGCGGGGTCAGAGGTCAGGGTCGGCACCTCGGGAGTGGTGGTAACTATGGATGCAGGTCGTTACTCGGTGACATGTCAGCGGGGTTGGGTGCGAGGCTTGTTGGAGCTGCAGGACGCGGCACAAACGGAGCGCGTTTCGCATGCAGGTCTGGTGTCAGTGAAATTATTACGGCATTACAAGACACGCTCTCTGCATTTTGAAGTAGCTGGCCTCAGTCCAGCAAACGCAGGAGAGTCTATTACTGATTTGACCATGACCTATGTAAAAAGGTTTAACGGCAGAGCAGCAGATGTACTTCAAACCAAGCGCTTTGGCAGCGGTTCATACCTACAGGCACTCTGACTGGGAGGAGATTAAATAGTCTTATTAATTGAATAATGATACAATGTCTTTACCTGGAGTTGCCCACCGGCTTTTGGGCACAGTGACACGCACAGACTATAGAAAATTCTGGGGTTTAGAAAATTCGGGTTCGTCTCCATGATGTAAAAAATAGCCTTGAGCAAGCTCGGTATCATCGCCTTTTAATTACACACACACACGCGCGCGCGCGCAGAAAGTTCTAAACACACACGCATACAGAAAACATCAAAAGAATGGGCGCAAGATTGGACTTGTCATCAGGTTCACATTTAACACAGTCACGTTAACTAAGTATTGTTCACATGATTACAGGGTTTACATGTGAGGAGTGTTCTCAAAACATTTTTTTTAATTCTAAGCTGATTTCAACCAAAACAAAACGAAACAGAACAAAATTAACTGTTTGGTCCACGTTTCTAACTTGTTACATTGTGTATTTTATTCATTTTGTGATAAAACTTTTTTCCTTTAACAGAATTGGCATGAGAAAGAAATATACATATAAGTGTTAATAATATGAGATTAGAACGTGTCACGTACACGGTCTTACCTGAGTCCAGTAGAGTGACCACAGCAAACACCAGCGCGTGGTAAATCCATCCGTCTGTCCTCATGGTTAGAGTCTAAAAGTCTAGTATGGTTGCAGGTTAGAATCCGGGTTACTTGAGCGCCAAACTCGGGTGGTTGTAGATGTAAAGTCCCGGAGTCTCGTCTTCTTCATTCAGACACCAGTTTACCACGGAACCGCACTAACGTCCTCGGTTCAACCCCCTTTATCCTCGATTGAGCGCTGCTCTCCTCTCTCTGCCTGACAGCTTCTCACCTCACTGCTGTCAAGTTCTGCGTAATAAACCCCCCAACTTCCGGTTGCTTTCTTCGCCCCCAAAATAAAATCGGATATGACTAACAGCATTTTTTTTTACACAGCAAAGTCTGCTGATTTGCAACAAACACATTTCTCATTTTACCAACCAATGCAAAGGAGAGAAAAGACATCATTTACTTATTTACTCTACAATATTACGAAGCTTTTGTGTATCACACACACACACACCAGTTTTCATAATAAATGAATGAATGAGTAGTAACATTTACATTACAGTTGAGTTATAACATAACAGTGTGGAAAAGCCCTGGAAAAAAATGGCAGAAATGGAACAGGTTGCAACAGGAAACTTCACCCCTACATGCCACTGATTCTTTAAACCTCATGTAAAAACAGCCAAATACAATCCAAACACCTTTGTTAACCCCATTTAAAAACTTCATTGTCCAGCTGATTTGCAACAACTGAATCCTCTTTATAAATTATAAATTAGTGACCAATTCTCGCTCTTCTCCCATCTTCCTAGGAAAAAAAACACCCTCACAGTATATTGCTTTATTTTGAAGGCTAATGACAGCCATTCTGTAGTGACCTGAAAATTCAATCCAATCCAATACATTTCCTTCAGGCTTTAGGCCTAAGCAAGATTAAGTTAACCAGTCATGAAGAATAAGTCAATAGAGATAGAATAATGGTTTATTTGTTCTATACTCACACTTGCTATATAAAGCCTTATAACTTTGCTGGTTTTCTTATATCTAGGAACCTTTAGCCCTAATTAAGATGTCATATTTTCTTTAAGTGTTTTGCAGGGCATTTTATTCCAGCACATTACATCAGAGTTTTTAAAGCTTCCCAGGGGTCAACGGATGGTAGCTCATGGCACAACCACATGTTAACAAGGCAGCCCTAATAAGCTGTAAATAATGACTTTATTATGGTTAATAAAACCTTTATATATCAGCAGTAAATGATTAAGGTTGTGGAAAAACTCAGATAAACCACTTTAATAAAGTAGAATGTGTGTTTTATCTATTTACATGTGGTGGTGCTAAACCAGACCTGACACAGTGAATAAAGTATGTGTGGCAGTAAACAGTGTTGAAAGATAAGATAAGATAAGATAATATAAATACTTTTATTGTTGGGCAAATGTCTAAAATCTTTCTTGTGCCTAGCTTCTTTATGCCACTGCAGCTCCACTTGTAATGCCACACAAAGTGCAAAAGATTCTCTACATAATAATCTTAATGACACAAAACAGTCACAGCAAAGATAGAAAGAATCTTTCACTTATCTAAGAATCTTATCACTGTATTTGACCTTGATTTAATTTTTTTCATTATGTTAATAATACACAATAGTGTACTTCAGTCGGATCCTTGCCAGTCTGATTGCAGGAACGTTTATCTACAGTTTGATGATAAAAGTTTAGAATCAGAATTTAAAACATGATTAGGATCACAGGCAATGGACTTTAAATTCTAATACCTGTGTATAACTGCATACCTTAGTAAGTGTATACGTGCAGTGATACAGTTAGTGGCGATCCTCATGCAAGATCTTTCTATCCTCACTCATTCGCCTAATTTGATTCACTCAGTGGATAGGACCAATTGTATTGTAAAACATTTAATACACCTCCAGACATGGGACATGAACAAAAAAATCATACTCAAAGCAAGAAGAAAACAGTCTTTTAAATTGCCTTTAAGTGAGTAGCTACAACTGCATTACAATAGGATGATACTGAACTTCTTCTAGGCGCACCTGTTGACGGCAAGGTGAAAATGGTCTTCAGGGTTAATGTGCTTTAAGACAGAACTGTGATATTCTGAATGTCTTCAAACTGCACACGTTTTGTAACACAGAGGGTCAGCTGTTCACATATCCTGACATATCCTCACAAGTCATATCCTAACAAAAATTAAAAACATCTTTCAGGGACTGAGGGGATATTTGTCCTGCTTTTTAAACAATCTCCATAAAAGAAAAGAAAAACTGGGGGAAGAAAAACACCAGTAGTCTATTCATGGATTGGTCCAGTACTACATTAGAGAACACTTATATGTATATCATTTACTTTAAATGTCACGTGTTGCCAAAGTGCAGTGTGGTTAAATTATTTCATTTTTCTAAAACTTTAACTTTCCAAGCAGCAGTGCAAGCCAAAGACTAGATACATGGAATCGACATAACATTTGAAAAACAAAGCCAAGAAAGAAGGATGGAAATAGTAATCAGCCACCAAGGGGCTGCTGACTGTAAACATTTTTCTAAGGGGTCAATGGTCTCAGTCACAAGTTGTCATCTTCAATAGACCTCCAGTGTGATTGACAGCTGGTATCACCCAATAGGTGCCTGATTGCAGGTGATGTCAAAAACTGACCTGGTGCCAGTACATTCGCAATCGCGAGGCTTCACATGACTGAGACTGCTCTGGCAACTTTTGAAAAACGCCTCCAGCCCCAGGCAGTTAAACTGTAGGGTGTAAACACTTTTCCAGTTCATTTGATATTTGTCAAATAACAACAACAATGCTGGTCCTATCTATACTATCAGCTCTACACGTCTATTTTGGCATTTCTCATGATGCAGTGCACAAATAAAAGTGATTTGTTGTATGTCAAGCCAGACAGAGGTTACATTAACATTACTGTAGTAAAGTGAGATGTATGCAGACAGGGTCAAAGTTCAAGAAGTAAATTTTACTGTTTAAAACAAACATCAACATCAGCAAAACCAGTTGTTAACTAATTTGATGGGATAAACACTTCTCGTCCCTGCCAACTCCCCTGCTGATACCCCCAGACGGGTCTGATAGTATTGGCTGACAGAACCCAATTTCAGAAGTAGGACACAGAATAAAAATACAAAAAAGGCATAAAAATAACACGAAATAACATGAAAAAAACCCCCAAAACAAACTGTAACTTATGCACGGCAGCTTCACAGCTACGCACTCTGATAGACTGACCTGGTACAGTCTTTTTGGTGTTTGTATTATACTTGGATACATTAGTGTAATTTGCAATTGTAAGACATTAAAAATGTTACAACAGAAAGAAGTGTTACTATAAAGACAATAAGAGGAGAGTGTGTGTTTAGAATGGGCAGCTGGAAGTGATCCAATTTAGGTACCAGGGTACAGGTCTTTTGTTGGGCCCTAACCCTTATTTGACAGGAAATCCACACTTCAGCCGTTAACAGGCAGCGGACTTAAAGCCCTCCTGAGAGCGGCAGCAGCAGGGGGAAGAAATGGTTTGAGGTAAATGCCAGACACCCAACCCTCTCTCATAAAGACGTGTGGAGGTCATTCGACTTTTCTTTGGTCTTTTTTCCTCCCTTTGGTCTGCATGAATGCGAGTGTGTGCATGTGAGCTCAGGGAAGTACTGGCAGGTGCAGAGGCATGTGTAGTGGTGTGTGTGTTTGCTTGTGAGTGTGAGCTAAGGGGGCTGCACACAGTGGCTCTTGGTCTTGGCACATGTACAGGTACATCACTGCCTCAATGTCGATCAGTGTCAGTGAAAAGAAGAAATGCAGATGCTCAGAAAATCCATCTTAGAGCAGATTTTTGTAGATTGGTACCTTTTGAACTACAGTTATAGCCCTGTCCCCAGTGAGTAACAAGCTTCAGGTAAATAAGTTACATTTGACAGCTGATTATGCATTTGGGGAGAGATGTTGGAAGTGGGAGTGCTCTTTCAAAACAGACTAAAGCAAAGGGAGTATTAACTTTCATGATTTATGTTTTCACTCCAAACTCCAGGCCTATTGTTACTCGTTCCAAAATGTCACTCACTCTGCAGCACTGTCAATTAGAACATGAAAAGTTTGATTGTGCTATGATGTACAAGACTGAGGGGCAACCTTAACAATAAAATCTAATTCATGCAGAGACTAATCCACTACATTTACTACACTACATTCAGTCAGATAGCGGAAGCATTCCCAGATGATTTTCATGTAATGAATAATAACTCGCAACAAATTCCAGGAGTCGTTTTTTTTCCCGTGGCTACCGAGAGGCAATTTTTATTGACTGTAGCCTAACTTTGTGATGATTAATATGACAGTTACTTTATTTTCCAGGTAGAAATCATTTTGGTTTAATCACCCAAAAAGGAAATTAATACGGTTTTCGCGTGTAATGTATACCTGTGAAGCAATTTAATATGTGCTGTCTTTAACTGGCTTCAAGCCAAATCGATGCAACACCAATACAGAAAAGATTTCAAATAATTACAGATAAACAATTATGGAGTAGTAAGAGTGAATATGCAAGCCTATAGAGATGTGCCCGTGTCATGGATGTCAAATATGGGAGACAGCTCCACAGAGGAGCTACTCAGCTGAAGGCATTAGTCCAGCAGAAGGTGCAATGAGGAGGAAGGGTGGTAAGAGTGGAGGAGATTTGAGAAGTATGGAGGTGCAAGATTATGGAGTGACTTTAAGGTAAGGAGGAGAATTTTACAGCCAAAGCGGAAGCCAGTGCAGATGTTGGAGTACAAGGGTGATGGGATCATGGGAGGGGTTCTAGTGATGATTTGAGCAGCTGGATTCCGGACCAACTGGAGTTTATAGAGGAGGGTAAGGGGTAGACCAATGAGAAGAGTTTCAATAATCACTGCAGGAGGTGACAGGGCATTGGGATAGCAGTGCTGTCACTACAACACAATATAACAATAAGTTGTTTTTTTTTCTCATTTAACTGAAGAAGGTAATGAGACATGCAGCATTTTATTCCAGAAAGACATAATTAAAAATAATTAGAAGATCAACTTAATTTGTTCCAGCAGCAAGTATGGATTACTGTCAAGCTCAAAGTTTGTAAAGAAGACTTTGAGTCCAGTGCACATCCAGTTGGCCACGTACAGTAGCTTAGACTTATCCATTGGGCAGCCGTGTCTTTTTTTTTCCCATTTCTTTTTTTTCTGCCTACTTTTTTTTATTATTATTTTCCTGCCTATACCTCAACACACACACCTATTCCAAGACCTGGAAAGAGGTGTGGACAAATGGAAGTGAACAAGGCTAAGGAAAAATGTCAATTCTTATCATCTTCATCACCATCAGGAGGACATAGAGGAAGCCAGGTTTTCTAAAACTGTCACCTCCCAATGCTAGAAATCTGTCAGCACAAGGCTGATGCACTTATCCAGCTGGCAACTTCAAGTCTATGATTTATGACCTTATGAGAAGTTGAACACATTTCGAATTACCAAACCCCAATTTTAAAACCACTAATGCTGGAAAAATATAATAAGTGCTGAGAGGATATAAAAAGTATTTCAAATATTTCAAATTCAGATAAACAGTAACATTCTTTTTGAAAGAGATCTTATTTCCATTGCCTTAAGGCTTACAATATACAGTATCTCTGTAAAACATTTAACATGTCTTACCTGGAATCACTTTATCAGGACCCAGTTGTCCATGTGTTGACCTGGGGCATTGCCATTAACGGCTCTGACCATCCGACAAGACCTTAACCCAAAGCCTCTAATTACTTTACACACCAGCTGCCCGGTGAGCACTCCCCATGAAGGAGGCTAATCACCACTGCCATCTCCCCCTTTCCACCTTTGACCCCACCGACACTAGAATAACAACCTCCATACCAGCCCCCCAACCCCTCAACACCCCCCAAAGAAATTAGGAGGGTGCTTTTCTCCTTTGCAGTTGACAGATGAGGGGTCGGAGGTTGTCGGACCCTCTTGCTAGTTTCTCCTTGTGCCTACTGCGGGATGAAACAGGAGGACGCTCTTGCATTTGAGTTTTAGCAGCGGAAGTCACAGCGACATGGACAGATTAGAGTTGGGAAAGTGGGTACACGAGCATTAAGAGTGCATGGGGGAGTTTAGGTTGGTTGCGGATGAAAGTTAGACCTGTTGGTTGGACTTCAACAGTAAGAAAGGGTTTTCAAGGGGAGAATAAGGAAGACATGGCTGCACCTGATGAGAAAAGACAGCAACTGTAGCAAGAATGACAACTGTTGGATATCAAAACCAGAGAGTGAGAGGTTGCACAATAAGAAAGTGAATGAACTGTGGTATTGAGTGACCAATGGGGAAAAGAAAACAAAAAAAGGAGAAAGACAAGGACAGATAAGGCAGCACTTGCTGTGCTGAAACGCTGCGGTGAGCCCTTTTTCCTCCGCCGCAATAAAAGCAAAGCTGTGGTCCAATGAATCAAGGCATTGGGGGCTTTCCTCTCTCTGTTGTGTGTTATGTCCACTGCTAATGGCCAGCAGATGTGGAGGTATTTCACAAGTGTGGCTTTGGAAAACATTCCCGCACATAAATCCAATTAGGTCGGACCCTGCACACGAGCCAGCAAAGTGAGCAGGCGATAGCACACAGGACCGCCCAAATGCTCCTCAGACACAGTTGACTTAAATAATCAAATTTTTCACAGCAGGTAAAGAAGGTGTAGACTTCGTAATGGTTAAAGGTTTTCCAAGCTTAAGTAAACCAATACTTTAATTCAGGATTTCAGGTTGTTTGGGTTTGTCTGGTTTTGATGTCAAGGGTGGCGATCAGCTTTGACAACAGCGTCTGCTGAAATACAGGTGTTCTGCAGTTGAGTCATAATAGAATGGGAAGATTCATGAAAAATAATCACAGACCGTATCTTAATAACACCATTTTTATAAGACAGAATTGAAAATATCGAGCCAAAGTTGCATCACAAAGAGAAAATTCTCCATCTTCCCAAATCATTTGCAATGGGATCAAATGATGCAGATTAAACACGTGTTCCTAAGTGCCAAGTTTGACATAACAAATTTAAATAAATCATTTGACCCTGATTATGCAAAGCCTGGTAGCTTAGGGACCTTTGGTTTATTTTAGGGATTTTAATTCATAATTTGTTTAATAGGGCTGAGATAAATTCATTCCAAGCCTTTTGGATTCAGTGGGTCCCTGAAATAATTTTAGTAACATGTTTTTTTACTAGGCTTTTAAACAGGAAAGGCAAATCATATAGGGTAAGGAGCATTTAAGGTTTGTACTGAAAAACCCTTCCTAAAAGGTTACAGTAAAACTGAAACTTGTGCCAATTGTAGCAGAGTTCTCATCCAGGTTTGCAGCAGCTAATCCATGATTCTTTCTGAATACATAATTCTCTCCAAACAAGTATGCAGCCAAAGATATGGCAGCATAACCACAACTAACTCATTTTGGACACACATGCAATGAAGCCCTAGAACTATTACATAACGTAATAACACCAAAAGATGTGATGTGAGCTGATGCCAGTGCGGAGCTTGGTGCTTTGTGATGGTACATAACAAATTTTACTCTCCAAATTTGAACACAAATATTTGTCTTGTTTCTTTAGCAGTAATGCATTTGAGGGGAATTATCAAGTGTTCTTATTTTGGTTTCTGCACACCACCTTCACACCATCAAGACTGATTTTATTTACTTGAATGATGACATGTAGAGAGAAAACATTACCAGCAGTGATGTGGATGTAGAAAATGAACTTGAAACATTGCTGACAATGATGGAACAGATTCAAAGGATTAGGGTTAGCAACATATACAGTCTATAAAATAAACAATCCTACTTTGTGTGGCTAAATCATTTTTTACTTTGCAAAGTCATCAAAAGAGGTATCATATGTTATTTATTTTTACTTTTGTACTTGCTTAAGCTAAATGCTTAAGCCTGTTTTTTTTCACTTTTACTTGAGTAAAAATGGTGATTGTACTTTTACCAGAGTCATTTGAATTACAAAAGTAAAGTATCTACCTAATTAAAGAATCACCTCTGCTGTCAATTGTTTTTCATCAGTAGTGAACAACAGAAAGACCCATCTGCCAGCCATGGCCACATACCTCCAGAGAAAGGATAAAATAGTTTTCATGACAAAGTTTCAGCGTTGATTACTCTATTCAATCATGTTATTTTTATCTTAGTCACAGAGTAATTGACAATGTTCTGAGGAAAGGCAGTTTTCTAGAACATATAGTAATTGAATATTTCCAAAAATAGATTGCTTTGAGTCACATGTCTGCAGCTGAAATCAGTGGCTGGTCCAGCTTGAACCAAGCTGGACCAGCCACTGATATATATATATATATAAAGGGCAATATTACATGAGCTGGACAGCAACATCATCCCAGCAATTACAGCAGTACATAAGATGTGACCTGGAGTTGGTGCTCTGCAGCTTACTCAGATCTTGAGCTATTGTTTCTAGTGTGGCAGCTGTGGCATGTTTGTCTGGCACCTCATTCACTGCTAACTAGCTCCACGTGTGCAAGGACAAGTCCAGGTACATTGCACGTATTTTCTGTGGTCCACACTTCTGCACACCTTGCCACACGCCACAGACAGACACACACGCGCGGGCGCGCACCCACACACACATACACACACACTAAATAATCCTGCAGGCTTTAGTGGCACAGCGGGAGAGGGGTGGTCTTGTGTGGCTTTATTGACTGGGGTGGGGCAGGGAGAGGTGAGATGGTAAAACAAGCCTAGGAAGACTGGAAGGAAGGGGAACGGGAGAGAGGGGGTAGGAGAGAGTGGGGGGATTGGGGGAGTCCCACCAGGTGCTAATAGATTTCCTGCAGCTTTGAAACATTTGCCTGTGCTGGTCCCCTGGAATGGAGTCGGATTTCATCTGTGGCAAATTACCTGGACCGTGGTTTGACCTCCCCTCAACACACGGCCCAGACACACGCCTGTGACAAATATTCTGACACACACCTACAAAGTGGGACAGTCTCTGCGCACAACCACAGTTACTCCTACTCACATCCCCAGTATTAACAGGCCCTAACATACTCATAAATACAAGTTGGAATTATTCAATTAAATTTGGGAAACTTTCCTTATTAATTTTGAGTTTGACATCCATCTCATGAGCTGAAATTATAGACTTAAAAGACTGTGAACTGAGGGAAACAGCCGGTCTGGCTCTGCCCAAGGTCCAAATGAAAACGTTATGATTGTGATTAAATCACACAGAAAAAGGACACTAAGTTTTAGTTTTATATAAGTGACAATGCAAGAAATGTAGACTTTACACTTAAGCAAATATCCTGTCCATAACTTTTATTAACAGGATCTCTAGATTCAGCCAGAGTGTTGAAGGGGTCCGGTTTGGTGGACTCAAGATTGGGTCTCTGTTTTTTGCAGATGATGTGGTCCTGTTTGCTTCATCAGGCTGTGATCTTCAGTTCTCACCGGAGCGGTTCACAGCGGGGTGTGAAGCCGCTGGGATGAGAGTGAGCACCTCCAAATCTGAGACCATGGTCTTAACCTGGAAAAGGGTGGAGTGCCCTCTCTGGGTCGGGGGTGAGATCCTACCCCAAGTAGAGGAGTTCAAGTATCTTGGGGTCTTGTTCACGAGTGAGAGAAGAATGGAACGGGAGATTGACAGGTGGATCGGTGCAGCATCTGTAGTAATGCAAGCCCTGCATCGGTCTGTCATAGTGAATAAGCAGCTGTTTCGAGAGGCAAAGCTCTAGCTTTACCGGTCGATCTACGTTTCTACCCTCACCTTTGGTCACGAGCTGAGGGTAGTGATACACACATTAACAAGCAGCAAAAATGAGTTTCTTCCGCAGGGTGTATGGGCCCTCCTTAGAGATAGGGTGAGAAGCTTGTTCATCTGGGAGGGGCTCAGATTAGAGCCACTGCTCCACCGCATTGAGAAGAGCCAGATGAGGTGGCTCAGGCATCTGGTTAGGATGCCTCCTGGACACCTCCCCGGTGAGGTGTTCCGGGCCCCATTGGGAGGAGGCCCCAGGGACAACCCAGGACTTGCTGGAGAGACTATGTCTCTCAGCTGGCCTGGGAACCCCTTGGTATTCCCTCAGAAGATCTAGACAAAGTGGCCGGGGAGAGGGAAGTCTGGGCTTCTCTGTTTAAGCTGCTGCACCTGCTCCCAACCTTGGATAAGCGGCAGAAGATTGATGGATGGATGGATGGATGGATGGCACTTAATCAAAAAAAGTCAAAACAGAATCCTAATGGAAGTTCCGTTGGCTTAACAAGCATTGTTAACCAATATAAAGGCTTTTTCATATTAACAGTGAAGCAAATAAATGGCCCAAACCCTTTAAAGGCTCCCTTACTAATTGTAAAAAAGATTAAATAAATTAATAAAAAATAAAACAAAAGATTGAGTCAGCATTTAGTGGTGATGAGCTAGTGCTGATTGTACTTATAGTAAAAGAAAAGGATGTACCTGTGTACTAATTCTGAATCAAAGAGGAGCTAATAACTCAAATTCTTAACTGCTTAAGGATGCATTAAAGGGTGTCCATTTCAGCGAGGTCCAGTTTGATTGTAAGTAGTCCCAATGGTAATCTTTTGCTGACTGAAAAGATGTGTGAACTTGGGGGAAAAATGTACTTGCTAAAAAAGAAAGTTCAGTTGCAAAAATACGTTATTTTTTTTAAAAAGAAAACACAACCAACCTCAATGCCGCAGTAACTGTAGCTGGCTAATGAAGCTTAGCATAGAGAGAAGGAAAGGACAAACACTGCGAGAGCAATTGACTTTTCCAAAGGTCACAAAACTGCCCTTGTCATTGTGCAGGGCCACTAAATAGCCACACACTTAACCCTCAATAAAAATTTAACTGTCTCTGTAGTGACAAGAAATATAATGGGCTAATTAGCAAGTTTTAAAGTTGAGGTAGAGAGAGTGAGGTGGGCTGTTTCCCCTCGTTTGACGCCCCCGTGCTAAAACTTTCTGTAAAACTTTCATGGTTTTGGGTACAAGAAAAGGAAGAGGCACTAATTGTAAAAATAGATGCACTAACCACTGACACGGTTTTGCTGAGCATTTGTTGCATTTTCAAACCAGCAGATGATGCCAAATGTCAAAACCCAATTGATAAAAACATAATAGAACATGCATGGAACTTTGGGATGTACATTAAAGGATGAAAGTTTTCTTAGTCAGTTCATTACAGTTGTCAACTGCTATTAAACACCGAAGAAGAACTTTCCCACTTCAGAAAGCAGATTAACACATATACCCCAAATTACCCCAAATAGACAAGTTTTTAAGGTATGCATCAAACCTGAATCTATGAGCCTAATTATAATATTAACATCTAAAATCTCATTTGAACAATTTCAAATAATAATCAATGTACAATGCACTTAAATTAGCTGTTGGTATGACTGATACCATTGTTTTTAACTTAAACAAACTTGACAAACATAAATTGAAATAAATAATAATTAACTTATTAACAGCATTTCAAATAAAGAATAATTAACATATCACTTTTAACATTTCTAACATTGAATTCACAAACTTACGGCACTGCCTCTATGATGTTTTCCCAGAACAAACATTTCTGGACAGCATGTCTCATGGCTGCTTTGTTTGCAGCCAAACAGGAAGTGGCAGAACCATTAATAGGCTTCAAGAGGAAGTGATGTCATAATTCAAAATGGTAAAAATACAAATAATAATTCATAGAAAGGCCAAAAACTATTCAGTTACCATTTGGAAACATAAATCAACATTAACAAATCATCTACCAAAAAAAAAAAAAAAGTGCAATAGATGCAGGTTCTAAAGCATTAAAGCCCAATGTTATAAACACATTTGTACTTACTCGATGCCTTTATCCCATTGAATTTGGTGGTAGAGTTGTTGCACATGCTCATTTGCCTGTGATGTCTGTGTGCGTGTGCATGTGGGTGGTTTGTGTTTTGCGTCAGTTGTCTACACTTGAGTTGTGGGTTTCTAACTAAGTCAGAGGTCTCACTTTTGCTGCCAGGAGTATAAGCATGTTTATAGATATACAGTATGTGTCTGTGGCCATGTTTTTGGATGTGTGTGAGGGAAGGTTTCTAAGAATGTGCACATCTGCATAGTAATCCAGTTGTGTGATCCAGCTGTTGTTTTTAGCCTCACTATATGGCATGACGTGTTAGGAGAGTGAATTTTATGCATGTGCCAGACTATTGGTGCTTAATCACTGGCGTTATCAAACAGACTTTAAATGCTGACTCGCCATTCCTAATCAGACACCTGGGGATCATAGGACAGGAAATAACTCACACACTATATCAAAACAAAACATGACTGTGTTATACAACATCCTTCAATATCAATCCATCTGATAGGTCTTTGTCTGTGACTCAGTATATGTGAGTTATATTTTATGTGATTCTGAGCAGGAAATCAGTTTGTTTGTTGATCGGTTGGTCAGTTAAAAATTTGTTTGGCTGGAAGAAAGGAACAGTAGTCATAGCAGGGGAGATTCAAATGCTGACAAATCCCAGACAATCTAATTAACTTGTATGTACTCACTTTTCACATCTGATTCACACTGCATCACTGCTTTGTTTGCACATTACACTTCTCTCATTTTCATGCCTCTTTTTCAGCACAAAACAGATAAGTTGAGTTTTGTTAGTGAAACTTTTGCTCAAACAATACATATTTCTCTAGATGATCAATTTTTTTCCAAGTGCAAGTAGACTCCAATGGAGTCCGCTTTCTTTCCTGTTTCAGGCACCATCATTTAAACTTTTGACAGCTTGTGCCTTTTCTCTATCTCAAGTCTGTCTGCAAATCTCTGCAAGTGCTCCTCTGTTTTCTCTTCTGCTCTCCCTTGAGATAAGGACCACTCATATTTCCAGTCAAGGACAGCTGATACGGAACCATGGGTGACGCCGGGTGATTCAAAAACCACATCAAACCTCCAGCACTGGTCACTGCAGCCTCCGATGAGGGAGGCCGACCCACATCTGCCCAGGGTATTTTTCTGCTTTCCGGATAAAGCCAGGCCTCCACTTTAGCCTCACTTTCTCCACGGCCAAAAGAACACATGAAAGGAACATGAAAAGCCCGTGCTCCCAGCCTGCAGCAATTACAACAAAGTGAATGCACAAATGACCAGCAGATGAGTCACAAAGTATAACAGAGCACCCAACAGGGCTGTAAAGTGGAGCGTAGACAAGAGAGCAGGTGGAGCATATTGGGTATTCAGGCTTTTTGAAAAAAAAAGAAAGTAATTTTAAACATTTTTTTATAAAGCTTAGGTTGGTCACATTGGTAATGATGATGATGCAAATCATTTCTTCATTTCTTCATCATGCAAGAAACTCTTGATCTTAATCTTTAAAAATTGTAATATTTAATATTATTAAAAGATTTAATATTTTTGTCACTTCATCAGCATACAGTCCACCCTTTGAGGGACAGTTTCATTTGTGGCTGCTATAATATCACACACACACAAAGTTGACACATTCATCCAGTGACATTGTTTATAATAATCAGCATGTGTGGTCCTCTGGGTTTCATGCAAGTTCACTCCAAGGGAACTCCAGACCACCACCGCTTTGACTCCATTGCTGGTCTGCACCTGGATTTTAAAAAGATTTTTACTCATGACAAAATGGATCAAATGACAGTATTGACATTCTATAAGTTTGTAAACTAACCAAAGTTCACTTTTCCATCATAAAAGATTCAGTTAGAACCCCAGCAGACTTCAAAGTCCCCTCCTCCAGAAATCTCTGATGTCATTTGACAAAACTGCCTCTGAAATCGTCCAACAAGGCCACACGCTAACTGCCAAAGTGTGTGGAACTGGAAATGAGCATTGCGCAATTGTGTTTTAAAAACAAGAATCAGAAACACCACATTCAAAAATTAAAAGTAAATGTCCATCTAAAAAGCTATTGCATTAGGATCATGTCAAGTATGCAGAACAGGTCAGAGAGAGCAGCGTATCTCAGTAAGAACACCATTGAGATTCCATCACATAAGTTAACATTAACAGGCAAACTTCAAAGGTAAACACAATCAGATGTATTTTGTTTATGAGACAGAAGGACTATTGAAGCTGCTTACTGTCTTTACACATAATACAATTTTCACTAGTAAATAAACACAAGAATGTCACGAGTTTCATGCAGCTGACTGCTGACCCTCAGGGTACAGGCTTTCTGAATAAGAGTGGCATGGTGGAAAAAACAGATTCTGTGGGGAAGGACAAGATACGCTAAACATATCAATCTCAGCTTCCTTGAAATGAGATCCCCCTGAGCCTTTTAAGTATCACAGGATACCATATTTATGATGGCAGACGTGATTGGGCTTTGATCCTGTGCCAAACAAATGCCTTTATGAAGTGTTTGAAATTGAAATGAAGGGGTAAAAACTTCATTTGGGAGCAGGGTGGTTACACATGGTCCTCTGAGTAGAGAGTTCAAGGTATAACGACCTTTAAAATTACACAGAAGAGCTAAAAGACAGGAGATCTTTACACAAATGAAAACCTCAACAATGCCTTGGTGGTCTTGGTGCTGACTCTAAAACATTTCTTTTCCAACCGCAATCCACAAAGTTGTTCTTTCTTCCCAGAAAGCATATGTCGACTGGATCCCTTTGCATCTAGGCTAAAGCAAAACCTCCTCAATAGCAGTCAGCCAGGTTTGTCTGCAGGTATGAGGCAGGTTTCATGAGGGGGGCAGGTGCACTTTTACTGTGCTTCAATTAGAAGATAGAACGCAGAAAACATGTCTGATTAATCGAGCACAGCCAAGAATGCAACAGTAAGCATGAGCTGTGTTTTGAGAGTAGCACATGCATTCAAATGAGGTGTTAATGCTACAGCATTGCTGTTTGTGTCGAGCAATAAGAATATCAACCTTGACATATTCAACAGGAAAATGGGTTACTAACCATTTTCCCAAATTTGACCAATTACAACAGTTGCCAAGTGTTAAAAACTGCTTCTAAAAGAAAATTTTACCAGATCCCCACAGATTCACAGGGACACTGGAGCTGAATCGCTGTGAGCAGAAAAAGATGGGGCGATGCGAACTAACAAGTGACAGATTTCATTGTTTAAGGTCTTTGCACACCAGATGCATTTGTTTATATATGAATAGATGGAAGTGCAAATAATCCTGATGCAAATTATGATGCATACTCCCATTCACATCAATCGCAATCTGAAGAAACAAATAAATGTTTTATAATTTTTCTTTTTTATTAAAAAGAACGTGTTAAATGTTTGGGCATCAACAACACTTGTTCTGATTGGTCAGCTGTGAATTTGTAGGAAAATGAAGCTTTATAAAATCGACCATGATCCAAAGTTTTGCAAAGTGGAATTACACGGCTGGTTTGAATGCTGCGTTGACTGGACACATGTTCTAAAAAAAAATTCAAATGTGCGAATAATTCTCAGGAACAAAATGCAACATTAAAAAGGGACGCAACATTAACGATGTCTGTTGCTAATGCTAATGTTATGCTATCATGAAAAAAACAACACAATCTTTAACTGATAGACTCCAGAGTTAAATCGTTGTCACTAAGCCAGATTGCATCCGTTAGTTTCCCCCCAGACTTTTGTAAACTTTAAGTGACCCTCTGGAGTAAGATGAAGGGAAGTTAATCAGGAAGTTGGAGATGTCAGGATGCTGCAGGTCTGGAATAATGTCCTCTACCTCTGGTTCCAAACTCATAAAGAAGCATGCTGGAGGTATTATAAGGATTAGATTTATTCAGTCTGTCAAGTTTTGCGATATAGCGGACGATCTTCATGGATTTAAAGTGTGCAGTGAACTCTTGATAGGTTGACTCTGTTCATTTTTTGCTGCCAACATGGCAGTTCATAGGGACTGATCACATGACTGAACAACTCTTTTCACCAAAGAAAATGCTTTGCATTTGTTGAGGTGACATTTTTACCATTTTGTTCACAGTAATCAACATAATTTATACAAACACATTGTGGTATTAGCTACAGTCCTAATCTTTCTTACCCCCTTTTTTTTTTTGAACCAAAGGCTGTAGTGTGGGAACAGCTGCAGTTACTCATCAGTGAATGGATAAACACTGAAATAGTGTGCTGGGGGTTTTTATATCATTACATAGTTTGAGGAATAGCACTATGGGTCCGGTGCATCATTCAGCTATGGACATAGTGTACCTAAAAAAGAACACTGGAGACAAAGGTTACTGTCTTTATTCCATAATTCTTTACTTTATTTTTGAATGTATGTAATGTATGAAGACAAGAAACTCTGCATTTGTGTTCCACAGTCTTAAATAAAGTTTTAAAGGTTGATTCTGGTGCACAAACAACATGTGACACGACTGATATAGTTTTTGGAAAAGCCCGTTATACAAAAACAAATCTGCCGGTGTAATGAGAGGACTGTTAATACTCCGACATGTAATTACTTACATAATAAACTTCTCATATTCACTGCAGTGGTGGTTTAGTTGTGTGACTTCAGGCCAGATATCAATCAGCGGCACAGGGACACAAGCCCTCAGACTTAGGATAACAATCAAAAATACAACAGGAATGACCTCTTCGTGTAAACTGACTGGGTCATCTTGTTGCCAGACATGAAATCCAGAGCTGCTGGCTAGAACTCCAACGAGTGCTGTTGACATCGCAACTCATCCATGACAGACAAGGAATAACACATTTGGAGAGGAAGAACATGGGGGGGAGGCAGAAAGGTGGAGTCCAAGAAAGACAGGGCTCTGTCACCGGAAAAGTACTGTTTTTTAGGGGCTTGTAATAAACCTGTCATACAATATTCACTCAATAGTAGAGAACACATTAAAAATGAGAGTAAATGTGGTAAGAAATATGCTACAGTTACAAAGTATTTAAAAATGACTAAAGAGGTGCATTTCTTCACATTGCACTTACCTACAATACCACTTTCACAAATTACTCATTAATATTGTTGCAATCAATTTATGTCACAGGGTCTGTAAAATATGTAGTTGTATATTATTGGTCTCTGTATAGTCATTTTCCAGCTGTTCTACCAACAATACAGGCCATTTTATTAAAAATAAATATTAAAAGACATTGTAATTGGTCTCATTTAAAAGGTTCCCAAGCACCTGTCCCTAAAGATTTCAGATTTCAATATATCGTTCAGGCGCAGGGTTGGATTTAACGCCCATAATAAAGAGAAAAATGAGCCTGTAGTTTGTCTTTGGGGGTGGTGGTGGGGGTGGTACTCAGGAATCATGGCTCTAAGAATCTGGACTTGACCACAGCTGGTTTCAGGTTCAAGTGTAAAGCGGGCCGTGCTAACGAGAAAGTCACTTACCATTTGATCAACATGCAACAGGGAAAACAGGAATTACAGCAAATTTATGACCAGAGGCACATTTCAAGTCGTTGTTAATAGATGTGTCCTTGAGCCAAATTCAATGTTGTAGAGAGATGTGGCTGGACCTACGCCTCCTTCGTTTCTTTTCCTGGACATTGTTGACTTTGGCCCGATGTCAGGTTCTGATGTTGGCTAGACACTGGGAGAGCGACTTGGGGTTCTTCCTTTTCATTCTCAAACACATTTGGATGAGAAAATGCATGTTGGCAATGTGACAAAAGTTCACAACAGAAATTTGATCTACTGCAGAGGGGAAGAAATTGACATTTTGCAAGAAAAGAACATCAGCCAGAACTCTAAACCATAGGCAACAGATAATAATCATAAACTTTTATTCTGAATAAACCTTATTTGCGTATTAATAAACACATTTTTCCTCCGCAGCATTATAAACATTGATCTTTTTGAAGAAAACGTGTTTTTTTTGTACAAATTTTTTTTACACAATTGATTCAAGAGAATCTCGAACATATTCAAGCACAACTGAGGGAGACTAACAGAAAGGCCAACCAAAAAGGGCCTCCCAAAGCTGATTCTGGTGAGGGACAACTTGGTGGATGTCTCTATCAAGAGCCTGCTTTAAAAACCAAAGACTGAGGGACCGAGTGACAGCTCACTCTGTCAGTCTGAGGTAAAAGACACACACAAAAAATGTAAAGACACACAAAAAGCAATCTTTAAGTCCATAAATAAAAAGGCCAATCCACACAATTCATACAGAGAGCACCATCAGAATCAAAAACACTTCAAATCATATTCAAAAATATACTTTTCCTGAGGTGACAGCATTTGATCTTAGCACTTTGAAATTGAATGGAACATTTGAACAACCATAAAGCTCTTTTTTTATGCTACAGTATTTTTGGTGCATTTCTAAATATTGAGGCTTTTGAACATTGTAGATGATGCATATTTTCCATCACTTCATATTTCACCACCCAAAATTATATTATATACTATATTTTCAGGGCTACTTTTATTCTAATTGCCTGTTATTTTCCAGGTTTTTGATATCTGGATGCAGTCCTTTTGTGATGCCAACTAACACAGTATAACAATCTGGCGGCAGTTAGATGCTAAAAAATCTGTGTGCATTATATCAATTTAAATGCAGTTTGACTTTACAACAATAATAAGCGTCTACAGCCTATAGACTGAACATCAAGATATGTATTTGTATTTTGTATATTATGAAGTTATGTATTACTTATTCCCAGTGTACATATATGAAGCCAAAATGTCCTAGCTGCAGGTGCTGCCATCATACGTTAGTGATCTGATTTCAAGCCACAGTCTGTTCAGTAGTGATTATGGATTGGACTCACAGTTTTGAGGTCGTTCTAATACAATTGTTTAACCGATTGTCAATCTCAGCTGTCAAGCATCGAACCAATAAAAAATGTAAGCAAGTTATAAGAAACGCCTGAATGTACATGTGTAAGAACTATGTAAAATTGAAATTGTACTTTGACTTTTAGTTCAGCCTATTATACACTTTACTTATTTATTTACTTACAATTTATGTGATTTTAATAACATACATAAAGTGAAGTTGTGATTCATTTGTCAGACATATGACACATGGAAATAATAACTGTTCTACCTATTCAAAATAATATTATGTTACAGAGATGGCTGTAATAATAGTCCTATTATGCTCAAAATTGCTGCCGTAATGATTTACAGTGCTGTGTAAATGTCTTAGGCCACCATTATATTCATTGCTTTAGCAATGTTATAATGACCATAGAGTACTGTATAATTATTTCCCAATCATGGAAGTGTCCTTTCATTTACCGTGACTCATACAAGAACCAATCAGACATACTGAGCACCATCATTCAAATCTCTCACTGGCCAATCAGGTTCCTTCTTCCTGTCAAATCAGAGCCAAATGCTGTCTCCCCAAGAGAAAGGCAGTAAAAGCTGATCATACCTTTATCATATCATGATATAAATGCCCAACACCCAAATTATTATGCTTGTTAGCATCACACACATGAAAGCAGGAGAACACTGGATACGTGTCTTTAAACAGTCAGCCATAACCATGCAGCACAGGGAAACAATTAAGAAAAGTACATCTTGCCTTAGTAACGTTGCATAAATGTTATATTATAGGATAATAGGTTTCTCCACAAGAGAATAAAAGAGTCCCATATGGCACTTGATATTCTTGAGTGTTAGTTAATGTAAAATGAGCTTAAATACCATTGTTAGTCACCACATTTTTAGTTGAAGGTTATAGTAAAACATGGAGGTTCAGTTCACCTCACATCACTGGCAAAAGTTACTGGCGATGATGGTGGTGGTGGTTTTATGATAGTGATGGAGCTTTGTGGCTAAATGAATGTGAGCTATAGCATTTCCTGATCCAACTGAGCAATGTCTGTGATTTAAAAAAAGAAAAGAAAAAGACATTACTCAACATGATGCGAGAGCGATTATTGAATTAAAAGAAAATGTGAGACAAATGTCTGTGGTCACAGACGTCACACATTTTCTAATTAAATGGTTTTCACTATTCCACAGAATTAGAAGTTTCCTGCAAACATGTGTCAAGCGTTATTTTCTAATATGCACCGAGAGAAGGTCCCTGTTTAGATTTTAGTGGTGTTTTGCGTGCAGTGTCCTCAAAACAGACTAATAACCACCTTTGTTGATGTGTTGAATGCGAAACAGATGAAAAGTTGAATTTTCACATTTCACATGTTTACAGTGTGTTATAGCGGCATTAGGTGTGAGTGTCAACAATAATGCAATATATTGTTAACACACTAAACAGTTGTGTAGAATTATCATTCCCTTACTGGAAGGTCTCTGCCTTATCAACTAATGAGGCATTTCACATAAGCTACACATGGAGCATTTAAACCAAACATTCTTAAGTTGAATCAACAGAATAAATAACAGACTAATTGTATAATAACTTGTTGACAGCTGTGGTGCCAAACAAACTGTCAAGTGCAGCTGGTTTAAGTAAAAGTGACATTTTTACTTCTAGGATTTAAAACTTGTTTTCTGCCTGACATTTAATTTCCTGTCAAATCTTTGTTTAAATTTTTCTTTCATTGTTAGTTTAGTTTGCTTAATCTTGACCTTTACATTTTTAGTGAAGCACTAAAAACGATTTTACTGTTATTAGAGCCCAGGACACGTTCTGTGTAAACATGTTATTGTTTATTATTTTGTCTGATTTATTTTGTTCCGCTGTGGTATATTTGTGTTTTTTGGGTGGTGATGTTTTCACCTTGTGAGTGCATGTGTGTGGATCATTGCAGTCAACCACAGTCATTCAGAAACTAGTGGTTTACTTTGTACTGTACTGTGGACAGTTTTTGCCTCTATCTGACAAGATACACCAAGTGTTTTTTTTAAAACCACACAGTGTAACTTTTGAGCATCTTTCATTCTGAGTCAGCAAAAAAAAAAAGCACTATTGCACTATTTTAAGCTCAATTACCACCAAGTAGTAGAGACTGATTCAGTTCAGTATGTTATTCTTTGTGAAATGTTATGAAGGATACCAAAATAACGATCATATCATAATTTTGTTAGGAAATTACAACCAATTGCAAATCCATATTAAAACATCTCTTACCAATTGATTCGGAATCACATAAAAGTAAATAAAGTTAATTTATAAACTTTACTTGTAGATTTATTTGATAATTTCACATCAGAAGAAGTGCAATTAGCCTGAGATAACACAATGTCTACTTCATCATTGTCAGTGCAAATGCTAGAACATCATGCCCACACACACTTCAGTGGAAAGACAAGCCAGATCAGGGCGTACCATTTAAAACTGCACTGCACTGTACTGCTTGAGTGAAACAAGCAGTTTGGACATCAGGCAGAAACCCTGCGAGAACGCTTTAACTTAATAATAGTCGACGTTTCAAACTGCCAGAATTAGACCAAACAAGTTTGAGACTAAAGCTGAGCTGAGTTCATTTAAACAGACTAAGAAATCATCAAAGATTTCTGGAAAAAGTTATACAGTGTTGCTATAAGATCAAATAAATGCCATCCATTGACGATAGGTGTAGTCATTAATGCCAACATGTTGATGGGGCAGGATGGTCTAACTGTTTAACAAAATGATACTGTGTCCTTAAAATAATTAGCAGTAAATCCACAAATATAACAGGTAAAAAAAGAAAAAAAGACACAAAATTAACTTAAATTGTAAAACCGCATTTGTGATTTCTACAGAATAATATATGAAGCTCTCTACTCTAGAGACAGAAGCTATTCTTTAGCCAGAATATGAAAAACTGCACTTTGAAATGCAGTGCAGACAGTAGCCATTTAATTCAAAAAGTGACAGCAGTCAGCACAAATGTACCGATTCTTGAACAAACTCTCCTATAGGTAAGCCCCTTATTCATTTACTCTAGTAATGGCAGTAAAACAATTCAAATAACCAATTCTAATAATGTTTAAATAACCAGTAAATAATAAATTAAATAAAACGTGACACCTCTCTCCTTCTAGTCAACAAATCTGAAGGGTTCATCTCAGTCGCACAGTCCACATGGCACTACAGATTTTGCCTAAAAAGCATGCAAAGGACACCAGCCAGGTTCAGCCATGTTGGTTGATGGGTACTATGGCAACGAAGTTTTCAATGGAGTGATCCAACACCAAGGAGGAAAATCCACATACATGTACCACTCCTGGTTAGGGTGTTCAGCTACAAAATCCATACACAGAAGCAAGCGTTCTGTGGCGGTGGATGGGTTAACAATGAACATGAACGCCACACTGCAAATACAGTATCTACATGAACACACATGGGGCAGAAGTGAAGGCAAATGGCCTCATGGACATTATGAAAATGTTCTAGGTGGTGCTATGGTGCTAAAAATTACACTGAGACAATGTGATATCAGCAACCCAGCTGAGGCAGATGCAAGTCAAAAAGAAAAACCTTGCAATTTAAAAATTTGGCATCTCTTATCGCAATCTTAGCCAAAACCACAAAACAGTACACACCTAAAACTAGCCACTGCAAATCACTTCTGAATGAATGGTAGCACTGTTTTTCGCAGTGTTGGGAAAAAAAAACTGCTAATAATTTTCGATAAACGGCAAGTCCCTTCCATGGGGATTCAATCCCTTTGATACTGTAAGGCAGTCTAATCGCTCATCTGTGACATCAGGCCAGAGAAAGTTCAGAAGGTGCCAATCAAAAGGAATCTCTGAATCCTATAATCTCATCTGATGGGGACCAGTGAAAGGATGAAGGGCAGCTGTAGGTCAAATTCTCCCTGATTGTTCAAACTGACTTCCTCTGAAACACATTTCTTTCACCACAAAAAAAGAAACTGGCAAACTGTGGAGCTCCCTGGATTTTGATTTTTCATCCAGCATTCATCATTTCGGTGGCAGCGTTGCATGCTGGTTGCAATGACGGAGATTCAGAGGTTGGAAGATAGAGGGGTGATGGGTTTGTTCAGAGGTCATGATGGAACCACATGGTTTCTGGAGCCTGACAGAACCCAGAGCAGCATCAGCTGAAGAAACACCAGCAATGACAGAGGGGGACTCAGGCTGGAAGCCCCGCCACAGTCAGGATCCTCCTCCTGGTGTCAAGCAAAGGAGGCAAAGAAGTGAAATTGCTGTTTGTTAAATCCATTACAATAAAATGCTTTAACAGACAATTTTATAAACAAATGTGATGCTATGACAGCAGGAACCAACATTGGTGACCCTGTCCTGGTTTGGATACTTGTGATAAAACCATTTGGAACTCTATATGACAGGCTGAGTTAAGACAAATACTGTATTTCTAAATGATATTTGAAAGCAGTCATTTTAGCTGTGTTAGCCTGAGCCAACACAAAATTCATACCCAGGTTAGAATGGGTTACGTTTGGACACAAAGTCCGGAATGCCAGTTGGATAGTGGTCGGCTTGGTTAATACTTACTCTGACTAAATGGTTTGGGTTAGGAAAAAATTATTTTGCCTCATGCTTTATACAGAAAACCTCAAAAGCTTCCTTTTCTAAAACTTTTTGGACATTATTTATACATTATTATTATTAATGTTACCAATGATATTTAAACATATATTTTGTAGAGCCTGACTATACTCTCATGGACTTTGAGATTTAGGATTTAAAATCTATATCTGAGCAGTTCATTTTTATTTTTATGATCCTCCCAAAAGTTTGGAAGATGGAAAAGTACATATAGGAAAATCTAACGTTCAAAGTCAGGTGCGGCTGATAAAATGTTTATCACAAAGCGATGGTGAGGTACACTGATGGACAGATGGTTGTAGAACATTAAAGAGATTGACAGTAATAACAGACACCTACAGGAAAATGATGTAAACAGAAAAGAATAGATGAACAAAAAAAAGAAATGTCAATACAAGAGGTGGTAAAGTGTAGAAAATATTAGGAGGAAAGAGAGCAAGAAGCACAAGTCAAACATTGTTATGGTGCTTTTCCACTTTACACTTTACTAGCATGGCTCGGCTTGGCTTGACTCTGCTTCCTTTTTTGGCTTTTACATTAGGGATAGTACCTGGTATCTGGTACTGTTCTAGTACCTGCTCTGGTGAGGTTCTCAGCAAGCTGAGCTGACACTAAAATGTGACATCAACAGACTGCGCGAAGTCCAACACAGGAATCAAACTGAACAATGCCAAACTGTAGATCAGTTAAAAATCCTGAAAACATGTGTTAATCGCCAAAATTTAGCAAGGACATTTCTCAAATCTCAATATTTAACAAGGGAGTCCGCTGAAAAGCGGCGATGGTGAGCCGAATCACAACCCATTCAGCCCATATTTTAGTTCAGTGACTGTGTCAGACGGAGTCTGTGCTAATCTTTTTAATGAACCGATTCTAATAAGGGCCACATGGCTGGTGTAGTGGTTAGCACTCTTGCCTTGTCCCACACCATGCACACTAAATTGCACGTAGGTGTGAATGTGAGTGAATGGTCGTCTGTCTCTATGTGGCCCTGCGAAGGACCTGCGACCAGCCCAGGGTGTACCCCGCCTCTCGCCTATAAAGCAGCGGTTTCGTGCAGCCGTTGTGACGACGCCACCCACGCTGAGAAGGAACTATACTATTGGAAAACTGAGTAGAGTAGAGCTGAGTCAAGCTAGAACTGTATAGTGGAAAAGTGCCATTAGTCTGAATAATAAGATAATGGGTAAAGGTCCAGTGTGTATGTATCAGTGACATCTAATGGTTAGACTGCAGATTGCAAAAAATGGAGGACACCCTTTTCCAGGCCTTTAAGAATACTACACCGGCCTTCATAAACCAGAAAGGATATATACACTTTACATAACTCTACACGCCTTCACTCTGCTGTTTCCTCCTTCTTCCTAATTGGTTTATATGGGTGTTGTATTTCTATTTTGCACAGTTCACTCCTGCTTCACTATACGAAATGTACACGCTGGTTGGTTTGTCCATTCCGGCTGTGGTAAAATCACAACAACACAAAAAAATGTCAGCCTCTGTAAAGCAAGATTCTTGCCTACAGTACTTACAAAAGGCTTATTCTAAGGCTCCAAAAATGAAACAATTTTCATTTTGAAGCAATCATTCAAACATCTGCAGGGTTGGTATATTCAATTTCTGCCAACAAACTTCTAAAATATTACATACTGGACCTTTAAGAATGTTGATAAGGGAGAGAAAGAGCTTGAGTTATGGGACTGACCCGAGACAGCACATGAATAGTGGCAGCAGTAACATGAGCAGAGAAGAAACCAATGGGGAGCCTGTGCTCGTTCGGCACATGGCCTCATCCTAACCATCAACAGCCAATCAAAGAGCAGGAAACAAGAGAAAACAGAGAGAAAGAGAATCATGCAGCAAAAGGTTCACACAGTTAGCAAGAAGTTAGGAAGCAAATATGAGCAGGAAAGGCAGAAACTATTGTGTGAGTAGACAACGTATTAGTGCAAGGAAGATGCATTTATTTCCAGGACAAGAATGTGAGAGAGTGCGTGGGTGGATGTTTATGTGTATACAAGTATGTGCATGTGGGTGAGCATGACAGTGCAGGGGCAAGTTATTTCATAAGACCAAAAATGTCCAACGTTAGAAAAGGAAAAACTATAGAGTAAAAACAAACAGAGCATTGGAGCACAGAAGTTTCACACACAGAGATTCTGTGCTGCTCATAATAATGTTTGCTTAGCTTATAAGTAAGCTTAACAGCACATTGTTAGTCTTTGCGTGGGAAACGTGCACCAATACAGCCTTTTAAGAAGAGGATTTCATCACTGGTAATGTGTTGTTTCCATATCAGAAAAAAAAGTTTAAGGATTTTGAGCTCTGACCAGTGAGACTATTATGTTGCTGTGTTGCTTACTTTTTTTTCACGGTGAAATATCAAAACAGATCAAGATAATAATAAAAAAAGAAGGAAAAAAAACATCTTTTTCATTAACAGTACAGTGGATGATGATAAATTCAAGCATTTCAAGTTTAAAAGTGCGTCAAATTTTGTCCTCTCTTTGTTCTTGTTTGTTTGTTCTTTGATCTTCTACTGGTTGGTTGTTGCCGTAGATATCCCCCTTCCAGTCAGAAACATTTAAAAAGGACTCAAAGGGACCTGGGAGGGAGGTTACATCAAACCAACCCTGAAGCCACAGCAGTTTGTTTACTGACGAGCTAGCTGTTGAATTGTCAACCAACTCATTTTCAGCTGAAATGAAAACAATGTCATAACTGATTTATTTAGCAAAACCACAAGCTCCTTTTTTCTTTTCCTCCTTCTCTTCTCTTCTGCCTCCTAAAAGCATCACTGTGCTTCATGGTTTATACCAGTGTTGGTCCTGGCCCTGGTCCTCAGATGTTGCCCTGCTCCAACACACCTGACTGGGTCGTTATCAGGCTTTTGCAGAGCTTGATGACGAGCTGACCATTTGAATCAGGTGTGTTGGAGCAGGCCAAAATCTAGAACATGCAGGGCAGTGTTCCCTGAGGACCAGGGTTGGGAAACACTGGTTAATACGCTCCCCATTGATGGGGCATGGATTTCTAAGATTTTACTAATCGTTTGATTGTAAAAAAAAAGTTAATCAGTTCATAAAACTATCATTCATTCATATCAAGGTAAATATATCCCACATGGGGTGCCCATTCAGTTGCTCACTCACTGAATAGAGCAGCATCATTTGTTGACAAATTGCACCGCGGGTCCATTGCTTCACTTTGCTTGAGTTGTGTGTGGCAGAAGTGGACAAACGTTAACTTTTCAATACATATACATAGGAAACACATATCACTGCACAGTCCCTAGCCATCAACCCATATTGTACATATTTTTCATATTTTACCCCCAGGTTTTTGTTGGACCAATAATGACGTACCCGTTGGACATCACATTACCATCATCACTTTAGTAACATTTAAGAGTCCAGCATTACTTTCAGTGTTTTCTCCAACTTTATTTTCTGGTTTACTCTTAAACCCCTAAGGTTTCCAACTTTATACATTACCTGTACACTGCCACCAAACAACAGATAGATAAAGTAGGCTTATAGAATTTAGCAGCTAAAACGGTGTCTTAAACCCCTCCATGTTTGTTGATCCATAACCCCACAATAATACTGTCCGAAAGTTCGGTCTGAAATGTCAGTTTATAGGTATGTAATATATTACAGTTATGTTTCCAGCTTTTTGAAGATAAGAAAAATCTGTTATTATCAATTCTATGGACATTTTGATTCATTAAGCCAGGCTTCCCTCTGGGAATTTTCATTTTAAATGTCAGGAGCAGATATACATGCTATTCTCAAACCAAGCGAAGCAAAATTCAATTGCAAACAAGCTTGCATTTTCTTTGGCATGGATCTAAATGATTTTTAGCATTGAAATGTGAACAGTAGCCTTGGGGAACACATATTAATTTGAAGGGCTTCTTCAATTTCACGCTGGATTTTTTTTTTCCCCTTATTTTTTCCCAAACTTCTTTTTTTTCTTATGAGAAACAAGAAGCAACAAAAGTCTCACTGCTCAGCCGGTTGGAAAATTATCCTGTAGGTGAAAACTACACAGAGAACCATAGCAACCAATATGAGCACTTGACATTATTCATTACTAGAGGCAGTGTCTGATGAAAGCAACTTACATGTTCTGTGTTATCAAAACAGACAGCAGGCCCTTTCCTGTAACGAGGATTCTGAGCCATTTCACAGGGATCAGGACCTTCAGCTGGATGAGTGTTGTCAGGAACTGTACAGTTTTTGATTGATTAATTAACCACAGTAGTAGCAAAGTTAGTTTTTTCTTTCAGCAGGTACTTAAATTTAATAACGATGCACAATTGTAATATATATATATATATATATATATATATATATATATATATATATATATATATATATGAGATTTTGGTTATTGTGGAAAATCAGCAAGATTGTGTTACACTTGTGTCCAAATCAAGCATTGAGCTCAATTAAAGAATGAAGATTAAAACATGAACTAGGTTGTTCTTTTGTACTTGGAGGGCATTGTTCAATGACCGGGCAGTCATTTTCGAGCATTGTTTTCCAGGACACTTAATCTATAATTGACCACAGCCGTGTGAGCTTCAAAAAGATCACATGTTTGTTTGTAAGCTATTTAGTCTAATTACCCCAAACTGCCATCTGCGATACAGACACGGGTCTTTATTATGGCTGCAGGTTAGCAGATACTAATAAACATAAGCAGCGAAAAGTGACAGATAGTGGAAAGCAACCTTTATAAAAGGCTGGACAAAGACGTTTCTGTCATTATACTGCTGCTTCCTTCCCACAGTCAGTGGTAAGAATATCAGCTGATGTCTACATGTCATCATCAGTGTCTCTCCATGTTTGTCTCGTCAAAAAACACAAACTTTTTAAACATCTGCAGGCCGAATCGAATGCACATGTTCCTTGCCAGATGATAGCTGTGTGTAGTAAAAGGATACACGGCTCCTCATCCTGTTTCATCGGGGTGGCGTCACAGGACGAGCAGGTGAGTTTCGCATCAGCAATGATAAAGACCAGGTTAGTTTTGGGCAGCTTTTCAGCGTGGTATAGCCTGGAGAGAAGCAGACACACAAGAGACACAGAGAGCAGTTGTTGACACACAGGCTCCAGTCCAGGAAAGATGGAGATATAATTTCAATGAATCATGCTCACAAGAGATGCGAAAAAGTTGAATATTTATCCAGAACAATAAAAAGAAGACACTTTTTGGTGCTTTTTCAACAAAGAGCTGCTAATGTAGAAAGTCATTATTTCTCATGTTTGACTGTGTAATACTTCAGAAACCCTTTATTCTTGGACATAACCCTCCAAGTGTAAATACAATGGAAATAAATACTGTGGAACCACAAACTCATGTCCCCTAAGTGCTAATATTCCCGCAGGGACGCAAACCCGCTGTGGCAACCCACTGTCGTCAGAGACCTTTACCAAAACCCACATGTCACTGCAGCACAAATGATTTTCTCTGCTTTTTTATGGAGGTCATTAAAAGAGTGTGTGCAGCTAATGTGCAGGAATGGCGCATGGCATGCCGGCAGGCACTCCATTAGCTGGCACAAGGGGGCTCTAAATTGGTGTATACACACCCACACACACGCACACACACACACACACTCATGAACGCACCAAGGCGGTGTTTCCCACTAGTGACGTGACTTCACCTCCATGGCATGTGGGGTTTTACAGACCCTCTCTGTGTGCCACCTCTGGGGACTTCATTTGTGTCTCATGATACAAAGGTATCACTGCAGGTCACGGAAGGTGTTTGGACACTAATTATATGCTGGTGGCAAAAACTGTCATGGCACCATGGCCATTAAACACTCCTACAAACTTACTTATAGGTAGTTTATTCTTTTTTTTGCCAATAAACCCTCACAGGAGCTTTAATTATAGATAATGAATTTGGCTGTATGTGTAAATGCTCCTTAGATAATATGCAGCAAAGCTACAAAATTGATAGACTGACACATTTACATTGGATATAGAGTGTATTCATGGTTTGAAGGTGTGGCAGCTTTTACCTGGAGCAGTTTTCACAGTCGACCGTGCCTCTAAAAGAGAAGTTGCTGTTCATGAAATAATACTGAGTTTGCTTGGTGATGCAGACTTCTTTCAGTAGGGCATCGGACACATCATCCTCCATTTCAGCTGCAAGGACAAACAATATATAAAACTTCATAATCATAGTATTATTAATCTTTATTTGTAGAGCACTTTTTAAGTGTTAAGTCATAACATTACCAAATTTAAGACACTAGGAATAAACACCTTCACGTATAGATGCATGCTGTAAATGCAGATGCAACTACACAAAATATGCTCTTAGTCAACTCTCACCTCATACATTAAAGGGTAATTTTACTTAAGTAATACGCATGTCAAGTAATCACTGTCATATCAAGCCATGAAAATAGTTCTGGTTTTACAATTTGTCAGGGTTTAGTCATATTTTAACAAGCGTCGTCCTCATCACGCAACATTAAGCTATAAAAACACATCAACCTGTTAAGTTAGAGATCAGATGCTCATCTGTATTCCCACTAAATACCACGTGCGAACACAATCACACGTTCGCACAGCCTCATATGTGCCACAACTTGCACACATCTGAAGACCTGAAGATTAATGAAAAACGAGCTGTTAACTGATAAACTGCTGAGCGATAAAATGTTGGTGAAAAAACAATATTTTCACACTCAGTGTGTGGTATTGCTCCGGAGTAACAAGAAGCAATTACTCAACAATGTATCTGATGCCTGTTCATGCCCAGTCAAAATATCAAAAAACACTATTGTTTCCATTATATGGAAGCCAAGAGGTATAGCACCAAAAACAGTTTTGATCAACTTTTACTGTTCTACTGATGCAAACTCACCTGCATCCAGGAAATTGGGGAATGTGATGCTGACCAGTATCTGTTGCAGTATGGACCTGCGAGGCAAAAAAAGAAAACCTCAAGAATTATGGCAAAAATCGCAAAAATAAGTAAATAAATAAATAAAAACATCTGTGTCAATGCTGCTGTGAATCAAAACTCAACATTCATTACAACCTAAAGGGAATTTCACTGAAAATTGACTTTGTTGTATGCTCTAACTTAAACCAAAGGCCACTTTTATTTGACATATTGTAAAATGTGCTGTTAATGACATCAAGACATTGAGACTGAGCATAAATCAGAAGAAGATTTTGTGGAATGTTGACTGTCTTGGGAAAATCTTAGCTATTAAACAGATGCTATACGTCCATTTTTCGAAAAGCTTGCCTGTATTCCATTACAGTGTGAAAACTTTCATAGTGTAATTTTGTTATTAATCATTTGACAAAATTGGGGTGAGACTGAAAAAAATCCAAAGACTCACCATGCTGCAGCTGTCGCCCACCATCCTAAATTCAAAATATCTGCTATTGTGGGCTGATTGGGACAAAAAGAAAAATAAAAGAAAGTTAATATCTGAGGAGGACAAAATTATTTTGAGCAGATAAAACCCAAATCTGAAGATCCTGCTTGTGTTTAAAGTGGTTGCAGTCTCTTCAGTGGAGGCAGACACTGAGAAGTTCTGGGCAGAGACTTTTAATTTTTCTCCAACTGAGTGGAAGTGAGTGGAAAAAAAATCTTTCCCAACAGATGGGAACATAAATATGTAAACAAAGAGCCATGAGAAAGAAAGTAGCACACGGTTTGAATGAAAGACACGACATGCTGCTTTGATTATGTTTAGCATGCGAGAGGCTTGTGGTGAATCAGTGCTGCTTCATCTGTCTTTAGTGGACGGTGTTGAGTCAACAAGAAGTTTTACCTCACTGTGTTAGAGGCATCATTGGCTGTTGACAGAATCTTTGATCAGAAGCTGCGTCTTTCATCTCACCTTGGCAACCTTTGTTGTGCACATACAGTATGTGCTCCGAGCTGAGAGATTACATAGTTTGTCTGCTGTTGTGGGGAGTCGTTTGTGTCTACATGAATATAAATCCCTCTCTCTGGTTCCAGCTCTACCTAGGGCTCACAGTAATGTAAACCTTTCAAAATCTGAGACAAATTCATTGGAGTTAGAGTAATGCCTGTAGACAATTTACATCACTTCAACCTAAGTTGTGCATTTTGTAAGTGATGAAGAACAGCACCCCTTTTCTACATCACTTGGTGTGTTAGCCATGCACAGCAGACCACCTAATCCTGTTACTGTTTCTGCAACTCCCACTCTAACGCTTTCACCATACCCTCTGTTACCCTTCTCATCTGCTCCATACTGATTTATGGCTCCTCGGTGAGTGATGGTGAGTGTGTGTGTGACCATTTGGGAGTGTGTGAGGAAACAGTTTTGGATGCATGTTTACTTGCATCCGCCCCTGTGCTTATGCGTACCGGCCTCAAAATGTGAGGACATGTAAGTGTGGATGTGCACATTTGGGTGAATATGAGTGTGTGTCTCTGTGCGTGTGTGTTTTCTGGCTTATGTAACTCACCACATAGACGGATCGCAGCCCTGCAGCCGCCTTGCTCTCTTTCTTGGGGTCACAGAGCGACTGGTAGTCAAAGGTTTGCTTAAAGGTGAACAGGGAGTCATTCAGGCTTCTCATGAGGACAGGGTCAATCACACCAAAGAAACGTCCAATCTGATATTTTGTGGGAGAAGGCAGCAAAAATTTTGTTAACTTAAAACCACTGTCAAATGAATTAATACAATTCTGATTGAGCCGTAGAACTCTCTCTGTGTTTTTCAGTATAACTGTGTTTGGCTCTCCTGTCATCCTGGTGTCATCCTTGTGCTGCACACAGGAAAACAAAGTTGGCGTATGACTGAAAACACAATACAAGTGCCCATGAAATGTTTTAGAAGTTAATTCTACTGCTTAACAAACCCAGACATCTTGACCCCCCCCCTCCCTGGCTCTGCTGGTGTATACACACAAATGCTCCCTCAGATACTTCTGCACAGCATGCAAATGCTCCATCATTTCAGAGCAAAAATTTTTGCAAAAACAACCAAACGTTACGTCCCGTAGCTTTAAATCTAACTTTTGTTCACGGTAAAAATACCAGGAGATGTGTGCATTAAATGGATTTAGGGCCCATGAGTAAAAATGAACTCCATGGTCTCTTTAAGATTTCAGTGATGGCCAAAAATCTTTAGTGTCCATCTGTGAAATCATTTAGAAGCAGCTAAAAATAGTTTGATGTACAGAGGACTGAAGATCTCTTTTAAAGGTGACCCAGAGTAAAAGGTTTATATCTCTCATTCTAGCAGTCAAATACAAGCAAGAGCCTGACTTCATCAATGATAAACAGTGGCTCTTTAATAATTAATAATTAATATACACTTCATCCATTATTCATCCAGCATGTGACCTCATGGTCATGTCTTGATAAGGAAAAAGGATCTCAGTAACAAGGGTCCAGTGAGAAATTTCTCAACCCTCTGTGTGAGTGTGAAAATAGACAAACCTTAAAATTAAAAAATCAGTGACTGATGATTTCCTCACATATTTATACTTTTGGCCTGCAATGGACAGAGCTATGTAAAAACATAAACAAAAAAATGGAAAATGTGAAGAAAATGTGTATTCAAAGACACACACTTAGTAAAACTACCTCAAACCAGGATGATGGGCTTTACTTTAATCCGATAAACACAGTTGAGTCTGCAACTACAAGTTTTTAACTAGAGGAAGTAGTTTGTGTCAGCATCTTGGTGGTGTGACATGACCGTGTACATGGCGGTATTTGAGTATTTTTCTATCCAGGAGGGATAATGTAAAGTTAGTCTGCATGTAGTATGTATGTACGTGTGTGTGTCCTGAAAGATGAGGAGTCCTGCATGTGCCTGAATGTGGAGGTGTGTGTGTACATGAGGGAAATAAAGGCTATCCCTTTCCTTCCACTTTGCAAGGTCACTGTTAACAAGCCATCCTCCACGTATCCATTCCACTTAAGACTAACAGTAAAATGATATATAAATCTTCCAATCTATATGGTAAAGGAAGCCTTCTCTACATTCCCTGCACAATAACACAAATAATGAATTAACGGTCACAAGCCAGTTGGGCTGCAGACTCCCTGAGGGTTTCGGAGAAATAAAAAAAGTAATGCGGGAGAGAAAGTGAGAAGGTTTCAGAGGAAGAGAAACTTTGCTCCTGTAAGAAATATGATTGAGAGCGCACAACCTTTTCCAAACAAGGCCTCGGGTCCCTCGGTTTTAGTGCTGCTGCCAGACTTCAGAGGGCGACTGATTTATCCACCACATACCCAGCCATGATTAGGCCGGGGCCAAGGCTGCATGAAAAAACATTTGCGTAGACGACAGCGGGGGCCCACGCTTCGCACTCGGGATAGGACAGCAGGGGAGCAAGAGAGAAATGAGCGTACTTACTGTATGTGTTTGTGCACGTATCTCATGTCAGTTACTGGAAGAGAAGATGGATCATAGTGGGTGTGAGGTACTTATTTTTTTGTTTTCTGGCTGTTAGGTTTGATTGACTTAACTTGGTGTAGTTTATCGCAGGTTTGAACCTGACAAAATTTAACCCTTAGTAAAATGTAATGATAAAAAATTTCACAGGCGAAAACCTCACATGTTACACATAAGGTCATGTAATGGCTTGATCCCTCACAGTTAGTGAGGTGATGACAACTGGCGTCCTTCCTCTATTGATAAAGACAAAAACTAGTCAATTCTCTTTTGTCAACGATCATTTGTTTGAGCTAAAGTTTCAGAATAAAATTGTTTTTATTCTATGTACATAATGACACATGTGACCATATATTGTCCTAGAGTAAATACATTTGAGAACCATATAATTAAAAGTTAATTATTCCAAGAAATTTAATTATCGTTTACCATTAATGTCTAAGTTCTTTGGCAATAAGTGAATTGTAACTGATCCTTACGTAAATTATATACCCACTTTCTAATATGGCAAACCTTGTAAAGATACAAATTACTTCAAGGCATTGGGTAACAAACCGATCAATCACTCAGCAGCTTTTTGCTTCACAAGGCAATTGAAGTAATTTAAACTAGAGAGGGCCTGCTTATGTTAGGAATGGTAAATAGTTGGAAAATTGCACATGTAACACATCATTTTAGAAAAAGTTAATGAGTGATCGTTGATCAACTGTTGTGAGTTTTTAGTAATCCTCTATTTATGTGCCAGAGATAACACCCTCAAAACCCATCACAGTATCTGTGTGGTGTCTCCATTGAAAGTCAACAAATCAGTCAAAGTTTTTGACGTGTCATTACCTGATTAAAAATAGGGAAATAGTGGGAAATTTAAAAAAAAGAATCTTTATCAATTGGTCTTACAACACAGAATCATCACACAGAGTAAAATGTCGTGACCCACCTGATCAATATATTTGTCTTGATTAGACATTACCAGGAAGCCTCCATCATCCAGAATGACACAGTCTACGTACTGGAATAACATAGAGACTGTTTCAGTCATGTGGCATTCTAATTACTCGTATCCATGAATAACAGCTGAAAAATGTTAACCATCTTACCATATCATTTCTCTGACAGCCACAGATCTCATCATTGCACTGGAGACACATTAAAACAGATATACAGTAGTGATGAAAGCCACGGTCTACATCAAGTGTGCCTCCATGCGAGTTGAGTGTCACAAAGATGGTATAAACTCACATTCATTCTCTGGGTGGTGTTGATGAATCTTGCCATCCAGGAACTGATGTCCAGCTTCACGCCGACCACTGGGATTAAAAACACAAAAGCCAGACATTCTCAATCATGTTGGAACTCTGTGTCAACTTTACTCCCTGAACTCAGAAAATGCAAACTTGGCCAAGGATCACAGGAGACGAGACAACCTGATGTGTGGTTTGTGTGTGTTTGTATGTATGTGTCATAGGGAGGAGGGGGCCTGACAAATGAGGAGTAGCAGTCTGAAAAAAAGGGTCTGTGTGTGAGAGTGTGTGTGTTTTTCAGAAGAGATGGAGGTGTGAATAGGTATAAAGCTATAAGGCTGTGGATGTATATGTGCAAATAGCTGGTTGTGTGTATTTATGTGGATGTGGCAGAGCGGGACACTTGACTTGAGAGGCGATAAGTGTGTGAATATAAAAGTGTGTCCTTACCCGCTGGTTTAAGTGTGATTCCATTAATATTGAGGTTCACTGCTCTGCTCACCAGGACAGAATCATCGCTTGCTGCAAGTAGAGCAAAATAATCAGTATACATTTCAGAGTATAAATATACATATACAAACATACATTAGTGGAAATGGGGTTGTAACTTACAGTTCTCTCTCTCAAGGTAGGGTGTTGGAGTGAAGATGTACAGATCATTGTCCAAGCTTCGCTTATAGAAACTTGATTCATAAGTTTCTGCTTCTTCCGTCCAATCCAGCCCCGCGCTGCGATTATACAAAACAACACACACACAATTTTGTTTGAGAAAACACACCACATCCTAGATTCCTTACACAACAAAAAGCCCATTTATAATCCCCGCTTTCTTCAGTCGTAGATGAAAGATGTGTTGCAGTACAATTTTATTGCAGCCCCCAAGCAGTTTTGCTGTTGATTGTGGTCTCCCATTAATGAACTCACTGTGACATTCTTTTGATTCCCATTGAATCTCAGCTGGCAGGCAGGTTTCTCATTTTATGGTGTACCTCAAGGGTCTGTACTGGGAACAATGTACTTCCCCTATTTTTTAGTAGATAATCAAATTAATTTTAATCTCTAGTGATGATGCAGCTAAAATCGCACATCAAACACTAACTATTAGTCCTGGCTGAAAAAAAAAATATTGTGTGTATCTGTCACGATTCCCAGTTGCAGTGAATTCTGCCACCAAAGCTTTCCCTGTTAAGTACAAACACGAAGGGAACCAAATATACAAACAATACAAGAATTCTCCTGATCCCATTATCAACATTATCAAACTAGGTCTTTTGCTATTGTTTAAAGGACGTGACCAAGTAAATTTCTCACAAGTCAGTGCTTGGGCCCTGATAATGTTATGAATTCAATAATCAATATACATATGTTCTAACCTTCACCTGTAGTCTTTGGTTACCTTGGCCTATATGAGGATTAAAACTGACTGTAGTAGAACCACTACTGTCACATTCCATGGAGGGTTATACCAGTGGAGGTCCAGCAATTACAGGGAAGATTATTCATCCCATCATCCCATCCCATAACCTACAATCTCTGGTTTTATCCCATTACTTATAAAAAAATAAGACATGTCATGTGTTCACTGTTGCTTTCTTGGCAGACCAGGCCATTATTCTATGTCATATAATCTCAAGCATATTATTTGCTTGTTTCCATGCTCCTAAACCAAAGCCCCTCTTTGACACCTACCTTTTGGGGTAGACCCGTGTGATTCCTCCATCAGTGGCAACAAATCTAGCCAAGACACCATGCCTGAAGAGAAGATAAAGCAATAAAACATACAGTTAATAAAGGCTGGAGTGTGCTTTATACTTGCCTGACATGTTGTCGTGATACTGAAATACTTGAAGCATCTGTACTCAATTCGTTCCACTCAGAATCTCGGACCCTCAATACCAAAAGTCGAGCAACGAACCACGTTTCAGTTCAGTTTTGCTGGCTCATAAAGGGCAAAATATATTCACTTACTGCAATTCTTTTTGTTTCCAAATCTTGATCAGATCTGAGGTGATCCCCGCATCCAGGAGCAAACGGTTCACCAGCTCCACATTACCTAGGAAAGCAAAACAGAAACATCTAAGCACATGCTGTTTTTGAGTGCAATTTTTGTGTCTGCAGATGCACCAGAAATAGTTGAGTGTTGAAACATTTGCTCTTTAATCTGTCAGACATCACATCTGCAAATGCGTCATCTTTGTGAGATAAATGTGGTTGTTTGCTTTGGAGCCTGAAAGGTCACACTGGTCTAAAGATGTGCCAGAAAATTTCATTTTAATGACAGGCAAGAAGTAAATATTTACTAAATCAATATCAATATGAAGCCAAAAAGAACAGAAAAGTATTTTTGTATCACATTTACATGACACTGTAGGCATTAACATTGCTATTTGCTAAAGCAAATACAATAATGCTGTAGCCTCTGACTGTCTTAAAATAAAAAGAAGGAAGAACATTGCAGGAATGTTAACACGTGACACGGTCTCGAATAACACTATACTGAAAAACACAGAAATTCTTGTTGAGTTAATTGGCTTAATCAGCACTGTGCGCACTGGAATTTGTTTATATTAAAAAGTTATGCACTACAGTTTTAATACAATAAGAGAAAACTCTTCAGCTGCTTCAGTATATCACTGACTTCTCAAGTGCTTCACAACATCCAAACGCAGAAAGAACTTTTTTAATGAAGGCAAATATGTTAAGAAAATGCTTATTATTTTACATATTGTGAAACAGGCAATGGATTATAAATTAAACTTCAAAGAAAACAATTAACTAATGTGTAATCAGGGGGTTTGATAACAGTGTGACAAATTAATTACAGAGACAGCTGACATGACCACATGACTAACATGACAGGCTGTAAAAAAAGACGCTTGCCTATGTGCCTGCCTCTTTGAACCCTCCAACGACCCACTCCAATCCAATAACCTAGTGGCTCGACGAGACACCTCCGCCACCTCCTCCAACATTTATAACACGCCACACACATCAGAGAAAACAGCTGCTGTAACACTTTACCCTCCTGCTCCTCCACCCAACCTCCCCCTCTTTGTGCAATGGTTTTTATTAGGGATCTTTTATTGAAGGCAGCCCAGGAATTCCTAATGTACTTCAACTTCTTCGCCACTGCAGTGGCTTAACCAAGTAAAGTGTGCAACTGTACTGAAACTGCCAGTAGTCCACCAGGGCCAAACTCCCTCTCTCCCTCTCTCTTCCTCTGAGCTCCCTATGGGCTCCATTAAACTAGCAGCTAATAATGGTGAAAGTAATATTTCAATTGGGTGAAACGTTTTATTGGATAATCATGTTAAGGTGCTTGTAGTGAGTTCTTAAAAGCAACCCATCAAGTTATACAATGAAAGCTGTTTAATAAATACCCAGGGACCATTTGGTTTAGTAGGGTAAAAAAGTGAGTGATGCATATCAATGAGTGTGTGATGTTAATGTGTTGGTCAGATGTTTGGGAGAAGGTCCATCGGCCTGATTTGTGTTTTATTGCTCCGCTCTGTCTTGGGTTGACGTGTCCTGCTCTTTCTCACAAACACGCAGTAATTGGATGAGGTCGAGTGGCTGTAGGTGGGGTGTGGAAGGAATATTGCCAGTGAATATTGTGCGTGTGTGTCACATCTAAGCCGTTGAGCCTCACACACGTGCACTCAGGCATGTGATGGTCAGACTTTTAGAGTTAGCGTCAAATGGGTAACACAAACTCGGGGGTCCCGCATAACAAAGTTTTGCCTGGTCATGCACACCCAACCATCAAGCCAGACCTGCATTTCACTGGAGAGAGGGACCTTTGGGAATATTCTTCCTTCAAATGTTCAATGCACACCTTAATCCCAAGCCAGATGGCTAAGATTAATTCACATATACATATTGTAACCAAGTTCTGTAACACCTTTGAGATGTAAATGAGTCTGTAGTCGGCAGTACCACCTTGAAAGCTGTGATTCTGTATAAAAATGGGAATAGGTCTGTGAATCAAAATTCAATACTTCCGTAGTAACGACTGAGCTGCAGGCTGGGTATCGAATTATCAATATTTTTGTGGTATCAACTGGGTAAACTTCCTCTGTATCAACTAATATTGAAAACTATGTTGTTATTTGTCAAATTTTAGTACCTAAAGTGTTAATCTCATCAGCGCCAGCGAGCCGATAAGCAGCATGCTGGTTGATCGGGATCAAACTATGCTTGTGATTGTCACTGAGTGGGCAGAAAGATATGACTAGAGATGGAGTTCATTTCCAAAGAAAAGAAGGAAGATGGAAGGCCACATGGTTGGTGTATTGATTAGCACTATTGCCTTTGCAGCAAGAAGTCCCGGGTTCACGACCCAGTCAGAACCAGGGCCTTTCTGCATGCAGCTTGCATGTTCTCCCCGTGGATTTCCACCAGGTTCTCCAGCTTCCTCCCACCATCCAAAAAAAGCAGATTTAGGGGATTAGAATTCTACACTCTAAATTGCCCATAGGTGTGAATGTGAGAGTGAATGGTTGTCTCTGTGTGGCCCTGCGATGGACTAGGTGTACCTGGACCAGCCAGGCTCGCCCTATGTGACCCTCATGTGGAGGATAAAGCAATAGAAAATGAGTGAGTGCTTACAATGTGCCTCTAAGATGTGAGAGAAGGAGATTAAGATTGTCATTTGTTGAAAAAATTGTCATAATTTAATATATTTGGAATCACAAAAACTATTTTTCAGGCATTGGGATCAAAGTCAAGAAATACCCAGTCTTAGTCAGGAGTCTGAGGTAGAAAGAAGCTTTTCAGGAAACAAGTTGTAATACTCACACATGGGATTGTTTGGAGTCTTTGTGTCAATGTAATCGTTGAACTCCATGAGGAACTCCATGTTGTTTTTATTCTTGTCAGGTGTCTTCAAGTCCTTACAGTACACCCTGTGGGAAGAACACGGGAGTGAACTTACATGAAGAGAAAAAAAGGGGGAGATATTTGCATCTGTGCTGTGTCACACAGATGCAAAAAAAACCAACACCATGTTGCTCAAATAATTTGGAAAATGTCCAAATCCAAATAAACGACATGTCATCTCACCTCGGTGCGATAAACGTATAGCCGTATTCATCAAACTTGTCCGCGAGCAGGCTTTCAGAAACTGTTGAAAAGTGCAAAACAGTATAAGTTTCCTCTCACACACAGTTCATTATTAGACAGTTTAATATGAAGCTGAAAGAATGATTGTACACAGACAAGCCTGGGCCCCACTAAGTATATATATACTAGTATATATACAGTATCCCAATATGTCTTAGTATCACACCTATACTGGGATATGCATTGTACCACCAGAGTTTTGCCAACACACAGTCCTAGAAAACTATAAAATGCACAGTTTTATGTATCCAAAACGTAATAATCCTTTTGTAATAATGCTTTTGTGCCCATACCTAGACCTGTCAACACATTATGGGTGCTTTCATGCCTGTATTGCATTCTGATACATACTGCACGTTACAATGTTGCAGTTAACCTTAGTCTGATTCATTTTCACACTGCAGTATAGACTCGACATGCTACGTGCTTAGAAACAGTTTTGTGTCTGGGCAGAATTCAGTGGGAAATTTGGACTTTAGAAAATCCCTCAGAGTCCTGTAATTGAAAATGGATTACCAGCAGTGAGTGTGGGCAATAGCATTTATTGCCATCCTCTGGATTAAAATATACTAATCTCTAATTGGAACAGCTAACTAGAAAAACGCGAGGAAAACAATGCCACATACAGTATCTGATGGCGATAAGAAGACGCACTGCTGCTGCATCCAAACACTTCAGATGGAGAAGACGTGTTCTTGAGGCATGTAACAATCTATTCACCGTAAAGACTGTATTGAAGACACGTCAGGTAAGTTGCTTGGTTTGGGGGTAAATTGTGTACACAATGCAAACAAATCACTCCGTGGAGCAATTGCAACCAAGCTAAGACCGCCCTCTCTAGCCGGTCTCAGCCCATTTGATTTGTGCCGGAAAAGCATGCGATTGCTGTGTTCACACAAACCCATCAGAACTTAGGTATGAAAGCACCCTAAAAAACTAATAACAGCTGAAGTGGTCAGAAAACTGTTAGTATCATGTGTGGCCACATTTCTCATTATACACAAAAACCTTAAGCAAAAGGTTCCAAGTTTAAAATATTTGTTACCAATACAAGGTAGGTTTGTAAAGCAATAATAACAAGACAAAATAGAAAAAACATTAATTAAATTTATCAAACAACTCATAAAAACTGAGAAAGTGAATGCAAATCTGGGGAAACAAAAATCAGGTTTGTACAGTAAGTAAATTAAAAGGAACAGACTTGATGGGAAAAGGACTAACAAGGTTCAAGAAAACAAGGAGGGAGTTAAAAGTAAAAGAAAAGGAAAAAGGGAAAATACTTGCCATTTTTCCCTGGAGTGGAAAAAATCCCAGCAGAGAGAGAGAGTGAGCAAACAGGAGAATCATCCCCCAGGGAGGTTGAAGACGAGAGGGAGAAGAAAGGGGGGAAGGAGACAGGGTAAAACCACAGGGGCCAAAGGTGTCACAATATTTTATTCACAGAGCGAGTTCTGAATAGAAATATTGCCCTTTAAACGAAAGGGTTTTTAGGCCATTGGATGTACATGGAGACGGAGCCGATGGAGAGCAAAGAGCGAGGCTTTAAAATGTGGCCGCACGTGTTTAATGTGATGATTTAAATGTGTCTTTAACATAAGCATTAGCATTCCTTTGGTGATACAGTAAATCTGGGGACTTAGCGTATGTCGCTGATATACCGGCACTGCAATACCACACATCAGAGCCAACTGAGGAATAAGAACCGCAGCTCATAACCTTGACGTTTTCTTTGACATTCTTGAAAGCACATCATGTCGACAGTTGATTATACAGTGCAGCGAAATTTCTCATGACGACATGGGGCTACTCCTTGTCCTCTTCACTGGTCATGATTGGGAAATAATTGCAGCCATGTGGGTTTTCTTTGATAATACGTCTGCAACTTATGAATCTAACAAAGTATCTACTGATGATTGACAGCTGGGAGATTTAGGGAGCAACAAACACGTATATTCTCTGTAGTTGTGTATTCCTTTTTTACACCCATGATGACATCCCTGCCAGTTTGGTGAATTTTCCTTATATGAATAAGTCAGTCAGTAAAAATAGCTAAGACATGCAGCCACAATCCATCCAAACTGTCAACGGATTCCAGCATGAATCAATTTCACCCAAAAAAAACATGCAAGACAAGAACTCCTTAGAAGCCGTGAATGCATGACAAATAGAAATGGGAACCGGGTTTGGTATGTTTTAAAATTGACATTTATATTCTTTAACTGACAAAGAATGAAACAGACACGAGACAGGCTGCAAGTTCAGATAGACCACAGAGTGATTTTTGGATTCAGTGCCAACAAAGGAGATGACAAAATGATGACAAAGCACATGAGAGGACAATCAGAGATGAAGGGTGGGATCTTAAAGCTGCAGTACGGAGCTTTTAAATGCAAACAAATGTCTTTTGATTCAAAACATTGTGAAAGGAGTTCAGACAATTTTGATTAAGACTATCAGCTCCACATGAATCTCTCTGTGTTTCTCGGTATAGCAGTTTTTAGATCTTGTGTCACCTAGGGCTGGTTATTGATTAAATTTTCTCAACATGGTATCAATAAACTCCTGAACAAAAAGACCAGGGGAAAATTTATTCACAAGTATTCACATTTGGTGCCGGTGGATCGTAACCAGGCTGTAAGTAGAGTTTCAAAACAACAGGAACAGGAGCAAGAGACAAACTAATAGGAGTAGGGAATTTATTGAGAACTGCAACTAAAACAGACTGTTCATCAGCTAAACAAAAGTTTGAGACCATAGACTTAAAAATTCAAAAACAGAACTAAAAGTGACCAAAAATGACTCACTAGTGAGTAGCCCTACCACTCTTGTTGATCACCTTAAAAATTTCTTTAGTCATGCTTGATGGAGTGTTTCCAGGAGGCTGGTGGGAACGTTTCTCCATGTGTTCAAGATGGCTTCGTGAAGGGCATCCACAGTCTGGAACTGACGTCTGTTTTTGTAAACTCCGCTAGCTATCCATCCCCAAACAGTCTCAATGGGATTTAGATCAGGGGAACCCACAGGACGGTCCAAAAGAGCAACATTATTTTCCTGGAAGAAGTCCTTCTTCAGCTGGGCTTTGTGAACCGCTGTGTTGTCCAGTCGTCACCGCACAGACGATGACCCTCAGTCAAGAGGGAGGCTGCAACACCTCCACATGGAGAGCTGCAGTTTGACGCCCCTGCACAAGCTGAAACTCCGAAAAAGCTCCCCAGATCATGATGGAGCCTCCTCCACTGTGCCATGTACAAAACATCTCCAGTGGGATCTCCTTATCACGTCAGTAATGTTAGAAGTCATCAGGATTGTCCAGGTTAATTTTTTTCTCTTCAGTGAATAAAACCCTCTTCCACCTTTCAATGTTCCATGTTTGGTGTGTGGATGTGGCCTTGAAAGATATTTTTGTTCTTTAGGCCCTCTTGTCGTGGTTATTGGGGTACAATAAGCATCAGTAAGGGCCTTAAGTTGGGTCATGGTTTGGCCTGTGTCTTCACAGGTAGCCCGTCAGATCCTTTGGCTTGACTTGACTTTTTTCTTTTAATCTTTTAACAAATTTAAAATGAGTGTCTTACTGCATCCAACCTGCAGCAATGCTGTGTTGCAAGAAGCCTTGCTTGTGCAGCTCAACAATTCTGCCACTTTCAAAGAAAGAAAGCATTTTTTGACTTTGGCGACAGGGGTCATGACAGTGTGAATGCCTGACAGAAAATGACATGAAAGTTGGGTTTTTGCACAGCTTTTGACGTTTTAAGGCTATGGTCTCAAATTTTTTGACTGATGCAATTTTCTATTTTGGGTAATGTTGGAATTTTCCCTGATAACAGTCCTGAATTGATGCTGTGCCAGTTCCCAAAGTTTGACTTTAAGTCCAAGTCAAAGGAATAAACATACAAAAAAGTGAAATTTGCATTGTGACCAAGTCTGGTAGATATCAAAACAGTTCGAAGCCCACATTCCTGCATTGCAAAAAGGAAATGCATTTGATACATTTGTGACATTGTTTCCGAATTACTGCCCAGCCCTATAATACTGCTTAACTGAGTCTATATAAATAATGTTACATCATTTCACACTGCAGCTTTAAGAGGGTCCTCGTCCGCTTTCATTATGACCAATTTAAACAAGGCTTTAATAACTGAGGTGACTCCAACAAATGAAATAAAAAAATTTATAAAACAGAGTTTCAAATCATGGTCAGTGGTGATGACTTATTTAACAAGGCAGTAAAAACCTAAGTGACTCAAGGAGATACATAAACACATAAATAAAACAGAGAAATGTATTGACTTTGGGTGCAGAGTCACTGCTTTCTCCTTTATGGCTTCACCTTTAAATAATGAAAACATCCTGTCCTCTGTTCTCCCCCTTAGAGCAGGCGAGTGCCCAAAACCACATCTGAGGGCCATTTGAACAGGTGGGGGCTAAACACATACATGCAGACACGGACTCAGACACAGACACACACACATGCTGCCTGCGACATGCTGTGTGGGCGGGCGTTGCATGCGAAGCGCTGCTTCTGAGAGCAGACAGCCACTTGATTCAGTGCAACAGACTCTTTGCTTTTCATCAGACTCCATTAAACGAAGACAAGCAGACGATGAGAACAAAACGCTGCGGTGTTTTGTGCGTCTGCCATGCCACATTTCATGAATGTGCACATTGGTGGTGTGAGAGTGAGACAGGGACTGGGGTTAAGGAAGGTAAAGTACATGAGGAGGATACTTGCCCAAAAATGCTGCGGGGGTCCCACACACCAGGAGTGGTGAAGAGTCGAGGAGGGAGGAAAGGAAAAATAAGATGAGGAGAGGAAAAAGGGACGTTGGAAAGGAAAGGTTGATTACTTCAACTTTATGTTAAAGTAAACAACCATTGGGAGATACACAGGGTGTTTGAGGTCGTTTAAGGTGAAAAGTGTGTGTAATAAGTGATCTGAGAACACAAAAAACAAATGTGTATTCAGTCAAAATGTGGGGAACCTGATTTTTATTTGAGGACAAAAATTACATATTTTTTGGAAGACTTATTTTAATCATAATCATAATCATAGTCATAACCACAACACTAACATACCACAAAATAACTCCAACTTAAAATCATGTTTTTAAATTTTAAATTGGAATAATATGGTATGTTTGTGTTATGGTTTTGATTATAAAAAGAATATTATATAAATTAGTCTTCTTATGTACCAGATGCAGCAAAAACAGCATCTGTTCTCTTTACAGAAACATGTGTTTATATTTAGAAAACCTTTATACTAAAAGGAGCATTTGCACAACTGTAAGGGTGTTAAAATTAAAATTTACATTTTGAACACAATATTTCAAAGGAAAAATGTGCATGTGGTTGTAATATCATTCATTCATGCAATGCATTTTCGCCCGTGGTTTCCTCATGTTACGAGAATCCTTATGACCAAACACTGATTCTTAGGAAGATATTGTGATGCAATAATGTTTGGAACACTTGTGTGATTGCCTTCTAAATCATACTGATGCACACTGTCTATGTTTATTACATATGAATACATTTTTTTTTTTGGATCCTGTTGCCAAAAAAAAAAGGATGTCGTCTTTGTGATCTGTCGTCCAGCTGAGCTGAGGGAACCAGAGGAAGCCATGGACAAAACGTGTTGTTCACTCATGAATAAATCTGAGTCAAGTCATTTCAAAGTGTGAGTTTTCACTTTAATGTCTATACTTTTTGTTCCTGCAGCCACCCAGCCAATTACAACTTTGTGTAGAAATTGAAGCTGTAGCCCTAATGTAGGCATTTACTTGTAATGATGGATGCACTGACATTTTGAACTTCATGTTCTGACATGCAACAGTAACCATGATGGTCTGAGATGCCGGAACGACTTTAACAAGCATCAACACTTTTCAAAGTCATGACTGCAAGTGGTCAGACAAGCCAGAAATAATACAGGTGATGAAAGCTAGATTTTGATGGATTAGACAGTCAAGAATGCATCAAGTCTCTGCAAACAATCTATTACAGCATTCTGAAATACAGAGCAGTGTGACAGCCAAAAAGTTGGGACGTTAAGTTTAAACGCTATATCAGTGGTTCTCAAACTGTGCTATGTGTATCACCACTGGTCTGCAAGCTTGCTGTGGTGGTAGTGGGATGAAAATCTACTAAATCTGTTCTACTGTATACACCGGGGTATGTGACTGGAGTGACCACATACATACATACAGTAAAATGGCTTCTAGAGGCAGGAGTCAGTATTTAGTGTACTCATGTTATAGGTTAGTGTTGCCACATGTTGAAATATTATTTCTTTCTTTCATTTTTACTATTCTAAAAACCTTTTTCTTAAATATATTAAGTTATTATTATTCTCTGTGTAGTTATTTTTTTAAATGTGTTGTTTTAACAGCACCTTAAATCGAGTTATTCTTTAAATTTAGGCTTAGTCTTTTGTGTCTTTTTGTGATACCATAACACCTCTATAATATTCAAGTCTAGACTCAGTGTTTTATCAGCTGATTTCACCAGATTAGTGGTGTGTTTGCTGCTTGTGGGGTTGTTATCAAGCTGTTATCAAGCTGAAAAGTAAAACATTGCCAATCAAGGGTTTTTCAGAAGGAATGGCAGACATTTCTTTATAAGGGCTTTGGTATTTTGCTGATTCCCTTTTGAAATTGGCCTTCCTGATACAAAATTATAATTTCATGTTCTGTGATCTTTGGCATTTTGAATGGAATGCTGTGATTGGAAGATGGTTTCATTTATTGCCCTCTTCCACCATGTGTAAATTATTCTGAGGTGTATCTTATAAAAACCTGATGTTAATAGACCTACAGTATTTTTGACATAAAATAGTAAGATAAATATAGGTTTTAAGCAATTACATTAATTACTTTTACACTCCATTATGGTTTGAAATGATTAATTGCCTTGCTTGCTAGTAAACTAAAGGCAATCGCTGCATAAGTACCCCAAAAAAGCAGTTGCATTCCACTTGAAAAAATCTAAACAATTATCACAATATGTTTTTTTTTTTTAAGATTATTCAAATGTACCTAATACTAATGAGATTTGATATGATATTGTTTCCATTGCCCCTTTTTCCTTGACTATTTATTTATGATTAAACCTCTTTCTTTCATTGTTATGGGAGGTTTGGATGAGGGATATGTATCTATTAGTATATTTGTACATATAAAAAAAGGAGCAATTGTCCTACTGTTGTTCGATCCAGTGTAATCCAATTTTAGTCATAAGGTGCTAAAATAAAACAACATGGCTGACCAAAGTGTTGTACAGTCACTTTGAAACACAAAGTAGATAATAAAACATAAAAAGGTTAATTACACTTGTTTTAAAAGTCAAGGAAAATGAGAGTGCTTTATAAAATGATTTAAGAACAGGCAGTGATGAAGGCTGCTTTCTCAGTTGTATTATACTGCTATTACTATTTCCCGTATTTTCTCTGATTGTATTTAATTTAAGCTATTGCAAATTATTTAAAAAGTACATACTCATTATAGCATTGCTAAGAAACACCAACCCAAATGGTGGCTTTAGACTTTTTAACGTTCATATATAAAAGGGACAGACTCTAACGAGGGATGGCTCCATCCTTAAACACACACACACTATAAAACTGTCCTTTGAGTAACACTATGAGTCAGTGACAGCTTTTACTACTGGGAGGAGACGAGGCTCAACAGAGACACATATGGAGCCTCTGATCCAATGTTCTGTATACCATTCAATGTACAGTAACTGAGCACGAACACACACACATAGATGTACACACGTGTGCACAAAATGACACACACACACAAACACGGCTTTAAGTAGATTAATGGGTGCTGTATGTGTGAGAGGCAACACTGGAGCCATTCGACCCACTGTCTGGGGACAAAAACTTTGAACAGCACCACTGACGGTGTGAGTAACCATGGTGACACAAGAGGTGAGTGTGCGTGCGTGTGTGCGTGTGGGTGTGTGTGTGTGTGTGTGTGCTGTTAATGATGGATAGGAACCATAAGCTGAACATGGGCATTTCTCAGCCTCACATGGAGAGCTGTCACTGGACTACATTATCAGTCACTTTCCACTCGCCACTCTGCGTCCACTGACTGCATGAGTGGAAGATGAATGTTTCTTAGTGGAAAATAATAATGGCACAAGAGAGATAAATGGTTTAAGCTGGAACTTACATTTTGCTTGAGTGATTGTGTCACCGATTGTGGCTCGGATGTAATGCATACTGTACTCGGGGAGGACCAGGGCCAGGCTGAGAGATTGGAGAAAAGAATGCACAGAAATCTTGTTTGGAAATGTTATAAGAGAGTCTATTTATACACTGAACATATGCTATGAACTAGAGAGTGTAATCTTTTCTGCATTCATGCAACAATTTCTTTACTTTTTTCAAGTATTTGCAAAAGAATTCCTTCATTTTTGTTCCACTAAATTGTTTAATCAAATACATATTTCATTGTTGTAAAGTACAGCTGCATGCACACGTGCAAAAACACAAAACAGACACATGTTTGCGCAGACAGTCCGGTCATGACTTTACATGCATCACTCGAAAATGTGTCATCTTTATCTACAATTTAAGTCCAACTTTAGCCCCCATGACATTTTTCTGAAGCATGATGCATTTTGAGAAATAATATGTGAAATATGCATTTTACAATGTAAAGCATTTAGAATTCCTCTATTTGTGTGAAAAATAAGGATTTTCCTTATTTCAAACATTTAAAATTAAAGAGGTAAGTTTTCACTTACCTCTTTTTTTTTCAGAAGTCAGTATAGAATTCAAATAAATAGGACCACTATATAAACAGTGTATAAAAAATGGACATGCTTTCCTTGGTGTAAAGTATATAAAGTAGCCACCAGGGGGCAACTCTGGTACTTACAAAAAATTTCTATGGGATTCTCATTTGATTTAAAATATCAGTAAACATTTTCCTGAAGATTAATTATCTCAATTCTTCATTCAAACATGCGGTAAATTTATAAATAAAATTCCCATTTAGAGGAAAATATACATTTAAGTGTAAAATATAGAGTACGGTATGTGTGGGAACCAGTATGACAGCTGATATTATCCAACCTGTTTGCAGATAAAATCTGTGAATGTCTGGTTTCAAAAGGTCAGCATGAAACTTGTTGAATTGTGATTCTGAAGGCCTCAAAATTACAAAATACCACTACAAAAAAATACAACAAATATACAACCAAATACTATATAAACATTAACAAATACAGTATACATCAATTCTGGACACAGGTGACACTTTTGCTCCACAAATGAACTCTGACGCACTGATATGCACGTTGTAGATTCACACACAATTGTACTGTATATCACATCTTGTTACATATTCCTGGTATGATATTTACCTATAATCTGTCCCTTTTACCGGGGCAAAGGTGTACGTCCTCTGACCTTGGTCAATGTAGCGCTGTAAGTACAACAGCTTAATCAGTAAACAAGTACATTTCTAAACTGATTCGTTACTTGCTGACATGAAGTACATAAAATATAAAATCACCTCATCTTGGGATTTCACCAGTGTGTGTATTGTGTAATTCCCAGTTAGTCCATCGATCATTTTCTTCCGGATCTTTTTGCCAGTTTGAAAAAAAATATATAAATAATCGGGCTATAATGAAAATTACAGATCTATTGTATCTGACATGAACTCATAGATGACTGAATTAATTGATTTCCCAAACCTGCACTTTGATCTCACTCTCGATCTCTGCATCCAGGAAGTCCAGTGTTACAGGTTCATGAAACTTGGCAGTCTGTGTGGAAATGCAATAATGAGAAATCAATCAGTGAATCATTCACTCAATTAGTATAAAATAGATTGATTTATAATCTGGGCTATGAGAACAAAGGAGAGAATACATAAATAAGCGATACCAGTTGACAGACTGACGTCTGTGTAACCTTGGAAAAGGGAAACATACTGGAATAAACTGGAATAAACTGTTTGGTAATTGGTTTGAATGTTGTTATCATCTGTGACCAATGTGTGTGAGGCAAATTGGAAACATATTTCTGTTATTTAACAATCATCATCCTGCAGCCAAGTGTCATTTAAAAAAAAGAAAGTGCAAATGTCAGCCAAATTAAACAAATTGAAAGCCTTAATTTTGCTGGAAGTCATATCTGAAGCAAAGAACCAAATAAAAAAACACCATAAAGCGGTAATGTGTCATTAGGTGAATAACAAAGACACCAGATATTTCAGAAAATGTATATTTCATAACAAGGAAATGTGGGTTCTTAAATCTCGTAAAGCCTTCAGATAATTGCACTGTAATTTAATTAATCTGTGCCTCATGGGATTTTTTAGGTGGAAAAAAACATTTTATCAAACCATGCGACTGATTAAATACCTGAAAACTTCTTTGGCTGGCATAAACACTGTGGCGTTGTCACTTGTTAACCTGGAATGAATCTATCTTCAAATTCTGCCTTTGTTTTTTCACCTCTGTGATTATGGTTGTACTGTAATATTATGTGGTACAAGAGTTTGTCCACTACTCTGAGGTCAAAACTGATTTATTCATTAAAAATATAGAATTGTAGGCCAAACTCTGGAAGAACGTTATGAATCAGTTTACCACAATAAAATAAGGCTGGATAATAATATTGTCTGTGACTGTAATCAACCACAGATATATTGTTTCATGAGTTAATAGCATCAGACAGAAACACTCTTGTGCATCACTAAATCCTAAAATGAATCTCATTCACCGATTAAATATAATGTGTTGTGTACTTTGTTTTATGAGATTTCAAGTGATTTTAACATTTATTTTTCTGTTTCATATGTCTCTGTTACCATGCAAATGGAATATATCAAAATGTCCAAAACTATATATCCCTGATATGTTCCCTGAAACACGTAGCGATCAATAACACCAGACCAAAAATAAAATTGTTTTCTTATTTCCTTAAGGAAAACACACTATCGATCTTGTGGGAAAACCCAGATAAAGTCTTTATTATTCGGCGATTGAAGGGATTGGTTGAGAAATTTCCTTTTTTTTTTCAGGAAAGGAAAGATTTATACATTTTTAAAACTTCAAAAATACAATCCTCCAACTGTTCAACAAATGTTCTGCCTGAATAATTGTATATATATATATATATATATTTAATATTTGTCTTACCATTGGCTGCAGGTTAGGGTGGAGCAGCACGTAGCCGTTGGGATCAATGGCAAAGTAGTAACCATTTGGTCCAAACTACAGGAAGAAAGAAAGAAAGAAATGAAGAGGGGGGCATTTGTGAAGAAGACAGAGGAACTACGTTTCTGTGAGAACAGGCTGGTTTGTGTTTGTGTCTCTCTTACAGTGAAACGAGGAGTGAGTCTCTTAATATCTTCCAAGGACACATCAATACCCATGACACCCAGGATGAGCTGGGTTTGTGATTTCTGAAGGAAAAATCCACATGAAAAAGAAGTTAAAAAGAAATGAAAACAAGTCACTGAACGAGCTTTTTTGCTGTAGTGTTGTTCTTCCGACATGAATCAGGTCCCACTGTGCATTCTGAACATTTTCTAGGAAATGCATTGCATTAGAAATCTGGTGTATCTCATTCCAAAAAGCCTAAGAAGCTGCCATGACTCACTGTCAAGGCATTTCCAGCCTTGTGTTTTCAGTCCTAGTGGAGGTAAACCCCACGCACTTAAGAGGTAAACATGTAAACTCATCTTGAAGCACTTAGCTACCAGATCATTTGTTTCTCTGATCTGCAGGTTTGATCTCATTATGATTTCTGCTTTATGACATCCTACATCAATTCTTTTTCCTGTGAAGGCATGTGGGACCGCTTTAAAGCGTCCCTGGCGTCAAATGGGGGACATGAGGATGAGCCACAAGAAAGCAGAGGATAAAAGCAAAGGATGAGATGATAATTGGGAGTATTCATGTTGTATGTTTAGTTTCTCGGTCTGGCAAACATTACTACATACAAGAAAAACTGAAAATACTGGGTCACCGTGTAAGGCAGTAAATTTAGTTAGTGAGTGTATGATTTAAGAATATATATGAATAAAAATATAAATGCAGTGTAAAATGCAGTTCTTCAATAAAATTTTGTTTTTTTTTTCAGCCTACCTTTGAGCCTGTGTTGGTTTTGTTGAAGACAGGCAGCGTTCCAGTGATCACCAGACCGAGCTCCTGCAGGATCAGTCATCCAACAAATTAAATAAACACTCATCAGCAACATTATGGTCTCTTTTATTTTGTATACTGTATATTATGTTGAGGTATTATCCTTATTTAAACTGCACCTTTACCTGAATATTTGCATGTATACAGTGAGTCACAGATGATTCTCTTCGGTCTGTGGTTCATGACGGTCTGATTTTGCTTGTTTACTTATTTTTTTTACTACAAAATACTGTGCTAGGCTAATGTTTTCCCCCGTAAACTATTTTTACACAATATACTTTCAGACTTAGGACAATTTTCTTACAAGTCAAAGCTTTTTTGGACATTTCTGTGTTTAGATACATTATACAAATATAAAATACAAATCAATACAGTCATGTCAGATTCATTTCCCAGGGCATACATTCACATAAAACGCTTAATATTTTATATCTCTTGAATAAACCGCTGTGAATCTTTAACTTTGTTTTACTGTATGTGTAAATAAATAATTAGATATAGAAAACACATTGTTTTATTCACTTCATATTTATGTCTCACTGCATATATTCACAGAAAACAAGGTTAGTTTCAACTATGAGAAATTTTAACTATTTCCTGCAGCATGATATCTAGAGAATGTCAGTTGCCAAGCTCCCTACAAGTTTTCAGACATTTTTCCTTCATATTCTTATGAGAAACTAATATGCATAAATAGACTGAAATCACTTCAGCCATGTCAGATACAGTTTTCTGATAAAACCTTAATAAAATAAGACCCAGTGACTCACACATCCTCTGTGTGAGTCACAGCAGCCACATTTCAGAAATGAGATATTTCCCTTTACAAACGGCAGAGACCTTTCTGCTGTTAACAAGGTCACAACAGTCCCAATTGTTGACAGCGTCTTATCAGTAAACTGATGACAATAACTGAAAAGTTTGGCTCCGTTGGCCCAGACGACTTTCTTATCTACACCGACCTCTGGAAAGTAAATCTTGAGGGGAAGTTTAAGAGCAACAAAAGAAAAATGGCCTTACGAAGGCCATTATTATTAGTTTGAAACATTAAACAGTCCCTTTTCACAAACACCGATGGAGCAGAGTTGAAGTTGAGTTTACAAACAAAAAATGTTTGGTGGAACTGACCAAGACTTATCTGACACAAAACAGATTTCTTATCATTTTGGCAGAGCCTTGAATGTGAATCTATGCACACCACTTTCATTAATCTGTTATAATACATACAACGTACCAGTGCATCAAGGTAGACGTTGGTCCACTGAACCTGTTTGGCCTTTTTGTCAGCCTTAACCATAGGTCTGCCCAAAACATCCAGGTACTCCTTCAAAAAAAGTTCAGTATTATTTTGGAACCTGCACTGCAATCATTTAACCACAAGGGGGCATAATACACATTATAATACACAGAATCAATGAGGAAACTAAGTGAAAGACATGTTCAGGAAAGCATGGTTTACCTGTGTGTTGAGCCTAATGGCACCTATAGAGGGAATCTCATAGTAATAGCCTAAAGGAGAGAGAGGAATAAGTTTGTTTTAAGGTCCACCATGAAAAGATAAGGTCGCATTTAAATGAAATGATTGCAAATGACCAGATAGGAAAAGTTGAGTGCAAGAAGGCCATATGCACATGCATACAGTCTTTTCACTGGAGTGTTTTTCAACCAGTGACTGTGAGAGATTGTCAGACATGCTCTAAAATATGACCAAATTCAACTGAACTGGTCCAGAAAAACATTGAAGATTGAATTGATTCAGACAGCCGGCAGAGTTGATGACATGCTTGCATTACATGTGGTAGGCCAGTGGATGGTGTTACTGATTTTCACATATAGAGAGAGTTACAGATGCAGGTGCTACCAATGAAATAAATAAAGAGATGCTGCATTCTTATAAGATGAGCTAATCTACTTAAAAGTGTACTAAAAAAAGTTATGTTTTACGTGGAAAAATGTCTGAAAATATATTTGGTGACTAAAAAACAAACATGACCCATGTGTTGGTCCCATTGCAGCCGCTTTGTATGATTGTTGTAATGTATAAAACCCCACCTTTAAATGAATTTTATTTAAACTTTGGACATTTCAAAGTTCATTACTTAGGTCTCATCAGTCATTAACAAGAACCTTAACATTTGAATCACATTTGTCATGTTTTTACTTAGATTTTCACTTAGCAGCACATATACACATCCAGTTTGTGATGATTTGTGGTACCTTTATTGGCACATGCCATCCACTGTATTGGTCCTTTGTCATAGTTGTGTTGACCTACTGAGAATGTGAAGATGCGCACCTGTAAGGGGGTTAAAAATGAACAAATATTAAGGAAAAAGCAGAACATTCTGGTATTTTTTTCTGCGGAAAATGTGTGTTTATGGTCCTACCGATTGCTTTGGGTTATATTTTTTAAAGATTTCCTCTGCCCTTTCCTCTCCACCATCAGTGAAGAGCATGATGATCTTGTTGCAGTTTGCTCTTGACACATTTGTCTAAGGAACACAGAAGAAAGAATTTCATTGAAAAAAAAAAAGTAAACTTAATAACAAGCTTTGGGCCAAAAGTACGGTTCCAAAGTCCCTTAGTTTTAACACAGTTAAATAATACTGTAGTTACAGTGATCACTGCCCACACTCTTGCATATAAAGCAAACCTGGTCATGGTTTAAACTAAGGTCCATTAAAAACAACATGTTCTCATTGTTACAGGGACAGTGTGAAATAGTTGCAGAGAGATATCAAGTCTAAAAAGCACATGAAGATGGAAAAGGAAGGTCCGAAACTGTAATGTCCATAAACAACCAGAAGAGGTCGACACACACATGCACACAATCTTCATGAGACCATGAATGTGACTGAGTTGTCAGTGTGCCATCATGACTCACAAGATTAAATAAACATTGTAAACAAACATCTGACTATAAAGACAGGCTACTGCAGAAGCTTCTTTGAGCCTCTGAGTTATAAAATAATCCCATACAACAGATTGACATGTTACCTGTGCAAGCTGCTCAAAGGCCAGCTCGAAGCCGCCTTTGTAGTTGGTTATACCCTTGGCAACAATGTTCTGCACCGCGTCTTTCAGGATCCTCTTGTTGCGGACATTGGCCTGCACCAGGTTCTTAAAGCACGCTGCATACAAGGCCGTTTCATTGAACTGGTGGGGAAAAAAACGGGAAGGAGGGATGATGGGAAGTGGTGGGAAGACACTTGCACATATTTTCTGTTAAATATGTGGCAGTTTGTCCCTTCCTTGCAGAGTCGTGCAGTTTACCTTAAACATTTAAAATTAACTTTTAATAACATTTAATGAGATGTTTTAATATTTAATGAGAAAATAACAAAAACTCCTGACAAATATATCTACTCCGACAAAACAATCACTTCATGGCCTTGCTGGTGTGTGCTAAAATGTGCTAATGTTTTTAATCAAATCTGCACAGACCGAAGGGATCTATTGGAGAAGAAGGAAGGATTGACAGGAAAGTTGGTAGGGACGTGAAAACAGTGGCATAAAGAGGTAAAGAAGAAACACAAGAAGCTTTGTTATGCTACAGACAGAGATACGATGACATATGCACACCTACAGTACACACGTGACATGGCTACACATGAAATTTAGCAGTATTTGATGTGCAGGAACATGGGACACAGTTTATTTAATTTAAATGCACATCTTCGATTTCAGACTGGTGAATAGTGTCTGCAGTGAGCAGTGTATTTTGAAAACATCCACAGAAAAATCCAGGATCACAAAGCAAAAACAAAATAATTTGCTCCCAAGAGCTATTTTCCTCTCTCCTTGAGTTGGTAATCTTTAAAAAAAAAATACACCAAAGGATGCTACAGTTGACAATGTCTGTTTCCAGCAACTCAACATGTTGGTGGAAGTTTCAGGGTAAATAACTGCCAAGACGGAAGCACTGCCTACACCAACACACCCACATGCACACATACAGGCACACACAGAAAAACAACAGCGAGCGAGAACTTCATTTAATGTGTAAAACAGATCTTAAAATATCACAGACACAGTATTAAAAGCTCAGCAGAACAGCAGCGGCCGTGCACTGTGTTTATATGAAGCTGTAGATCAAGCATACCATGAAAGGCAGGTCATGTACAGTATGTGTAACATAAATACACACATACAGGCACACACACACACACAACAGTTTAATCCATAGTTAAAATAATAGTAGTTGCAGCCTTAACATACACTCACACTTGTGGTAGTGACAAAGGAAGTCTCACATTCAAATACAATACTATAAACCATAAAACCTATGAAACACCAACTCAAAAACACACAGAAATGAAATGGCTGACTGAATAAGTCACAAACACACATAGCCACGTTTCTGCAGTAATGTGAACCAACCGATTCCCTTTCCTAACACATTTTTGTTCTGAAACATGAAAACAAAACATCCCTTCATAAAGCTTCAGAAATGTTGTGCATGGGCTACAAACTGAGTTGCTATCCATCAGCCTGATTTCATTAACTTCAAAAGCCCCCGTCACTTAGCTGATTTGTAGGCTCCAAACAAAAACATAAACCATGGCTTTAAAAGGGAAGTGAAAGGAAATGGAATTAATGTTAGTTTGGAAAGTAAAAAGTCATTGATATTCCCTCCTGTCAGAGGGAAATTAAAGCAGGAAACAAAGACAATATTAATGAGGACTGAGGAATACTTGATGTTTCCTGCATGCAATCTAGTAATGCAATCTAGGTTTATGATGCCACAAACAATAAACATTATAATAATAATAATAATAATAATAATAATAATAATAAGAAGAAGAACAAGAAGAACAAGACTGTGTGGAAAAGAACTAAGTATAAAAGTGAAAAAAAAGGATGAAGCAATCAGTTTTTGTAAACATCTACTTCTTTCTTTCCAGCTTTTAAATAAGAAGATTGATCCAGCTCCCATATGTTTCCATGAAAAATGAATATTAAGCTACACAGACTGGAATCTCGATAACTGACATAGGATTAAAAAAATGAGATGCAAAACTGACAGAAAATGGTTTACTCTGAGAAACATATATATGTATACTGTTCTTTCAATTCAGCTGTTTGAATATGAGCTTATTCAGCCATGTCTTGGGAATTTCAATGTTGCTTATTTGCTAAAAGGTTTAACAAACTGTGTGACAGTTAATAGATTCATATACATCTGTTTATTGACATGAGTCTTTCTTTTCTTATGTAAAGCTCTTTGTCCTATATTATAAGTATGAAAAGAACTATAAAAATAACGTATTATTTATTTGTATTCATTATTAATAAACATCTATATGATGATAACATAAACCATGTCAAGATGTAACTGTTCGCTTTAAGTATAAGTCATAAATCAATACAGGTCAATTTTTATTTGTAACAGGAATGCATTTCTGTGTATTGAACATTAGGTGGAAGAAATTGAGAAGTACAGTAAAAATAAATGTGTGGAAATGTAAAAGAGCATTAACTAATGTCAGATGTTTTTTAAGATGTCGTCTGAATGTTTGGCTACAAAGCAACTGATCAAAAAATAAATCCATCACTTTTTCCTGTTCAATCACATTATAATGCACCTTTGACTTTTTTTGTGTTGCATTCACTGTGCACTGTAAATAATGAAACTGGAGGACAATTTGGAACTAATTAATCTCTTCACTTGTTTGTCACTATGTTTTTTTAGGCACCTAACATCATTAGCCAACCTAAGCATAAAGTCACTAAGTCATTAAATTACAGCCAGTGTCAACGTTTGGTGGTTGCTTAGCAACAGCATATGGCGGAGGATGCCTGTCAAAATAACGTTATATTGATCCTTTTCACATTTATGCTCTTATCGAATCCAGTGCAATTGCCTCACTACGGTCATGCAGCTGCTCGGAAATCCCTCCACGATAGAAGCAAATTAAACTGTGGTTATTTTTTTCTTTTCAAAATAAAGATGGATATATATATTTTGTCAATGACCATGTTAGAAAAATCCTTTGATGCCTCAGGATTTCTATAAAGCGAATGATGGATTTACTTTAATTTACTTGCCAAAGTGTGGGTCATAAAACAGCTCACTCTCATTTGTCAAACTTATCTTGTGGCAATCTGGGGTTCACTTAAGCTGTGTCATGCATTCACTCTATTAGGCACACAGCACTGATGCTCCTGTGATTTTTCGCTCATACGTGCCCCAAATAAACACACATGCACACACATACAAATGTACATACACTGTACACATAACCACAAAGACACTCTGAGTCAGATATAGCCAGAATAAATGTCCACCCACGTGTGCTACACTAGGTCACTCAAAAGGTCACGGTCATCTTTAAACGGATGACTCAAAATGCCGGAGTAAAGCGAAGCAAACAGCAAAGCCAAAAATACAGCAATTGTCACAATGACGTTCAACAACTTGGAAAGTCAATATACAGTAAAAAACGTCACACGGACCTTGATGAACAAGATTTTTCAAAAAACACAATCTTGACATAAAAGAGGGTTTAAAGAAAATATCACCATATGTCACATTTATTTCTATTGGTGTTGAAATTACGTATGAGCTGCATAAATACTCACAGAAACCACGTTGACGTAGTCGTCGTCAGACAGGGTCTCCAGCATCTTGTTTACGGACATCCGAATGAGTTTGAGGGTGAGACCTGAGATGCTGCCACTCCTGTGACAAAAAGATAATCTGTTTGATGGCACGAATTAATATCAGAGTTTGCATTCAGGGCCATTTTAGGGGCCATTTTGGGCCATTTCCATGCAGCATCTGAAAATGCTTGGAAAACACATGGAAGAAACCAGATGTGTTTTTAAACAAAGCCACTTGTAGAGCTGCACTTTTGTCACATCCATTGCTGCCAAGCAACCAAAACCTGGGCGCCACAGAGAAAATGGAAGTTGCTACATTGCCACTGAATTAATAAATCCATTAAACTAAGGAAAGCAATGTTTGTGGAGAGTTAAACAATGACAACAAGAAGAAAAAACTGAGCCATGTTGGAGTTTCAAAAATTACAGTATTTCAGAGCTGACAAAGTCCAGTTTGACCTGCTGGTTTGGCCTGAGTATCGAAAGACAAGCTGAAAGAGCTCGAAGTGTTCCAAAAAATGTTGCAACGGAGGCTTGTCCCAATGGATGCACATCACAGCTGTCATGTCTCCACTCCAAATAATGTATTTGTAAAAACAAAAACAAAAAAAGGCTGCACGTGAATGGCCCATTAGCTGGTCACTAACATGTAGAAATCCATGCTGTTCAAATGAAACTCTCTCTTTTTAACTGGTAGACTGTGTTTAAACTTTTTTCTTATATTTCTACTGAAGATGGAGTCACTCGAAAACACCAGACCTCTGACACTGAGGTCTGAGAGGGAGCCTCCTTTTTAGACACTGAAACTGATATTAAGGTGTCCAAGATAAGATAAGTGGAAAAAATAAATGATGGGTAAATAAACCAATCCTGTCAATTTGCCCTTGATAATTTGTGTATTGAATGTGTGCAATGTGGCTGGTTTCCTGCATGCAGAAAAAGAAATCTGCTTAAGTTGAAATATGAAATAACGTGTCTACATGCTTTCTCCACTAATAAGCAATCTACATATTTATCACTTACATTAGGAAAGAAGTCAATTATCAGTAATTTTTTTTAATGACACGAATTGTGGGCCATCATCTTGTCTACACTTCCACACTAACTGTAAACAATTAAAAATATCATTAACAAAAACAAGACTAGAGGGATCCAACAGTGTTCTGTCCCACAAGTGTTACAGTGGTCTGCAAAGGCCTGATCATCCCTCTGCGTGTGTGTGTGTGAGCCTGGTACCAGTGTCGAGTTAAGAGTTGCAAGTGGATAAATTTAGTTTCTCGTTTATCATACCGCGTTGTCATTGAGCCGTGGTGCTGTGCCATTAGTGTCATTTATAATGAAACTCCAGCCGAGTGGAAACAGTCAGACAAATTACTTTGATGCTGGCAAAAATATTACATGCAGACTGAAGACTGCGTGACGCAGTGCCATCAGCAGCAGGCATTTCCTGTGCCGTACTGTGTGTGGTTAATTATGGGAAAGAAAATTACTTCTACATAGAGTTTTTGTTGCATGGGGACTATCTTCACCTGAGTACAGTGAATGACAAAGGGATTCAAAATGAACTACAGTGTCACAGTTTCATGTAAATCTGTGAGGCTCACTCAGAAGAATAAGCTCCATCAGAGAGTTGAGGATTTTTCATAGGTTTGCAGTGAAAATGTAAAATAAACTTAACATCTTAGCTCTTCCTACTGCAGAACTTACTGGCCTGTGAATGATTGACTCGCCTGATGCACTGATATTGCTTTTTTCCTGTCAGTGATACAGGAGCACAGAGGCAGCCGTGTGCACAGCACAATGGCGCCAAGCAGGTGGAGACTGGTCAGATATTCAGCATCAGGCCCACAATCATGACTCACAAAAAAAGAAAAGAAAATCTGACTGTAATGGATGAATCATGTGCTCATCACTCACGCATCCACCAAGATCAGCATGTCCTTGGGTGAAGCCGCCCCCTGAATGTACCTGGTGAGTAAGAACAGACACACAAACACAGTGAGCGAATAAGGAAAATACAACTCTTTGCACAACACACACATATAGTGTAATTATGTCTTGGCAGAAACAACATGTCTGATTTAACTTTTAACTTTCTTTTGATCTGCAGTGGCTTCATTATAATAAGTGCTCTGATGTGTTTGGCACAAACTTTTTCCCTTAGAGGGATATAAAACAAACTTGATTGCAGGCCAGGCCATTTTGTAATGTGTTGTATCGTTTTAACATGCAAGCAGGCACAGAGATCCGATACAGAAAATCTTTTACCTTTAACATATTTTAATAACAAAAGTATTTTTGTAAGGCCCCTCCATTACATAACATGACAGCTAAAGTGCAGATACTGTAACTCACAAACACAATTAGCACCTGAAGTCCACCTGAGAATTCACTGCTGATTTTCTGACTTCCACTACCTGTGACCACTAGTGTGATGCACCTTCTGTGAATCGTTGCTCTTCATTTACACACAGATTAGGCGTAGTTATTTATTTTTTGATACTTTTCATTTCTATTTCAGAAAAGAGAACAGCATCAACAGACATACTGGCAGCACCCACTTTGGGCAGTCCTGTGCATGGTACATTTTTTTGCAAATTGAATATAAGTGAAATGAGTTGCCATCTGCACTCACCATGGTCGCCTACGCACATCGTAGAGGTCAATCTTATTGGCTGAGTTGCTCAAGTTCATCCAAGGGGATGCTTGGCGTTCACAAAAGGGTGCATGTGGAAAAGACATAGGAAACTAAATTACACACAGGTATGTCTTCTTCTGTCTCAAACCTTTTTTTTCGATTATCTTGACAGATTTATCTGCTCATTTAGTTTTTTCTTCCGAGAGTTTGCTGAGAAGTTCAATATTTTTCGGAGCTCAGCTTAACTTAGCATCAAGACTGGAACAGATGGTTGCCTACAAAATTCAAATTGTTCTTGTCAACATAACAAAAGCTTAGTAATTGGAAGAATTGTAGTTAAATCTGTGCAAACAAACAGAAAAAACACACAACATGTGATTCATAGGGTGGAAGAACTGAGGCTGCAACAATTAATCGATTAGTAATGCATCAACCAACTTGATATTTTAAATATTTAAAACAAGTTCTTTGTTTTCAGCTACTTAAATGTGGACTTTTTCTTGTTTTCAGCTCCTCTTTGACAATAAGCTGTAAGTATTTGGTTTGTGGACAAAAGAAAACAGTTGAAGACATCACATTGAGGTTTGGGAAACACTGCACAACATTTATTTTTTTGACTTCCTAAGTTTATGACACAAAAAACTAACTGATTAATCATGTAACTTGTTATTAAGTGTAAAACAGTTGACTAAAAATGAAATGAAGAACACAAGATTTAAATATGATTATATTTAGTTGACTAAAGCTAGACTAAAACTAAAACACCTCAGAAAACTAAAGTATGTATAAAACTAAATGGTATTTCTGTCATAAGGTTTTAGTTTTTATAACTAAAACCAAATCAAAATTTGCTGTCACAATAAGCGCTGCACATTATTAGCAATATAACAGGGTTCACATATACTACAGGTTGTCTGTCTGGTGTTTTTTTTTTCAGCCCAAAGTTAAAACAAAGACAAAGTCAGCAAACAGCAATTTAAAAGCATCACTCATTCAGTTTGCATGCACCAGGCAAATTGATGAAATGTCCCTTTGGTGGCAGTTTTTGTCCACATGAAGGACAAGAGAAAGGTCAGCAGGCTGATGGAGAAAGCCTTTGGCTGCTGGGCTGCTCACCTGGGTAATATCGAGCCAATCCTGTTGCAGAGCCAAACACCTGCCAGAGGAGTGAGGGATCTTCCTCCTTGTTTTTCCGGAAAACATCCTCCAAGGCCTCTGTCCAATTTAGCTCATTTAAAATGATGGTAGCTGCAAAACACACACACACACACACACACACAGAAAGAGAGAGAATGAATAATAATAATAAAAAACACCCAAAAACCACTATTTCTAATTCTGAAGAAGGATAAGCCAGCGTAACACATGTACAAACACAGAGTTTTTCTAACATCAGGCCACGGACAATGACAGAGGAAGCCTTCTTTACGGATAGTGGAGCTGATGTTTAGCTGATCAAGATGTTTCCTTATATGGAAAGATCTGGGAGATATGGACAAGTGCACAAAAGTGAGGAAAGAGGAGGCACAAAAACTGACTGATTAAATTTGATATTTCTAGACAGAAACCAAAACTCATCATCTGGGCTCTCAGGAGAGCGGCGTACAGTAAATGTCTTTGTTTACTTGTTTGTCTGCAGCAGCTCTTAGTGGCTTAATCCTCCAATAATCAAGTTTGATCCCAAAAGGCAGCTCTCTGCCTGGGAGAGTGGGCTCCATGTCAAACTGATGCTCTGCATGACTCATACTCACATGTGCGTGCGTGTGTGTCCCTAGTGATGGAAGTTTGAGTGTGTGTTTTTGTAAAAGCACCAACAAAACAAAGGCAAAAAAAAAACAAAAAAAAACAAAAAAACATCAGGGTGAAAGAAGGGACACAGGAAAAATGGAAGTTTGCTAAGATGGACTCATTTGGGTGAATAAGAAATAGCTGTGTGGTTAAAAGATAAGTTATGATAAGTTAGTGTGAAGCATCTGTACCTGTAACTCAGTTAGAGAATTAAAGAATATTGACAACTCAGCAAAAAGAGGTGTGGGTGAGGGAAAATGGAGAGAGGGGTGATTTAATTTATTCCTAAGGACTTGCTGATGCATTTGCCAGAAATTAATTTTGAGCCATTACTGGGTCAAATCAGCAAAACAAGCAAATGACATCTAGTATTAATCAAATTTTGACTTAATTCTCATTATTAAAAGTAACCACCTCAGTCTGAGTAAACAGAAACTGTAGCCCCTGCAAATGATCCACTAGGGCAGCCATGTTTCAGGAGGAAGTGGTGGTTGACTAAGAACTAGAAGGTTAACAGTTTGATATCTGGCTCCTCAGACTGTTAAAGGCTGGATACCAGACCGAAGTCCATCAACCTCTGATGGAACATAACAGGGCCGGCTGAGTTTGTACCACATTTTTGAAATTAAGTTCAGTTTCAGGTCAAGTTTAAAAATGGTGTTCTAATATAAAAATATTTGTTAATTGCTAATAGTACATGACAACACATAAGCCATTTCAGAACTGAACACAGAGGTAACAATAGTGTTGCTAAAAATAGAGGACGTAATGATGTCAGTCGGATATCGGACTGAAGGAAAGGAAACCATTTTAAGGCAGTGTAATAGTCTTCCATCACAGCGAGGCGGGCTAAATGTTAATGGCAGAATGGTCACAGTGATGATGCTAAAGTTCAACAGATAAAGCTGCGTGTCTGTACTACTTAAATCTAATAAGTTATTGGATGCTTCATTGTTAAGTCTATGTCAATTTGACTTGTATGAATTTTTATTGAAGGGAGTATTATCCATCACTTTAACATATCACTCAGAAAAAACAAAATGTACAATTTAAATAAAGTAAATACGCAGTAATAAAAGTAACCGACTGCCCTATATTTTCAATGCTCACTATCCTGTAACTCCTGTGCTCCCCTCTGGATCCACCCTTCCCCTCCCTCCCTTCCAACCTTCTCCTTTACCATGGCTCTATTTCCAAGCTTTGTAGGATAAAGAGAGAGTTTATGTCAGGCTTTAAATGGCTCCCTGTGGGATTGTAGAGCAAAGTGTGTCCCAATGATAAGTGGTGACAATTTGTTCCGGCCTGATCAACTGCCTCCCCAAGGATGGCCCTTAATGGATTAGTCATGCTGGTTTCTGTGACATCAGTTATAACAATTGTCATGGTAACAAGAGATCACACAGGATGTATTGGTATTTTCCCACACGACTCCACCCAGCTCATACAGATCAGTGGACTAACAAGGGAAGAACAAATTTACCGTTCGACTTGACCAGTAGCGTCCACTACAGGAAGTCAGTGCCGAGACCAACGATCAGGGTGAAACGTGTGCGTGTGTGTAGACATGATGAGGACATGGGACAAGATAAATGACTGAGACAGAGCGTTTCTCAGTCAACCCTGTATGTTATGAGCTTCCTTTGTGTAAAATTGATGAAGGCATTATAGTCCCTCACAGGAATTCTGAGACACACACACGCATACACACAGATACACAGATACACACCCAAGGGGGTAAGTCAGGCTCCACTGACGAGCCCTTGGCAACAATATCAAATATGTGGCAAGGCAGCATCCTCTAATCTCAGCCACCCAAAGACTGGAACAAATCATGACTTCAATGTAAACAGATCCATCTCTGTGGAGATGCAGCTGATGCCGACTCGAGGTCACCAAGATGAGAGAAAGAAATGAGTATGAAGCATCACAAGCGTCACAGCAATGCATGCTTATCATGTCCTGAGGCATCAGGGTATAAGCATGTGTGTGAGTATGTGCACCTTACAATCAGTGTCTCAAGTTTTTATTGTGTAATTTATTCCATTATTGCAATTGGAAAAACTAAAAAAAACTGTAAGCTTTTTGCTATTAGCTGAATATATAGGAGGTGTTACTAATGGGCATTTATTAACAGACTTGGTGTTTCCTTAACAGGACAGGTCTTAAATTAATTGTTGGTACAAGGTTTGTTATTGTACTGGAATTGAGGCATCTGTTCCTGCTTAAATGAAAAACTTGCTGAACTCACTTAGGGTTTTATTATTCTGTATGTGCATGCCACCATCTCAGTTTCTGTAAGTGGTGCTACACGGAGCAAAATGACACAGATTCAGACAGACTCAAACAAAAGCCTGTGACAAGAACCATTGCACCAAAAAATCTAAATATCACAAGGTTAAAACATTGGAGATTCATGGGATGATAAGGCATAGGGATGAATAAGGAAGACAAGATACTAAATATTCCCTGTGAGGCATGTAGATGCTTTCCAAAACAAATCAAACAGGATTCTGGCACCAAATGATGAGGGTGATGGTGATGGGAGGTGAGGAGAGGCTGCATGCCAAACAGTGCCCTGTGGTGTTGCCTGTCATCAGCTTACTGGTTGCAAAAACCCTCTGTGCATTTGGAAGTAATTATATGTTGGGGGCCGAATTGGTGAGAACCAGCAATCATCGAATCATGCACTCATTGATACTCTGCCACTCACTACCGACTGTGATGTGAGCATGAACACATCCTTTCATGGGAACAAGTTCATTTACAACACACCTACAAATCAGTTACCCATGCTCCAGTGTTCAGTCTAGTCTGACTAATTTTACAACTATCCTACAGCATAAATATTGTATTTTGCATCTTTTCCATCATTCAGGAACACAAATGAAAGGTTTGATCACCATCTGCTTATCCAACCTTTCATTTGTGTTCCTGGTCATAAATGACCCCTGCAGGAAAGTGAATTATGAAGATCACATACAGTGCTTCTGGTGTGTGTTATGAATGTGAAACGACACAGAATCGAGCAAGCTGCATCATGTATTTAAGTGCTGCATCGCCATACGACCCCTGAAATCTTGAAAGAATGCAAATGATCATGCTTCACTATACCAAACCAAATGGAACATCCATCAAAATCCTTTTCTCCCTACTAATTTGGATGGGTGCAAATTGACTGCAGATCACTTGTTACCAGTTATTAATGACTAAAGTTAACAGCACAGTGTCCAACACTGCAGAAATCCTTCATATTTTTTATCATATATTTTTTTTAATAGATAAAACAGGATTACAAGAAAGATTACAAGACTTTCTTCTGGGAACTTTGTGAAGGAGAATCTAAATCCCTATCTCAATCAGCTGATTAGAACATCCTGGGAAGGCATCCAACTTGTCACAAGGACACAGGTCGTGGATGTAATGGCAGCGAAAAAAATGCAGAGGGAGGGACCAGGAGGAGGAGGTGATGGAAGGGGGGGGGGGGGGGGGGGGGGGGGGGGTGGGGGGGTGCGGGGGTGCGGGTATACTTTAGAGTTTGGCAGCCAGCATTGGAAATAAAATAGGACGAGTGTCAAGTGGCACAAGCGTGTGAGAAAGAAAGGAAAAAATCAATTTGTACGCTGTGAGCTCCGCCACGGGGGCTGTGATTTCAGTGACTCTTTCACACACACACACGCACGCACACAGTGTCACAGTATCTCAGAATGTCACAATTTGTGTGGGTGTCCCATGCTGACAGGTGCCACACGGAATAGATGCAAACGGGCATCAGACAAGTCTCGGCTCTCCTGCCAGTACCACAACGCTCATCTCCTCTTATAACATCTGTGCCAATCTGTTTAATGAGAAGGCACACACACACAGCAATGTACAGTACAGTAGGTGTATGTAATTTAACACACACACACACACAAGTTTCCATGACTTCAGAGGACATTGCATTGACTTCTATTCATTTCCTGTAGACTTCCTTTAACTTTAACCACAATTACTACTGGCCTCATCCTAACCCTGACCCTAACCATAACTCAACCCTAACCTCGGCCTAACTTTAAAACATGTCTTCACCTTAAAATGTAGTAATTATGTTATAGGGACTTGATTTTTGTTGCCATAAGAAAGACAAAACCCCATAATGTGACTGTGTAAACAGATTTACATGTAGGTCCCTACAACATAAGCAATACCAGGTGTGCACACACACTCATGCTACACTTAATAACAAATCTCGGTCTGACCACCCACACTGAAATAGATTCCAATCAGCAGCACTAATGTGAGGGAGAAAGACAGTGGCACATTTGTTTCCATACATCCCACATTTAATATACTTAATGGAGTGGAGCGAAGGATGAGGAAGAGAGGAGGATGGAGGCTGAGGTTAAGAGATGTGGAGGGGGATAAGAAAATTGAGAGTGAGGCAGTAAGGAAGGAGAAAGCAACGGATGAAGAAGATGGAATAATAAGGCAGAGTGGTTGCGAGGAAAATCGACCCCAATTAACGAAGAAGAGGTGGATGACACATCTCTCCTTGAGAAACAGTAAAAGCCACAGGGACGCCCGCCTTGTCTAGACAAAGTGTTCCCTAATCAAGTTACCAGTCCTCCATGCACAAAACAAGATAGAACACCAGGGTGTGTCTAAGTATATAGTACATTTCTCCTCTTAATACACACACAGACACACACTCAAATACACATTGCCATGGCAACCCTGGCAGTGCTGACCAGCCAGTGTGGCATCAATGTGGCAGCCTATCCTTGGAAACAGAAAGACCATTCACCATATATACGGTATATATATGTATAAAAGGATGTAGTCTTCAACTTTGCTAGATGAAGACAACCCGGAAGTTAGAATTTACCGAATAGCCAACAGAGAGTGACTGCTGATTGCAAAAGTAAGTTATTTTTGAATGGAAGTCTAAGAGAAAATGAGCTTCCAACTTTATTTATTACTTGATTTTCAGTGTTACTAGACATTTTCCTGAGGACTTCATGGTATCAATTGCTAGTTTCAGCTCTTCAATAGAACATGATTTAGACGAAAACAGAGAATGAAGTACAGCACCAGTGTTATTAACAGCTAGTATTATCCAGCGGGTGCTTGGTTACATCTGTGAAATTCTGGTTGTAAAAACTAAACAAAAGCAAATCTGCCAGTCTCAATGATTCAGAGTGGAAATTCCGATTCTTATGAAAGACATCACTGTCATCTGTCATTTTCAACTCAGTTGTGACCAACAACCAGCCACTCCACCAACACCACACCCACCACCACTGTACTGAGAAGTCAGACATAGTTGAAATGTGGATGAATTAAATATTTTCAGCACAATAACAAAAGTTAAATACTACAAATTAAACAAAATAAAACATATACATATATATATATATATATATATATATATATATTTTACTGAGTTAAAATAAAATACCATCTCTGAACACATAACACCTTAAGTCAGATGGATCACAACAGAAGACAACACCAGCTACTTTACCAGAAGTCCCCTGTACCTAATAAAATGGCCGGTATTTATAACCAGAGGAAAGAAGAAAGAAAGTAGGAAAGACAGTCAGAAAAAGGAGAAGGCCTTTTTCTCCTTTTTTGAACACCATCACAGCCTCTTCACTGTAACTGCTGCCTGTAAAAATAACTGAGTGCATTTGGCCATTTGGAAATACAAAAACTGTTCTGCACAGTCTGAGTCCTGTGAGGCCTGTCACTCTGCACATTTATAGTGCGACTGGTGCACTGACTCACTGTATAAGGCCATCAAAGTCACGTGACTCCTCTGCATTTAGCAGGCCCACTGTGACGACCATTAGTGGGATTGAGATTGAATGCTCAATTAGGTTCAGGGAGGATATTCACTCATGCTGTATGCCTACAAATAATGGTACTATTTAACTGTTTTGATACTTGCTTAATCCATGAGGGGGTCCAGTGAGTGGATCACACATGGAATTATGACTTTATTTAATTTAATTGATACATATTAGAATACTATGTATGAATTCATATATTATTTCTGTTACGCATATGTATGTGTTTGTCAGAAAGGATGTAACATGTCTTGCATGTTCTGGCACAGGTGTGTGCATTTATTAACCAATAAACAGCCTAACCTTCCAACACTGACAAATAAATAAATCAACCTCATGAGTACCTCCTCCTTTGTAGTACCGACCCCTGAATGGATACAGAGTTGTGAGATATTTAAAAACTAAACTTATAGAGTGTCACAAAAAACACGAGATCATTGATAGATGTTGGATTAACGAGCTATTTAACAAATTATTTACCAAGATTATATCACTGACAGCAGCTTTAAACTTGTTTGACGTCTTACTCTGAAAAATGCAACGTTAATCATTTGAACCAGTTGCTAAATGTTAATGCTTTGCTGGAAAAAAACACACATTTTTTTTCTGTTTCATACCTTACCTGTCACACCTTTTGTTTAGACGGGTATCAGACCTAAGTAACACAAAAAAGGTCAACTCCATGATTGTCATGCAAAAGCCCCGATTCATTATTTTGCTGTGTCTGTTTCACATTTGGTCCTGATGACAAAGTATAAAATTCAAATGATGCAGCTCTGTGACTCCAGTTTGTCTAGTGTTCCAGGCTTTTTTATAATACCAAATATTATTATTGTAAGTTAACTCTTGAGTGATTGGCAGCTTGCCCACTGTGCTTTCGTGGGTTTTGTCAAACAGGCTCCAGGAGGGAGGGGTCGATATCTCTATGAAGTTATGACTCTAACTTAAGATCAGCTTAATGAGAGAGAAGTGACAGCTGACAGAAACCAGTAATAAGTGCATGCATGTGTCGTCTATTTCTGTACATAAAATGTCCCTGTGAGCCCTTTGCTGAAGTTCATACACTATAAAAGGCTTATTCTAAAGGTAGGAAATGAAGTAATTTTATTCTCAAGCTGTTATATATTCACCCAATATCTGCTATCAAATGTTTGAGTATAAATGAAAGCTGATCCATGAACTTTTCTTTAGTGCTGATTATTTAGTCTTACAACAAGTGCTTAGTGTGAATGAAGTTTTTGGAAAAAAAAAACAAAAAAACATACAAGCACTGACATTATGTGCAACTGTCCCAAGAGGTCAGCTAGGTCAGCAGTGAACGGGAGGGAAAGCAGCAGCTGGTGATCAGGGTAAAGAGGGGGCTGAAGTGAGTTGGCCATTGGCCTGTTGGTATCTGTGCTATATTTAGACTAGGACCGGCTGGTGTGGTACTGCCTACACTGCAGACAGCACTGAGAGGCTGGGCTTCAGATCATGGAATGTACAGTAGCTAGTGAACATGGCAATGACAGGGATATTATGAGACTGACAGAGGGGTGGGACTTTGCAGTTGCTATGTTTGTCCATTTATAATAAAAAGGGAATACAACTGGGAATATGCTTTTTTTCTATAATGCATGTATTCAACTTACAGCCCTCGTATATGTCCGTAGGGATGTGGACAGCGGTGGTGTTGTAAGACACAAGACGTTTGAAGTCAGGATCTACGTGGAAGTCATCGGGAACATATCCTTTCTTCTTCTCCTCTGTCTGATTAAGCTGCACAAAAGACACAGAAACAACACAACAGCCTGTTTTGAAAGTGAAGTATTTTTTCAGCTACAGAGGAGTCTGTAAAAAGTGAGTACACCCTCACACCGTGCACTTGTTACTGAGAATGACATGGTGTCAGTGTTGAGCACTGGCTGACCTGTCACCGGAAAGAGATAACAACTGAGAAAGTGAATGTAAAAGGTGGGCAGTGACACATGAACCCAGGCAGCCACAGAGACAGCGAAGGGCAGTGAACTGTCACTCAAATCTGCAGTGACATTAGTTTTGCTGTGAGTACGTGGTTCTTTCCCACTGGGACAGTGGAGAGGAATTAGATGCTGATCCCTGTTTATCAGAGCAGACAGGTGACATCTGAGGACAAGGGAAGCATTTGATGTCTCAAGAATACTCATGTGGTTATGAGCGAGAAGGCCTGAACCTTCACCAGCTTACTGCAGGGAAAAAACTACTTACTGCATATACTTATTGTACTGGATTTAAACCTAAATTCATAGTCAACACACATACAGCATGAAATTAAACCAAAGCTGTGGGCTTTGGAAACGATTTCCTAAAGCATCTTTCAGTGGGAACTTGCATTATGTTATCACACTGACAGAATATCAGAACAGTGGAATGAAGTTGTACTTACACCATCTTTGGGATTGTAGTAAACAAATTTGTCAGCCTGCAAAGATGTTGAGAGGAAAAAACATGAAGAGAAGAACAATGAGTGACCAAATATATAGGAAAATAAAATCTTTAAATTGACTTTTAAAAGTAGGGTTAAGGGTTCTGACACATTACTAAAGGGGCAAAAGTGTCAAATCAAGTTGTGTCAGCGCTCATGACTTACAAAAGTGATTATACAAGATTAAATCATTTTTAAAAAATATAACTAATGACATACAAGTCAACAGTGCATGATAAATAATATGAATACTTCACAGTGCATTTAAACTGCATCATTATTATGATAATATTCATTTTAGTCGGTGCTTTAGTAAACAATTTTGTTAGCGTGTAACAATACTGAGAGAAAGAAACACAGAGAGATGAACTTAATAAACAAAACTGTGAAGTGACAAAAATGTTAACTAAAACTATGGCCCCTCTTGGAATATACAAAAGAGAATATATAAAACATAAAAAGGGGGAGTATCATTTAAATAAAATATGAATGAAAAAAATGAACGTAACAATGGTTTGGAGACTGTTAAGTTGCACAGTAAAGTGATTTATAATACAGTGGATATATTAAATAATATAAACATATAATATACAGTGTATTTCAGTGGTAGGATAAAAACGATGATTTCACTGTTTTACCAGAGCAAAGACATACATGTAGTTAATAGTATATTTTACTTCTGTCCAGGATAAGCCTCAAGTGTTTTTTTTAGTTTAGTTTTTTTAGTTTACTAAATCAACATGAGAAGTTCAACTACAGGAAGCGAGCGAGTAAAAACAAATTTCCTTTTTTTTTAAAATGCAGAGCAGAACGTTTTAAATAGCTTTACTACTGTTCCCTTGTTACTTTTTCATTAGAAAAAAAAACTGAATGCTTAGAGCCTCACATTGTTCAGTCAGACAGATCGGCTGAACTGTGGATATAACTGAATCTTGCAGTGCACTTGTGGTCTGTGGTTTGATGCTGTGGATCAGTGAAATTCATGGTGATGTTTTGCTCTCACACCACTGGGCTTCCTGTCAGGACACAGGCTAGTCTGGATGCTGACATAAAGATGGCCAGCAGCAACAAAGCTGGTTGACTGACTCCCACCACTGCCTCCCACCTCTGAAGCTGACAAACACTAGGGCGACAGCGTCTCCTGCCACGGCCACTGCTACTGTAGCTGAAACAGTTTACAGTTAACTAAGAATAAGAGATTAAGCTGAGAGAACTGTGCCAAATGCAAAGCATCTGTTTTTGACTGGGGTTGGATCAGGATATGTTTATGTAAGCGTAAACTACACACATGTGCAGGTATAAGGCAACATTTCTGATTTGGATATGTCAATCATAAATATAGGAGCTGATAGCATGAGACCGTTCCACACTTTTCTGTGTCAGGTCACACTGATGGTCACACTGATGTCGCACCTTCACACCCCTCAGGGGAGACTGCTGTGAGAAAGAAGACTTAATGTGTGACATCAGAAATAGGGAAGAGCATGAATGTTCGATTATTTGCTGGATTTTAAAACAGTTGATCAGTTACTGTGACTGAAATATATTAAAGAGATACAAAACCAATGTATATAAACAACTCTTTCTGCTCCAGTAATTTGTGGTGCATCTACTAACACAGGGTGGCAGCAGCAGCGGCAGCAGCAGCAAGCATTTAGTTAGTTTGCAGAAATGATTAAATTTAAGACATTTCTTGAATGCATCTCGGTTGGACTGCTCCAGTTAGTTCAACATGGCTTGAAACATACACTTTTTTACGAGTTCTTCCATATTCAAATACCGTTTTTGCTAGAAATGCCTATCCCTTATAGGAAGAATGAAGGAAGGCTGAAACATACACTATATGAACAAAATTATTTGGCCACACAAGTGAATTCAGTTGGTTCAATGAGGGCTTTGGGTTAGGCCATTATCCCCAATGATGGTCAATCTTAACGCTTAAGTATACCACAACGTTTTGGACAATGTTATGCTTCCAACTTTGTGGCAGCAGTTTGAGGAAGGCCCTTTTCTGTGCCCCAGTGTGCAAAGCAAGGCCTATAAAGACATTGTTTGATGATTTTAGTGTGGAAGAAAATCGGGATGAACTGGAACAGAGATTGCAAGCCAGGCCTTCTCATCCATCCAGCTCATAAATGCTCTACAAAATGAATGGAAAGTCCTCCAAGAAGAGTGGAAGCTGTTATAGCTGCAAAGGGAGAACCAACTCCATATTAAAGCACTGTATATGTATGTCATTACAGTCTCTGTAATGACATATTGCATCCTCCTTGCATCATTGTTACATTTAACATGCTCTATAATGCTAAATACTAAAACATAATAGTATAGAAGCTAAAGCTTAATGTCAGACTCAGAGCATAGTATTTTACTGCACCATGAACTTAATAAATAAATAAATGTTAATAAATGGAGATTCAAACAATTAATCTTGTCGCAGTCTGAGGTTGACCGCAGCCTTAAAGACTTCACACATTTCTCATTTAAACAAAAGCATATCCACTACAACTAAACTACTTTGCTAGATTATTGTACTGAAATTGGCTGGTCATGGTTCCATCATGAGATGCTAAATGCAAAACTGAAGACTATAAATATACTGTATATGAATCACATAATTCACATAACTTTGTCTATTTACAACACAAGTGAGTATGATTCACGTTTGCAGGAATCTCCATAACTTCAACCAAAGAAATCAGTTCAGTGACTGTAGAACAATTAAATGAATCTGTCTCCACACAGGTTATTTCTCTCCATTTTCTCTGAGCATCATGAATAATAGGAAACTTTTAATGGAAACAAATCATTAAAACTTGGCAAAAAAAGTCTTGTTTTTTTAATATTTTTAAAGCCAACAGGTTCAGTGATGAAGTTGATTTCCTTTGAAGTTGCTCCAACAGAGAATGTATATGTACATTATATATATATCATTTGTCATCTGTTTATTGGCTTTAAAGAGCTTTTCTCACTCCAAATTTGCAATTCCCATCCATCATGAAAAGTCGGGAGCTCTAAACACAGTACCGTGGGCAGTGAAAAGCCAAGAGAGCTGCCACTGAGAAATGGGTCTGACAATCAGCTGAAATAATTGAAAGAGTAAAATTAGAGAAGGTTAATTTTATTTGCTGTACATTCTCTTCTAATATAATCCTAATAATTAACTAATGGGCAATATCAGAATGTGAACATTGTGTGTGTATCTTCACGATAAGCTTGCCAGGTTGTTTCGGCCAATTATGAAGAATAATGAAATTCAATCTTGCACAAAGTCATTAGAGCATGGTTGTCTCTGTAATGAGAATTGCCATCAAATTATCACAGTCAACAATAGTGGATCATGAATAACAAGTCCCGCCCCGCTCCTCTCACAGAGTTCATGACACATGAGTCACATGAGTCTGTCTGTGAGTGTTAATCACATATCAGACCAAGCCTCCACTCACTCACTCACTCACTCACCTCACTGTCGTCCCTCCACTCGTGCTCCATCTGAAACTTTTCTGCTTCTGTTGCCAGCCTCTGAAAGCAAAAGGAAACACATAATACTGTATGTTAGCCCATAAGTAATCTTCCTCTGAAATCCCTTTGGCTCATGAAGCCAGGAGAGTTTTTATAAAGGTCCATTGTTTAGGGCTTTAAAATGTCCGGGTTGTGTGGATGATTGGCATAACCAGAGAAGAACTTGTTCCTTTGGATGTAGAAGGGGGACATAGTGCAGTCAGTGCTGACATCGTCAGTATTTTAACCTAAAATTAAACCTTCATAGTTTTAATGGGTCACTGACTTCCTTAAACTATATGTTTGGTGAACGGGTATGTGTAAGTCAGTGAATTCAGAACCAGGCCCCACAAGTTCAACAAGAAATGCTGAGCTGAGGTCAGTTAAAAAGTTCTAGAAGTCATCAAAAACCAGCTTTTATCATGGTGTGTTTGCTGCAGCAACGACACGTCCAGCAGAATTTGTATAGTCGTTACACCTGAAGTTAGGTCATGTTACCTCATGGCTGCCAATGCAGAATGAAAGTGCTCAAGGTAAAAAAAGAAAAGAAAACTAATTTCCTCTCCACACCTGCAGGTGTGAATTAGCTGCGACACAATGCAGCACTAAAATTAGACACACACCTTCTCCATCCTCTCCCAGAACTGATCCTAATGACTAGGTTAATGGGTTTATAATGGGCCCCAGCTTTTAATCTCTACCTCGTCCAGAAAATGCACTGTACTATTAATTTCCCTTGGGAAATATCAAATATCAAACCCAGCTCTTCCTGCGTATGTGCACGGGACAAAGTCAGACACAGAGATGGGATCTGATCGGGGCAGAGGAGTAAATTAATTTATGAAATGAGAGAAGTGGGCTGAAATGATGAATTATTGAATTTGTTTTGGGTAGAACAAAATCTGATAATTCAGTGTTTTCGTGCAGAATCTGATGTTAAACATTGAACACCAACCATAGAAACTTTGGAATTACCAACTGCTAAAAACTATAATCCAATCAGGTAAAATAACTGTGAACCTTACAATAATATCAAGTAAATATAATCAGACTGATTAAACAAGCAAAGAGACAGATGATTAGGACAGAGGCAACTTCATTTAGATGACATTAACATGCAATTATTTACTCAAACACGTTCTCATCAGAATTTCATTCATATATCAAATACATGTTTTCAAAGTGCTTTGAACGACAATGAAAATAACTGGATACACAAAGTTAAGAGCAATAAAAAAAAAACCCCAACAGCTCTGTATTTCTGAGCCTCCTCTCCTCTTCGTCAAGGAAATATTGACTCACCAAAATATGTTGTGATATTTCATAGCATAGAATACGGTATTGATTCTCTGAAGTGCTGTATCCATACACGTAGAAATGTTCTTGACAAATGTTGATTTGGTAGCAGGCTTTTGGCCATTTGACTCTCTCCCCCTCCTTCCAATCCTCTCATGAGACATACAGTATGTTGATGCATATACCAGTTCTTTTTTTTTTTAGTTTGAGAGCCTTTCTTAAAATAAACTATTTGGTGGGAAAGACTCTAGATTCTGGCCAATACAGCTCTCTTCTCTAATTATCACCAGTCATCTAGTAACTTTCCTAAAAAGCTAAAATATTAAATATAAATAGGCACAATAGGTAAAATATTATCTAATGTTGACTCCAAACATGTAACAGTCCATTAAACAGACATTGCTGCAGCAGTGAAGCTGATGTTTATTACCCTTCTATTCCTCCACTGCACCTTCCTAAAGGTAAAACCCTACTCGCTCTTCTTAATCAATTGGCTCTGAGGCAACATCTCGATAATGAAATCACCCCCTTCTGCAGATCTGGCTTCCAAACACTCGTTATACCTGTGAACCGTGCCTTCCCATGATGCACGAAAGAGGCAGAAGGAGGGAGGGAAGGAGCGTGAGGTGAGTCTTCTGTGGTTGGAAACATGGTTACCTCTCAGTTGTGACTCATTAGCGTGGAAAATGTGCAGCGGCTTTGTGACTTTGTGGCTAGAGTAAAGGTGAAACGTGTGGTGTGTGTGTCTGTGAGAGCACAGCAGGACATGAAACATTTACTCCATTGTTACTGTCATACTCAAGTGTCAACTGGTCATTTTGAAGCCTAGAGTTTCGCGATTTGCCCTTCGACAGCCATGTGGATGTTTTGGGAGGTAGGTCAGAGAAGTTACCTGAAACCAGGTGTCTACTGCACGATACCACCTGTCAGTTGCACCGGCGTTCACTCATATGTGCATTGATTTATTATCCGTTTTCCCTCAAAATGGAAACATAATTTACAAACTTTACATCAAGTTCTATTGAAAAAAGACCTAACACTAATGAGTGAGACCAATAATTTAAGTGAGAAGAGACAAATTTTCCCATAGACTTCTATTCAAATGTAGTTCTTTTTGCAATCAAGATTTTCCTTTTAAATATCATAATAATATTATTCTCTTTATTCTACTTCTTTTTCAACCTAATCCTAATTTCCTCTTAAATTTATTTAATTTACCCCTTTAAGACTAATCTTTTTTTTCCACTCCCTTTGTTTTTTTTTTCAACTTTGTATTGATTTCTTACAATTCCGTCTCTGTTTTTTAATGTTTGTGTGCAGCAAATTCAGCTTTGTGTATTGTGCAGTTGATGCTTGAAAAGAGTACATATGACATTTTTGGTGCATGCTCTTTCAGCTTGCCCCAGCACATCCACAAAAATGCCACTGGGGTCATGGTAATCGGCATTTTCTACCACTTATGTACAAAGGCAGATTTACAGCAGCTTCCAGTTTGCCAGTAGCTACCAAGCAGCACTGACTTAATGGAGAAGATACTGCCATTTTCCAGTCAGGTCATTATTGCTGCAACGAAACACTGGGGTGTGTGTTTCAATCAATCTTAATAATCCGCTCATGTGCTCCTGTGGTTACAAACCCATGAGTGATGATTTACTCTGGCAGCTTTCCAACTCAGCATCAAAGCATCAAAAGGCAAAGAGGTTTGTTTGTGTTTCAGGACAAACTGAAGCTGTTTGCAAGGATCTAACATTGGTTTCATGGATGTTGATATAACAGCTGAACCTGCTGCCATGGAATGAAAACAGTAACTGATGACACATTCCTGTCTCCACTGTTGTGACAGATGATTTAAGCCATTTAAGACACATGTCAAATAAGAAGTCAGAAAAACTGAAATACACCTCAATAATTCTGAAGTGCTTTAAGCAATTAGAATAAATAAGCAAAGAAGCAAAAAATAAATGGACTTGCTAATGAGCTGGCATGAAATTTTATGATGTCAGCGAGCTGCTATAAAATGACTAACGATCGTACACTGCTGAGGTGCTGATAATGAATTTGATCTGTCTTCAATTTTGTGCATTCAGAATGTTTTCATGCACATTTAAGTCAAGCTATGCTTGCCGTTTGTTGTATCTCAACTTAGCTCTACAAGTATTTGTCAGGTTTGTAGAACAAAACTGTGTACTGTGTAAAAATTGGCTGATTATTAACAAATGCAAACAAAACAGCACTTAAATGGTCAATTTATTAATTCTCTCTTTTTTTGAATTCATGCCTGTAATATATTTCTTCTCACAATGTAAAAATCATAACCACTTCACACTTAAATCAGTGGTTCTCAAACTTTTTACACCAAGTGCCACATGAGAAAACACTGAGCTCAACTGTGGCCAACAGTAAAATACAGTGGTGTAAACAGCCCGAGCAAAGTCAGCTACAGATTTTTCACACTCTCATCATCCTCCTCTTCCTCACATATACTTCAGACACTGGTATAGCCAAATTAGATTACAATGGAGTGACAGATAAAGTGACTCTTATTATTATTATTACAGATTTGTTTTTCTTGTTTTTTTGTTATTTGTTTCATTTTTCTTCAGCTCCACTCTGATCACGTACGCTGGTATGTACAGTAGAACAGTGTTTCTGATTTTCCTTCAAGTACCACCAGAGGAAGCTCGCGTACCACTGGTCGTACACGTACCACAGTTTGAGAACCATGGACTTAGACAGCACAGGCAAAGTTCATAGTGATTGTGTGATCTAGCATTGTGTAAATACATACACACACATCCTTGTCTCACACCCATTACTGGCAGTCTGATTAGAGCATCTACTCCCACTAGGACAGAACACACACGCAAACCCGCACCCACACACACCTGCCACTCTACTGCTGTGTGGGGAGGCACAGGAGAGCAAAGGAAACATGAGCATCTGCTGTTGTGACTGGCAGCACTTTAGTCAGATCTATCTTGCTCAGCCTGTGGGGAGCCACAGGAGGAGGATGGTGAGGGGAAAAAGGGAGAGAGATTGAGAGAGAGATATATCTGCATGCACGCATAATAAACACACTAAAAAAAAACAAAACAAAACAAAAAAACTACAGTAGAGAGGAGAGCACGGATTGACATGTTCACCCTATTTACTATAATCCTTGTCTTTTAGACAGGAAATGGATGTCACTGGTATAAAACTCTGCAGGAAGTGATTTGTTAGAGCCATAAGTGTTGCCACCCACTACAGAGGACTGGTCTGATGGCTCATCTCTCCTGCAGAAAACTCTTCCGGCCGATCTCACTAACTCTGTGCCAGCTGGCTGCAAGCACCTCCCAATTACAGCTGTACTGCGATTTGGAGATGGTGGATCCGCACACACACACACACTCACACTGACACTCACTCCAGCAAATGGCACGAGTCTCTACTGGCCAAAATTACAACCACTACATTTCACTATTTTAACATTTTCATACACATCAAATATTAAGGCTTTATTTTATTTATTTTTTTCTTGTGGGAGGGACAGCCATGCATTTACACAATGTTGCGTCACACACAACAACAGAAAACTGGCAAAGGTGTCAATCATTCAGAGTTTTATCTGCAAACATGCAATTCCCTGTTTTGTTCATGTTTAAGTTTTTAATGAGGTAACATGTGAAAGATACTTGACGTGTTTTGCTGGACACATCATGCAGATTTTAAAATGTGTACAAGATTCCGCTGGCATGGAACGGTGAAGCAGGAAGGCATATACACTTCCAAGTTCACCAATTTGTGTTCCCAATCCCATAATTTACGATATTCCACCATAGCAGCAGCAAGTTTTGAATACCTTTTTTTGTACATTTGACTGACTAGAAGAGGTAATATTTTAATGTCTAGAGAGTATTTTCAATATTAATAATCAACACTCTGCAGCCAGCTAGTTATTGGGAAAGGCCCAGGGTAACATCATTGTAAATTACCTGTCAATATTAATGTTCCTTGCATGTGATATGAGGAGAATGTATGTTTATTCAGCAACTTTAGATATCACAGATTTTAGCAGTGCCCTGGAGGAAATCTTATATAAAACACTCTTATGTGAAGTGACATGATGATATTCAAGCAAAAGTGGTTACACACTCATGGGAAATTGTACAAGGTTTTCATATTACTGCGCAACTGATAATAACTTATAATAATGTTTGTGTGTGTGTGTGTTTGTGTGCACTTACTCTGTGATTAGGGCTTTTTAACAGCAGTGTCTAATGCCTCGCAGCATGTCATCCAGTGTCGGGTTAATAACACACTTCTAGACACAAGAGATCAGTGACTCCTCTGTAATTACGCACCACAACATAACACGACTAGTACTATTCAAGTGCTTAAACTGCAAATCTCATCTTTTTTTTGACAAATTAACAAAAATAAATGCTGCTGGAGATGCAGTTCTGTGTTAAATGATTACATCAAGTAGATAATGGAGGTTGAGGGGAAAGTTTTCTTATTTTGTTTCAATGAAAAATAGTGAGATATTTGGAGTCAAAGAGAGAGAGAGGTAGAGGTGAGGAATCTGTTTATGATGCCCATGTTGCTCAGGGACCGTGGCATCATTGTAACTTGCCGTATCTAATCCGTACAGTATGTACAGTGAAAAAACTGAAAAAACCCCAAAACCCCAAAACATTTCCTTTATCATCGTGCCTCTGCCATCTTCCTCCTCAAAAAATTAAAAGGCGATTCAAACCAGCTTCTAAATGCCGTTGCCAGCATCCCACTCATAATTACGATAATTTGGTTTCCTATTGATGAAGAGACCCACGCTGAGAACGACTAAAACCAAACACGAGAGGCCATGTTTGGAAAGCAACTGTTGTTTTTGTCTCAAAAATGGCGATCAATTGTGGCTCAGGCACTGGTGGGCAGCCAAACCCTTTTGGATTTGCTGCCAAAGTGCTAATGCAATCCCAGGCCTGAAATAACCCTCTGCAATCAATATTCAAATAGCTCAGCCCTCAGATGTCTCCTCTATAGTCCTGTATTGTCTCTTCTCCTTGAAGGGATGGGAATCAAGAACCTGGCCAGTTTGTAAAGTGGCTCCAAGTTGTCCAACATCTGAATCATACATCAAGTTTATCAATCCCTTTACTTAGTGACACATGGCAAGACAACATAAATATGAACTGATGTCAAGAAATAGTGACAGGTGAAGAAAAATTAGTTATAACATCTGTAAAATGCAAATTTCTAGCATTAGCAGAAACATCTTTCTATGTTGAATTACATAAATTGTACACATTCCGGTTGTTGTTCACAACCCGGTTGGAACAAGGGCCCTTCTGCAAGGAGTTTGCATGTTCTCACCAGGAACTCCGGCTTCCTCCCACAGTCCAAAAAACATGCAGATTTGGGGATTAGGTTAATTGGACACACTAAATTGCCCATAGGTGTGAATGTGAGAGTGAATGGTTGTCTGTCTCTATATGGCCCTGTGATGGACCGGCGACCTGTCCAGGGTGTACCCTGCCTCTCGCCCTATGTTAGCTGGAGTTAGGCACCAGCACCCCCCCGCGACCCTTAGTGGATAAAGCGGTAGAAAATGTGACAGTGAGAGTGAGTACCTACAAAGGCAAAACATGGGAAAGCAGAATCAATTAGAAGCAGACTGGGACAGTGGGAGGTCGAGAGGACAGAGGACAAAGGGTGATTCCCTACATAAAGTGTAGGGAAAACACAACAAGTGAAGACTTAAACACTGCCCTAAAAATCCATGGAAACAACTGATTTACAATTACATTCAGAAAGGAATCTAAATGGCCAAATAAACCCAGAGGACGTGAGAACACAGAGGACAGTGTTCAACAATGTTGTTCTTTGTGGAAACAACTAGGCGCACTTACCTCGACAAAATAGCTGTGTCATTTTAGGCTTTTAAACTTTAATTTGATTTCAAAATGACTTGGTTTAGTGAAGATTTTTGCATTGCTTTTTCTTGTCTACTCCATCGTAGATTTTTTTTTCCTACAGTAATGACAAATGAATAAAAAATGAATGAAAATTCTTCTTTGTGAAAAAACACAAAACACCCCCGCCCTGTGCATCTGTGACAAATGTACATATCAGAGATCTGTGCTGCTGTCACTGTAAGAAGAGAAATGACCGACTCCACTGAGGGAAGTTAACCACAGGCCCCATCAAAGAGAATTGGTTAAGAGGAACAATTTAATAATTGATGAGTCAAAGGTGGCCTGGATATCAAGGCAAGGCAGGTTAAAAAAAGAAGCATTTGTCAACTTAATGAACAAATGGACAAAAGGTGTGAGTGTGTTCTGATGTGCAGCTTCACCATCAGTCAACAGGTCAGACCTGCAGTGCAGCTCACAGTAACGCACAATCAAATACATGTAAGCTCAGGATGGATGAAATGATGTAGCTGAGCACAATGGAGGAGGCGGAGGCTGTGGGTCACACACACAGAGACAGAAACTGAGGAGCAAGACGATGCAGGGTCTCAGTATGTTGTGACGTTTTAAAGCTCTGGCAGATTTCTTTGGCCTATTGTAAGCGGATTCAACAAAATCACAAAAACATACCTGTTACAATTTTCAAAACTACAGTATATCAGCTGATAGGAGAAGACAAAATTACTGTATCAGCAATGGGGAAAAAGTAAAACTTAAAAACCCTTAATATTACACAAATGCATCACTTAACACAGACTGTAAAAATGAAAAAATAAAAAAGCAGCAACAACATTTTAACATGATTCATTTTGGAAGCAGAGTAATATTTATAGTGTTGTATCCAAGAGAATAATTTACATATGCGTCACAATACGGCCACACAGTTGGTGCAGTGGGTAGCGCTTTTGCCTTTGCAGCAAAAGACCTGGGTTCGTGACCCCGTTTGGAAAAAGGGCCTTTCTGCATGTTTGCAGGTCGTGTGTGTGTGTGGATTGGATATTCTGAATTGCCTGTAGGTGTGAATGTGAGAGTGGATGGTTGTCTGTTTGTCTCTACTGTATGAGGGACCCTGCGATGGTCTGGTACCCTGCCTTTTGCTCAATGTCAGCAGGGATTAGGCACCAGTGCATAATAATAAAAACATATTAATTTGCTTTGTCACATTTTGAATTGAATTCATGTTTCAGCAGACACAGTAACAGATTTCTGTCTGCAGAGAAAGACGTGTAAGAAAAACTATTAACAAGTTTGAATACAGTAAAATGTGTTTTCAGTAAACACATAAAACACTATGAAGCATTGGATTCTTTATGTACTGAATATTGTGAGGAGAAAAGATGTAGGAGGAAACACATCTTAAAATGAGAAATGACAATGAGGGATAATAGTAATAGAAAAATGAAAAAAAAAATAGGAATGAAGGGTGACAGAGAATCACATTCATATTTTGGGAAAAGAAATTAAGAGGGCATTTAGAGCAATACGGACTGAGGGACAGGGTCGCAGGAGAAAATAGGACCTCACGGAGACAAAAACCTGGTTCTGGGGAAGGGCTAAGACTTGAATTGTGGTTAGGATGAGGTTGGGGGTCGGCATTAATTGGTTATGGTTACGGTTCGGGATAATGCTTTGTTTAGATTAGTGTGTGAGTGTGTTTGTGCATAAGTGGATTCTAGCCTGTGTTTTTATAAAGAATCAATGACTACAAAAGGAGTTGTAACAGCAGTGAAAACTAAGCTGTGGCAGCATGTCCCTAAACAAACTGAGTCCTTTTCATAAGTAGTAAACTGATGTGGGGTGAGTGACAAACTGATAATTCTCAGTCTGGCACATTCACATACACTTTCACATACAAAATACAGAATATTTTGGTGCAAGATCTGTCCTCTCTCACTCACTCATACACCCTGGACAGGTCCCCAGTGCATCACAGGGCCAACATATACAGACAAGTAACAATTCACAGCTACAGTCAGTGTAGAGGGTCCAAGAAAGGCCCTTGGTCGAACTGGGATTTGAACTGGTGGATTGCTTGCTGTAGGGCTTGCTGAATTGGAGATTCAATAGGCAAAACCAAAGAATCTGGAGGAAATCCACACAGCCACTGGAGGAACAAGCCAACTCTACACAGAAAAAGTGGCTGCTGCCTAGCAGGTTTGAAATCAAAACCCCTCTAGCTGCAAAGCAACCGTGCCAACCAAAGCTCCAGCCTGTGGCACAAAATAAATGAGGTTAATTCTTTGATCAGCTATAAGTGGTTTAAAGGAAACTATATCTCCACTCAAATCACCAAATGCTTCGGGAACATTAACATGAAAAAGCAAATACGATGATCCAAATGGGAAAAAAAGCAAGTGACAGCTGGTACTTTCATATCATAAAGAAGTTTATTCAGAAAAGGATATGTTTCTGTATGAAGAGTTAAAATAAACAGCAACAAAGCTGGACATAAAAATGATCTGTGCCATAAGTTGTCTGCTGTGATTGAAACCCTCTGTCCCTCTAAGAAGACACAGCTGCCAACATGTGAGAAATTGCACGTCAACGGAACACCTGCGTCAAAACACTGGGATTGGATTGAGGCGACAGTACGGGCAGATTGACAGACAGCAAATCCAAGCGGGCCCCTGATTAAGTTAATGACAGCAGCCATCACTCTAATGGGATTGTATTCCCTGACAAACGCTGGAACACACACATATACACATATTGTGCAAATAAACAGATGCAAAGCAGAGCTAGAGGCGACAAGTTGGTCTAGTGAATGAAGAAAATAAACCACTAGTCAGTTTTCTGCTTATTCAAAAACAACCAGGCCGAAACTGTAGAGCTGAGGAGAATGAAAACAGGAAATTAGTGGGTTTAAGTGCCCATGTCTTCCAGTCTTAATCCAACATATAGTTAAAATTAAAGTCATAAAAATTGGATTTTTGTAGTGTGATATTCTTTCATTCTTTGTCTATTGCTTTATCCTCCACAAGAGGGTCACAAGAGGGCAATTTATAGTATCCAGTTAACCTAATCTGCATGCTTTTGGATTGTGGGACCGCATGGAGAACATGCAAACTTCACACAGAGAAGTACTTGGTCGAAGCGGTATCACAACCACTGTCTTACTATTTTATATAGTGAGGATTTTCAATAGATAGGAAATCAGCAATAGGCTTCTTATGTTTTGTGCGGTGCTTCATGGTGAGTGGAGCTTAATGCACTCTTTGACTTCCTTTTATTCTCTCCCTCTCTTTTCCACTCATCATTTCTCTGTTGCAAACATCAGGCCATTTCAAATGAAAGAAGGGAGATATGAAAAAAGGAGAAAGAGGAAGTGGTAGGAAACAAAGAAGGGAGGATAATCAAGCTTTAGAGTCATTTCCACAAAGAAATTAGTGTTAGATGAGTGTCGGTCAGGTCAACAGCAGGTCGTCCTTTCCAAGCTTCCATTTCTGTTCATGACTCAGCTAAGTGCACCCTGCTCCTATTTATGGTAACGTACATAAATTGATCACTAGAAAGCTGGCTCAAGTCTGCTTCATTATAAAGAACACCACTTACAGTTGACACCACACCACCATGAGCCACTAGATCTTCAATGCTGATGCTCTGTCAAGTAAATATACTATACAACAAATCACAAAGTATCATTTTAATGGTGTTTGGCTAAAGAAGAAAAAAACCTGCAAGGCTCCTGTTCTGTTATTTTTTTTCTACATTTCCATCAAAAAGCAAAGCAACTGCTACCGAGTCAAGCAGGTGAAGTACACAACAGATGGTGTTGATCAAATGTAAGAACAAAGCGTGCAGTTTGTCATCTCTATTCTGCTGCCATCAATTCACAGAGTAGTTGTGATTGTCTCCAAAGGTGCAACGAAACAACACCAAACCTAATTGTCTCTAATCCCTTGGTAGTTATTGTGATGTAAGAAAAACAAAATGCTTCATTGGATTGATGGAGTAATCAATGGGAATGTAACTATGGCAACAGGTTGTCAGGCTTTAATTGGATATTTCTGGGTCTCAGAGACAGAGTGATTGAGAAGAGAATCGTCCCAGGGATTCCTAATTTAGTTTAGCCAGATGTTGTTGAGTTTAGGCTTAAAGGTTGATTGGATTAATTTGGCTTGTTGTCCTTTGCAAGTAAGTGCAAACAACATTAAAAGGATTTAACTTAAATTTTATGTGAGTCAAGTTAAATATTATTTTGTTGTTGGGTTACAGTCAATATACTATCAGCTCTGAAAACATCTGAATTCTTGCATTAACAGTTCTGACATGCTGAAATCCATGTAAACACTACCTAACCTAAGTGAAGCTGTTGAAAATGTCATTGTTTAATTAGTTTGGTGATAAAATACAAAGGGATGAACAAAATATGCACAGTATGTGCATCGTGTCACATAAGGGTTAGCCTAGCACTGTGAGCTCCCACACTCGGTTTCTGGAGATCGCTATCTTACATCTACGATGTTTGATGAGCATATTTAAGGTTAAAACACAGGCTTTGTATAAACGGATAATCGGGCTCATTGAGTATTCTGGTTACGAGACACTGGGGATAACAAATGAGAGTATAAAAGTTTTGATGAAGGTTTAAAGATACGGTATACACGAGCGAATGCAGATTTAAAGAAACATTTTGTTAATAGTAAAGATACACTGATTAAAACATATACTTTTTGATTAATGATTGCAGTTGTTGATACCTTGATGAAATGGTTTATTTGAATTACACAATGAATGTTTAGTCTATAATGAATACTGCAATGAAAAAGTAATGTGATTTGAGCTTTGCACACCGAGTGCCTTGATAGAAACTGTGTTGATATGGTAATGTTTGGTCTGGTTTCGTCTGTGTATGTTTGTATGGTATGGATAATTTAGTGTTGTGGTCTGCCAGGCAGCTAAACATGCAGTTATATTTAGAGTAATGGAAGAGTTTACTTGTCAGAAAATTATTCTCTGATTAATGATTAATGTACTACTATATGGCTTTATTGTTCTGTGTATATTTTTATAGTTTTGTGTATGTGAAATAGGATGGGCCACTTTGCCGAAATGCAAATAATTTAAAACCCAGAGATGTAGGAGTGCTTTATTTTTTGTTTTACTGGCATTAATTGTCTGTGCCCCAGCTGTGCCCCAGTACAGTAATAGGTCTAGTGATGCCCCTGTAGTAACCCAGATTGAATTTAGTAATCTGGCTGGAGGATGTGCACTTGCATCGATCCATGCCTGGCCTGTGTTCAGTGTTGGTTGTAACATGATATTAGGAGAAGCAAATTGTTTCCATGTGTCTCTGTCCACAATCCAGTATGTACTTGTTAAAAAAGACAAAAATTCTACTTTAAAAGTCAGGTTGATGATGATTCCTACCACTGTGGCCAAAAAGGCAACAAAAAAATGATATCTTCCACCTTCCACCAGATTTCCTAGAAACAGCAATGTTACCACAGAATGCATTTCTGTTCAGAGGTCAGACTGACCTTTAAGGCCTGAGAGCGGTTAGCCAGCAGTCCCTCTATGTTCCCAGCAGCTGTTGCAACCAGTTCCCTTGCATTGTTTGTCTCCACGCTGAAGTGGGCTTTGTGCGTTTTGTATATCTGGGACAATCACAAGAAAAAGGCGTAGGTCAGATATCAGCACGAACAAACCAGAACAAAATAGATGGTTAGTCAGTCACTTCATTACAGAAAGTAAAGTACAAATTTATGCAACAATTCTGCTGACATTGACAGGTCAGTCATCAGTTACAAATGTTTTATTTGTTTTTATATGTGATCATACTCAAGATTTACTATATCTGAGGCTGAGTTACTTTCGTGTTTCTTCTTCTGCTCTTCAGTGAATGAAGAAGGAGGCTACATGACGTCAGGTTACATAAAAGTCAGGTTACATAAAATGACGATTTACTGTGCTGTGGTATATGCTCTGGTTAATGATATACAGTATATAAATGCCAAACAGCCAATTATTTAGCTGCCTAGAGGAATTCCACTGTCCAACAAAAACTGCAGCACATCTGAGGGACATGCATATGTCCACATCTACTCTGTATCTGATGCATTTTGTTTTATTGCTTACTAATATTCAAGTGTAATCATACAAAGTTATTTTTTATTATGTATACAGTATTATTTTAGTATTTTATTTTAGTATTATATTAGGTCTGAAATCACTGTTAGTGACATGACTGAGTGTTTGTAATGATTTCCATGATACTTTAAATCTGATTTATTCTTGAGCAGGAAGCAGAAGTGCCACATGCATTATGCTCATTTTCTCCTGCATGTGAGCTTCTGTGTGGAGAAACTAAGGCTGTCACAGTAAAGTTGTGACATTGATCTTATCTGAGCCTACAGTGGGCTGCCAGAGTGAAATGATGCAGTTATACGTCTAATGAGAAGCCAAAATATACAGCTTTAGTGATGTGTTGTGACATGTGAGGTCATGCAAGGAATGAGAGGAGACAAAACACACACAGTTGTCAATATTGATTGGGTGGGTTTTAATTTAGGGTGAAGCAAATATATTACAGGCCTTTTCACAGCATTTTGACATGTTTTACTAGGAAAGGTTTTTACCGATAACATGAACAATGACTCTACACGTTATGGTGCCTTCAACTGGGACTCCTCAACTCATATAGAGAAAGGTTTGAAGACAACATGTTTGGTGTTTACAAGGTAAAGCTGTGAGAGCACTGATGGTGGACAGAGGACAAAATGGGCTCCCCACATTTTGAAAACTTACACAAAGCTTACACTTTGCTGATAAATCAAGAAGGTGGGAGAAAGCAAAAAGGTTAGAGGGTACAGTGCACCCTGCAACCTGAACTAGTAAAAAATCGGGGGGATAGAAACTTTCTGTAGTTATGTTTATATTTTAATGTTATGTTAAGTCTTTTAAGCCAAGTTTGTCCAAGACATGCTTGATTAACTCATACACAATGCTGTGTGAGAAAATAATTGACCGCTTGCTAATAAATGAGACCAACTTTCAATCACATCATTCCAATTCAAATGATCACAGAATCCCACAGACATAAAAACAACAAAGCTCTTGGTGCCATTGCAGAATATTGACTGTGATAGTCAGTGGTGCACGATGGAAGTTTTAAATGGGATCCCATGTGTTAGCCTTGTGAAATCAAACTGCTCCTAACATGGTAGGCATGTTAGCATGTGTGCATGTGTGATTCTCACCTGTATTAGTTCATGCAGCCCACTGGCTGTGTCTGTCATTGTGACCAACTCATTTTGCATCTGGTCCACCCATTCCTTTATCCTGAAAGCACAAACAGCAGTCAATCAGCCAGTGGTATTCTTTATCTCATCCACTTTGAAGCCTTCACATTACCTGCACAGTCGACCCAAACCTGTTCAGCTGCATGTAACACATTCAGTTTAAGCCCATGTGATAACATGACCTGAGATTTTCACCTTACACATGGGAGGGGAAGCATGAAATAATAATACTCCACATGAGCTGTGCATTAAGGGAAGGCTATTCATAGTTGCCAGCATGAGAGTGTCACATCCTTGGGGGGGGTGAGATGCTGGTTAACGTCGCCAGATGAGAAAATTCCGAAAGGAAGGGACAGTGAAACACAAAGAGGCATAAAAGAGACTGCTCGTCTATTGGACTTTAGTCTTTGGTAAATGTGAGTATTATTGTATGTTATACTGTATGTTATGTCTGCACATGTCCATGAGCACATCAAATCAGTCATTTCTAGGATGTTTAAATTGACAAAAACCTAATTTATAGTTTAGGATTTTATGGAATTCTTGACATTCAGTACACTTCAGGATATAAGGACAAATGTGAATGGAATATGAGAAACTGCTGACCATACCACAACTGTCAAAACACCAATGGATCTCTTTAAATGGCAGCAGCAGCAGCAGCAGCAGCAGTGTTACACCTCTACACATAGCTGACAAGCAATGTACAATCATATTTACTAAATGTTTATTTATAAATTAGGGGCGACTACTTATATATTTATACACCTCATCCTGATCCCATATTAATTCACTCTGTAAGGAGATATGATGTGTTGAGGGAGTATGTCCTTATTCTATGTCCAACAGAAAAGTTGATTCACATCAGTGCCAGCAACACCTTATGAAAATCTTGTGTTTTTTAATTTAAATATGAATACTTTATATAATAATAATTGGTGCTGTAGCAATAAGGTGTGTCGCTTCTGCAATAATATATTTTGTGACCCTCCTGCTATTTACCTGCACACTCTGAAAACAGCTTCTTTACAACAGGAAATAAAAAACAGATGACATAATCCATATAGAAAATTGCCCTTTCTCCCGCACTGTGCAAGTTAACCTCCTCACCTTTCACAGTGCTGCAGGGCCTCTGACATATGAACCCTGTCTACGTTATCTTATTTAAAAAAAATACAGTGTAACATGAGCAGGCTTGGCTCACATTGGAAATGTGTGGCATAACAGCCACATAGTATATTTAGCCTTCTAAGAGACAGCTGCTAGTCGCTGAGAGCAGATATAGGATGTGCATAGTGTCAGCACATAACACTTTTAACCCCCAGGTCACAGTTATGTGCACACGATAAAATAGTTTTCTATACAGTATATAAAATCTGTTCTACATGTCTTTTAAGTGAATTTATAACCCTGAGTTACAGTTTTGATGTGTTTGCGGGGTGACTATTGTACATGGAGCCAGATCCAGGGTCGAGATAAGGTCCATTGAGCAGAGCGAGCAGGTGTCCATTGAGGTTGTCATGCATCTGACTTTTCCATGTTGTTCTCAAGTAAGGGGGGGTGGGGGGGTGGGGGGGGGTCTGTGTGTTACGACAGGTGTCTGACGGGAAAATTGTGTGGGTGTATAGCTATGCTCCAATGAAGAAGCTGAAGTTCATTATTTGGCCTTTGTTTGACAAACATCTTTATTCTAACAAAATTAGCGACTCATTTTATTGATAATAAAGCATATCAATCAAATCTAATGCGCATCATGCTATAGTTTGCTGAACCAATGTATACACTGTAAATACAGCATTCTTTCCATACTGTATATATTCTGGTCATATACTGTATATTATATTTATGGCTGAACGATTTATCACTTTCAATTTGAAATAACACTACTAACTAAACGCTAAGGCTGCAGTTTTTTCGCTTCTATTTGTGATGTGCTGGGCAAATTAAAAATGTGATACAGGAGACAATACCTTTCATTCATCACCTTACATTAGCGGTTCATGTTTTCATAATGTCGTGTATTAAGGCCCCATATTTTAACTACAGTAAACACAATCCTAATTGAAATATCCAACATATTTTCCCTGAATCATTCAGCTCTATAATATATAATAATAATATTTTATTTTTAAATATAGTTTCACATTTTTCCTGGTGTCAATTCTACATGCTTACAACTGTATTTCATATCTTATCTTATGTGTTATTTATATTCTATGTAGTCCCTTGTAGGCTATTTGTTGTTTCTGTCATGTTTATTGTTTTGCAGCTGTTGTAGCACTGTGGCCAAAGAACACTTTCCCAGTATGGATTATCTTATCTTATCTTATCTGTCAGATCTACAGATACAGATTCTACAGATACTCGTGATCCTTTTATCAAAGCTCCAAAGCTTACAATCCCTGTTTAACACCAGTGTAAGTGGTTTCCTTATGAGAAGAAATAATTCCTTATGTGTCTTAAAGAACACATGCAGATGATGGACAACGTCTGGAAAATGGCATTTAATAAAGAAAAATGCACATGATGGGAGGGTGGAAACTTGGATCAGGGCACAGAAAAGTGAGATAGCATCATTATCCACTCCCAAGCTCAGCTCCTATACTGCTCTCCCTCTGCCTCATTCTGTCCTGCTCCTTGGGGAAATTTGAGAAGGAGGGGAGGTGGTCGCCGAATAAAAAGGAAGGAAGACTCCCTCCAACATGGCTGGTGAGCCATGGAGCTGAAATGAGAGGAGCTGTGTGAAAACTCAGCCAAGTGTGAGACCTGCTGGCGTTACAAGCCTCTCTTCTCCCACACTTTTCTCACTGAGTCAATAATATCACCAGTTTATGGAGCAGACTGTTTTTCAGATTGTCTTCTATGTTTTCCGTAGTTGTAGACACTCCTTCATTACCCTGCTCATTCACAGACACTGAGATGAGGGATCAGAAGATAATGGCCAGGCTGGTTTGAAATAAGCATGAGGAACTCAAATAATTAACTGTTAAAACCACAGTATGCAAAGGACAAAGTCTGATATAGTCCCTGACCTCTTTTAACACATTTGTGCATTTCAAAAGGCTGAAACTTTGTGGCAGAAAACAACAGACCATGTTGTCATCCATAAGAATCTGAACTCCTATCAGGCAGCCTCCAAAGTCACAACTTCTGTGGTGCCATATTGACGTTTTGCAACCATACATTAATAGACATCACGTGCAATAAAGCTCTGATTGAACAATACCAGCTGTCAGTCACACTGGTGTCCACTCATACGTGCTTTATGGCATATTTTCCACTAAATTGGAACATAAATTTAAAAAAAATTATAAAAACCATTAACCCCAATGGTTAATGGTGTTATAAATAAAATGGAATGTTTCTTTTGTCAAACTAGAGAATCCGTCCCGTGGTGGCTATTCAATATCGTCTTACTTCCAAGTTTTTTAGATGCAACATGCTGTAAATGCAGCCAAGATCTGCATTTATAGCATGTTGCCTGTGTTGAGTGACACACACACAAGAATCATCTATACCTTAGTAGACAAAAAGGAGACTTAAGTTTTGAGCTAAATTCCTAAACTAAACCAGCCAGCATGTGTCTTAATTTGTACTTAACCACCAATGATGATGAAGGGTCTGATAGGAAATAAACTCTCCCCTCCATCTAATGACTGGAAGAGAAGCTGCCTCTATTGAGCCAGTGGTCACATGTACATGTGCAGTGTCATCGCCTGTATGTAAATGGAGCACTGGGTCTTCCAGAGGGCAGCAGGGGGATGGCCTAGGTCAAAGGTCACCATGTCAGGTGCAGCTCTGTTGGGGAACCTTTTAAGTGTAATGAAGTAGGCGTGAACCATTTGTGCAAGTGTGTAGAATCAGTGTCACAGCACAGTGGCAGTCACCAATGATGGACCATATGAATGAGTGAACTGAGAGAGAAGCAGCTGTATCTTTAAAGACTGAAGATAAACAACTCAATTTTTCTGAGGGAAAAGCCTATAGAGCCTTGACTCCAAATTCTGTTTTCTATTAGGCATTTTTGCAGCTGTTTCAGTTTAATGCACTGCTTTGGTTCACAAACAATCTAACCTACATGGGCAGTTCAGTTTAGTCTCGGAATGCAAATACTCATCAAAAAAAATCAAGGGGACGCTTACGTGCAACTTTGTATCCAGCCCTCAACAGGTGATTGAAGGATGTTACATTATTTTGTTTCCAAAAAATTTTTTTACTGTGTCATTCAGGTGTCCACTTAGTTAATTTTATTTGTTTTCTTGCAGATATAATGAATTAATGCAAACTCAGACTCACAGCAACAGAAGGAAAAAAGAGGAGTTGCAAAAGACCCAAAGGGACGGACACAGGGAAGTGGATATGATCCCAGAATAGAGAGCATGACTCAGCATGAGACCTGGACTGTCTTATTTCAGACTTCATTTACGCCTCTGGCTGAGGTGTGCGTAACTGCGAGAGACTATAAATATGCGTTATTTTCCTCCCCTCTGATTCTACACTTTAAACCCACGGTGTCTGACCATTAGCTGTTCAACAGGGTTACCACATCTGTAGAAAAATCAGCTCAAGAGAATTGACCTCATGGTTCATTAGAACAGGAAACCTTTTAGACTGAAGCGTGATTCAAGATCGGTAGTAGAAGACTGTAATTCACATTTTAAATTCAATTATTACAAAGATAAATACTTGGTTAAAGCTTTGGGTTTCATTTTCCTATGACATGATTGCAACAGCACAGTCCATCACCATCACACAGAAGGTTATTTGGAGAAGGATCTCTGAACCATGACCACAAAATATAATATTCTTATGAACTATGGCTTTCTAAGTCAAGAACATGTGATGGTGGTTAAGTGGACACTGATTAGATTCAGACTATACTTTTGAATTTCGGAATGCCAATATCTTTACACTATGCAAATTTTTTCCACTTTGTTTGTGTGAGGTTCATAGGTGTTAGTAAGAACTTGTAATTTTGTATTAAGATAATATAATAAGTAATAAAAGAATATGTTTTCAATATCAATACCTGAGCCACTGTGGACAAAACGTCCATAAAACTTAAAATTCTGCATGTACGATTTCATTACAACTTGGCTGAAGATGACTGTGTGACATAAAAAGCCCCAAATCAAACCATTTTCCACTGTGCACATTTGTATTCCCTGCACAGTGAGCAGCTATTAACAACCTTTTGAATGTGTGGTATGTGTTTATGATGAAACAGGAAACTAAGACAATAAGGACTGAGCCCAAATTACCACGAACTGTCCTCAAACTATCCTTGACAACAACTTTGCTTGCACTTCTTTGTTTGAACTATAGTCAAATCTACTTTCCTCCTAAGTTAAGATAAAGCAAAAATGTTTCCTGGCGTATTTCTTATTTAACTTCAGAAGGCTCCCACAAGGAGTTCATGGGAAGCAGACTGAAAAAGCTACTTTCAAACTATTACTGGTGAGTGCTGTGTGTATTTTCAAATCAAAATGATTTTATGTCTTCACACACACACACACATAAAAACAAAAAAACAGTACAACTTTAAATGAATTCCCAGCAGACTCAAAGCTCTGGGCCATAACAATATTGAAAATATTTTTTAAAATCTGTTCCAGTTTGTCATCTCTGCTGAAAGTCATAATTTTAAAGTGCCTGTAAAGCAAACGTAGAGATTCTCCTTTACACATAATGTTATTTTAGAAAACAGTTGTTGAGGATATGTGGAAAAATACACAAAATACAAAAACATACAGAAAAGCTTTGCCATTTTATTTAAAATTCCCAGTGATGAGGAGATGAAGTAGGTACTGTTGATAGAGAAAGAAGGAGAGAGAGCAGAACTGTGTTGGTGAACAGTATGTTGTTAATCTGTGACTCAAACATGTCTTTGCTCAACTATCCATCTTTTCTCCCCAACGCAAAAAACTTGCACTGTTATTGAGCATTATTTTAATGTTCTTTATGTTTACTTTCTTTGTCTTTTTGATTTAACACCCTGAGTGAAGTAAAAGATGTGAATATAGATCCAAAGATGTTGGATGCTTCATTATTCGGGCTGATTCACCAAGAAGTCAAACTCATGCCGTCTCCAAGGCCCCACATGCCATTGCGTGTGCAGTCGCAAGAATCCAAGGCTCAATATCCAATCACAAAGTTTCCACTTCAGCACCTTCTCGTCTTAACATCCTTGTGTTTGTAGACCCAGAACCCAGTCTGCTGATCCACAATTTGATCTCTTACACCATCAAGCATCTGGCTGCATATCTTTGTACTGTACTATGTGGAGACTGTGGAGTAAATGTTTTTCAGTGCTGGTAAACACTTGAAAATCTTACATTCCTCCTCTATTTCCAGAATTTTGGTCTTCTAATCTGTTCTTAAATTGAGTCAAGGATGACAAACAAGGAACATATGAGATGCAAAAGAGGGATAGGGATGCCTGGATTTAATTGAGCCACTGGGGGACAGCTAATAAGAGCACTGACTAGAAAGAACGGCATCTAATAAGCTGCACGTCTGACAAAGTACCGTGCAGAAGAAGAGAAACAGTCATCATTTTCTTCCTCAATCAGCTCTTAAATTTAATGAGAAATCTGAAGCAAAATTTCTCTTAGACATATTGTCTAATTTACTACCAACAGTTTTGTTTTTATGATTAGAATTTCTTTTCCTTGTCCCCCTGCCCTCTTCCTTTCCCATGTGTCACCACAAAGCATAAAGAAGACAAGTGATGATATCTTCTCCTCCTGACTGAGGTCGATTACACCATAATTGCAGGCATTGTAAATGTCTTCCAACCTTGTTATGCTCTCTGGTTATTGATGGTATGTCCCCTCCTCTACCATTTACCTCTTAGCATGTCAGCCAGGGAGTTTTACCACGTGCCAAGATCTGAAGTGAAGCCTCGACAACAGTACTTTTTTTTGAGCTCCATCGAGCACTTCTGTGGAGGCTTGATACAACTGTGGAAAAGCTGAATAGACATGAAATGAGATCATTAGCGAACAGTGGGGTGGTGCTGGTTTTTGAGGGCTTTGTGTACAATAACCAGATCTGGTGAATTGTTCCTTTTCATTAAAACCTTTTATATTTGTATCAGAAAAACAAGAGAGGTGAGGGACATTCAGCTGTGACATGCAACACAATGAAACTTTAAATTAGTCAACAAATAAGGATTTAATAAAAAAAGGCATCAGATCACATTATCTGGGACCTTTGAAGTAAATCACTATCTTTTCACTGGCTTTTTTCCACGGATCCTTGAAATCCGTGAAGTTGATATTTAAATGTCTCCCTTGTTTGTTACGACACCACCTACTGTTTCATGCACCCTGCATTGCTTGATGTACCTGGACTAGGCCCACGCAGAACAAATATAATTAGCAGCAGAGTTGTGGTCACTGACTGTACACTGTCTCTCTCACGACGACTGGCTTGGCCAAGATCCAAAGGACAATCACTTGTCCAGATGCAAAGTGTGATGCAAATCAATAAAAGTGGACACCATGGGTGCAGAGGCTCTTACAAGTTGCCCTCCCATCTTAAGCTGTGTTAGCACATTTGGTCTTTGAATTTAAGAGAAATAGTCCTGAAAAGTACGTGATACTTCACACTTTTGATCAATAAGAACCACAGAGAAAAACAGAAAAAAAATATGTAAACTCAGAGAAACTTCAAATTCACACAAGGATATTTGGTGACCTGAGTGCTGCTTTACACTGACAACATGATACTACAAAGAGCCTGGGGTCAGTCTCGCTTCCAACCTTACCTACGTTTGACCTCACTCTCTGGACCACTACAGCCACTACAGCCCGCCTCGTCTGTCGCGTCCACAGCCTCCATGTCAAACAGCACAAACATCCTGACAGAACTAACAGCTCCCATTGTATCACGTCTCCCCACAGGTGTCGCGACCCATTAAGTCAGAGGAAACAAATGTTGTGACACCTGCAAGTGTTAGTACACACTGCAGAGCAATCACACCTGCTGGGAAAACTCCAGCACCATAAACCAAAGAATGACACCATCTATAGCTCCTGTGTGCACATACGATATTTAGAGGTTGACTTGTATGGGTTTTTCATTTTCGTATATTTAATCAAGCAATGCTTGTGGTCTGTATCTCTGACCTGCGTTTTGTGTATGCGCTGAATTGCACTTATACATTTTAAATAAAAATAATGTATAACCAAAATATTAAAGACATAAAATGTAATCAAAACACTAAACTTTGTCCAAAAACCTTGGATGCAAAAAAGTGACTCGCATTTATGAAAGCTTTCTGATAACACAATGTGCACACTTACATAATTACTACTTGAACAGTTAATTAAATAATAAACTGGAAACTGGAGATAAAAGAAAAACAAAGAGAACACACAAACTGAGCACAGAAAAGACTTAGGATGGACTGTGTTTTGAACCTGGGGCCTTTTTGCTGTGAGGCAACAGTGCTAACCACTCTATCTCCATGCCGTACTATGACTATTTCTAACAATCCAGTTGAAAAAAAGAGATTAAAACAACAGATCTCTTAAAGTTAAAGTTTTACACACAAAATGAGCAATAGAAAGTACTAAAATATTAGATTTGGCTGCTTTCTTCCTCCTCCTGCTTATTTCTCTCCCCTCCAGCTGTTTTTTTCCTTCCTGCTATGTGTCACTTTGAGCTCTGCTCAAATGAACCTCCACATTGATATCACCTTCACACTTACTGAGAAAACTATCTATACAGCAAACCGAGTCGTCCGCCCTATTACACATCTCACACACAATGTGCATAAACAGAGAGATTAGAAAGAGCCCCTACTGGCTAAAATGTCCAATTAATGTCAATCTAAATGCCGACACCACGACTATTCATGGTGTAGAGAGTAGCTACTGCCAACTGTGGTCTGAACACAGGCATTAACGGCTCTCACACTAAAATACAACTCCATTGAGGGTCTCAAGAGAAGCCATCACAGGCCATTAATGGGTCCACTTTTCTCTGCAATGCCCTCAAAATATCACACATTGGACGAGCAAGTGATGTCCAAAAGATATTTTCAGGATAAAGTGGACTCTGAAATCCCTACAGCATCAACAGGAAATTTCTAAGACGGAAATAATTTGTATAGAGAACAGAAAAGAGGTAAAAAGTGGCATATTTATGGTTTTTTTTTGTTTTTTTCTTTTTCTCCTTGTTTGTTAGGTCCATTTTTGATCTCTTCATGCAGGTTAATAAACTGTCTTTGTGATTCACAATGGTGGCAGCATCAAACGTGTTGTGACGTTTCTCTTCAGTTCCCTGTTACTGCACTATTGATTAGTCTGTCTCGTCATTAATTTTCTGATTTCAATACGCACTTGTAATGAAAACCTACACTCTTCTGAATAAGACACGACTGGCACACGTGACATACAGTCTTAAACATTTACACTGCCCATGCTTTACTAGATATTATGGTACACAGATGTGCTTCCTGAACCAGAGACGACTCTCATTCAAACAGCTGTTAGCAATTTCCAAGGTTGTCCGGGAAACACTGCAATGGAAAATTCTTGGGAATTTCCATGTGGCAAAGGAGTGTGGGGAGGATTACCAAAAACCCAGGTTGCTACTTTACTCTCTGACTTTTTTCCTCAGTGAGAAACTGTCTTTTGTTAAAAATTTAACGAGACACTAAAGCAACACTGAGGGGCGACGCATAAGCCAAGAGTCCAGAGAATTTCAGAGGAGAAGCAGAGGGGGGAGATTTTTGAAAAGCTCCGCCGCCCCTCCACACCCTCTCCATGTCCCTGTATCTTTTCCTACATCTGAGTCAGGACACTCAATGCCCCTTCCCCAAAGGCTCCTCTAAATATAGACAGAGTTGAGATAAAGGGAAAATGGACTGAGAGGGACAGAAGGAAGAAATGAGTTAAAAATGTGTAGGAAGAAGAGGGGGGAAAAACAAATTCCATAGCACAGTAACAACACAGTTGAGTTATTTGGCTGTTGTTCGACCATGTTGTATCCAAAACATTATATAAACATAATATAAAGTTTATGAGCCATAGTGGAAGCTTTAACCACTATTACCTTCAAAAAGTCCAAGTTTCCTCTTAGTGACAACTGACCGGAAGTGAAGGAGCTGGCTTACATTTTTGCCAAAGTTTTGAGTGACGCTCTGTTCATAGTCAACGACATGCAATAGTATATTAAGTTGACTTTGAGAAATTCAATGTGGTACAACTTCAGTCGGACGAACTTGCTCCATAGTTTAAAAGTCATACTGAAGTCAGACTAACAGAATATTCAGATTTTTCTGTCCTGTAAACATACTGACTGTGAGAGAAAATTCCTAGAGAATAAATACTATCCATGGTGATGCACCCATGTTGCATCTGTGCGCTTTTATGACAGGTTTCGCTCAGCGGCTGCTTGACTGTAGGCGAAAACATGCCTCCTGAAATATACCTGCTCGCACCAACTCCCCTGAGGCTACAGGGTGCAAATCTCAGCCAAGGAAACCAAAGACATGCAGCTCAGGGCTGATCATTTCCATCTGTTTGTTACATGTGGTTCTTCCTCTTAAAACTCCCCGTCTACACTGTCATACACCAAATTAGATAGCTATTAATTGTCACTGCATTATAAAACGCAATAAAACCTTGTTTGGTAGCAATACAGCAAATGGAATCAAGGAAATTGAACGTTGGAATTAAAGTTTTAAAAAAAAAAAATATTATTCATCAACTGTTTGATTATGTTTCTTTATTTCTCAGTTGAATTACATGCGTCTTTGTTAATCTTGTCTCTTCCAAAGTAAGACCCGAGTCCATAGCAATGCGATCTAATCCAGAAACAAAAAAGGCAGCTTTTCTTCATCACAAAAATAATGATGAAGACCTAAATATGTTGGACACTGTGACTGTACCCTCTATGATTTGGCACTTTTGACCAAATGTGGATGTAAAAACATTAAAAGTATAATAAAGTTATCACAGTTTTGAGATTATTTTACTTACGCATCTGTGTAACTGAGAGAGATTTTATCTTGGCAAATATGTATGATATTCTAGGACCAGTTTTCTCAGACATGAGCTTCCACAGGACATGTGGTCGTGACATAAGATGCATTTAAGCAGTTTCAAGTGGTAACTGAGCCATATTCATCACAGGCCACTGTCAGTGTGACCTGACACCACGAGAGACACATACATCACACAGTAAGGCAGACAACTCAATCACTGTAAATGTAAGTAAGAAAATTCACAAAGATGGATTTAGAAACTGTCATCCAAACCTAATAATTTATCATTTTTGGATTGTTTATTTTTTTCTTTTCCCAGAGAGTTAGATAAGAAAATTGATTGTACTGTCTTCTGTTTGGTAAACACTTTATGAAACTGGAGGAAGTTGCTGGTTCACATCGAGGGGGAAGCAGCTCTGTCCAAAGTCAACAACATCTGCTCCACAATCTTGTTAGTTTAATCTGTGCAAAAACTGAAGTGCAAAAACATCCATTTGTGGTTTTATGGAGGCTGTTCCATGGCAGAGCTGAGAGTCTCGTCACCGCTGTGATGTAATCAGCCAACCAGCAGAGACGGAAGTCCCAGCTGCTGCAGGAGGTAATTATGTCACATAACCATAAACTGCCTTTTTTACATTTAAAGAAAAAGCACACAAGCGACACAGCAGGTAATCTAGGTCGTGTATATGAATAAATAATTCTAACATGTCTCTGTTAACTTGCACAGTCAAACCTTAACCGTCTTTACTTGGCTGGATGTCAGCTCTGGTTGAGCAGGATACCTTGTTTAGTGTCCAGGCATAGCACTTTTTAACTGAATGTTTTGATGTTTTACTATTTATCTCAGCTCATATCTGTTTCTGAATTATTCCTTGCTTGTGTATGTATTGTTTTTTACAGCACTTTGCACACAGCATTGTTTTTAAATTTGCTACGGAATAATGTGAACCTAAATAATTTTATCTAATAGCAGCGTGCACACCTACAGAAGAAATGCAATTTTGTCCCACTGTTTGCTTTCACTTGATGTCTTGAACTTGTCAAAAAAAAGGCTTATTCCTCTGAATCCAAGGATTTTGTTTAAATCCTGTTTCGTTTAGAAACCATACCTCATGATTTCATGATATATTCATATATATTCAGTTGAGAATTTATTTAGTAAAGCTAAGCACAACAAATCAGTGACATCCCCATGTGAACCAATCTGCTGCAAGCTAGTGGCACTGAATTTATTTCCACCATGGTTTCCTTGTATTCTCTAGTCGGTCATAAAATTGCACTGTGTGCTGACAAAGTTGTAGTTGCTGTAAACTGCTGTAATCAACTACTCTGCTGTGACGCACCTGCAGTAAATGCAATATGAAAGTCCTGAAATAATATTCAGTTTCTGTTTAAACTGTGTAAAAGTAGTGCTGATTCCACTTTGTGGTGGTTTTTGGTGGGTGCAGTCTGTGGTGCCGCTGAACCATGTTGTTACTTTGTGAACCCCATTAAAATCAATGAGCAGAGGCTGAACAACAGATGTACCACTTTGTGTAATACAACACAGTTGAACAGCACCACTTAAATTGCTGCCTCAAATTGCATTTCTTCCTGAAATGATCACAAACTTGAGCCAACAACTCTTTTAATGCAGACATACAGGTTGCTAGTAGATTAACTTCAACACAGCAAACTGCAGCTATGGATTCTCTGCATACCTTCACCTTTAATCGCTGACTGCTGTTTGTGTAACATCAAGTATGAATGCAATTCCTTATTTCCATGTTTGCAATTATTGTTTTAAACACTAAAGGTCACTGTCAAAAGTCAAAAGGCAGTCAATGATTTAAATCTTGATGGAGAATTACCACAAGATAATATCAAGGTGTTAATAATTTGAAGGCTTCTAAGGATCAAAATTTAAAGATATATTGTAAATTGTTTCAAATTAATGTATGATTTCAATTTGAAAATGATCAAAAGTTCATTCTGGACTAATACACTGACCTCGCTCAGAGCTGCCCATGTTGTTCTCTGTCTGAATGAAGTGCCTCCTCACATTATTGCCCACTGATCGGCGCAAACACAAGAAGCGTGGCTCTTGAGCTGGTTGAGCATGAAATCTATTTAGCCTTAAAACACACACGCGCATACACACAAGCACACAGCAAATGAGAGTGGGAGAGATGGAGCAGAGGGTGACAGAAACTGTGGAAAAAAGGATGGAGACAAAATATGTCTGTTGATGACTAAGGCGAAAGGCGTAGAGAAGCACATGATCAAATCTTGGAAATGAACAGCTGGGATTCAGCACAATGCATTGGCAAGTGGGGACATTAATATATGGACATGTCTTCAGGATCATGGCCATGAGGGTGATCCTTCGGCAAAATGTCAACCTAAAGTAGATGTACAGGGTCAACAAAGCCATGTCTGGAAACTTCTTGTCATCTCATTTTTTCCCCATCTCTATCTTTTCTTTTCTTTTTTATCTCCCTTGATCTCTCAGTGTGTTCACTGGCGCCTGAATCTCTGGGGCACAGTCTGTGACATCAGACTTCAGATTCAGTGATGTTAATCATCTGCCTACAGGCAACAAGGAAAGGAAGGGAGGAGAGGAGAGAAGAGGGATGAAGGAATGAACGAAGCCTAATGGGAAGACGATAGTGAAATAACAAGATGGAAAGAGAAACTGATGAGGAAAGAGAATGTAGTGAGACTAGAGCCAGTGTTATTAGTTATTACATCTTGAATGTTGAATAAATTGAAATTATTAATTCGATGTAATTATAAAGTCAGCACACTACCAAAAATAGTGAATGTAACTTGATTAAAATAAGTAGATTACATTTTTTTTTTGATTCTGCAACCATGCGCTTAATTAAGTGGTGGTAAAAGGGATCCTGACTAACTTTTAAGAGTGCGATTAGAGACAAGAGGGGGAGATGAGGGAAGGAAGAAGAGAGGGGAGTAAACTTACTCTGTGTACAGTAAACTTCAGTGTTTGGTCTAAAATCCATCTATGCCTTGAGAAAACCATGCTTTTTGCCACTTTCTCAGGTTCACCTTGTCACTAAATATCTCCTTCGCATTAAAAGTGAGCCGACACTGTGAAAACAACAGCAACAATCTGTTCCGCTTTTTGGCTTTTTTTCCCACCATTATCCCACCGTAAACTTCAGCCAGGTAAATTCCACTAGGAGACATCAAGTAGTGACACCCGGCGAGTGAAACTGCATACTATAGAGCGCCTTAATTTGTTTATTAAAATATCATATCAATTATTCTATTGCACAAAGTAGGACAACAATATATCCCCAAATTGATATTTCTAATCCACCCCTAACACTGTATGTAAAAAAAACTAAATGTATTTATTAAATAATCTGACTTTCACTTTCTCAACATGTTGGTTAGGTGTCTCCTGCATAAAATGCAGAAAACATTGTGTATGTCTATTGGTCTATTGGTATTTCGAAAACATCAAACTCACAACTTATGCAACAAACCAAACCAATATTCAGTTTACTATCATACCAAAACCTATTCACCACTTAAGAAGCTGCACTCAGAATTTGTTTTATTTTGTTAAAAACAAAAACAAAACTATTCATTGTAAAAGTAGCTGGTGATTAAATCATTGATTCATAATCGATTAACGGCTGCTGCCCTGGTTTTTGTTTTATTATTTATTATTTTATATTTTCCTACCAGTTAAGGTTCCACTGTTGGTAAATGAAAGTCTGTATCTCACCATGGCCTGTGTGAATATCATTGTATTCAACCCACAGATCAATCCACTTAGTGTCCATGAAATACAGGGAGTGAGCAGGCCACTCTGCCAGTCTGACATCATCGTACTCGGCCATTAGTCTGAGTGCCATCACCATTTCTGTTGGGGATTGTGCTGCATTCATAACCAGAAACAATGCATTCCTGCCTCTGTTAGAACCATCTGAAACAGCTAGGAACCTGTTGATAAATGCAAGGTGCAGCATGGCACCGAAACAGGTCCACACACATTTGGTTCATTTGGTCACTGCAATCGTGTGAATATGCTGTACGTCTATTAATGTTACCAATATAGAAGCTGAGTGTCATATTTAAAAAGAAAACCCCTCTGAGCTTCTGGTCTCTTCACTATATCATATGCTGTGACTCAGTCAGCTTAAACTACTATGCTGCAACATCACTAAAGAGTTTTTTTCCTTCATGTTGTAAATGGAGGTGAGACTACTGGGTATTTCATTTTACAGTGAATAACAGAGAAACACTATCCACTATCCTACTTTTTGGAAATGAATTTTACTCTCATAAGAATATGAAGAAATAGCTATCTGACTGAGTAGTTTGCTCATTAGATGGAGAAATGAAATTAAGTTGTAAAATAAAAGTTGCTCAGCCTGGGACACACTTATAGACAGCTGACGTAATGTATAGTGCTTTCCTTCCTTTCTTCTTATTCTTCCATTATTATGTTTCTTATACTATTATGGTGGGGATGGGCAAATATGGAGACCTTTGGTTACCCAGAAGGAAGACAGAAAACAGAAAGCAATATGGAATATGGAAAAGTTCAAGGATGTCGGTTTACTTGGACTGACTGGATTCCCACTTTATGATTTCATGTGTCTTATTAACATTATATTCCAGTGTGATGTTAAGGAATAGCTCATCTTTGTTATCAGTACAAAAACTGTGACTTCTGATTGGACAACGAGGCTTAACGATTGTGGTTATTTCACCACCTTTTGACTTGACAGGTTTTTGCATTTTTGTGAAAACAAAGATGTGAGACCTTGGCATGTGTGGACAGGATTATTGGTTACAGCCCTAGATGTTTGTTTGTTTTTAAAACATCCTCCTATGTGTGGACTGGGCCTGAAAGTTCTCGAAAAGTACTTGAATTTGACCTGAGATAAGGTGTACGAACCCTGCGCCTACTGTGAAACCATCTGCTTAGCTCCGACTTGGAGACTTATTTTCCAATGGGAGTCAAGAGTTTCTCAGCATCAAAAGAAAGAAAGATTTATTCTTCATTGAATTTGACAGTACAGTTCGGATCAGCTACAACATAAGCTAAATCATGGACCACAAGACCACATTCAAACCTCAAGAATCTTCCAGAGATGATTCATTTGACAGCAAGCCACATGTCACACTGCTGCCAGCCAGGCAACACATGGCCAGGAGCTTTAAATATCTTATATTACAAGGAGAAGTTATGCCCATAAGCACAAAATGCAATCATCATCATTTGGCGAGGATAAAAACAAAATGCATTCAGCGTCTGTTGGATGTCTCCAAGAGTTTTATGATCTACCAATCTCAATTCATCAGGTAGAAAGGCACAGGAAGGCAACACATAAAGAGAATTCAAGTGAATTTTACTTTCTTTAAATTCACCCTGTATTAAAAGATACTGATAATAGGTGATAAAATCAGTTCTGTTATTTCTGCCACACACATTATTTTTAAAGTTTCCAAAGCCAACAGGCTGTTTTGAAGCTGTACTCACGTCTGCGCTGTTGGGAATTGCCCTGTGGACACGGACGACACTGTTGCCAGGAGCAAAAGTAGACAGACGGAGGGATCCATAGCTTTGGCTTATTTTACTTTCGAACACAGTCCACACAGAGAACGGACGAGAGCACGCGCAAACATTTAAAAATAAATAAAGACAATTCCACAAATCCACCGCGTCGTTCGTCCGTGCGTACTTCTCATCCAAACGCCTCACACCGCCGTCGGTGCGCGTTTGGAAACAAATCTCATCTGGTGTTTGTGTTTGTGTGTGAGTGTGCGCGCGCGTGTGTCCAATGCCAGTGGAGTTGAGGAGTGTGCTTTTTTGGTTCAGCGGAGTGTGCGAGTGTGAGAGAGAGACTGCTCAGCGTGTGAGCGCGTGTGTGTTCAAGTGTGAAAGGGATTTTGGGGCAGATCCATCGCGTGTGTGTCAAAATATAAAGGCAGGAAAAGGGGGTGGGCGCAGGCAGATCTTCAGCTTCGGCCGACGGAGGAGCGGTGCCACTCCGTACACTGCACAAAATGTCGGGAGGGGGAGAGAAAAATGCATTTTTTTAAAGAGGAATTCAAAAATTTTCCATGCACTTTCATTTTGAAGTTGAAAAATGCTGACCACATACTTATACATGTGCCAAATTCAACAAATAATGCTTAAATAAAGCAAAAGGTTAAATAAAAATGTGGAGAAACGCAGAAACCACATTTATATCATGTTATACTATCTATATAATAAGTACAAATATAAGGAGCCTGAATGTGAAATTAAGTTTCTACTTTTGATACAGCTGTATTTGGCACATAGTAATCAAATACACTACTAAAAAGCAATTTAAGAAACAGTGTCTTTGAATTTGTTTGTGATTTTTAATCATATAATTTTGTTTTTAGTAAAGATTTTAATGTGTAATTAAGGTGTTCAATTTATTTTATCAGTATTTTAAGCACAAACACTGACACCATCTACATGTATGCTTGTTTGGTTGTTTCATCATTTGACCCGCTTTTTGGTGGCCTCAACCTAATAAAGTGGTCATATAACCTGTTTTGGATAGAAAACACAACCCAGTGCGCTGGGTCAAACTCATCTCCTGGGTTATAATAACTCATAGTCATTTTTAACCAGGATGTTTTTTGAGTCCACATGACTCCACATAATGATGTTGAAGATATGTAATGAATTCAATACATTTATCTGTAAAAAAAAGAACAAAATGACGCTTTTTTAAAGTATATATTACTATTATTTGTGACTTTTTTTTTACAGTGTGCTTGTCTTCCTGTGTGTTTGTCTTGCTGGGACAGACATTTTCCTCTCTAACCACCACAAACAGCAGCAATTACATCCATGGTTTTCACACCTTTATCAAGCACTGGACACACACACTCTTCCTCAGTACCTCTGAACAACAGGGGGCCACTTCACTTTCCAGTTGCCATTCTGATTAATGGGCAGCAGGCCTCTCCTCAGCTGAAGATCGTCACAAAGCAGCTGTTTTATCTTATCTTTTAAAATGGAAACATGGAAGTCATAATCCTAATTATTTGGACATCTTGCCATTTGTCATTCCTATAGTTCAATCTGAATTGCTACTGAAAGCTTTTAGGTTTTTGGCACCTGATGCTTGGAATAATTTATTATAATAATTTACATAGATTGAAGTCCTGCTGAAGATTTTGGAGTTTATGTGTCCACAATATACCACAAACCAGGTGGAATATCTGAGTGCACATAAGGTCATGTGAAGCTGCAGGCACTGTTGACTGCTGTCTATGTAAGAGTCTGTGAGTCACCACAAGAAAAAGGTCTATCTCACAATCAGTCCCCATTTAATAAAGGTTCCCTGTTTTATCACTGCTACCCCTTATTAAATTTGCAGTGCATGTACTTATGCATACATGCAATAATACATTCTTTTGCCACAAGGGCTGTGGCAAAACTCAATAGAAAGTGACATTTGCTTTGCGGGGACAATCAGCAAAGTAAATATCAGAATTAACTGTCCTTTCTAATGAGTTTCTCTCAAAAGTCCCTTGTGAGAGACAAACTAATTTTTGTCTAATTTCCTCAGAGGTTGTCACTTATTAAAATCCCCAAAGTTATTATTTCAAAGTTATTAATTTTTACCAGCTCATTTGCACTATGTCTGTATATACACAGTTTAACATGTAAGCATGTGCATACAGGGACATAGCAGGTGTTTTACCTGCTGTCATAGGAATCACACAAAGAGATTCATTGTGCAAATAGCCGTCCGTGGTCCTCTAACTCAGGTTTCAACCCACAGAAAAGCTGCTCATCAGGAGCTTTAGACTGACAGAGCTCAGAGGTGGACTGAGGGGTATTTACACAGCAATAGTGAAGAAACAATGTATTGTAGATTAGAGTATCAGATAAAGGAAAGATGGTGTGGACCATTAAAATTAACATGAGAAGAACCTGATCTTCTGTATTAATGGCTGCTTTAATATTGCCATGTTTTAATATTACCATGAAGATATTTTCTTGGAAAGCAACAGGCACCATGTGTTGCCTCACACAAAACAAATCCAACATTAATCCTTAATGCTGCTTCTGTTTGTGAATCATGTGAGCAAATGCAACACTCTCTTTTTAACAGAGATTAGTTTGCTTTGACAAAAGCCTCAACAAAATAGCAATTGCAGTTTGACTAAACACATCTAATTTCTGTGAACACTCATATAAATGACTGTGTATGATTTAACTATGAAGCTGCTTTAATCCACATTTTCTTCACAATAATAAATCATTTGACAGTGCACAATGCGAACGTTTTTGCTTGTAACTAGCTCTGTCACACTTAAGTTGTCATTTTGGCTAAGTTTAAGCTTTTTATTCTCTGTCTGAGTTTGTCGTTTTGCCAACACATTGCATTTATCAGTCAAAAAAAATCAGAATCACAAAACTGGCTTGAAACACAAAAAAGATAAATGTTTTCACTGGCATTTTAGGTTTGATCTCTGTTATGCAGTTCACTGCACTTTTGTTCTCGCTGTTAAACCACTGAAGTACAGCTGAGTTCAGGTCATGTCTTCAGGAAAGACAAGCAAAAGAGTTGAGTTCAAGTCTGTGTGTAACAGGGAGCAGCAGAGAGGGTTGATATAGAGGTTGTTTTCGAGTGAATTAGGAATGCGCGTGTGTGTGCGTGTGAGTCTGGCAGGTGTAGCCTCTGTAACCAGCTCCCGACCCCACCCACCTGCCCATGGAATTGCCCATCTGCTGTCGCCTAGCAACCGCTTTTGCCGTCTCCACGCCAACTCCTCACAACTGAGCCACAAGGCTGTTGTTTTCCTCACCAGTGAGTGCACATCTCAAGTGTGGATTCATGCTGTGAGCAGCACAGAAAGGGCAAAACAGGAGACATAATTATACTCAAACATAGCAAAGAATAAACAAAAATACAAATCTGCACATGCTTTCCAATTTTTTATTTGTATCACCAGAAGAGTTAAAATACCTCACATTTTTCAGCATTTTGCGAGAGAAAGTCATTGATTTTATAAACTGTCGAGCGCTCACTTAAATGAAAAATTCAACAAACTACATTAATGCAAATACAATCTTGCATTAAACTTACATTATACTAAGCATAAGTGTAATCATGTATTCATTCTTCCAGTCAAGAGTTCTTCACTGGCAACAAATGATTTCCAAATGTAATGTTTTAACTGGCATCTCCCCCTCACAGTCTTCCTGGCAAAAGTAATGGGACATATGTTTTATATTTACATACGACAGCATAGATTCATACTATCCAACTTCTTAATTGAGAAGAGATAGAGCAGGGTGGTAGATGGAAATATAATTTTAGGAGATGATGGAATATTATGGTGACAGGAGACTAAGCTTATTTTAAAGGTACAGAGACAATCTGGAACAGCTCTCATCTCATTAAAATATGAACGCTGGTACCTTAAGCATGAGCAAACTCTGAAAACACTTAAATGTGAAGCTACTGCTAACAAAACCTGCCTACCTGTATCCATAAAGCTTGGTCACATGTGGAATTTAACACTAATGACTTCCTGTAAGCAAAAACATGGTTTCCCAACATTTGTCAATGTCTCCACTAACAAACCTAATGCTGTTCCTGCTGTTGTTTGAACACTGAGTATATTCCATTTCTGCCAGTCATCCACACAACTATCACACACTGAACCTCTAAAACTAAGCATCTTTAAGAAAATAAATGTGCAAATTCTAGTTGAATGACCTCATTTTTGTCTTTTGACTGGTCATCATCAGTGCTGACACATCCATCTTTTTTGTAAGTCACCGCACATACACACAAACCCCCGCCATGAATGTTTCCCACAACACATTCTGCTCTTTGGTTTTGGTAGCCATGGTTGCATCTTGTCGACTCTGTGAAAGATGAGTGATGGCGAGTGCGTGTGATATGATGTCTCACTTGGGATGGGAGGACAGCCTCTGTCCCCTCTGCACACTGACTGATCACATTACTATAAGTGGAAGCTATTCTGGCAGGAGAAGTTGTGGCCGAGCAAAAGGAGGGCCTAAGGATGAAACAGGCATCCACTGACAGAGAGTCACTTTCAGAAGGGGGGGGTTGAGGTGATTGGATAAGAAGGGTCTTAGCTGTCCCATTCTATATTCTTACTAAGAAAATAAAATAATGCAACTGTCCCAATGAAATACGTTTTATTTCTCAGTGGTGGTGACAGAACTTAAATTATGGCTTTTAATTTAACCATATGTGGCAGTTGATTCTAATAAATGTCTGTCTGCCTCCTCACTCCCCGAATGTCTTGATCTACAGCTCATTGTCTCTTGGTATTCTCCAGACACTATTTTTTAATTTACATTTATGTTCCTGCCTTGCTTCTTGCTTCATCTAATCTCCAGACACTGACAATATAGTCGGTGATTAGTGACAACATGTCTCTCATCCGTGTACCATCTGGGCATCTGGACTTTTTCCACATGTCCACTTTGGACTATGAGAGCAAATTTATAAGGGATAAAAACAGACCAATACATCAAATCCAGAGGGCACTGTTCTTCATTTCTCTGTAAGTTTGTTTTCAGAAAGTAGGTTCAAATAGTTTTTTGACCTAATATTTCACCAAAGAAACCAACATGTTAAAGTGTGTAACTTTTAAAACATAAACAACCATCTATTACATTCAAACCAGTGTCTTATAAGTTAACACAATGCTGATTAAACCTATCAATCAGCTCCACACAACTCTCTCTGTGTTTCTCAGTATAGCGGTGCCCGGTGAAATTCCTGTGCCACACACAGGTAGCTTTTTTCCTTTTATGTAAAGACAGAAGTGGGCAACAGCAACATTGCTGCTTGTAATGTGGGACGTCTGCAGATATGACTGCAAACACACAGAGGCACCCACGAAAGGTTTTAGAAGTGATGACATGGCTCGTTCAGCAGTTGAATAGAATAAGTGATTCTTGCCCGTGTGAACTTCCTCAGACAGGCGTGATCATGATCATAGACATAAAAAGTCGTAGACATAAAGCATCGTACGCTGATGTCGCAGCCACATTGTGAGCGGCATTAGAGTAAAGACGCTTCATTCATGTTTCTTGTATATATGAAAGGATACTGTACAAACCAAGACATCATTGAGGCTTTTATTCTTGATTTGGTATAAATACCGTAAATCTCAAAACATTTTATAAGAATGCTGAACATGAAATGCTTGACATGACAATTCTTTTCATGATGATTAACTTGAAAGTACTTTCATACTGAAATAATAACTGTGATTACTGTAATAAATAAGATCGAATTTGTAGAATTTGTAGTCATAGTCATAGTCATAGAAGAATTTGTAGTCATAGAGTGTATCATTTTACTGCAGTTTAAGTGTCTTACTAATTTGATTTTCAGCCATTAATTGCATCCATTTCTAGTACTTAAACGAATATAAACAATTTTATTGTCGCCTAGCAACCGCTACCTGTTGGATGTAAACATTAGTGTTTTAAATGTTTGTGTCTCCATGTCTACCTGTATTGGTTTAGGGGTTGAATTACTTCCCAAAAAATGGCGGACACGCTGACATGTGGCCTCAAAGGGGCAACACAGCGAATTAGGCATCAATGTGTTATTTGTCAATGGGTCTGATAGTATTGCTTGACAGCGCCGATTTTCAAGGCAACTTTATTTCTGGAGCACATTTAAAAACAGCCATTGTTGACAAAGTGCTTTGCAAAGTTAAGTAAGTTAGTTAAGGCAAAACCGGCCATGCATTGACTATATTAATGTGTGACCCTCGTCTGACCTTTTACATGCTGATACATCCGGCTGCGTCACCTTGCATGGCTCTGCCAGATCTCATCCACCCTCACTGGTTTTGATCAGCCTCACAGAGAATCATAGACGCGGGCAGCAGCGGTATTTCCAAGCCCCTGTCTGATGCAGGCCACGTCTTTGAAGCCACAAGAAAGGGAACAAACATCTTTAGAAGTGCAGGATCTGAGGGATCATCAGAAAAAAAGAGTGGGAAAGAGGGCGAGAGAGAGAACAGAGGGAGAGTTTATGCGTAGAGGGATGAAGAGAGGGAATATGAAAGAGAACGGGGGAATATAAAATGACAGGCAGAGGACAAAGTGTGTGTAATGTCGACAGAACAGGATCTGGCAGGGACAGCCTGACATCCTTTGATCAAACTGTGAGTTTGCAGCAAGAAGCACATGTAATGGTGAACGTGCCGGACAGTAACATCCTGGGATTCAAACCAAGAACCTCTTACAGTGAGGAACCAGTGCACACCACCATGCCAGCCAGTGCAGTGACGTTATAACCATTTCATTTATTATTATTTCATTTTTCATAATTATAGCTTGAGGCAACACTTCAGCTCCTCTCCTATATTTAGTTTTCTCTATTTAAAAGTAGAGATGACACTGTGCAGCTTACTCGACATACAGCTATCACAGACGTTAATGGTGACAGGTGTCGTTTGTCCTCATCAGGCCAAACATGACAGGTCAGTGTCTGCTGTTCACCACTTAGAAATAAGAGAGTGGATTGCAGCGGAAACAGAAATACTCCACAGTGAATATATATCAATTCAAGTTCCTGAGGACTTTTTTTCTTTAAAGGCACAGATCCAGGCTAAAAAAAAAGAATTATAACAGTGGTTTAGGTTTGGTTTCAGAGTTAGCCAAATGCTTGATTCATCTTTTATTACGGAGATTGTTGTATTTTTAATGTTGGATCTTACTCTAATGAAATATTAAATGTAACCTAATAAATGTGAAATATCACCAGAGAGCTGTTGAAAATTTAAGCATAAAATGCACCAGCCATCAAAGTACCAAGCAGGACAGCCCATGACCTGTGCAGCTCATCCGTGTGCCGTCTGCATTGTCAGTGTAAACCTGAGACAAAGTAAATATTTTATATATTGAAAAAAACAAAAAAGATATAAGCTGCAAGTGTTGCAAAAGAAATACTCAACAGAAATGTAGTTTTTACTCCCCCTGCTGATAAGAGTGTGTAAGTGCTACCGTTCATTGTAATATCAACCAAACTTGGCCTCATGAGAACATATGTTAAAGTCATTAATAAGTCATTATGTGAAGTAAAGCATGGCGTTCTTGTCCTTGTAAACACAGTATGTTGTTGGTGTAATGCATTGGCATAAAGAGGGAATTAAAAGTAAATAGGCAAATCTTTTGGAGCATGGTGAAGCCAGTCATTTTTAAAAGTCTGGCCATTCTCCACTGACCTCTGGCATCCAAAAGGCAATTTTGCAGATAACTGCAACCTTTCCCCTTTTTTCAGACCATTCTTTGTAAACCCTATGGATGGTTGTGCATGAAAATCACGGTAGATACGAATTCACATTCAGAATCCCTTAAATCACCCCACCCCTCCCCATTGTGATGCTCAGTTTGTGCCTAAATGCATCTAGTTGCTGCACTGTGATTGGCTGACTAGATATAACAAGCAGTTGGCCTTAAGTGTTTGTACTATTTTCTTGGATCAAACCTCCACTTCTCTAAAGCAAAACTGAAAATGGATCGTCAGAGAACCTATGATGTCCACCCAAAAACATTTCTGCTGTTCAAATCTAAAACAGTTAACATTAATCATTATTTTGTGCATTATTTTTAAGGCCTGTTGGTTAAGATCAGTCACAGAAAACAATGAACACATGGCAAAACCAGCAAATAAACAACACATGTCAAGCCTTTAAAGAGTTCATTTAAATCTCAGTGAGTGACAGCTAATTTGTTTCCATCCACAGCCCTGTGTTCACTGTGGCCACAAGCACATTCTGGACTCCGTGAGTAAGTTATTATAACTTCACACATGTATGAATTCCAAAGCCGATCACAACACTGATCAAAAAACCAGACAATGCCCTGCTGCTTCTTCATTTCACTGACCTCCACGATGTGAAAGGGGATGAGGACAAATTCTTCGCTTGTCTTTGAACTTGTATGAGCTCAGACTGATTCATCTCCGACTGATTCGCTTTGATGAAAGGAAGCATCAAAATCTGACAGTATAAAGAAATCCTAACCTAAGAATTTGACTTTTCAAATAACTGTATCAAGCAAGAGCCTTCAGAACATCTCTAGTGCTCTCTGAAGAACAGCTTTTTCTCTCAGTTGGTGTTTTATGACAGACCTCCTACAATACCAGAACCCCATATCAGCCCCTTAGAGGTAATGTGGCCAAGCAGTCCAAGGTGCTGGATTATGGCTCCAGTCTCTTTGCAGCACTGCTGACTTACAGCAAGACGGTTCAGAACCCTCGACCATCCCAGTTCCCTTCTCTGCTGAATTTGCTCGTCTGTTGAACATGAGGACCACTATGAGAACCTTGAGATGCCGCTAATCTTGTTCAGATTGTGTAAATAATGTTCTGATATGCTTTAACACCCAGCATTCTCTTAATAAAGCGTCAGCAAGGTGTTGGTGCTGTTTATTTTCCTGCTCTGTTGTAGCCCAAACTAAAAGCACATGGCACCATCTTGTGGTTATAAGGTGCGACATCAGCACTTGTCTGCAAATTAGCTATAAAGCACAAATGACACAAATGTATCTACAAAAATAAAATGTGCAGTGTATACACAATGGTAACACACAACAACTCTTCATTTGTACTGATATTTAATATTTAGACATGGGGCAACAGCCATTTTACAGCACAATTTGCATAATTTATCAATACCTCCTGTATACAACCACAAAACCATGACATTAGATTTTTTTCAGTGTACTTACAAGTGGAAAACCAGACAGGTTTTACAAGCATAATCTTTGTACAGTCAGCATACATCATCGATAATTTATTTAAATATGTTTTCTTCCCTCTATAACAATTTGTTCTAGCTCTCTCTTCCCCTACTTTGGTCTCTGTATATTTTTTTTTCTTCAGTAATATCTGGACACAAAAATAGTATGAACCACCAACAAAACATGCAACATCCAGTGTGAGCACATTTAAATTCTCCTGCAACTACTTGAGCTGTTAAGATAAGAGTTCTGTGTCGTTAGACTCTGGTAAACCTTTAGTGTTTGGTGTTGGGGTTGGGTTTAAGTGGGTCCCTATAGACAGACGTAAGGTCGTTTCTCAGTCTATCCACTGTACATCAATCAAGAGGAATACAATGTCCTGTCACTTCTATGATCACACGCCTTTTTATTGTCTGCCTAAAGACCTATTGCTCCCCAAACCCCAGTATAAAAAAGTTGTGTATTTACAAGGTTTGAAATAGAGAGATGGCATCTGTGTGTGTGTGAGCGTGTATACATGTGTGGGTTTCATTGAGATTCTTAAAGTTATTTCTTTTTTTTTAGATGGACAACACTTAAAAGAAGTGTCAAAAAGTGACATGCATGAACTTGGCGTGGATAATTAAAAAAAGGAAAAGAAAATAACACATACTGACTTCAAACCTACTATTATTTCAGGTTAGTGGTCTTCTCTTCTGCTAATTTCTCATACGCATAGTGGAAAATTAAACCAATCTCCATGGTGGTTTCTATATGTAAGTGTTGGTGTAAGTGGTTCGCTGAGTTTCAGGCCCTCTACACATTGTAAACAAGCACTACATTGTGTATAGAAACAAAAAAGTTCAACACTTTTTTTATGTTCACCTGATATGTACTGTAAACAAACATATAAAACAACATATGAAATAGTCTTACGGGCGACAAATTAAGATTCATAGAGCAATAAAAAACTAATTAAAAAAATGAAATCATATTAAAGCAGTAACCATTTACAGAGGACATAATAACACACCAGTGTAAAAGGAAAGTCAATACATACGTTTCCTCTCCGCAGTGTCACACTTGTGGCAAGTCAAGATGCAGTTTCCATCTTTATAGAGTAAACATTGCATAGAAATCACTCAGATATTTAGTGTTGTTTCACTGTTGCACAGGTTTGAGGGAAAATGAGGTGAATGAACTAACTGTTCTGCCGCTTGACCGCCACACAAACACTCAGGAACATCTTTCTCAAGAAAACACGAGTCATAATAAATATCTTAAGACACAGCTTTGCAGTTTGAGGAGTGACTGCTCAATTTGACACAACACAGGTTTGATATAAATGCTGCGGCATAAACACCAAAGGGTCACTGGAAAAGTGTCGTCTCATTTTAGAATGATAATTGCAATTTTAATCTTTTCTTGTTTGTTTGTTACAAAATCTCCTTGTTGATGTCACCAATCTTTCCCACTTTACCTCTCTAATTCATCGCCTCGAAAATGGTAGGGGGGTGGGGGGGTTTAGCAGGACGATGACAAAAAAAGGTTGTACATTCTACGCAGGAAAAGTGCAAAATACCACGAAGGTGGGCAGCATTGCCCTGACAAACAAAGCAGGACTAATATAAGAGATGTAATGTGCTTAGATTTCATAAATGAATAAATAAATTTACAGTAAATTCAAACAGTAGGTGTTTCACATTCTAGGGGGCATGAATAAATAAAACCTCTATGTCACAATCATTAAGACTCGATTGTCTTTGATAAAGATATCATATATCTATCCATCTATATATATCATGTCTATATGTGTTATAGGTTATTTCCAGCTATGACACTTAAACAAAGTGAACTTTAGAGGTGATATTTTTTGTGCAGAACATGTGGCATTTCAAATACACAGTCATGCGCACAATACATAGTGTCCAATCTGAGCCACGATAATATTCATATTTATTATTTTTCAAACAATAATTTGAACTTAATGTAAAAAAACTATGGGGAGTTTCGGTTAAAACATGCTTGCTGGGTTTTTTGTTTTTTTTTAATGGGAGTTAGTGTGTTTTAAAATATACTATGCTTCCTTCACAGGACAGTTTTGTTATAAATAATTGAGGATAAGACAACTGATAGAACTCTCTATTAATATCATGATATAAAAATAAATACGAGGTCTTTAACGCTTCATTCTCCAAATGCTTTGTATCCATAAATCAATAAAACTCTGCAGGTCATAATAAAGCAATGAGAGGAAACCTTTCTTGGATAAAGATCAAAATACATCACAATCTGTGTCTTTTCCTGTTTCTATTAAAAGTAAGATGAATCTGCTGCGTGAATGATAATGTGGAAAAGGTGTAAATAAGATATGTGTGCATGTGAGTGTATATGAAAGTTTGTTTGTGAATTAAAAAGTGTGTAATACCTGGTTGATTCCGCACTTAACCTCTGAACGTCTCATTTCTCTCCTCAAGCTCTGACTTCTGTACACTGTAAACATGTTCATGTCCTGTAAACTCATGAACTCTTTATCCATGACAGAAATCATCACTACTCACTTTGTTTTCACCTTCAAAATCTATTCAAGGCCTGAAACAAAGATTGAATTAAGACACATCTTTAACCAGCCTTCACCCAACTCACCCTCCCAAACAAGGGTGGGTCAGCTTTGGGATGCAAGTGTCCAACTTCCTTTACGAGTGGATCTGGGCGGTGCTGGCGAGCAGCTTGTGCCAGCTTACCACCCGCTTACGAAGGTCGACCTTGTCCAGCCAAACATAGGCTTCCCCGATCAGCGTCTTCTTCATGAACTTGCCACCGTTGGACACCAGGAACAGCTGAAGTCAACAGGAAAGAAATACACTTTAGTGAAGCATCTGAGGAAGATTTCTGCACTTGCTCGCTTGCAGACACTCAATTTAACTTGTGTTTCTATGCTACCTTATGTTATGCAATTATATTTATTTCCAACTATTGTTTTCCTGTTTTCTAAATTACAAGCTGGGTATGCTGAATCAGCAATTCCATCTGCTATATTCCATTTTCTTTATTATTAATTGTGAATGCTGAGTAAGAATTTCCAAATACAGTTTTCTCATTTTCTTCAAGTCTGCATTTTTTCTCTTTGTTTGCCTGTTTTCTATTTTATTACAACTTTTTCTTTTTTCCACCTCTGCTGAGGAGGTTCATCTGTTAACAAAATAACTCAAAAAGTTATGGAAGGATTTTGATGACATTTTCAGTAAAGGTGTGTAATGGGACAAAGAAAACCACATTTGAAAGATCCCTTATCATTGCGAGATAGGGCCTTTTTCAGCATTTGTGTATGTAACTCCACAATAAATGTCCAGGGCGCTTGGCAAAAAAAAAAAAAAAAAAAAAAAAAAACATTATAGAACCTATTCTATTGTGCCCTTATCCTGTATCAAAGATTTGGATCCTGTGAATATTCCAGATATTACAATCCAAAACAGGAAAAAAATAGGGGGCTTGTGGGATTTTGGGCACTGTAAGGTAACAAATAAAGGTATAGACATGCTGAATCAGATGTGTGTCAACAGATTTGTGCTATCTTAAATAGCTATGGAGATAGATCAAGATGAAAAACACTATTACTGAAATATTGATTTTCTAAATAACTATCAAACTAATAACGATATTAAGGTGATTCCAAACGCTATGTTTACATGGTCAAGGAATCTAATAATGTAGATAAAATAATTCTAGGACTAATAATTTTAGGTGCAAATCACAATATAAGAGGAAATGAGCTGTTTGGCAGAGGTCTGCAATGTAATGTAATGCATGCACATTTTATCAGCTTTACGACTGATTAAGAGTATGTTTTCGGCTAATTCTATGATTCTGCGATGACCAAATGATTAAAACACTGTAAAGAGCAGTGTGTGTTTGTGTGTCCACTCTGCGTGTAAGGATCTGAGGGTGGGATTACCTGGAGAGAGTGTCCGGTAGGGTTCATACAGAAGCGGAAGGTTTCGTTGAAAGACGGTTCACGGTCGTGTCGACACACCCTGGTCTTTTTCTTGATGATCCTTTTCTGTGTGGCGATATTCACCACGTAGAGCTTCACATACAGATCTGTGAACACACATAGCACATGTCATTGTAAAGCTATCCAAAACGTTTTTGTACCGAAATTGTTCCATGATATTTTTTGCTTTATGTTTTGTTTTAGTTTACAATTTTCTTTAATTTATATGAAGATCCTAATATGGCCATAAATGAAGTGAAACATAAAAACACTGCATATCTATCTATATATGTGTGTAAACATGCAGCCATTACCCATACTGTATGTAGGCACAGATGTAACAAATTTATTATTATTATTTATAAAAAGTTTATCACTGTTTCACTTTTATACAAAGTTGAAAGTGTTTGTAGTTATTACCATTCAATGCGGGTATAGTGTCAGGTTTTTCTGCAGCCCGTTAAAAATGGGCAACAGAAGAGCAGAAACTCTAAAGAACTGAATGTTTTTTAGAATATCAAAATCAAAAGATGTGATCCTAAATCCACCCAAACAGATACAGAAGCATGTAGGCAGATTAGCATTGAGGTGTTAATAGTATGAGTCAGTGCAGCAAATTCTGTACGGCAGACGAGCCACACTGTGAACTGATAGAAAAAAGAGCTTTTGTGTGCAGAAATCAACTGCAAGCAAATGCTCATCAGACAAAGGGCAGGCAGCTCAGGGATTCGGTGTGGAGGAGGCGAGGTGGGTGGCAAACAGTGAAAAAGAAGTCAAAATGAACACCAGAGAAACATGGTCAACCCCACTGGTCAGTCTCTATAATGTTGAATTCATATATCCTGCATGTAAATCTGGCTGTTAACAGATATCACAGCTTACGTACCACCACAGTAAACCTTGTGATTCAATGTGCTGCTATTTGCTTGAGCTTGAGTTGCAATAAATGATGTTACGTTGCATGTAGCATCATAAAATACTATATTTCCTAATGTGTAGAGAAGCTAAATTTACAATACAAAATCATTGATGAAACATTGTCTTTAAACACGTCAAGAACTCATGTTGTATGAGTAACCTTGCAGTTAAACTACATTATATATGAATAACCCTATATTCCTTCTGTTGCTTTGCAAAGAAAATGTTGGCCAGAAAACATGATCACAAAATGTACTGCACAGTATTTAGAAAAACTGGCGAGGATTTTATGGCTTGTCAGATGACAAACAGGTGTCTGTGTGGGTTTACCAGCTGTCGAATGTTACAGTAGGAATGATGTACACGACATGACATTATCTTAAATACTGTGACGAATTTTGACAGGGGAACACTTTGTCCATTACCAGGCAGGTGGTCTGGAGTCTTGAACTTGTAGGTGATGTTGCGACATTGAAGAATCTCTAGGACCAGATGCTCACCCTCCGTCTTCATCTCTTTCTTCAGAGCAATCTTTATCTCACCCATTACCTGAGATTTACCTGATAGTACGCACACATACACACAAAAAAGAATTTCCATTTTTAAAGGCATATGTTGGCTCAATGTGTCTGTTGAAATGTTGAGTGTTGATCAGTCATGTGTGTTTAGTGTGTATGATACTAAGCTCAGATGTAATCAGTGCACTTAATTTTGAACACATATGTCATGTCAGTAATCTTGAATCTTAAATCATGATCAAATAAAGTGTGTTAGATGAAGTCATATGGATTTATACCCTCCGTGACATCATAAGTTACATATCTGATGGATGGATTGGCAGATTTAGAGTTGTTTCCCTGCTACAAAAATGCAATACTCACTAAATCCATTGTATTTGTGTATTTTCCCTTGTGCTCCCTCAAATGACCACATCAAATCTATTGTTTGTGACTGCCCTCTACTGGACCCTTAGTGGATGTGTAATATCAAACATGGCCTGCAAGCAGCTGTCTGCTGTATTTGTCTAACAAGGATATGGACAAGTTATGAGCAGCTCTGCTTGACCTGTAGTTGCCCTGGCAACTCGGTGAACATGACAATTTTGAAAGCTGAGTCAACAAGAGCCTGGAAAACTAAGCTCTCCTTGTGTGTTTGTGTTACAGAGATAGACACATTCATAAAAGCCTGAATGCAGATGAAATAGAGATGAGGAGAGAATGCAGAGGAGTGAAATTTTGACACTGTGAAAGTAAGGTCTTTCTCTTTTTACTTTCTCCTTCTTTTATTATTTTTATTTGTCTTCACACCTCTGCATTAGTCATGGCTCCATGAGTCATAACATCACAGACAAGATGGAGCAAAGGGTAAATAAGCAGAGATGCAAGGATGATATAGTATATATATCTATATAGATATATATACACAATTTATGATGTTTTAATAAGGTTTAGTGCACACAAATTAATTAAAGCACAGCAAACGAGTTAATAAATGAATGATTTGAATAAGTGATAGCAGCCAAAGACAGCTTGCCAATCACAGAATTTGACAGACAAAAAAACAACAAAGATGACATGTGTCCTGACACTTTTGCACAGTACTGCACACGCGTGAATGATCGAATGAACACATTTTTTTGCAACATATTAAACAAAAAAGCAGTTATAATCGATAGCATTAAGAAATAGTAAACATTTGCAACACCTAAGCAAAATCACAGATCTACATTAAAGTAAAACTGTAACAGTGACAAATTGTCTGAAAGAAGGAGGAAAGAAAAGTGAAGTTACGGAGCCCTGCTCCTGTATGCCTTACCTTCAGCATCACCGTGTCCCACTGATGATTTCATAACATCAGTGCCGTTTGGAATCTTTCCACTAAAGACGGAAGAAATAAAATCAGAAGAATTATTAAATCACACAACAGTATATGCTACAAATGTAATGAAAGCAGTGTGTCTGGGAGTCGTAAGATGAACAGTTACACTGCAGCAAAACCTTTAAAATGCAAAACTGGCCTCATTTTTGAAATAAAGATACTGAACATGCTGACTCACAATCGGGGCACCTGGAAGATGGCACTGTCCACTTCATTCATCTCTGTGTCTTCGTCCAACAAGCTGTAAGCGCTGCCGCTCAGGCCGCTGTCCAATGAGGCGGCGGTAACGGGGACATCACCAGATCTGTAGCTTGAACGAGCTGTGCAGGGATACGACCACAACCATTACAACAAAGCAAAGACAAGAGACAGGAAAGAAAAGTGAACCTCTGCCTGGTCCTGGGAAGTTAAAAAAAAAAAACAAACAAAAAAAGAAACATGCTGAGGCCGAGCAGCATTAGTTAATATCTGTAGTCACTAAGACCTACCAAAATGAAATGTAATACGTATTCATGTCAAAAGAGAGACTCCTTTAAAGCACACAAAATGTAAGTGCAATGAATAGCACACAAACACTGAGGACTTGCGATAAGCATATGGACAAACAATAGTTCAATTCTTTCTCTCAGACAAAGACAAGACATTAATAGCTCACATATATAACATGAAAAAGACAAATAAATCCAGAGAAATAACACATATATATGTTAATGCAGACTTCACAAGAGGCACGTAGACCCTAGGGACATTGTTAGTTTACTATATGAACTATTTATAATAATCTCAATCTCAGTAATCATTTTGCTCAAAATGTAATTTCCTTGGAAATAAAAACATTTAAGGAGAATTAGTATTTTAATGTGTGTAATTTTTAAAACTAAATGTTATAAACATTTTGTACACAATTATTTATAATGTAGTGCTTAAAGATTTCATATTTCAGCGTTTTGATCAGGCAGTGTGGTAAGAGTATGAATGAGATGCGTGGATGTGATGTAGAAAAGGATCCATGCCGACACGTTTTTCTCACAGGCTGCTCAACACAATCGATGAAGCTCACTGATACCACTCGAGTGACGCGGCAGCGCTAACAAAGAGTGAGTCATGCCACAGTTTTACATTTGTTTTCTGGCATTAGTGAACTGTGTTGGTGGCCATGAAGGAAACGTGCCCCACTGCATGAATCCCTGGTGATGTGGCTGAGTGCAACTTTCTCTCTGTCTTGTTTTATCAGCTTTAATGACTCCCCTCTCTCTTTCTGCAGGTGTGCGTTAGTAGAGTGGCATCCTCTCTCTTTCTCTCACTCTCTCTCCCATCGCTCCGTCTGTGCTTCAGTCACATGACAGAGAGGAGACTCTGGGGCAAACTCTCACCTCCGGTGCTCTGCGGCCTCTCTTCTGACATGGCTTTCCTGAAGGTCAGGTGTCTGCCGTCTGCCCGGCTCCCATTGGCCGGCACAGCTGATGACAGGGCTGGCAGCCAATCAGGCTGGGCTCTCTGAATGGTGAGCACACCCACAACGCTGTGTCTCTGGTGCATCAGAGAGAGGCGGCCTCTTTGGCCTGGACGTGTTTAGTTTCAGAGGTGCAGGTCAGATGTCAGTGGGGGGGGGGGTTCAACGCCAGGAAGCAAAGTTCAAGATGGAAGGGGGGAGGAGCAAGATGAAGATTCAGAGAGCAGTTTATCTTCACCATAGCGACCAGCTTGACTGTTAATCACATGCAGCCACAGTGTGCAGTGCACATTTGTCCCTCCCGCCCTGTGTGCAGCATCTACTGAGGTGCATTATGGGTCCGGTAGTTATTCAAACACAAAAAAGGGAGGTAGTGGACTGCATGCACAGCCATTTTAGTGGAGGAGTGGAGGAGCTTCAGAAAAGCTGGTCGTTGCTTGTTGAAATTTAAAAAAATAAAAGAAAATTAAAACACCAAAAGAGGTTAATGATATCTAAAAGAGTGGGTTTGGATTGTAACTTTCTTCTCTTTTAAAGGTTGGATCAATAATGCTACTAGTCTTATAGCTTCATTTAGGCAATCTAAACACAAAATCTAATTTAAAATGAGTAAAAGAAACTACTTCTGTTATGTACAGTAGTTTTTCTAAAAATTGGACTCTTACATTTCCAGATTTCCCCATCTTATAGAACAATTAAAGCAGTTGTATTGCAATTCAAAACAGAAAATACAAACTTAATAAGCTTAAACTTGTTAATTGAATTTAATATGAGCATGTTTTTAAATAGTCAGAACTAGCCTCTAACGAGTAACCATTATGCCTCTTTAGGTTCAATGAAGGGACGTTAAACTAAGGAAAGACAGTGTGCTACAGTACACGTAAAGGTGCTGGCTCTACACAGTACATACAGAAGAGAAGCAGTGGGAGGCTGACACACTGTGTTCACAACCAGGAAGAGGACCAGAGGGTGTGAAAAGTGAGGGAAACCAAGAACAGAAGAGGAAACTATAGGAACGGAAAATAAATAACTCAACAGAAGGTAGAACAGATGAGTGCGAGGAGGCCATGCTGCGTAGGCTTTATTTGCGTCTTGGTTTACTTGGTTGGAGGCGTTGCGGCGGCTGTGACTGCTGTGGGGCAGCGCCCGTTGCTATGGCAGCGCCTCCGCTGCTTCCAGTGCCGCTGTCCTGATGGTGTTGCCGTGCGGCACTTTTGCTGGAGCGTGAAGCACCGTGCAAACGAGAGTGTTGGCTATGTCCATGGCTGTGGCTTTGGCTCTGGCCCTCGGACAGGGAAGGCTTCGATGTGCCAGGGCTACTGTGAGATTTCTCGATAGTGGGAACCTGCATGTCTAAAACAACCAAATTCACCAAATTACCATCTATCTTTTATTTTAGTGACCTGAGGCTGTTACCTGTTGTGTAGCATTGGTGGGGAATGAGCTTCTGGATAATAAGTTATTGCATCTAGCCAGCATGGCAACCGCTCTAGTTCATCTACAGTCATCTAGACTTGTTATTTAATTGTTATTTTTTTCAAAGCCTTCCACTGCCATGATACCCTCTGTATTAGAAGAAAATAGAGGAAAGCTAAGGTTAGGCCTCAGAGCTGGGTGGCAGCCAAGAAAACAGACAACGAGAAAGCAAAAAGCATGAAGCTGAAGCTACAATGGTTGTACAAAAATGGGCAGATTAAAATGTAGAGAGAGAAACAAATGGACACTGAGAAAGAGGTTTAAAAAACAGAGGTGAGAGCATAAAGGAAAAGTATGACCAATGGAATAATACAAAAAGGAGGAAATAGCAAAAAAGTAGCAGGGCACAATGTTTTTGGGGATCCAAGTGATAGAATTGAGCAGGAAAAAGGAAGTCAAATTTGTCATACCCTTCGATGGATCTGGAAAAACCCCGTGGCTTCGACTCTTAATGACAGATGATTTGGGGGAATCTTGATTATCGTGAGAAGAGTCGGTGGTTTTCGGGGAGGAATGCTGCGAGGAGGGTTTAGAGGAACCGTGTCGGCCCTGGCCCGAGTGAGAGCGGCGGTGATGGTCGCCCTCGCTCTGCTCCTTCAGTGGTAACCACCGCGGCATGTTGTCCAGCTGAGCCGTGTTGGACAGATCAATAAGGACCTGGGAACAAACAGCAGTTTAATCAACATATGCACCGAAAGGTGCTGGGACACTATTGAGCCTAAAACAATGATGTGAAAGAGGTTTACCTCTCCTAAGAAATCATTAGAGGAGCACTTGTCGTAGTCCCACACGCTCACCTCCAGCGTCTTCTTCCTCAGCTGGAACACACACAGTCAAAGAGGTGTATATTTACACAGCATTGTCATAGAAACATCTTGGCAGAGTGCACAAAAAAATTATTGTACCAGGTCCAATGAGTTTAAAATATGATCTAGTATGGTATAATTAAATCCCAATGGCATTTTCATCAGCTCTACTAAAACTACTGGCCTCAGTACAAGTCAGCATGCCAGCAGGGAAGAGCCAATATTTCATGCTACGCTTTGTTTCATTTTTAAGATTGAAACTGAGCCATTTTGTGTTTGTTCATATTTCTTCTCGCTCCAATTTATTATTTCCTGTAGAGTTATAAAAAGTACTGAATACTTCTTATTTAATCTACAACTACAATTATTTTTTTAAATATAACTACAAATAAAATATGCAATGCCTTATGCTGCACAATTTGCCACCATCAATGAATTTACCTCAGAATTAGAATCACTTTTACTGCCAGTTTTTTTTTTTAAAGTTCAAGTAATGTCTTTGGCTGCTTTTGCTTAGAATTAGGCATTTTGGTGTAGAACAAACATTGTAACTAAGAAAGTAAGATTAAAGATAAAGGATTCTGAATGAACAGACAAAAGCCAGAATTTGTGCATTTCCTGAGAAAATGCAGTTGGGATTGCTGGGTACTTCCAACTGTGGTTTTTCTTTTGCTTTGTTAGCCAATATTTTGAATACTGAGCCAGTGATTTCTAACTATTGTTTACCCGTTTCCAACTTTAGTTAATAAATAATTTTAGTTGGATTATTTTGAATGAGACAAACATTTTCATGTAAGAATTATATGAAAAAAAATTTAAAGTAGATAGCTTGGAAATGTTGACTCAACATTCCCAACCAATAAGGCAGATTTAATTAAGCATTAATTTCAGAAGAACAAGTAAAAAATCTTGTCAACATTGACTAAAAAGGCTAATACATAATATTAAGTAGAAATATATACAATATTATAATATAGTACATCTGTTGGGAAACCTTGAAAAATGCATATACACCTATATGTATTGGTATATATGGTATATATATATGTATATGTATATTAGTTGCACTACTTGTAAACGCACAACCACATACAGTATAGAGTATGTGCTTGCTCACATACAGCACCTGTTCTAGATGGATGTTCTTATAGATGACAGTCTGGTTCCACTCGGGGTTGAGACTCTTGCCCGCATGTTTGGACCTCCTCTTGTTCTCAGCACTGCGGGAACACATCGTAAACACTAGTCACAGACATGCGAATGTGATGCATATTAGTGGGCCACCATAACGCAGAAGGCAACAGAGTAGGGCACATATGCAACAGTAGAGAGGGGAAAGAATGAATGTGATACACATTGCTGGGACGGTAACAATGTATGGGCCTGCGTGCATGGACAGCAGGGTACGATGTCAGACTGTGCTGCAAAAAAGTCCATTTTAATGTCTCTCATGATATAAGTAAAAAAGTTGAACTCCTTAAACAAATGAAAATGTATGCTAGTAGAAAATAATTAATTCCTGATTAGTCTTTTTTTAACAGTTGAAGGTCCAGTGTGTAAAATGTAGTAACATCCAGTGGTGAAATTGAAGATTGTATCAGAAAGGATGTCCTTCTATATTTGTGTCATAAGCTTCCACTTCAAAAGCCATTGTTCTATATTTGTAAAAATCCTATTTTATGGCTACAAATGCAAACAATTTTAATTTAAAAAAAAAACAAACTATAAACCTATGCTACTTTCTGCCAATAACCCTCCTAAATGTTACACACTGGACCTTTAAATGTAAAGCAGATTTTCAAGGATCTGATTTCAGAGAGTATTTATTTCACCCTTTTTAAGAAAATCACAGTTGACTTACTGGCATTGAAGGAATAACTTGTTTATATGGATGTTTTTTGCAGTGTGTAGGGTTTAAGTCAGTAAGAGTTAGTCTGATAAAGACGAGCACAAATTTACCACATACTGGAAAATAATGGAATGAATAAGGACTGTGGAGGAAATTAATGGGAGTGCGTGCTGAATGTGGGCAGGGCATCAAAAATGCATTACAATGCTGGGGCACAATGTAGGACATTACTGGGGGACTTTTCATCACAAAACAGGGACAAACTAAAGGATGTTGAGGTTTAAAACTAAACAGAACAGACATTTTAACAGGAAAAAACAAAAAACAATTAGCTGGGGAAGTGTTAATTAAGAAAATGACTGTTGTTGTGTTATGTTAAAGACATGGTTATATATTAATATTTAGGGATTTTTATATTTCAAAAATGACAAAGACACTGAGCCTAAAGGTGAGTCATAGTCAGCATGTGAATGTGAGAACAAGGGGAAAATGTGCAATAGGTTCACACTGAGGGGACTTTGTGGGGCAGAGCTAAATATCTTTTATCAGAAGCTTCTCATTGGTTATGAAAAAAGCCTGTTAGGAACTTTAACAAACCAATCAAAACCAAATTTCAACCAAAACAGAACCAAAGTGCCAAAGTGGGCAAGTCACATACCTGGCATTCTGGACAACCATGACCTGACTGAGGGGGGTCCAGCATGCATTAAATATAAAGAACAAAATACAGAAACAATGGTCAGAGGGAGGGTGGGGGTCAGAGTGTGTCTCTGGACTGTGAACGCATGTGGGAACGGGGAGATTGCTATAATTTTAGGCTAAGAGTGTGATTCATTAATTGTGTGTTTAGGGAAAAGGGGGGAGGGGGGAAGCAGGGATGTGTGTAGCACTGCAGTGGGCTGAATTTGTGCTTAAGTGTGTCATGAACATCATGTAAGTGCATAAAGAGAGCTTTCAGGTGGCAGAACACATCATTTGGAAACTAGTGGAGAGTTGAATGTAAACATCACATGAGCTCCCAGTTTTGTTCAGTAAATCAGAAACTGGGGGCAGCACTTTAGAGGAAAGGTTCAGGCAGATCATAAGAAATGTGATTCCTCTTCAAGTCAATTGTTATCTTTGTTCTTATTTTTTAATGTCATCTTTATTATATTATTTCTAGGATGCAGTGGTTGAGTTATTACGCATCTACGGGATGATACCAACTAACAGAATCAGCTGTCTTGAGTGTGCATGTGCATGTGTGCATGTGCGTGTGTGTGTTGGCGTGGAGATGTAGAGAAATACTGGAATGTCTTTGATTGTACAGTGTGTCATGTAATATCTTTGGAAAAAATGACAACCCTAACTTACATGCAGCCCCCAAAAGCACAATTTAGCAGTGACATATAAAAGAACAGCTCTCTTGCCAAATCATTATTTCCTTTGTCCTTTTTTTGACTTCTGAAACTAAAAAAATTTTATGACCTCCATGTGGTTGCCAAGAGATCTGTGGTGCACTTGAAAAGCCTCTGTATGGTTTGCAGTTGGTGCTCTGACAGCCATGAGTTTGACCATGTACTTACTGTATACACGTGTAGCATATACAGCGTGTGTACACATGCCCTTAAATGTCCATGTTTTCCATAACCTGGAAGCCACAGGTGCTGGTCTTCTTGTAACCTTAGCATTAGCTGAACCCGCTTGTAAAATTCACTGTCATGTTGGTGCGTGTGAAACTGAAGGCCTGGCAGAGTGGCATCTGCAAAGCTCACAGTCATATACTGTATTAGTGCTTGTATCTGAAATCATCAGTGGGAAAAAAATAACTCTCTCAAGGGACCTCATACAGCAAATAAGGTGGGAGTGTCAATTACATTAAAGCACAATCACAGTGAGAAGGGCAGCTCTGAAAGTATGAGGAAGCCTGGATTGTATTTCAAGTAAATATGAGAACTATCGATTTTGACTGCACTCACACCTACAGTAGAAGGCCCATCAACAGCACAGCTACACTACTTTTCATAATGTTTACATAATGTTTATGTAATTTAGCAGCAATTAAGGGGCAGATGAGTCCCCCACCATGCAAACATCAAATGAACCCGATGAGCAGTGTAAACATAGGCTCCGTGCAACATATACATAAGAAAAGCCATGTGCTGCACATTGAAAGATGTCATGGTAAGCCAAAAATCAATGGTAAATCGATTTCAAAATGAATGGAAATTAGGTTTCTGCTTAACAGAGTGGCTGCTTGCATAGCCTGGATGTAAATGGGAAAATCTAAGCAGGTGAATAATTCCTCTCCAACAGTGGCTGAAAAAGACAGCAAACAGTGATTTAAATGTCATATTGTCAATACATCTATCTATTTAATCTGATCACCTGGTCTCGGTTTGTATCATTGATCCCAAACTGACCTTGTTCCTGTTCTGAACTATTTGAGTTGTGCCAACACCCTTGACTCACCCTCTCCCTGGCAGGAGATACACTTTAACAAATGGGTCAGAGTAGCCATTGTTGTCCCGAGGGGCAAGATTCCTGGCCTGAAGGACATGAACGATCAGGTTTCCGAGCTGCTTGTCATAGTGGATTTGAAGCTGTGCAAAGACAAACAGTGAATGAAATGGAATTTAAGTATGTGAACACTGCAAATGAGACAACAATGTAAAAATAAGGATTTCAGGATAATTAAATGAGTAGTTTTTACGTTTGATCTAAAATAACCACATCTTAACTTGAATATTAGGGGTCATTTTTGTCATTCACCTGTATTTCTCCAGAGATTGGGTGGGACTGGGTCTTTGTTCCCTCTGCAGTCTGGAAAAAAATATGTTATTATAAATTTTCTTATCCTGGAAATAAAAATCTGGAGGTGTAAGTTTACTGGTGGGTGTTCATACTGTCCAGTGTGTACTTTCCACTGTGTTGTTTCTATTCTTAATGCTGTGCTTGAGGCTAAACTTAGAATTGAGGCATCAATTTTAAATAAGCTCAACATCATGAACATTTTCTTTTCTACACTGCATGTAGTCCTCACAATCTCTTGGAAAACATGTTAAAAACTTTGGGTCAAAGATTTATCCATTTTAATTGCAATTTGAAACAAAGCAATTAGTGAGTAAACTGCTGCAAATTGCCCTCTATTTTTGAATGTTGTAACTTGCATGCAAAGTAAAAATTGTGACATGCATTGCATGTTGGAAATAATTTGGAAATAACTTCTCATCCTTGCCATAGGATGTGGAGTAGATAATGATCATGCTTAAACTCTGTTATACTGCGAGTTTGGAACTGAACCTCGACTTGTATCAAATTATACAGCAAATCAGTTGTATTTCTTTTCATCTGAAATCACAACATAACATCTCTCCTCAGGGACTCGCCTTGCTGCTGTGGCGTTTCTTGCTGACGGATGGTGATCCGGGCTGAGCTGGACTGGAGGTTGTGGAGGTGGTTACCTGACCTGAGGAAGAGGTGGAGGTGGGAGCCTGCTGCTGTGACACTTTCTGCAGCTCAGCCGCCAGCTGCTTAGGATCAACACCTGGAGACCTGGGAGGTCTGTCACCTACAGTATAAGGCGTAAAGATACAGTCAACCCTAACTATAAATCGTCACCATGACACAATCCTCCATACCATACACACATATGTTTGACATATTTCATGACATATTTCATTTCATGACATACTGCAAGAAAACTGAAAGCAGCAAAACAAAAAAAGACAAAAATCCATAAACAAAAAGTATCAAGTTGGATATTAAGCACTAAGTTATAGTAGTTCTTTATTAAAACAATTTGAATTCATCTGATGAACCATAATTTAATGGTTGGAAGTAAAAAGTAAACAAACTCAGAAACAGGCCACACGTATTAAATGTCTGAATTAGAGAAAACTACATTCAAAGATGGTGTAGAACTGAGAAGAAGAGAAAAGCAGTGAAAGCACATTATGGTTGAAGTTATAAAACAAATGCTGGAACTTGCTTTTGCTGTGCTCCGGGTAATCCAGTTGCTGGGAACCTTCAGACTCAGCAAGCATGTTGAGATCCCTGGATAAAAACAAATATAATGCGTCATATACAGTAATTATGAGAACTTAAATAAACTAAATCAGCAACAGCAATGCTTTCACAAGACATAAAATGATATTGTATTTTGAAGGCATAGTATATCACATCATTAATCAGGTTTGCTCAAATATAATTGTTTATAGAATGTTTTTTATAAAATATAAAGGTTATACTCACAGTCTGACACACACGTCTGCATCATTACACGGCTGTCCAACAAGCCCCTGTACTTCTTCATATGTTTTCCCCGTCAAAAGAACACCATTCCACTCCAGGACTTGCATTCCTTTAAACAAGTTAAATAAAAAAAATATATATATACAATATATATAAACATTTATTCCAAAACCAAAGAGAAATCCTTGAACAAATAAAAGGCTCAATTATTTATAACAAAAAATATTCATTCATGTTGGTAAGAATGAGCAGCCAGTTCATGGTCGAACATCCAACCTTTGATTCACAGCAAGTAATTATGTGAGAGAAAACAAGCACTCACCCGACATGTGCATCTGACTGCGAGCCAAAACTAGAGAGATAAATACTGGTGACAGCCCAAACAGCGGCTGTGTGACAAAGCTGCTCATGGAGCACTCATGCACAAACACAGTAAAAAAAAATGGCTTCCTGTTATTTGAGCTGTAAAACTGAATTTTTGAAAGTTTCAAACATGATGCATCACTGCCTGGAAAGAAAACAGATAGTGTTTTCTCTTTTTTCTCTGCTTTTAATTTGAATGTATTCAATTCAGCATTGAAAGCTCATCAGGAATCCACACTGCACAGCAAACCCAAAACACACCCTGCACACTGGCAGGACTTACACAGGTTGAAACAACTCATCAAGAGGGTCTTTGGTTTGTGACGATACTCTCTCGCTGCATGAATGAGTGACAGGAAAGGTGCACTGTAGGTTCGCCTAAATATTAGTCATCATATTGGTCCCATTGTGAAACGCAAATTTGAGCAACAGACAAAACAAGTACACATCCCTGCACACATACACTCTGTTTCTGCCATTCTCTGAAAAGCCTCCTTGCCTGTTGGATCTGAGAGCATTTCTCCATATTCACACCACAGAGAGTGAGATGCCATGTTCCCACTGGCGGAATGAAAGTACTTTGCAGCCTTTTTTGCTGAGTGTAGATGACAGAGTTATGCGTGTTATCATGGCTGAGTTGTCCTCACAGCTAACAACACCACAGATGCATCCAGACTTTATGGACCAAAGTGGTATTCATCAGTTTCAGTCTATAGCATAGACCTCTTTGTGCTTCAGGCTGAACAGTGATGATGAGAAACACTATTATGGAGCAGGAGCAGCATAATGTAAAGCTGAGTAGAGCTAAAGAGATAAAAGCAATGATTTAGATGTTGATGATGACTCGAGCACATTAATAGGAAACTAAAAACAGTGTACAATTTATCATTATGTAGAAAAAGTATAATGTATGGCTTTAATTTTTAATTGTAAATCATATCCTATTAAAAAGAGGCTCTTGGTAATGATTATATTTATGTATTTAACAAAAAATTATTATTAAGCATATACTTTCAAGCTGTTTTTCAATCAAATTGTTTTTCAATCAATTCATGCAAATATATTAAAATATAATTATTTTTGTATATTTTTTCAAATTGCTATTATTATGAAGATATCATGCCATCCATTTCAGAATGTCCTATAGGATGTGGAGAGACAAACACCAAATAAAAGGAGAAACTATCAGGATACAAGGAGAAAAGAAAACATGAGGAGACACAGACAAAACAGAAAGTGAAAAGATTCACCCTTGCTCATACACACGTGCACAAAGAGACAGATCCATAGAAGACAGACAGATGGGTCTCGCACACACACACACAGTCCAGGCTCAAACTCAGCAGTATTTTCCTCTCCTTATCTCAGCATCCATAGATCAACAGTGAGGCAGCTTTCAAAAGGCTCGGGCCAGAGCTTTACCAATTGTGCGACAGCTTTGGAGTGTCTCACCAAAGAGATTAAAGGGGTCCATGAGCAGACAGATGGACTGGGAAGGTGGAAGGGTTAACTGTTCCTAGACTCCCTCATGTGAAATCAATAACACCTCATGAAATGTGTTCCTGTTAATACACCACACACTAATTTATCTTCACATGGTGTTATATAAAGAGAAATATATAAAGGTAAATAGGGTGAAATCACAGATCATATTTCTGTCACTTAGTGCCTTATGTTTGTGGTGTGACTGTTGCCATCACCTACACAATAAGAGGATTGCATAAGAAAAGAATGCGGTTTAACATTATCAAACTGCAGCTCCATATTTACTTAGCTATTTAGTATATGTTTTCTTCAAATGCCACACTGCGAACCTAGTTGACAAAAAGACATGAAACGCACACTGGTTTGTGATTCTCACCTTTCGGTTTAACAGTGATACATTTAGTATTTTATATGGCTCGCATACCTTCAAGAATCTTTCCGGTTTGTTCTGCAGCTCCACCAGGTAGGACTTTGGCAACATATGCTCCAATGTCTCCGTTACTGCCGGGGACCTCTTTTCCTCCGACCACACGGATTCCCAGACCATTTCCTATTCATGTTAAAAAAACTGACTGAGTGTCATAATGTCTGTGACCTCCAACATATTTATGTCATCACACATAAAGACACACCTAAATGGACATATTTAGACAAAATTGAATCAAGATGGCTCTATTCAATCTGCCACAGTCAAGAAGAGATTCATGAAGTACATTAAATCAATTTTCAGTTTATACCTGTAACTTGTTGATGAAATAACTGTAGCAAGGACAAAAGGATTTAGGCAAAATGTGTAGCACGAGGCCCTTATAAACAAGTGCTTCCTTTGTGGGCTGTTTGTTAATTGTGTTTGATAATCCTGAGTGTGAAGGATACGCCATTTTGAGCACAGCAATGACTGACGAGCATGGAGAACAGCCAAATCAAATGGGAAGCCAGGAAATGAAATGTCTGCCTACTTTGAGCCTGGAGGAATGGAATGTAACGGCAGCGGAAGTGACTTGCCAGTTTTCTGAGGTTTGGCCTGAATTTCAAATAAATAAAATATATGATTCATACTAGCCATGCTTTGTAAACCCAATGGTATACTATGATCTATTTAAATATGTACTATTTATTGCCTTTATGTTTAAATAATTAAGAATCTTTAAGATCATTCATATTCAAAAAAGGAAACAGCTGTAAACTTATTGAATGCAGTTAGAAATCAATGGGGTCAAAGCAGTCTAACTCATGCATAACAGTCCACAGCACATTAAATTTTACAGCATGCATATTTCCTCTACAGACAGATAAGCATGCTGATGATGTCATTATTGAATGGAATATAGCAAACAGCGGTACATTACCTGAGACACTGCGGTCTTTGGGATCCCTCTGCAGTTTGACTCTGAGGTGAGGGAAGGGGTATTGTGGGACTTTTCCCTGTGGTCCATACACAACAGTGAGATGTCATGTTAATGGAAAATAGTTATCTATGGATTCTTTGCAACATAAACATATTATATGTTTGTAGATACATGCGCTACTTTATTGCTTGAATGCGGTACACAGTACAATTGAGATCATTTCTACAGTGTTTGCATGTGTGTACAGTACGTTCATTTTTTTTTTTTTTTTTTCAGTTTCACCTGTCTCTTGTCTTGTCCATTCTCCGTACGTCCGTTCCTTGGTTTGTCAAACCAGTCTGTCTCTTCTCGCCTAAGGTGGTAGGCTTCAGGTATAAAAACATAAAAACAAGCACTTCTTCAGAACCAATATCAGAACCTACACTTCTTCTTCCTACTGGACAGGATGGGTTTGATTAAAGTGTTTATAGTGTAAATTAAACATGCCATTAAGCAAAAAGTGATTTCTAAATAAGGAATATGAGTAACATCCAGAAAAACGGTAAGGCATTTTTATTATTTCACTAACAATTGATTATAAACATTTCAGTATTGTAAATTCTGCAGAAATGATAATGCATATGGAATAAAATATTAGTATGGCATTTATAATAGCATAACCTATAGTGTAGAAATGTATATGAAGGTAAATGTTGGGTATATTTTCCATCTTCTTAAGAGGACAAATGTAGTTTTTTTCCAAATATTTGTAAAGTATGTTTAAATTTTTTTTTAATTTACTAGTATCTTAAACCTTCCCAACATTTAGTTATTTAATCATTTATAGTAATTTTATCAGCTACTGAATTTAACTTGTGGTGCAGGTTAATATGTTAGCTGATGGATGACTTAAGAACTGAATTAATACTCTACCATGGGTTGCATCATCTCTGTTCAAAGCCATCAGGGAATCACTTAGGGCTGGAATCAAGGCAAATGAGTTTTCATTGCAAATTATGTGATTCAGGTAACTTTCTGAAAGGTAGTGCAGCATTCAAGACACCTCAAATCATGGTTCAGTAAGTGTTCAAACACACTGTATATGAAACAAATAGTACCTCTCTAAACTCTGTTCTTAAACAGGCACATTTTAAGTTATGTCATGAAAGCCCTGCTCATCGCTTGGAAACTGATTGACTTAAGTGCTTAACAAAAAATAAGAATTATTGTGATAAAAGTAAATTGCTGCTAAAAGAGTATGCATTAATATCTTTTTTATACAGTATATGATAAATAATGTTGGCTTTTACTACTGAGTAACATTCAAACAGGAGAATTTAGTAAACTGAGTTATATGCACAGTTGTTCCAACTGGAATAACAGTCTTGTTCCAATCAGGCAAAATATGGTTCCTCTAAGAAATGATGTAGTGTACAGATACTGTATAAGAAGAGAAACAATAGTAATCGTCCATGCAACATAATACATACAAGCAAGACTGCACAACAAGACATGCAAGGTAAAATTTTATATTTATTTCATAACAGAGTTAAAACTGATTACTATAACATCAAGGCTCCACGACTATGACTGTTTTAACAATTTTCTTTGTCATCTTGCCTACAGTTTGGTATCATAACAACTAAACTCCCACAAGTGTTTATAACATTAAGTGTGATTATGAACTATAGTAATAATATCTATTACAGACACTATTACACATCATCTATCCCAAATTAATAACATGTATCCAAAAACATAATTTATTGATGGTTATTTTATTACAGCAAAGTATACTGCTGGTTTAAAGAGTAATAATACTTTAAAGGTTTCAGAAGGGGAGGCACCTTTCAGTGACTGGATTGTGGCAAAAGGAATAAACTTATCAAAACTTCTGTGATCGTCTTGAATGTTAATCGAGTTGGAAATTATCTTAAAGAAGAAGAAAAGCTACAAATGATACCATTCTCTAAATATTATATGGAATGCCACAAGCTCTATCCTCAAAATGTATCAGTAATGGAAAGTTAGACTGTTAATGACATGCAGTTAATAATAAAACAAAACTGTCTGGAATATTTGCAACACAGACAGAAACACAGTTCAAGCATTCATGCACATCCTAAAAGACATATAAGAAAATATACAAAGGCATGCATGCACAGCAGATCTGAATAGAATGAACAGACACTAGAAAGGGAAATCCACCGATATCATACACATGCAGACTTTTCGTAAACGAAGAAAAGCTAAATATTAGTCATTAGCTCTAAATGCATGCAAGACAAAATATAAGTAGACACTCTCAAGGATGAAACATTTAATAAGGAGAGAATGACAGTGTGATAAAGCTTTTTTTTTACCTTCGCTATCTGACATGTTGCCCTGAAGATCATCCAGAAGTACATAACCCCTACCCCTGGTTGGATCTTCCCTAATATGCTGCTGTTGCTGCGAGTCCTGCAGAGACAGGCAAGACCCAAACTGGTCCCTTGAATCAGCTGAGATGGGTGGCAGAGGTCCTGCTGATGCACGGGCCATGCCCATTGGCTGACCAACAGGACTCAAGGGACTCTCTTCCTCTGAGTTCTGGGCCACGATGGGTATTCGGCCACGTCCACTTTGCACGATAGGAAGGCTGGTGGGTTTGGTGCGACCAGAAGGTATTTGGAAACTTGGTCCATCTACAGATGTTTCTCCATCCCCTTTAAGCCTCAGTGAAGTGCTGGAAGGGTCCCTTTTGAGAGACAAGTCCAAGCCGTAGCAAGATGTAGGCCTTGATGCAGGTCTTGAGCGACTACCACTGGGATAAGCAGAGTCCAAACCTAAGCTCTGGCCCAAATTAAGTGACCCAGCCAAGTTGGCACCCAAAGTTGACCCAAGATATTTTTGCTGCTCAGCAATATTCTTACGTAGACCAAAGGTAATCTCATCCTGCATAAGTCGACTAGATCTTGGAGATGCACTGGTAGACCCCAGATAGCTGGTATAGTCTGTTTCCATACCTCTGCTGTCTGTAATAGAGGAATACTTAGAGGATATTTTGGGGTCTAAGAGTGGGGTTTTTTGCTTTTGGTACAGCATAGATGCTGGGAGTTGTTTTGCAGCTTGCTTCTCAAGAGTAAGTCTACTAATGCTATACTTTTCCAACTTTGGATACTGTCTTTGGGAGTAAGTGGAGATGGCAGTGCTTGGGGTATAGTATTGCTGGGACAGACCTGTCAGTTGTTCTAAGTTTTCTGTCCCACCTGTACTTCTCCTAAACTCTTGTTTGAGCTGCTGCTTCAGCAGTTTCAGTTCATATGGATCCTCCATTGTATCCTCTTCGTCAGGGGTCTTTCCAAAAGTATGAAGCCTGGAGGTGGATCCCAAATAGTCAGTCGACCCCAAATCTGCAGCACTCCTTCGCAGCAGCTTCTCTGCCTTAGCGAGCTCCCTCTCAGCCAGACTATATGATGAAGACAGACCTGTTGAACCCTTAGCTAGTTCTGCAGCATCCTCCAACAGCATGTAACTCCGAGGTGTATGATGATCTACATCTGTGTAATAGGAATCAGAGACAGCTGACATGGGGCTACCTGCTACACTTCCAACTTCTAAGGCTCTGAGGTCAAGATGGTTTCCATATTTGTCATACTTCACTCCCAGGTAGGCTGATGATGTGGCATCAGGTTGGCGACTAATGACATCATATTTAGTTGCATCCAGCTCTGAGAGGAGGGCCGCCTGTCTGGCAGCTTTCTGTTGCAATAGTAGCATTTGATGATAACTCTGCTGCTGAGAACTAGTGAGTGAGGGGACAGAGGAATAGATGGAATGAGACTGGTAGGACTGGGGAGTCTGGTAAAGAGTCTGTTGGTACTGGCTTTGAGGGTATTGATACTGGGTGTACTTTCCATACTCATGCTTGGTTTGAGGTGGGACAAACTCATCCAAATCCGTCTGTGGAGCTGTCCTGGGACGTTCTAGACCATGGCCTTCTATATCCTCATCTTCACCATGCCCACCTCTAGCCTCTCTGATGTTACTAACTTCACTGTCTGACATGTAATCTCTGTCTTCGGCAACACTCTGTAAATATGCCCTTTCCCTTTTCTCTCTCTCTTTCAGCAGTGCATCTTTCCTGCGATTGATGCCCATCTCCAGGTACCTAAGTTTGGCATCAATCTCTTTCTCCTCCTCATCTAGCTCTGCCTGTCTTTTGCGGAGCTTGGATGACTCACGCTCCACCATATCTAGTTCAAGATCAATGTCTTGTAGGATCTTTGCACGTGCCATGTTGGAATTGCGGCACATTCTTCGCCGGGCAGAACCAGTGCTGTATGCTGTCTGGCCAGTGGTTGTTGACTCATCTTCTGATGGTGGATTGGGGAGAGTCCTCTTCACCTTCTTTTGAGTACCTGTTGGTGTACCACCAGTGCCTTTGCCCTGCAAGGAAAAAATTAAAAATAAATTTTTTGCTGCTGTTGGAATTGTATTAAAGAATTTAATAATCCCTAAAATTAGAAGAATCGTCTGGTTATGCAATCTTCAGATTTCAAAAGTTAAAATCCCCAAATTTTTTTTGATTATGTGTTTGCCACCCAAAAATTAAATTCTGGTGTTAACACAAACTCTTGATTATACATCAGAATATGACTACATTTAAATTGAAAGGTTTTCAGAAAACACAGATTGTTAATAACCTTTTGAACATCTCAGGACAATATGTATTCCTCTCCATAAATGCTACTTTCAAACTCACAGGCTCCAAAGAAATAATGCATTCATAAACCTCTGTAGATCTCTGACAGCCCAATATTTTTCTGCAAGCTCAGCTTATTTTATATGCTTTTATGTAAGCATGAGAGCCTCAGCAGAGAATCACTCAAGCAGGAAACTAAGAAGGCCTGCAGGAATATACTGTGTCTAGTCTACAGAGCCTCATATATACACTACCAGTCAAAAGTTTGGACACATTCTCATTTAATGGTTTTTCTTTATTTTCATGACTGTTTACATTGTAGATTCCCACTGAAGGCATCAAAACTATGAATGAATACATATGAAAATATGTAGTAAACAAAAAGCGTGAAATTATTTTAAACATGTTTTATATTTTAGATTCTTCAACCTTTGCTTTGATTACTGCTTTGCACACTCAGCATTCTCTTGATGAGCTTCATGAGGTAGTCATGAAGTCCAAAAGTCCAAACTTTTGACTGGTATTGTGTGTGTGTATATATGGAACTATTCATATTGGGCATAAGGTGAGTTGGACTTTGTTCATATTATTGTGTAAGCAAAACAGTAAAATTTCAAAGATCATAGAGATCTAAATAACAAGCTGAATAAAAAATGTGTAAAGCTAAATTCTATTATACACAAAAGTTATGAAAAAAATATTTGTGATATTAGAATGGATTTTTTTTACTCATCCTATAAATACTTTGTTAAAAGCTGGAAAACATTTCACATTTTAGTGAGACTTAGAGTACTTACAGTATAGCCATCACCACACTGGGTGCCAGATAATGCATTTTCTTCTCCTGTTGGACTCATTGGCTTTGGATCAGACAAGGATCTCTGCATTGCCTTTGGCCCCCTGGGACACCCTGGGGAGGCTTTTGATGCCTCTGTACCTCCTCTTAGCTTTTGTGGGCTTGTATCATCCACTGATTTCTCACAAGAAACAAACTCAAGGGATTTGCTAGGGGATATACATGGGGAAACAGGGGAATACAGTACTTTTGGAGATTTAGGAGGGGCATGAAGTGAAGAGGAATCAACCTTGAGGTGAGGAGACTGGCCTATATCTAAGGGGGTAGGTCGTTTCTTTGGTGAGGTCCATTCAGAGTCAGACAGTTCCATCCTGGTGTCCATTCTAATATTGCCCTCTGTGTCAGTTTGAATAGAAATTTCAGTATGGGCTTGAAGAGACATCTCTGACTGCCCTCCCCTATCACCCCTGGCTGTTCGTGGCCTGTTTTGTCGACTTCTGGTCTGAACTTCCCACTCGTCTTGATCCTCATCATCAGTTTGCACACAACTGTCAACACTCTTTTTAGCATTCCTCTTTTTTCTCCCTGCCGTGTAGGCTTTGCTCACCGCCTCATCCTCTTCATCTGTCTGGCATCCACTGTCTGTGATTTTTCTGGACAGCACTGTGCCATCGGGTCCTAGAACAAGTGCCTCCTGAAAGCCATGCCCTTGTATGTCCCCTCCTGGATACAACTGATGAAACTTTTGCTCTTCCAATTGTAAACGTAATTGCTCTTGGAGTCTTTGAATCTGCTCAAGCTGCTGCTGTTGTTGAGCATAGGTTTCTTTTTGCATCATTAGATGAGCCTGTCTTTCTTCTTCTTGCTGGGCCAAGATCTGCTGCTTCATGGCCTGCAGCTCCTCCAATTCTTTTTGCACTAGGAGCTGTTCTTGCTCACGGAACCGCTGAATCTCTTGGCGCTCCCTCTCTAATTCCTCTGCTAGGCATTGTTGCTTGAGTTTCTCCATCTCTAACCTCTCACGTTCGGCATGATACTGGCCATCTCCTGGGACCATAGGTGAAGACAGAGCTTCCAGTGAAGCAGCTATAGCTTCCAGCGATGCATCAGTGTAAGTGTCAAGAGACAAAGAAGTTGCCTTGGTGACAGCACTGGCGTCAGTAGTACCTACTCTAGATATTTCTAGATTTAGTGGGGCATCGCCTTGTTCTTCTGTTGCAGTAGTGGAAACAGTAGACAGGAAACTATGGGACCGTGTAAGGGGCAAGTTGTTGAGATTGGACAGTGATGGCATTGTGTCACTGGTATGCATACCTGACAGGGTGTTGTATGTTGTACTAAAGATGGAGCCAGGTTGGGTGGTAATTGCATATGTAGATGGAATTGGTGCTGCAACAGAGGAATAGACCACCCCATTTGAAGACCTCAATACACTGCTTGTACCAAAGAGTGTACCAATCGCACTTGTAACTCCAGCTTGAGAATAGGGTGGAATTGTCTTTCCTGTGTAAGCCCCTTTCTTGGAGTAGTCAACAGCTTCACCTGTCAAGAGTCAAAAATATCAGTTGAGTCCAAATAATGCAGACACTTTCATTGTTGAAGCAAGCCATGCCTTATCCAAATAATGAAAAATTGTGGAAAAGGGGAAAAAAAATCCAGTGCTGAGAGATGCAACAAGCATAATACAATATGTACAGTAACAGCATGCAGGCACATGCAAAAGTATTATAACGAAAGAACAACTTTAAAAAAGTGAAACTGAACTTTCCATGCTAAACAAAAAAAAAAAAAAAAAAAAAAAAAGTAAAAACAAACAAAATGTTTTGCCACATTAGCCATGAATAAGTGGCAGCAGTTCAAAGTAATATTTAAGTGACAGGTCCGCAATGTCACTGCACTGACCTGCATCAGATATCTTTGTTGAGGTAAGATCTACTGCACCCTCAGTGGTGCCACTGAAATTATAGCTGTTCTTACTCTTATAAAAGAACAGACCAGCTTCTGCTAGGTTAGTGTCTGACATTGATGGTTTAATTCCACCAAATCCTCTCATTCCATAAGGTGATCGGTCATACTGGTAGTGGTCATCACGATATCCAAAACGGTCCTCGGGTAGAGGTGTAGTAGGTTGCTGGGTAGCACAGCTTCCAGCAAATGGGAGCTTATACACAACATCACAGCATACAGCTCTTTTTCCTGCAGTGAGATCCACTGGCTTGCCGTCATCGTCTGTGATTACAGCTGTTACCACTTCTGCAGAAGAACCTTCCACTGATACCATAGTGTTGAATGGTTTTGTGGTGCTAAGGTCAACAGCTCCAGCTACTGTGGTTGTACCTGTTGTTAATCCATTGGCAACACAACTTGCCACACAAGTCGGTGCAATCGTGAGAGGGTTAGTCTGGAAAGTTCCTACACTTGTACTTGGTCCAACCGAGAGGTTAATAGGGATCTCTGTAGTAACATGAGTGGAGGGCTGAGAATCAATTGGCCGGTATATAATCTGAGAAACAGGTTCAAACACCTTATTTTTTGTCAGCTGAAGGGGGACTGAAGATGCATGAGAGATGTCTGCATTGTCACATTGCTGAATTGTTGCAGAACAGGTCACAATGGTGATACTATCAGTCACTATAGAAACAGTAGATGAGTCAGCACTGAGGTTGACCACAGGTGATTGCACTGCACTGCTCTGACGAATGACATCAGTCGCAAAGGACTGATGTCTTGAGTCTGGGCCAGAAGACAGATCCACACCCTTCAAGTCTGATTCTGCATCTGCCTTCATAGTCCTAAGATCTACAACATCAGAAGGTTGGAGTGCCTGTCCATTCTGTGCAGGCAGTTGGGGCTTAGGTTTCTCCATAGATATTGGTATACCATTTGCTCTTGGAGCTGGCACTGGTGGTGGTGTCCTTTCATGAACAACAGATACAGTTGTTCTTTGGACCTCTGTGGTGACTACTTGAGAAATGAGGTTAGGCATAACAACAGGTGGCTGAGCTGAGGCAGATATAGCTTCAATTATGTGACAAGAACTAGATATATGTTTGTCTGAGTTACAAATCTCTTGATTTTCAATAGATTCTGTAACTCGTGTATATGCAAGAGGCACCCTTGTTGCTTGAGTTGGGGTTGTTAGTGGATTGTGCTGTGGAAATGACTGAGGTTGATGCTGTTGTAGATTATAACTTTGGAGATGAGTCTGATGTAATGGGGATTCCAGGTCAGAGCCAGAGGGAGCTTGAGTTGAGATACTTTCAACTGGAGAGCTTGGCTGAGATGGCAGTGTGATCACCACATATGTGTCTCGGAGACTGCTGGTATACCTTGGAGAAGAAGGAGACTTTGGTGAGGGATGAAATGGCTTGCCCTCACAGGAGGGGCCCAGATTCAGAACTATGTCAGTAGGACCAGTAGGAAGTACAGTGGGTCTTGGTGGATGTGGGGCATGTGCAGGTGAAGAGGGCTGTGAGGCAGGCTTTGGTGCAATTGGTGGTTTGACACCATGTGCTGCCCTATGGCTTTCACCACCAGCAGCAGAAATTGATGGCTTTGGGGGAACAGGAGGGGGGACATGAGGTTTGTATGTTGGTATAACTGCTTGTCTCATGGACGGTCCTTGGGCTGTAGTCATATCCAAGGTCTCTGGTATGATTGGACTTGCTGAAGCCTGAGGTGGAAGTGGAACCGGGGGTTTTCTGGGAAAAACTGTGGGTTTTGGTGGTGTGGGAGGAGGCAGTGGTGGTGCAACAGGTACATCTGCATTTTCCTGAGAATTAGCCCTACACAGCACACCTGGCTTAGGGGGCACAGGTGGAGCAGTTGACACTACACTTGGAATACTGGGTGTGTACTGTGGGACTGTGGGCAATGGTGATACAGTCACGATCACAGGGTTTGACATTTTTGGGAGAGGACTAGATAGGTCCACAATATCAGCCTGGGATTGTGTGACTGTCGTGTGAGTTTGCTGATTTGTTGATAATGGAGATTCAGACAATACTGTAACATGTTCAGTTTCTCTTGTTGATGTCATATCTGGCTCTGCAGTTATGCCCTCCTCCTTTTTTATCATACTCTCGTCATCAGAGGACAACTCTCCTGAAGAGCACTGTGTCACTTTTAAGTCTGGAATTGGGTGGAGTGCTCGTCTAGAATCACTGGCTTTCAGTCCCTCCTGCTGAGTTGGACTTGTACCTGGAGTCAGAACTCTTTTCATTAGCTCTTCATAGGCAGCTTCAGCATCTAAAAGTGGTTTCCCATCTTTTCCGAAAGATAATTCACAGCTTTTAGAGAACATATTTTCAGCTGGTTGTAACACAATTTCTGGATTGCTGCTGTTCTCTTTGGGCTGCATATTTTGATATTCTTGTTCTAACTGCATGAATTCCTTCCTCTTTTTTATCATGTCTTCATAAACTTCATCGGGTGATCTCAGCTTTTTTGGCTGAGCAGGAACAATAATTTTCTCTGGCTCTTCCAAATCAGCAGTTGAATTGTCAATCAGAGATGCATAGGCATAGTCTTCAATGAGCATGCCTCCATAATGGGACTCCTTTTCTGACTGAATTTCACCTGTGTCCAATGTTGGAGACTTAGCTCTCAGTATGATTTCTTCATAAGCCTCATCAGCAGATTTAAGAGTTTTTTTCTGTGGTTTGTCAGTATTTTGATCCTCTGTCGGGGAATGAAGAGATTCTGATGTAGGCAGTTTATATGTTTTCTGAACAGCTGCAATCTTTGCAGCATGAATTTCATACCCTTCAGGATCTGATTCAATACTAGGGGAGAAATCAGAGCAGGATGATCGTCTGATCTCCTCCATTTCTGCTTCTTGTCTTAGTTCTTCAGTTGGTGAGGCATCTTCAATTGGGGACAGATTGCTTGGTGGTGTCTTAGAACGTTCCCGCCTCCTCTGGCCTCGAATCTCCTCTTTGTCCTTTTTGGATTTTTTCGCTGAGCCCTTCTGTTTTTCTTGCTCCCTAAGCAGTTCCTCTTCCTCCCGTAATTCTTCCTCCTCAGAAGAGTCCTCAATAGTTGGCAACATTTGACCAGGTTGCCTGTGTTTGGCTTTCCTGTGTTGTTTACCCTCATCAGAGCGGACACGGCTAGGGCTGCTGCTGTCACTGTCTTCATCCAGTGATGAGAGGGATGTTGGGGATGTCCCAGGTGTGAAGCTAGATGCATGTAGACTGGATGACCCCTCACCTCTAGACCTATCATCTGGAGAGTCTGTGAGGCTCTCCATTTCAGGCTCTCTTTCATCTTTGGCTATGTGCACAGGGCTACTGGTTGCATTCAGCTCCATATTTTGGAATTTGCGGATTGCTGTACCAGTTTGATTCTCCTCTGCTTTTAGCTCTGGTCCATTTTCCTTGTCTATATAAGGTTTCTCCAATAAACCAAGATGTTTCTTGTCTTCTCCATCATCAGGACTTATACTGCTGTTCTTGGTAAGTCGTCTAGCTTTTCCTGATGCGCCCCTTCCTACAGATTCTGTTGCCTCCTTTTCCATTTGTTTCTTTTCATTCTCTCTAATCTTTCGCCGGATAAGGTTTTCCTCATCAGAGGGGGAAGCATCCTCATTCTCACTCATTTCTATGATCTGTTTTCGGATAAATTCCTCATCGTCCCCCGACAGTGGACTTCCTTTTTCAAAGCTTTCACTGCTGTCATCTAAAGAATCTGCTTTTAAATCCATGGGCACAAGGAGCTTTTTCTTTGTAGTAGCTTTGGTATTCTTCTGAAAAAGTTCTCTGTCATCTTCTGAGCTAGGTGAGTCAGGTGAGAGAGGAATCACCTCTATTTTACGTCTCGTCTTTAGTGTGTTTGTTAGTTTCTCTTCATTATCACTGGGTTGGGTGTTTGCCTTTGCCTCAAGAATGGAAAGGACTGTATTTTCCAGCTTTGCTATATCTGATGGGCTGGTGGGACTGCCCTCCTTTGGAGCCATTTGTTTTTCTTTAGACTCCAGTGTTTTTAACTGCAAGATGAAAAATACAGAGACAGAAATACATGTTAATAACTGTAAAATCATCACACACATTTTTTTGAGCATGTTTGCTGTACACAATCTTTAGAAGCAGTTTACTTAGATTATATTATTTTGTCTATTAATTACAAAGCGTTGTCAAGTGCAGTGAGACGTATAAGTCAGGCATTATCAAACATGTATCTTTTTTTTTGTTAACCACAAAAGGTCTTTTGTTATGTAACATAGTCTGTAGAAAAAACATTTCCATAACTGACCTCTACGTGTAATAAATGTGTTTAAGTGTCAAACATCAGAATAAAGCAAATGAGGCTCAAGGATAAATATATTACTACACGTGCTTAATACTGTGGTTACCTCAGGAACTGTATCTTCGTCACTGGGCATTCCCAGAGGCTGAACTTTGGCCTCCTTGTTCTCTTCCATATTAGTACTCTCCTTGTTGGAGTATGTGTTTTGCTCACTAACTACAGAGATTGAAATTTCAAGTGGTGCTACAGGGATTGAAGCAGCTACAGATACACCTCTACATTCAAAATCTGTCAGTGGTATTTCATTCTTTGAATCTGCATTCTCTCCTGCATCAGACAGTGCAGTGAAGTCTTTGTCACAGACTATGCCAGCCTCTGATAAACAAATATTTTCTTGGATGTTGCCAGTAACAGGCTGTGATTCACTCTCTTTTTTGTCAAGTTTTGCTTCATTCTCTTTGACTGACAGCAAAGCTACTTTCTCAAGCTGAGTCTCATCAATGCCTGTCAGCTGCAAAGTCTCCCTCTCTACCTCATGGGGTTTTTCAGCAAGACATTTTATTTTTCGCAAACCGGTTTCTATGTCTCTGTCTATGTTAGTGTCACTAACAGTAATGGCTGAATCCATTTCTGCACTTTGCTCTGAGTTGTTGACAGTGACCATTTCTTGCAATTTAAAATCAGGATGTGGTTGAAGAGATATAACCACTGCTCTCTCAGACTCATTATTTGCTTTTAATATGCCATCTGTTGACGTTTGCTCAACAGACGTCAACAGATTTGTTTCCTCACTGGCTTTCCTATGAATGTCCTTCTCAACACTTTCCTCTTTAATAAGAACTTTATCGTAAAGCTTTTCCTCAACAATGTGCTTCTTCTCTTTCTCACGGACAATTGATTCATGTTCAGGTAAAGCAACAGGAAGTGGCTCTGATTCTTTTTTAATGTTTTTTTTGTCCACTTTGTTAGCCTGACTTTTTTCCTCTGATGCTGCGACCGGATGTTTTTTTGTCACCGTTGGAGAACTTTTAGATTCTCTGCCTTTTTCTGGCTCTGCATGTGGTGTATCATTAGGTTTATAGAACTCAACATGTTCTTTATCTGTTTGCTCCTCATCAAAAACAGTGTTAGTTGTCACTGCAGGAATGGCTTGGGATTTCTCTAGCTGAGGAATTTCAGTTGGCTTACTAAGCCCTGTCTCAATTGTTTTCTCTTCCATTACATTTGTGGGTGTACAGTCTGACTTTGAGTCGAGGCAAAGTGAAACATCCTGTGTGACTGCTTTTGGGACCAAGACAGGTTTTGGCTCAGCTGAGTTTGTCGTCCCTTCTTCAAACTTTTCTGCAGTGGGCTCCATGGGAGCTGCAGCCTTGCTCTGAGAAAAATTGGTATTTGGGCCAGTTTCTACCACAGAAGGTACTGATGTCTTGTCCAAACATGTATTAGTCATTAGATTTTGAGGCTCATATAATGAAGGGAGAGATACGTCCACTTTTGCATTCAGAGAAATATTCTCTTGTTGATCAACTGCTGGGATATCACTGACAGGTGAAGCCTGTGCTTGTTGTTTAATATTAAATGGGTCACTTTCAAAGTCGCAATGGTCTCCTGCCTTTTTTACAGTGATACTCTGTGGCTCAACTACTGTGCTTTCACTGATACTTGCATTTTGTGGATCAGAGTTCAACTGCTCTGTGTCAAATTTAGGGTGGCTCCCTGCTATTTTCTCAGAGCTGTTTTCCTGTTGCTTGACTACTGGAATTGCAGGGATACTATGAGCAACGCTTTCTGAAATCAGAGCTTCTGGTTCATGATTATTTGCAGTCTCTGATACTGATTTAGCTGCTAGGGGTTGAATTGTTTTATTTGAATGTGATTTTTCCTGTGGGGTACTTTCAGGACTAGAGGCACTAACAGAAAGAGAAGCATCATGGTCTGGATCAGGCGTGGGAATGGTTGTGGGAACTACCTTGGTCTCAGGAACTGGTGGGGTTAGTTCTGCTGCTACTACAGGTTTGCTATCTACAGCAGCAGGGGCAGGGGTGGTAGAGGGTGCAGGAGTGGGAGCCTGTGGCTGCTCCTTTGTGGATGCCATGGATGGAGGTGGCATGTCTCCCAGCTGGCCTGATATGGCTCTTTGTGTCTGGCAGTTGAGGCAAAGCCATTCTTTCTGTAAGACAAAGATATAAACACATGGTTAGTAATTAATATATTTCAAATATGTACATATGTGTCTGCTTGAACTGCACAGAATGACTTGACAACACTGTCAGATAATCCCCGCAAACAATTATGTGAGATGTCACCATGACATAGTGCCAGTATAACTTTTTCAAGAGAAGATTTTACATTTATGGGACTTAAGAGATAGACTCATGCATAATGCAAAATAATGGGACAGGGCTTTGCCAAAACATGTCAGGAAGGGTTGGATGGCCTGAGCAAGTTCATGGAGCGAACTTAACAGAGAGACAGTGTCTGAGTATGCATTTGTGTTTGTATACCTTATGTGTTAACATGACAGTAGAACTGCAACCATGTCCTAAACAGGTTTTAACATTGACATGTTAATCAAGAATAAAACAAACCTATGCTCTAAGGGTGCATACTGAACATAAATGATGTATCTATTTACATGATATGAGTCAGCTATGCAAAAACTGTAACGGCATACGAGCATGACACAGTGTAGTTTGCCAGTAAATTCCACAAAGAAGAAATGTACACAATAAAAAAGGGCAATAATGGAGGACATCCAGCATTCTGTGTTGTTTCTTTTGGCTTTTAACTACAGTATTTATCATAAGAAAAAGGCATGCCATTTTTTCCTACTATTGCATATAAGTAATGATTCTCCATTGACCAAAGGACTGCAGTGTTTCTGTAGTTGGTACCCCAGTGGTAGGGTGGCAAAAACTGAGATGGTAAATGCAAACATGTGCATACCGTACCACACTGAACTGAACGAAACTGCTTGGTGAAAACACAGCTTAATAATTAAAGAAGAATAGTGTACTTGCATGCAAATCTACATGTGGCATGTACAAAACTATTAAAAGGCAGCAAAAAAGCTTTTGGTGGAGCATACTGGAGTCATAATTAATAAACCTATGGACAGGGGCTACTGCCAGAACGCTGCTCCTTCCATCTCTAAGGTTTGCTGCTCTTGGTAAGTTGCCACCCCTACTTGACAGAAATCAGTTTAATCCTGAGGCATGTTGATGGACACACAACAGATACGGTTGCATTTGTGTGTGTATATACCGTACGCTATCAACACAACCACTCCCACCTGTCCCAGCATGAAGGATTTGTGATGTAAGTTTCTCCAGCTTGATGGCTCTATCAGTTAAACCAAAGAAAGCAGGCACAGAGAGCTTGAGAGATGGTCGCTGATAGGAAATGCTGAAAAACCACTCAGTGTGACAGTCAGCCTCAGCTACTTCAGAGTCAGTCATCACAGATGTTATCACCACATCACACCAGACACACTTAAAGCTTTTACTACTTCCTCAAAAACCCTATTACTTTGGAGAACTAACCCATCCTTTTAAGCTATTTGGAATAACCGGCAGATATGTTAATTTAAATCATTTATGCTAAGTGGCCAAGAATCCAAAGTATTTCTTATAGAGATGCCTGGCAGCAATCACCTTGAAAGGCCATCAAGTCATTCTCTGTGTCCCTGATTTAAATCAAAGCTACACAAGGGAACTTTGGCAGCTCTCACTTTAACGCCGAGAAACCAATACATTTGCAATGCCAATACACAGTGAGTCTGTGCTGACCTTTCTTGACTGACTGGGTATTTTTACTGCATACTTTTGTTGAGTGATTATCAACTGATCAAATATTTTATTTATCAAATGAAACAAATGTGTAACTTTCTGCTGTTTGTCTATTTGTCTTTAGGTTTCAGGCTTATATCAAACAAAAAAAGCATCTTGAACTCTGAGAGAATAGATAGGCCAAGACTGCACACGGAGTCTACAGTCACATAATAACAGCTATGGGAAGTTGTGGTGCTTTAGCTGAATACTGATGTCAGCATGTTCATAGAAAAGATATTCTGCACCTTTATGTAATTTATTCACTACCACCTACTGTATGAAGTAACATTGAAGCTATAATTTAAATTATAGCTACTTTTTTAAAGGATTGTGTCCCCAGTGTTACCACATCCAGCACAAACTTAGTTTACTGAGTGAATCTAAGAAGACTAAATCATCTGGGATCATACTTATCTTTAAAATTGCACAAACAAGAGTGTTGCTTTTAATAATAAAACAGTCTTTCATCGCATCTGTCAGGTACATAAATGACATGCCTGAGTGTGAGTGTGTGTCTACTGCAATGACTTCTGCTAACAGCATAATGGGTGAATCATAAAAGTCAGGGACTCAAGGATGTTCTTCACATCACATGAGTATGATGCCAAAGAGCTGACACACACCTACACCCACAGAGCTGAGTTTGTGAGTGTTGAGGACATGCATATACTTAGATAAAAGAGAAGCAACACATTGGAAGGAGATGACAACTCATTCTGTATTCTGACATGACACCTAAGCAAATACAAGCTCATGCATGAAGGAATAGTGATGGGTTCAGTGGAAGTGCTCCAAACTTTCCATCTTTTTCAAACTTTCTCCAAGGACACAGACAGGAGACAAACTGAAAACCGCAGACAGCAACTAGATATTGAGACGAGATGGGCTGTACCCACTTTTGGTGATTTTTTTCCAACAGGGAATTTGAGTATCGTGAGGATTGGTGCAGCTATTTGTTTAAGACAAGGGATCCTGCAGGGTTTTACCCAGCTAAATTTAGACAGAGACTAGCACAGAAGAGGATCTATAGATGATGAACATTCAGATGACCAAGGACATCTAAGAGGATAGGAAATGAGAGGAAATGAGAGGACAAGAGAAGACGTGGGGGTCAGGTATGGAACAAGTGCAAAAAATATATATTTTAATTAATAATTAAAATATATAGGAAAAGGGTGAAGCAGTGAGGAAACTTAATGGTGACTCAAGGTGACTCTGCACTGCTAATGCCAGAAACCCTAAATCTGCAAATCAGAAGCTGTAAAGTCAAGACAAGCTGCTCTCTGTGAAGACTGCCAAGAATGACCTTAACATTTATTCATGCAGTCTAAATGTTTAGTTGATGTAGATACACACAGAAGTACACAGTCCATAAACCCACTTTTAGTTTAGCCTACATTCTAATAGATTCCATAGCTTAATTTTTTAATTAACTATTTCTTCAGTAGGGTTTGTGCAATCATTTTGTTTAAAAACCCTAAAAATATATACTTTCATTGACCACTGTGAAAGTGGCATCAATCTTCTCGTCATACACTTAAATACACACGTAAATATATATACACGTAAATAATGGACACTGAACAATAAGAAAGCAGAATTTATCACACATTTCATCCACACATCACACATTATCACTATAGATATTGCCATAGTGCTATATCACTCAGGGAAAAGTTATCAATAGTGTTCAGATACTTCAAAGACCAATGTACAGTGGGTTAAGGAAAATTTAATGTATCCATATTAAACTTTTATACAATATAAAGCTGCTCAAATGCCTTTCAATACTGTTCAGTTCACCTTTAAATGCTAAAGCTTTTCCTAAAATTAAAATCTCCAAGGCGCTGCCCTTTTCTCATTGATGAGTGTTGCTGACCGGCCAACTTAATTATATTGCACTACTCTGAAAGCAGAACATCTCATCATCAGCTTCTTTGTAAGCCAAAAAAGATCTTTGTTCTAATAAATGTTCCACTCTTATAGATGTTCCTATCTCTGGGTTCAATACACTGAACTGCTTTTTTCCTCCAAAGGATCCTTACACATTCTCAATTGCATGTCATTCTCATTCAAATCAAGAAAACAAATATGTGTGATGATAGCCTTATGGTTGGAGAACTCCATTGTTGGCTTTAATCCCAAAATAAGCAGCAGGCTGTGGGCAGTGAAGATGAATAAATCAAACATTGCTGTCAAAAATCCACTGAGAAAAGTACTTTTAACCCTCAGCTGCTTGGTAACTAGCACCAGGCTGTAGATGTACCAGTCAGATCCCAGCTGGATATGTGTGTAACTGAATGTGAGTCAAGCAGAATGCTGCAGGAAACCAGAATCATATCCTTTGAGGGAACTTTACCTGGGCAGATGAAGACTGAATGAAGGTTAATCACCCAGGTTTGTGTGTAAATCTTTCAGCTGACGCATTACTGGTTGATTACAGACAAGTGACTAAGCATTTCTCCCTTAACATAAATGGTACTGGTTGATTTGGACTAATATTCACTTGGCAAGTGAAAGTGAGAACAGGTGTGAGAACAGGTCTGCATATTTTAAGGAGATATGACACAGCATACTCCAGGATTCTCAAGCAGATATAATTATTTTCAATATTCTTGGCTGAGTCATCTCACATGGCATATTAACCACATAAATGTGAATATTTGGTTACAAGAAATGAAACCTTCAGTCCCTGTAATCCTAGCTGTTTAAATTAGCGGAGGTGTTTACAGTTCTGCTAATCAATATTTTCATTATGCCAACAATGAATCACAAGACAACATGTAATATGATGCTACTGCAGAGATGAAATCACTGCAAACATTATTATTCTGCTGTTAGATGTTATAGCTTCTTGAACTGCAAAGTTTTTAGGTAGTGTGCATTAAACTCACATTTTTAATGATGTTCAACAACGTAACATGTTCTTTTAAATGAATTGTAGGTACAAATGTTCGTTTTACATATTTGGTAGCAACCAAGCAACAGTGCAGGCAGAAGTGGGGAAAGGTTGTTGGAGGAGGAGACAGAAAGAGGGAAGGAGGATGTGGAAGCAGTGGGTGGTTTGAAAGGAGTTTCCCACCCATGACTCCATTCACAGTAAAAGGTTAACCTTAATAAGCTGCAGGCTTTGGTTGACAAAATCACTTTGACACTTGCTGTTGTTTGCATGAAAAAGGCTGCGACACACATTGAGCAAAAAAGGGTCCATGTTTCATGGCTGTCATGTTAATTGCATGCAAGCACGCTGTGCAATAAACCTCGCTGATTACCCAAGCTGTGTATTAAACTGCTGTTTTTTTATATGAGCCTTTACAATAAAAATCTAATATATGTATACAGTATGACGATACTACCGTGTGTGTCCATGTCTAAAACCTTTATTTATACTAGCAGCTGTTTATGTTGTACCACTTGTAAATGTCTTATTAATGTTTATTTACAAAAATGCTGCATGTAAGCATCAGTCTATTTGGAACTGTGGTGTCTAAATTTATTACACTAGTCATGATTCAAAATCAAATAACCACAACTGAAAACAATTAAACAATCATAATTGCACAATGAATGTATGCTGGTACAGCATTCATCAGATGTTTCCTCTCCACACTAAATAAATTCTGTCTCTATGTGCTGCTAATGTAACTGACAACGTCAACAGGTCAGGTTGTCATGGATTACAATGCTTAGGGCTGCATAAGGTTCAGCACCCATATCCTTTCTGACACCACGTCCACCCTTCTTGTCTTGACTGCCATGTTGGACTCATCTTCCTTTGCTATTTCTCTGGTCTCTTTTTGGCCTCCACTCCACCACATTCACACTATTTTCTTCCGTCATCCATCAGAGCCTCACTGTCATTGTAATAAACAGTCAGGATGTAAATGCTCAGTCTGTGTTAAATACATGACGCTTCAGGCAGAATGTGTGTTTCTGCTTGTCTGTCCTTGCCTCTCTGTCTCCACGGGTCTCATTGCTGGCACATATGATGATGTCTTGGCTTTTGTCCATGCCAACTTGGCACCAAAAAGGTTGGTGGCTAAAATGTGGTCCTTTCTAAGCACACAAGTATCACTAAATTAGAGAGGGGGTAATTGGAAATCATGCTACAGTGGAGCTGAGGGAGTGGGTTTATGAAAAGGAAAAGAAAACATTGAGGACACTTCTTGTCAAACGTTGCAATTTGTAATACATCAGAAAAGCACTTGATATAACTTGGTAAATATGACGAACAAATGTCCAGGCAATACATGCATATAACAGTAGTATTTTCATTTTCATACAGCAGGATTTATGCGGTCAAACTTGCTAAATTGTGTCTCAAACAAACACCTTCATGTCTAAAATAAATTCCATTTCAAGCCTATCATGGTGGCCATGTGGGGGATTCTGTGAGTTGCCTGGAGCAGCAGCAGAGACCCTTTTAAAGAAAGATAGATAAAAGAGGGAAAACACATAACAGCAATAAAAGAGACTGGAGAGAAAGCTAGAGAGAGCCCTACAGTTGTTGGTGTTCCCTGCTTTCTGTCTCTCTTGTGGATGAGACTTTTTCTGTACACTTTAGCCTTTGGGGCAAATAACGGTCAAGCTGTGATGGAACTGGCCTGGTGTTGAGCAGATATAGGCTAATCTGACTTATACACCAACAGATAAAAGCAAAATACCTAAAACAACTGGATTATATCACAGGTTGCAATATAGAGAAAATACACCAGGCTGAGGATGAGATTAGCCTTTTACTTTCGAACGATTGCCAGCCGGTTAATACTAAAAGCTGTAAGCATGCATTACATGTAAATGTGCGTAAATGTACAGTGTGTGACCACTGAGGATTAATTAATAATTATAGGATTAATCTGCCATCGAAGACTCAGGATGGTGCAGACTGTGGGTTGAGTCATGGACACAACCACAGAATAACAATGAGGAGGAGGAGACAGGAACCACCACGCAGTGCGTGTGTATACTCAGAATTCAGACTCTGAGGATGTGCTAGGACATGGATATACTACCAAAAACAGGCTTTCACAAGGACACTGAATCAGCTTTAGCTGACAGTCACTGGCCTCACCTCTTCAATTCAAGAGACATCAGTAAAATATAGATCATCAGTCACCTTTTGACTTCATTTGTGAATTTGGTTTTACATCTGCAGTATGTTAATTCATTTAATCAAGTGTACATTACATGTGGGTAGAATACCTTGGACAGCTGCAGATGAGGCAGAAGAGAACTTTAATGTAATCATTTTAACAAGCATAAAACAAAATTGCAGTAAAGTAGCCGTAAATAAAAACAAACTTAACTGTAAACCTCGAATTCCAACCAGGATTACAAATACACAGTTTTCAAGTTTAAAGAAATATAGCTTGATATAAGATGATGTGTTAAGTTCCTATTTATTTAGTGATGTAAATATTTATGTCACAGTTAAAATGTGGGTCGAGCATCAAGCTCCACGCTATTACAGGAAGCACAGATTGAGTTTGGACACAGCAGAAAATATATTTGGTATGGGTGAGACAGAATGTAGCTCACATCTTTTCTCCTGTATTCTTCGATTCGGGCTTGTTAGCAAAGTGGCACTAGTCCCATTTGACGTTGAGACTCCTAAACCAAGTGTGCTCATTACTGATAAGGGCAACATGACATGTAGCCTGAGCTATGGTGGCATCACTGCAGCAGCACTAGAAACACAGACAATTACAGGCTCCCTTACAACCAAAAGAGAGAGAGAAAGAGACTCTTTTACACTTTAGACTATAACACAAATACAAAGAAAATACAAGAATAAGCAAGATACGCAAGAAATAAACACAAACATTAATTGAATTTCAGCTACACAGAAAAATAATACAGAAATGACTTATATATTCTGGAAAAAAGGTGACCAGAAAAGCAACACAGAGGAAAATAGAGGACTTGAGGTGGGAAGACACTAAATAAGATAGAAACTATTAAGTTAAGTGCTCCTTCTGGGAAGTCTCTTTTCACGACTCATATTGATGGGGATTAAGTCCTGATACCTGAGTTTAGGATCAGGCCTCGATCAAAATGGCAGTCTTCCCGCTGCCCTTCAAATCCTTTTAGGAAACAGAAATTACGCCTAAAGACACACAAACACAAACACACACATGTTGATGCACAACACATGCACTCCAACTGTACAGTACTTCAACATGCAAGAAAATAAGCTAAATAAGCCTAAATTCTCACATGTATGCAGACATAGTGTGTACATCCAAACTAATGTGAACAAGCAACAAGCCTACACAGGGCAAACTCATGCCAGTCATCACCCTTTCACATAAAACATACTGTTCAGCACACACATGTACAGAATATTCACGTACACGCACTGACCCACTCACATGCGTCAGCAGACCTTTGCTGAAAGTCTTTACGACAGCAAATGACACAGAAGTGAGGCATGTATGTCGGCGGGGAGATGACTCAAACAAGGTGCCATGTACGGATGCGTTTTCGGCTGAATATTGCACTGGGTCCCCACTTTGACCCTTAAAACAAACCCCTTTTTTTTCACAGAAGTATTCAATTTATTTATACTAAAGTTTGAGTCATTATTCTTCTACCATTGTCTAGCTCCACAATTGATAAAAACAGGTCTAAGCTGCCAATTGTCCCCACGCTTGGCCTTAATTAAGTGATTCTGCACTTGAGCTCCTCATTAGTCCATCAAGCATGTACAATTCAAAGTTGCAGAAAAAAAAAACCCCAAAGAAAAAGAGTTTGAGGCTGAAAACGAGCTGTCACCACTGTAAGCAAAATTTATTACGCCGAATGATCATTACTGTAGCCTGTACAGAAACAAAGTCATATGGTGCTTTTTTCACTATACAGTTCTGGCATGGCTTGGCTCGGCTCTGCTTGGTTTGGCATCAGGAACGTCGTTTTCCATTTCTATAGTACATTCTCAACATGGACAGTGTCTTCATAGCATGTCTGCACTAAACTGCCGTGACACTGTTTAACTGAATCATTAGAATCAGTTCATTAAAAAGATTAGTTCAGTACTTCCTGCATATCATTGAACTAAAATATGGCTGAACGGTTTGTGATGCGGCTCACGATTGCTGACTTTCTGCAGTGCTGTCATTAAATACAACAGACTCCTCTGTTAAATATTGAGATTAAAGAAAAACAAGTGTTTCCAGGATTTTTAAGTCTTTTTAACTGATCTACAATTCGGCATTGTTTGGTTAGATTCTTGTGTCGGACATTGCACTTCTGCCTCTTTTAGTGACGTCACTCTCTGACCAATCAGTGGCCAGCAGTCTGACAATGTCACATTTTAGTATCGGCTCTTCCCGCTTGGAACCTCGCCAGAGCAGGAACCAAAGAAACGACATCAGTTCCTACCTAGAGACCTATAGTTTTTGTTTTATTGAACTAAGTATAGCCTTTCTTTTTCAATGAATTTGGTAGAAGCAGTATATAGATAATAATTATGGTGATTAACATGAAATAATAAGTGGATGTTGTATATGTTTATGTTTGGCCTTCATGTTGAGAAACCATTCAAGCAAAATGATTTCCTATTATATACTGATTGGACACCATGGAGTACCATCTGTTTTGTAGAACTCAATACACTATCACCATCTAACCAGTCCCTGCACCTTGCGAGATAAGCAGGCCAAAAGTGTTTGGTTTCCATGTCCATGTTACAGCATGTGTCAAGTGAATACCAATGCAAGTAAAGACCATAAATGAACACTCCAACTCCAACATACATGTGGATTCATTTCCATACAAGCATGCACTCCGATTTTAGAATTAAAAAATGTCTATTGGATGAAAGCTGTGCATTGTGGATATAAAGCACCCATATATACTGTACACGCACACAGTATTCAGTTTCAGAGTCAAGTGTCACTACTTTCAAGTGCCCCACTTTATCCTCACATTTCTGTCTGCCCTCTTTACTGATGAAAGCTTGATAATAATGAGACTGCTAATTGACCACATCCATTCATTCAGTGGTCACACATGTGCAAATGTCATTACACTGTCAATTTGGGACAGAGTAATGTATTTAGCAGGGCTAATAACATGCTATTCTCATTTAAGAGTAGTTTGCTAGATGCTTGTGTGATAAAATGCACAGCTGAAAACTCTCCTAGTGCTCCTGATGTCATCTCTTTACTGACCTATTTCAATGAAACATCTAGAGGATGTTTGCATTCTATTTATATATGACAGAATGCATAAATTACTGGTCGGTGCAGTGTATTGAAATGAAGCTGTGGGACTTGAGAAAACTCCAATAATATTCTGGTTTCTTACCTCTCCTAAATGGGGAGTAGGATTGAACCCACACAGATTACACACTGTCTTCTTGCACTCGGTGCAGAGGCTGTAGTTTGGTGCTTCTGATGAGCCAGTGTTCAGCTCCACATTACACAAAGGGCAGTTCTCCTTGGTTGTTGACGCTGGGGCTGCTGGGACCTTCATCTTCTGCTCCACAGACATGGTTCTGGGAGGTTTCTTGAATTTGGCCGGTGGGGTGTCGGGAGCAGATTCTGAATCAGGGGGAGATCCGGGGCCTGAGAAGGGGGAGTCAGGCGGAGAGCCTGGTCCTGAGTCAATGGGGGAGTCTGGAGGAGAATCCTCTGCCTTTTCATCTTCCCCAGTGACAAGACTGGTGGCTGAGCTCAGGAGGGACGTCCCAAAGCTGAACATCTGAGAAGCAGCAGCTGGGGACTTGGTTTCTGTTAACCCTCCAAAACCTCCAAACAACTTCCCGGCCACTGATTCCTCCTGCTTCAGTGGAGCCTTTTCTTGTGGCTTTGATGATTCCATTAAACCACCAAAACCACCAAAGAGTTTCCCTGTAACAGACTCAGCACCTTGTGAAGTAGCTGCAGGTTGCTTAGCTGCATCAGTCAAGCCTCCCAAACTGATACTGCCTAACCCCCCAAAGAAGCTTGACTCCTGTTTGGTCTTAGCTGGAGACTGCTGGGGAGTCGAATTCTGCTGAATGAGACGACCAGTTTTGGGGTCAATTCTTGGAGATCCTACTGAGGAGCCCGGGGACAGTGGTCCTGGAGAGGTAGGACCTGGGGACTTCTGCTTTGGCGTGGTTGGCGGTGTCAATGCTTGGTCGGTGGTACTCTGCTGCTTTATCAACAGTTTGCCAGGCTTCCCAGATGCCTGTCTCTGAGGTGAGGGAGGGGCTGAGCCTTGTTTGGGCTTCACCATACCAGGAGGATCCATGCCACCCATTGCTCGCTGCATCTGGCAGTTAAGACACAGCCACTCTTTGCCCTGAGCATGAAGCAAAACAAGAATTAGGTTTCACTGGAACAAATGTCTACACTGGTTTGAGCACCAACCATCTGTGACATGGATTATTATAGTTTATACACAGACAAAAATTAGAAAAAAAAAAAAAAAAAAAAAAAACCCAACATGAAATAACATTTCAATAACAATAACAACAATAGCATTCAAATAACAAGACAAATAACAAATGAAAAAATTATAGATGTGCCCATTTGTGTGTCAAATTATGCAGAATCCTGTTTTCCAGTTTCTTCTTTATACATGACTGAAATAAACCCTAGTAGCAGTTACTGTACAGAAATAATCCCTTTATCCTCTTTTCAATATTTACTAGTTGATTCTAATTGAATAAGAAGAAAAACATTTAATGTCAGAAACAAAGTCTCCAAAACAAGGAAATACTCTTCATGCATCAGTGGCTTTTATTCACTTTGTGTATGCTTAGACCATGATAAACACTTGCATTTGACTGTATTTGTTCTGACCACACAGTGTTTCTAAACACCTGTTCCAAAACAAACCAGACTACGTGACCATGGTCTTTGTTCATTGTTAGGATATCACCTGGGTTTCCAACATGTGCAAACTACACTGCTTTAGAGATAGTGTCGACAGTTGGATCACAAAACAATTGATGTATTTTGTGTTGAACTGCACTTGTATCATACTGTAACTGCAAACATTATCAGAAAAATTCCATCCTGAATTGATCAGTCTGCAAAATCACTGACCCCAGACTAGATAGAAACAAATCCAGAGGAGATGCTCATGCAGAGTGAAGCAATCTTCCTGCTCTACTGTTACGGCCCACCAGCTTTTACAGTCCATGTGTGATTGTGAGTGTTCTCACTGGCTGGCACAGTATCTTCCTGTGGCCATGACATGAGTCACCTTGATCAGCATTCCCTGGGTCCATATGGTCCCCCTGTTCCTCAAACCGAGTGCCATCCTTCCATCCAGGCTCAGAGAATAACGTGCTACTAACAGACCACAGTTGGCTACTACAAGCTTATTTTTTTAATTCTAAATAATAAAAAATACTAATGTTATGATCTAATCTGAATATTTAACTTTGTTTCAAATTCACTTTTAGTATATTCAAGAAATTTAAACTAATATTCCCTACATTTTAGTCGTAAACTGTGAAGTGGTTTTTTTTTTTTGATTCAGTAAGTACCAATTTTGAATGAAGATGCGGACTATGTTCTTTTTAGTGATATGGTTTTTTGTGTGATTTGATTTGTTTCTTGAATGAGGCTTGAATGAATATTTACAAGTAGATTTTCTCTAGATTTTCATTCATTCATTGTCCTCCATTTGAGGGTTGCGGGGGAGCTGGAGCTAATCCCAGCTGAAACAGGGCAAAAGGTGGAATAAACCCCGGAAGTGACACCATAAAGAGACACTCAAATTTATCGTCAATCTGCAAGTTTTTTGACTATAGGAGGAAAGTTGAGTGCCCACGGGAAAAAGCACACATGGGGAGAACATGCACACTCCACACAGAACTGGGATGTGAACCAGCAACCTTCTTGCTGCCAGGCAATAATAATAGCCACTGTGCATTTTCTGTTTAAACTTAATTTCTGGTTTGTCCCTATGATGACAGCCTGAGTTTTTACGTCAGTGCATATTTTTTAAATTTAGATATGACACAGAAACAGAAACATTTGCAGTACATCACATTCTTTTTATAAAAACAAATAAAAAGAAAAGTAATGACTCTCTTACCGCTGAGTCTGGGGGGCTGAACCCACAGAGGCTGCAGACCTGGCTTTTACACTCTGTGCAGTTATTGTAATTTGGAGGGTCCTTTGATCCAGTGTTAAGCTGTGTGGTCTTACACAGTGGACAGAGTCCACCTGCAGTCTTTTCAGGCTCCTTCTGACCAAGAGGCCCTCCACTTTTAGGTGGCTCCACAGGATGAGCCTCAGGGACTGGTGGCCCTTGCTGCTTGGGTCCAGGCTTCCCTGGTCCTTGCTGTGGGGGACCACTTTTTTGGGGTGGAGGACCACCTTGTTTGGTACCAGGAGCTGGTGGTCCTTGACCTGGTTTGGAGGCCTGTTGCCCTAGGGGTCCTTGGCCAGGTGGTCCCTGACCTTGCCTGGGGGCCTGCCCAGGTGGTCCATGTCCAGGGGGACCATGGCCTGATTTGGGCCCCTGACCTTGCTGATTTGGCGCCTGACCTTGCTTCAGTCCTTGACCTGGGTTTGGCCCCTGCCCAGGAGGGGCTTGAGCTCCCTGTTGTGGCCCCTTTGGACCTGGTCCCTGCTGAGGGCCCTTCCCTGGTGGCTTTCCTCCCTGCTTAGAATCAGGTCCTGCAGATGCATTTCCTTCCTCCTCATCCCCAAACAGTCCAAACTTGGGTATGTTGACAGCATCACCCATAGAGGATATGGATGAGGACACAGAGGATGTCATAGATGACATGGCACTGAGGGGGTTGGCCCCACTGAGGAAGCTGGAGCCAAACATGCCGGATGACTTGGTCTCAGAGTCTTTTGGATCCTGCCGAAATCGGGATTCAAAAAGGCTGAGTGACGAAGGGCTACGGCCTGGTGTGGGTCTGCCAGGTGGACCCTGGTTAAAAGCGTCTACAGTTCGGCTCTTACTGAGACCTGTTGGGCCCCTGGAGACCCCTGCCTGTGGGGATTGTTGTTGAGCATCAGATTGTGAAGGTCTGGGAAAAAGTAAAAGAGAAAACATGGACAGTTGTTGTTAGCACACTGTTCGTTTGACTCTGAGTCAAAGTGGATCATGATTCAATTTGTTTTTAATAATATTATATTTTTAATTTTCAATTTAATCTCAAACAATGTTAAGGGTACCATTCAACACCAGTCATTCTAGCTTAGAATCACTGTGCTAATAATAAAACTTAAGACCTCAGCAGTAGCTCTGGCCTTTTCAACACATCAGTGAACATGAAATGTGTAGGTAGCAGCTCAGGAGTGAATCTGACAGTAACGTGAATATGTATGCCACATTTATGGGTTTCTACCAATCGGTACAGTGCAGTTCAGCTCATCCTGGATTTATGGTACAAGATGCACAGGCCAGCTGGTGATCAGCTATGTAAATATTTAGATACGTATCTCTACATACTTCATGTTTGTACGTACATTTTAGATTGTAGTTTGTATATTTACCTTTTAGGTCTTAATATACTGAAGCCACATACTGTAGTTGTTTATTAGAGAAAAGACAGGGATATACTGTATAAGTTTTTACTTCAGTCTAATTCTTTTCTGAGATTGTTCTCTTACATGCGTCTTGCAAATAATAATTCATTTAAATAGCATCACATCAAACAAGTATGACATAGTGACACCAATATATAAACTTAATAATAATTACTTCAACTGGTTACACCCAAATTAATCACATTCCTTTAAACTAGAGTTAGTAAGTTATAAGAGGACAACTTGCTTTTTTAGTTTGATTGGACTTAATTCACTTGAGAGTTGATCTGAACAGAAATAAACCCAGAACTGGCATGTTTTGGGTTTTTACATTGTGTTTCCATCATCTCTTGAGTGACAATTCTCTGTCAGCTAGTCAACAAACTGCAGAGGACTTGAGTATTTCCACACTGACGACACCATACTGACCTAGTTTTTGATTGACTGGTGAGCCTCAGATCGACACAGCATCAAGTACTCAGTCAAACCATTTATCAAATAACATTTTAAATCATCACTTTAAAGTACATTTGAGCTATTTTGAGTTTATGATCTAATGATGTAAATGAAAAGTGATATAAAAGCAGCTTTGTTCTGGCAGTCACCATGCAATTTTAATATGGCACATAATCTATTTTTATCTAGCTTTATGGTTTTAATTCTTGACATATTTATGTATACTAGTGTTGGTCTAGTGGTTTCTAATATTTATTATGTGTTTTAAGCCTTGCTTACTGGAGTCTGGGGCACTTTAATGTGTGTTTTACTTGTTATGTTATTTTTTGTTATGTTTATAATATCTCTTATGTCTGTGGGGTGCGTTTCAAAGGATAAGTAACTTGGTAATAAAAGTGATTGTGTTTAGCTCGACAGAACACTGTGCCAGACACCTGAAAAAAAAAAAAAAAAGGTATAAAAAAGTTTTGACAATCAGCACAAATGATTGCATAACATATCAAAATGAACTGAACTGTACCACTTGGTGGAAATGAGTCACTGGTGTCTCAGAAAGCCATATAAGATATAAATTACCTTTCCAGGCAATTAAGTTTAATGCCGCACTAAACACGGCATTTAATTATGATTATTTAATCACAATGAGATGGTAATAGAGGACTTTAGAGGGTGAGAGCCCAGCTAACATCACTGCTGGTGGTGATCCAGATCAGAAGAGTCTGCTGTGGGCCAAAGCACTGCAGAGTGGATTTCAGCACCATAGACAGCACCAACCGACTACCATTTAAAAGCGATGGCTCTCAACAGCAGAAAAAAAGAAATCAGACTCCTAAATAAAACAATCAGAAAGCATGGGGAAGAAGAGAGGTGTCTTTAACTTCTGCTCTATTTATAGGCATATTAATATTGATGTACCCCTCCCTTCCTCTAAATCTCCAGCACAGATATAAAAAGCAATTCTCCCGACTGTTGGAGCCAATTAGCAGCAGCACCCATGATGTCAATCTATTTGATATCAAGTAATATTTCATGATTTAAGGGTGAAACGTTGAAACATAATATTACTGGAAGCATGTTACAACAAAGCATGTTTCTCACACAACAGAGTCCAATCACATGTGAATGTAGGAGGAAAATTGTGTGATTGGCCAAATGAAACATAATAAAGGTGGTTGGATTTGTCTTAGTGAGTGTTGAGGCGTCTGATATAAATGACAGGAGGGAGGGAGGGGGAAGGCAAAAAAAATTACAAGACAGATTCTTTTTTACCCAGCAGGCATTTCGGAAATTTCGCACAAATACTGGAGGTGTGTCCCTTTACTCTGTGTGATCTCACACGGAGGCACAAACCGCGCAGCGCTGACACAAACAAACCACCGATTCAGAATCGTTTTTTCAGGCCTGGAATCCTCGAGGATCATCGAGGAAAGGCACATTTACAAGAACATACACACTGTTTAAAGCAGATTATGAGGATGACATGCTCAGGAAACATTAGCGACACATTGTAGCTATTTAATCCGTTCTCGGTGTGTGGCAGGTGTTAATTTTAATCAATTCTTGCAGCTCCAAAATAATTTCTTGAAGGGTTTCTAATGGGCGTGAACGTCTCTCTGCCGCCTTTCAGCATCTTTTAGAAGATTCCCAGATGATGCTGCTGCACGCAAACACAACCTGACACATCACCACCAGCTGATTTAAATGCACCACCGCCGAAAACAACACATTAAATACAGTGAAATTAAAGCCCTGCCTTCGCGCAGCCGCTGCGCCTCCAGGCTGCCTGCCTTGCGCCCTTGACATCGCCGCGGTGAGCTGCCTCCTCTCCTCTTCGCTGAGTTCAGCCAGGTTGACCGGAGTGCCATCGGAGACACGCACAAATCCCCCCTTCCCGTCAGGTGCCAGTCCCTCCGGCAGACCGGACGGCGGCCATTCGCCTCCTTCCAGACTCGCCTCGTTCCCCATGATCGACCCCTCCCGTCCCCCCCTCTCTCTCTACTCTCCGGATCAATGCACGATCCGAGCTGCTTCGCGTTTTTATCTCCAAAGCGCGCGGCGGACACGGCTTTCCTCGGTGCGTCGGAGCATCTCAGATGATTTTTGTCTCAGATAAGTGGGTTAGTTCATTTCCTTGGCCCTTCTCTCCATTCTCTTGGTTTCCCCTTGTGTTTTTTCTTGTCTGTGTCGCGCATCATCTCTGCAGCTGCTCACCAGTCACTACAGTTTTCCGTGATGAGCGCTCTCTGGTTTGCACAAGCGCGCACAGCCCTAAAAGGTTGTTTCCGGCAGAGTTTACAAAATACGTGCCTACTTAATTATTATTATTAGTGCATTAACATTTCTGTGCAGTCAGTAAGCAAACCTTCACGTGTTAACATGCCTTTAAAAGACAAAATGAAGAAAAAGACCCCACCTTCCTAATGTGCAACACACTTCAGAATGAAATAAAAAAGGAAACAAATGAGTAGAAAATAAATCGTATGACAAACATACAGTTACAGTACAAATAATGATTTGTTTTGTGATATTTCACTTTACAGTGTGTAGTTTTGTGACTGTAATCTTTAAAATACTTCCAAAGCTCTTGATACAGTTGATTATGCTCACATTTTAATGTTTTATTGATTTATATCTGTGTTTGTTTTTAACTTATGTTTTATTAGTAAAGCGCTTTGTTTGGAGTGCTGTATTAATATTATTATTATAACTTCTATTTGCAGTAGCAGTAGTATTAAGACTTGTACTGCGGGCTCCAACATATTTTAAGGCTTTTATTTTGAAGTAAAATTTACAATTTCCGCTCTTTTTCTAGTTTTACTCTAGTTTTACTTCTCCACCAGCCTCTAGTCTCTCCTGCTTCTGCTCAGTGCGCATGATCATTCTGTGACAGGTGAAAAGACATCAGGAGGAAATGTGTTTTTAAAGGGGACAGGCTCATCTAGATATACAATGTGTCTGGTTTGTTTAAAGATTCGAAGACATGTGGGGTCATGCATTCTCTTTTCCCTTTTCCCTTTGTGCTTTAGATTTTTTAAACAGATAAAAATCAGATTTTTGTAAATGATATTTCTGGGTCAGGGGCTCTGGCTGAAGGCATGAGGAAGTTCATATACTGTATATTGTATGAACTCTTACTCCACCTCTGTGTTTTCAATACTGTGATAATGGAAAATACTTTTCTGGATTTATCAATTATTTGTATGATTATAGAGTCACATATGTAATTTTAGGCAATATTGCTCAAATAAATATTGAAAAATAAACGTCAGTAACCACTTCAGATGTTTATATCCCATATGCTGTGTTTTTTCTTTCAGCTGGCAGTTGTTGGATGTCTCATTTCATATCCAGCTTTTCAAATTCTTGAATATATTAAAGTAAAGCTGAAGGCTGGCAGAGGTACGAGGGGAAATCAGGTCGTCTGCAGCCAAATGACTCACAATCATTTCTTTATCTCCTCTCTTCAACTCTCCTCTCCTCTCCTCTCTTTTCATGAAGAATTAGTTGCTGGTAAACATTGTGTGTGATCACATGAGCATTTTACAAAGGCTCTGTAATGAAAAGGGAAGACAGAGCAGCGAGTCTGCGGTACAGCGCAATTCTGACACATAACAGCATCACACACCAATACGAAACATGTGAACAATATAATGCAATTGCATTATATCAGCCCACAGACACAAGGCTAATGTATATTTAGCTGCACTGTACTGGGAATATGCACAGACAGTCATGGGTTTCCAGTGAGCAGGGTTTCAAAATATGCCAGCTCTGCTCCACATTAGGCTGATGTGTTTTAATATGACAGCAAGTGCTCATTTGCTGTGTGTCTGTCTTTAGGGCTCTGGGGCAGATGTGTCCTGTATGCACCCAGCTCTCAAACGTTGGTACCTGGGCAGGAGTTGAGGAGAAGAGTGGGAGACTGGTTTGGTATCAGGAGAAACAAAACAAAAAAAATCAATACTCCTGTTAGTAGTGTCAAGCTGCTATTTGACACTACAGATTCGATCATTTAAAGGTCATGTGTGTAAGAAAGAAACACTGCAGCACAAGATGGCAGTCTCCATAGAGCAAGGCCCTTGTCCAATGTACAGGCTATACAATGAATTTATACAACTGTACAAATGTACTTACGTATGGGTCAAATATTCCACTGCTGCCAATAAAGTCTCTTAAATGTTACACAATGGACTTATAAACCTATTTTTAGATATGTTTAAACCACAAGCCATTTACACACCTGTCTGTCTTACAGTAAATAGGGATGTACGATATTATCGCCACAATATATAGGGATATATATATACAGGGAAACCTGAACCATCTCTTAGTTATGCTGCTATAGACCTAGACTGCTGGGGGATTTCCTGTGGTGCACTCACACTCACACTCTCTCACACTCAGGGTATGAATGTGACTTAATTATATGTCATTAACCTTTTTTTTTCTCCCTTCCCAAGTCTATGTCTCTCCCTCTGTCCTCATCTTGCAGGCTGCAGGATCCAGATCCAGTTTGGATGATGTTATTATTATTATTATCAGTAACAATAATACTGCTGTCATTGCTACTATGCTCCGATTAAAGTTCATCAGTATAATTTCTTATCAATAATGTTTGCTGCTGCTTGTATAAATGACACTGTAGTTCTATAAACATGACATAACTGACTCTAAACTTGATACAACTGTTGTATATTTGCTCCTGGTCTCTCTCTTCTGTTTGTCCCTCACCTCCCGCTTTTTCTTTCTCTCCCCCCTTTCTTTCCCCCACCTCTCCTCTGTCCCCCATTTTCCTCTCACCCCAACCGGTCGAGGCAGATGACCGCACATCTTTGAGCCTGGTGAGGCAGATGACCGCACATCTTTGAGTCTGGTTCTGTCAGAGATTTCTTCCTGTTAAAAGGGAGTTTTTTCTCTCCACTGATGCCTAGTGCTTGCTCATTGTGTGAACTGATGGGTTTCTTTTCTCTCTGTAATATTGTAAAGGTTTTGGCCTTATTATGTACAGTGCCTTGAGATAATGTATGTTGTGATTTGGCGCTATACAAATAAAATTGAATTGAATTGAATATCAGTATTGGCAAAGACTGACTTCAAAATGTATAATCAGATAAAGTATTATTGGAATTCAAGAAGGCTGCTACCTTCTTGAATTCTATGCTGGCGCCTTCAACATCTTAATTTTATTTATTTTGCTAAATGAAGAAAATGTATATATATATATATATATATCTGCTGTGAGATGAGTAAGCAAAATATTCTGTTAATTTCACTACAAGAGACTAAATGACCTCTGCAGTTGGGTGCAGGGAATATTATATCGGCTATTGGCAAAAAGTCCAATATTGTGCATGCCTCGTCTTAAGTAAATTTATAATTATAATAATTAATAAATTTATGTTAATCCACAAAAGCAACCAGTAACTTAGAAGAAATAGCTAAGCATTTTGGGAATTGGTGGTCTTGCTAGAATAAAAAGCAGAGAATCAGTACCATCCTTATCTTAGCCTAGCACTGACACTAAAAGCACACCTTCCCTCGACCCTTACAAAAGAAACATAATCCACCCTCACAAACTCTGCAGCTCAAATTGTTTGTGTGACCGTGATTTGATTGTGTGTTTATTGTGGAATTTTTTCTTGGCTATTTTCCAGGAAGAAAGTCTCTCTTCCAAAAAAAAAAACAAAAAACCCAGGCACATAACCCAACACCTACTCATGTTTTTATACATGAAACAAATGAGATATAATATTGTAATTAGTGAGTTTTACAGCTGCTGCCCAGTACGAGGGGAACAGCAAATACACACATTTGGAACATGTACTGAGCTGATGAGCCAATGGTGCAAAGCTACCATCTGTGTTTAGGTCTGAATGCCTCTGAGTCACAGTCCTGTTAAGACGTAACAATAAGTCAAGTGTAACATAATTAAACTTTGACCGGCTGTTTGTAACATCATCTTGCTGAGGCTCAGCAAGATGATGGTCATGCCTCTCATTTATTAGATTCCATGGTTCTGAAGAACCTGGTGCTGAATGAGCTGCTGATGACCTGATTGTGGGTCAGAGGCTGTTGCTAGGTCATTTAGGACCACAGTATTTTGGTAATTACTCTGAAGTCCACAGAGGGGAGATAGAGGTTCTGCAGTGGAGCTACGAAGGTCCAGTCAGTAAGAATTAGTTTCAATTACAGTTGAGACTTCAGACTCATCTCTCTCTTTTCCCAAACATGCCATAGAATAACCATGGCCTTTGCATACCAGAGAGGATGTATTGTAGAATAGACGGTTAATGGGGCACAAACATGTTGACACAAGATGACCACCTTGTTTTTGTTTGCATTAGTGCTTGTTTACATGAGTGTAGCTTATATTGCGGGTTAGCCCTTAGGCAGTGGGTTGGCCCTTATGGAAAATGCATATAAAAGTCAGGATATTCTGAAGCTCCAAAAGACAAACTACTTTTAGTTCAAAGTGATGGACCTTTAAAGTTATACTTATGTTCCCAGGACTATTGCTTCTCCTGTGTAATCAAACAAGTGTGTTGTCACTGATGAATATGACATCTGAAAACATAAAAAAATGATGTTTTATTCTTAAAAGACGGAGAGAGCTTTGTGCAAATGAGTTGACTCTGTGTAAAGTGTGTGTGTGTGTGTGTGTGTGTGTGTGTGAAGTGCTGGGTTTGCACATGTTTCACAGGCCTGTGTTTGATGTTGTGTATTTATACCTGAGCGTCTTTCTGTCTGTCTACGTTTGCTTTGCATGACTGGATGCTTTGGCCACTGTGTTCATATGAATATGAGAGTGAAATACAGAGCAAGAGAGAGAGAGAGTGTGTGTGTGTGTGTGTGCATCTATGGGCGTTACTTCCGCCTCACAGCGTAGAGACAATCAGGCCATGCCTCAGTGATCATGAGGAAAGACAGACGGAGGGGAGCAGAGCGACTTCTGTACTACCATCATCTATCACCTGAGACAGAAACCGAGCCTCACCTCTGTCGACACACACTCTGAGGTGAAGGAGGAGGAGACACAATGGGCAAATAGGAATATTTATGGTTAATGTAGATAATGGATATATATGTATGGAAAAGGGTTGGAGGATAAGATGAAAGGAAAGAGCCAAGGTCACAATGAGGTGAGAGTAATAGATGGGATTTGAAGCCTTTGAGCCACAACATTCAGCAACGTCAGCAGTTTACCAAATGATAATGCACACCATTTCTTGTTTACCTCTTAAGGAATGACTCACATGTACATGTCGCTTTAAGATTTCTAGTGCAATTTTACCCACAATTCAGACTTGAGCAGAATCTAGTTGGGGACAGTCAGTATGGCTAGTTGGCGAGAGGTAGCGGGAATATCAAAACAACAATGGCAATGTTTTCTTGAAACTGTCACTTTCACAGACATGGTCGCTCTCACCAGAGTTTGATGCGTTTAATTGGCTTCAGTTGGTTTGACAAATCATGTATCAAGTCTATGATCCCTCTTTAGGCGCAGCCATTAAACGTGTGACCCCCAGTGTTTCAGTCGTCACAAGAAAATCAGCTGAAACCAGTCAGTCAGTGTGTACTCCAAGTCTTTTCAAAATGAGTAACAACTGTGAAGGTTGTGTAGTGTGTCCCCAGCTTAAAGAGAATGAATTAACCTCTGGGCAAAAGGTTCAATATCTGTAAGCTTCCAGACAGTGGATATCCAGGCCAAGACTTGTATTTCCAATTGTTTCCTCTTGGATGAGCAATGTGAAACTGGAGCACAGAGTTGCAGTTGAGAAAAGTGGATTTTTTCTAACACAGCTAGCAAGTATTTGGCTAGTCCTTCTTAGTGTATGACCACGGCTACTGCATATTAAAAAGCCAGTGAATTAAGGCCAAACACTCTTGCATTACTTGTGCTGAGTGCAGCTCGTGAATGTGGCGCTCACAAGCTTAAACCACATTTTTGTGAAGTCATAAGGTTTAAATGTGAAAGACAAAGTTTAAATTTAAATGTTACACACTACAACTGTAAAATAAATATTATTGACAACCATGGGAATACAGTATATCTCCTGCGACTGTGCCAGTTTAGCAGGTTGAACTAGAGGTTGATTTATTTGCTTTTTATTCATTATTCAAACTTGGCTTCCCAAATATTACGTGCTATGAAAGAACAAGAAAAGAAAAAACAATTTTCTCCTACACAAACTGAAGCCAAAAAAATGTATATTCATTTTTCAGTTGTTTTAAACTTTGGCGAAGAATTTCATTGTTTTACCTCTTTAGACATTTTAATTTGGCATTTACTTTGCTAAATATACAATACATTTAATTAATCATGAATTAAATACGCAATATGAAATGTACTGTAGCAGAATATATGAACATAATATATTAAAACTACATTTAAATGAAGGATTTGTATAACTCAGTCTTCAGCTCTTCTCCTACATATTTACGGTGTACATATGAAAGATACATGTAGATGTTTGTGCTGTGCTGTCTCACCTGTGGAACCTGAGTCTGGTAACCAGATAACACTCCTCATTAATTTTAAATGCTCAGTTGAGGCAAATGAGTGCAAAGACGTGAACAAAGGCAATTTCTCTTGCTGTGGGGATCAATGACACTGCCTGAATTCAAAATTAAAAGAGAAATAACTTGCTCCAAACGCAGAGAGCTGCATATTAACATCACAAGACAATTCACCAAGCGCACTCATATAAACACAAGACACCCTTGAGACAGTAATGAACCACACCTGCTATTTCCTCCAGCAGTATGGCTGTCGAAAAACTGATAAATCCCTCCATAAAGAGCTTTAATGCCACAACCCCCGTCTCTGTCCAGTCACAATTTCACACACCAAACAGAATTACATACCTGAAGTTAAGTGGGTTGTGTGAGTGCAGGGGTATCAGGTGCTATCCTCCAACTCAGTGTGTGATGAGGTGAAGTGGCTCCGAAGTGACGGTGTACACGAAAAGTGACGTTTAATTTCTGGTAAATTAGGACTGAGCCTTTCTCATCCCTATTAGCGACCTGGCGCACAACTACCTCTTCCTGACCAGCAGGATTCTGTCGACTAAAAATACCTTTAAAGTCACTGAGGCTTCATTCCTTCCTCTCTTACCAGCCTTACCGTCACACACACCACACACACACACACACACAGGGTAGGTGTGCTTGGACTCACCCGCTGCCCACACACAAACACAAGCACCAACTTAGACAAATGCACACTCATACACAGAGGTCCCTCTAATCCTCTTTTCTCTTTAGAGATAGGCCAATCGCACAACACTGTGTGTTGTAAGCTGTTCACACGTGCATGCATGGAGTCCTCTTGTGCCACAGCAGAGGGTCAAGTGGAGTCACTGGCAATCAAGAGGAACAACAGCACAAACGAGCAGAAGAGGAGGCTTTTGAAACCATAATTCACCTCAAGCGAAACAGCATTTTTTTCCTCTTAGAATACCTTTAAACAGGAGAAACAAACGCTTGTGAGAAGTCATGGTACGGCGCTTCCTCTGTTGAGGGAAAGGAAAGTGGGCAACATGCAGTTGCATCACAACAGAAAACACACACGTATGATCACTGTGTAACAAACACTCATGTAGTTCTGCGTAAAGGACATGTATATGAGATGTATAGCAAATTTTAACATATTCTTTCAAAATGTCTGCAAAAGAAAATATGTATTTGGGCTGGGTCATATTTTCAAGGGGTCAGTTGGGGTTCGCGTGTTGTAAATTTCATCATCTGCCCATATCACAGTCTGCACATGCTCTGTGTAGCACAACATTTTTCCAGCCCAGTGGGTGGTGCTCTCTTGTTTTGGTCAAAAGAGACAATTAAGAAGATGTAACCATGGAAGTTTGCTTGAGATTTCGTGGTAAAAGTCACCCACTCATGTACAAATCCATGCTTGAAGACTATAAGGACGTGGAAAAGAGGAAGAACCCCTGGAATATGAGACAGACTCGCCGGGAGTGATGTTTCAGTTTGGTGATTTTGAGATGTCGCCAAAACCAAAGTCAAATGGATAGAAGTTTGAACTCAAACTGTAAACCAGGACAAAAATGCTTCCTTCTTTATTAAAAATTATTATTACTACTGGACTAAAACCCTCTATCAATTAATATTCATTTTCTTCTGCTGAATCCAAATATTATCTCCACTGTTGTCAGCACTAGTGAATATTTGATTTGCATTTATTGTTTGTAAATGAAAAAAAGGAAAGAATATAGATCACCCTACATATATGAGAAACAAGCCATATTTTCCCTGTCAGTGCAGACACAGTTTTCTTACAGCCAAGTTTTCTGTGAAGGTTTTTTTTTTTTTTGCTCCCTGAAGACACACAAAGGCATCTGATTCACACTCTGCACTCAGTGTGGATGTTACATAAATCTGTTTGTTTCCTGTTAATTCACTGCGGCAACCAAAACAAAGGCACACAGTTGCAATGTGTTTTTCCTGTCATACTGCACAGAAAAACAAAAAATTACCGCCTGTGAAATTGTGCATCACACACCAGGTGTTTCCATGTTTGACACTCACCTATCCTCACCCGCATCTTGTCACGACTGGTGGATTTAAAAGGTCACTGTAAAAAAAACCCCAGATGATCCTCACACAACAATTTTCTTTGAGAAATCTGAAATCAGTGTCTTAGATTTATTTTCAGGAGGCTGTTATGGTGCCCAGGTGAAGGACGTGGGAAGGAGACTTACCTCATAACAAGTCTGTTAATAGGATTTACTGGTCACTGTCTGGAAGCCACTCTCGAACGCCACTGTATCAGAGGCCGTTTGCTGTAATAACTGCATTAAAAGGTACAGTGTGTAGAATTTAACTGTGAACTAATGAGCAGAGACTGAATCCAATATTTATGATGATGTCTTCACTAATTTATTGTCAGCAGAAAACTAAGACATGTCATGTTGCATTTAGAATGAGCCCAGTCAGTCCTCTGCCATAGATTCTGCCGAGTTCTAGGGGTGGGCCATCTTTAAACCAGAGGATTGGGGTTCAATCCCATGCCGATGTGTCCATGGGCAAGACACTTAACAACAAGTTGCTCTCAACAACTGTGCCGGCCATGTGTAAATGGCTATGATTATATGTGAGCGAGTGGAGTGTAAAGCAGCTTGTGTGGTCATAAAGGCTAGAAAGTTAGTGCATAAATATAGACCGTTTACCATGTTTGTACAGAAGCCCAGAGTGTCCATATCAAACACTGGCTTTTCATGTCTTTATGCTTCCTGAAAGCCACTGATGTTTTTCATATACACATGGACTGAAGTCTGAAATATTATTGGAAGATATCATAAAAAATAGTATTAATTTTTTTCATATTATTAATGATATTTGATAATAATATAAAACAAAATGTGGTATGCAGACTCACCCCTAGATGCCACACGACACACTGGTGTAGGATTTAGCCCCTGGTGTCCCCTGCCTCTTGGATTCTTTGAGCATTGTGTCCCTTAAATCGATGCTAATGAAAAATGGACAAATCAAAACAAATCAGAGACTTGAAATGACATTAATACCCCACACAGAGGGACGCAGACAAACACACATGCGTTGCACTTTCATTTTTCAGAATGACAGGTCTGAATCATAAGTAGTGAGAGAGGATCATGAGGAGCAGGAGAAATCCCTCAGAAAACGCAGCCGCACACACCTGTTGATAAGCTGTCAAGTTAGTGCGTCACAGCTGGTGACGTCACTGCTTTGCATCACTGGGGCATGTCCCATGTGTTTAGAAAGAAATCAGCAATGAGTCACACTGAATGCAGATTAAAACGTGCATGCAAATACAAACATACTGTACATAAACAAACAGCTCACATGACGCAGTTGACGGGACAGTTACATAAAATACTGCAAAGTCGAATGTCTCTACAAGGCTTGGGATTTTTTATTTATTTTTTGATAAAAAATTCAGTTTCATTTTATGTAACTGTTTTGTAAATGCACCAAGTCCTTGAATATAGCTCAGCAGTCTGTTATGAATCAGTGTGTTCTCTGGAGCATCAGACAAGAATAGGTCATTGATCACCTCATCAATTCGAAACAATCAGTGTTTGGAGTGTGTATGAGGTCAGGCTGGTTTGTGTGCGCGTGCGTGCGTGTGTGTGTGTGAGTCACTGCACATGCCTGGCTGTGCGGCTGAACAAAGTGTCACGGTTTATGACTCCCATTCTTGTAGCTCAGTGTTGAGGAGGTGGAATCGCGGCCATTAATCACAGCCCCTAAACAAGAGACATGGGAACAGCTCTTCCAGTGGACAATGCACTGCATTTACAGTGTGTGTGTGTGTGTGTGTGTGTGTGTGTGTAATATTTATTATTTGTTCATATTCCAAAGTTATGCACTACAGTCACATTCTTTAAATCAGTATCAATTAATTTGTTTATTTGTCTACCAAATCAAAGGAGATGTAGAAAAATTAGAAATCACATCACAAGACATTTTCTAAAGTCTCCACACACTGAGCTCTGCCACACTCACCTTTAGTTTCTTGGTTGCCTCTGTTGCCACATTATTCAGTGTATCAGAGTTCCTGTTTAAGACCAACCCTAGTTCCTTTATGCTTCTTCCCTTGAGAATTACACTGAAGAAAATGGTTGACAAACTTGAAAAGAAATTTCTGTATAACTGATAACATTCAAGGTGATTAAAATCCACATTATTTGCAAAAATTAAACGGGCTTTACAGTACTTAAATGAGTGTATGAACCATTTTCAGCAAAAGTTTTTCAGCAATTTCTTTTCCACTGTCTTCACATCTTTGCCAGAACAAACAGTAATCGTACCTCTAAGTTTAGCAGGAGGTTTTGTGTCTTCAAACCAAGTATAGCTTTTCCAATCATGTCCAACTGCCAAAAAGCGGTTTAACGTGAGATTTCAGTTTATAAACCTCTGTTTTTGCTTTGTCATTGTGGAGCATTAAGTGTACAGTAGATCGCTGAGGTGAATTTTAGCATTAAAGGTCCAGTCTGTGAGATTGTAATAAACAGTTTCCAAAGCTCAGGGAGCTACGGTGGCCTTTGCAAGTCAGAAAGAATGTTAAGTTCTGCTTCAAAATGCTGGTGCTGCTTCATCTGTTCAGGCTGCTGTATGAACTAAGAAAACAAAACAATTTAATTTTCAAGCAATTTCTGCAAATGTCACACAATGAACTTTTAAAGCTCAGAATTATTTCAAATGCCTCCAGTCACAAATTCGGATAGTGGGCAAAAATATGCTATCATATATATACATATACAGTATATATATATATATACATATATATATATATATATATATATATATATAGAGAGAGAGAGAGAGAGAGATTCTTACATGTAGTGCAGTAATTTCAGTCAGTGAGGAGGTGAAGGAAATCTGCTCCTGTTGAAGACACTCTCAGGTTCAGTCATGATGGAAAATGTCATCTATCATCAAGGAGAGCTGCTCTTTATCAGTTGCCATGGTTTCTGCAGCAGCTGCCACTCACCTGCAGGGCTCCTAATTATAGAACCACACGATTAGTGCAGTTCCGTACAGTAGCACACACACTGTGTGTGTGTGTGTGTGTGTGTGTCACTGTTTCACATGTTTTTAAATGTGTTACAGTTAATCTGCAGGTGAACAGAACATAATTTACAGCTTTACAGATGTTTTAACACCAGTCAGAGAGAGAGAGAGAGACAGAGATGAGCAGGAGGAGAGTCAGGAGAGTCTGGCCCACAGACTTCATATCCCACAATCCCCCGGGGCTTGCTTCCAGGCATGAAGGAATGAGTCAGAGCCTTTTTCAGTCTCAGTAGAGCCTACATGATGATGAGTCGTGAGAAAACACACACACACACACACACACGCACACACACGCACGTACACACACACGCACACAGAGTGCTAAAGCAATGTGAAAATATATTAGATATAAACACAGAATGGTGAATGGGTCTGAAATGTAAACCTGCATCTTTAATTCAATTACAGTTATAGAGGTGATAACATTCAAATGTAAATTATTCGTTTAAAGCTGTTAAATTTAGATACAACCCTGAAAAGGAAACTGAACAGGGAAAATCTGCTTCATTCACAATACGCTTTGAGGTTGAAAAATTAGAACTCTTGATTTTGTTCTTCACCAAGCACTGATGCAATTTGTTTATTGAGATGTACACTGTATGAAAATAAACAATCAAACAAAAACACAGGTTTAAACTCTTAATTTCCTGTCTCTTAAATTACTGTAGCAGTAGTAATATTTAAGAAAAAAGTTGGACTGAAATATAACTAAAGTGTCATTCTTTGTTAGCAATTTAATATTACATATAGGAAATAGTTGTGTGATTTTTTTTATTAATTTAAATTTTTAAATAATCAAATGTTTTAAGTTTAAAAAATAAAAATACTGAAAATACTGATCTTTTGAGGAAAAAATACTCCTAATATTACTAAGGGAGGACTAATATTATGAAGCCACAATAAGCTTCTGTTATTATTCTGAAATAGAAGATATACAGTAATATATGCTTCCCAGATTGCTTGTCTCAGCACATACTATGTCGTTTATTTGAAAGGAGAAAAGAAAAATCCAAAATAAGGAATATCACCAAAAGAAAGAAATGAAAATGTGGTTTGAGTTGAATACAGTTTATTGTGAGTCTTGATGAATCTTTCCAGCAGCTCTTGGTGCGACTGTGACCGTGACCGTGACTGTGACTGTGACTGAGGTGAAGAAGAGAAATGTTGCTCTGATCTGAAACGTGAAGAGAAAAACACTTAAGACAGAGGAGACGCTCCACTTAAGCAAAGGACAACAATAATGACACTCTCCCACACAATGGTCAAGACACCCTCTCTCCAATAGAAGATACAGCATGATCTGATGCTACTGCGCCCTCTAGAGGCTCAAGTCAACACCTTCAACCGGCTTTGATAAGGAAACTACACGGGCAGTTACACAACAGCGACCTCTGGTGGTGCGTTATGAGAACGATCATGTTGCTTTGCTTTTCTTTTGAATGGCAATATAAATGTATAAGGATAATGCAGTTCATTTGCCTCTTGACACCGCAGTTCTGCCAGTCACTCATCTGAAATGTCAAAAAAAGCACAAATGTGTACTAATATTAAAAATGGCCAGGTTCCATTTAGCTGGTGAAGGTCCTGCTGTTGTGCATTCTGGCTCAGTCACTGCTAAAATGCAATCAATATAGTTTTAATTCTAAGATTACTTTAAATGTACTTATTTAAATATTGTTAAATATTGTTTTCTCCTCTTAATATATTATTTATTATTATATTAACATGCTCAGTATATATATTTATATATTAGTTTTGGTTGTGTTCATTTTTATTTGTATTTGCATTTGTATTGTCTGTACAGCAGTTTGGTCAACTGAAGTTGTTTCTGTTTTGTGCTGAAGAAAATAAATGATCTTTAATTGATCTTTAGTGTTTATTTAGTTGATTTATCTGCACTTTTTCCACACGTTTGATTAATCCAAACGTCCAAAGAGAAAAATCTAAATCTCACTTACCTCAAACTTGATTTCGAAACACCCACTTCTCTGAAATATCGGCCTCCATCGCAAAACAATGAAAGGGAACAGATTCCTGCAGGGCTCTTAGAGAAAATGATCATCTTGAATTTTTACATTAGCTGGAAAAGCAGAGGTGAGCGAATATTTGACAAAACCTCAGTGCATGTGCAGACAGTCTGAGAAGAGAACTGAGAACCAAATAAAAAAGGAAAATTAGAAGCTTTTCTTTTGTAACGGAGATGTTTATTTAGACAACTGAATGCATGCCAGAAAGAACCGTGTTACAGCAGCGGTCACTTTCAGCTCACTTTTTTTTTTTTTTTAACCCCGAGGGAGAGACTTGAATTATTGACACACCGAACCTTTTTCGTGTGTTGGTAGAAGAGAACTATCTGCTCTAATTTTATTGCGTCGACACTTTACTCTTGTCATGTGATAAAGGGGACAAGGAAGACAGGTGGGCTTACTGTTGTTGAATCAGAGATGAAGGAGCTTCGGCCACAGTATGGTGAATTTTCTAATATCACTGTTTTGGCAAAAGTAATTCACACCTTGCTTTGAGGGAACTTGACCTCTCACACAAAACACATAAAGAGACAATAAAAAAGATGCACTTACTGTAGGTAGCATTCACATGCAGTATAACGTGTCTTCTCCTCAGACTAGATTTTACATTTTTCTCCACTATTTCTTACAGAGATTCACAGCTAAGTTTTTTCAGTTTGGGGAATTATCTTACACATAATGGCTGTTCGATGAGTAAAACACAGGTTGGTTGGATTTGGGAAAAAGCAAGACAATAAAAATGACCTGTTATGGCAAAAAAAGACAAAATTGTGCTTATTATTGGTGGGATGCAAACCCCCTGTACTTAATTCACTTAAAAAAATCCCCAAAAAGGAACTCCTTGTTACTATTTCAGTCACTTGGTCCATCAATGTTTTCTTATAGTTGCTGTTGCCATTGTTTCTCCAATGTATTGATGAGCCAAAATTACCATAATATCAAAAATAAATGCAACCCTTTCACAAAACAATGAGCAATAAATAATAAAAGTGGTGTTTCTTGCACTGTATATGTACTGTATATACACAGAGAGTTTAAATTTGTTGTATATATGTACACAAAAACAAGTGGCAGTCTATTTCAGACTTTTTTTTGTATCGTCTACAACTGGAATTCGTGCCCAGACTCTATAAATCCCAGAAAAAGCAACAACATAATAACTTACACAGAATCCTCATGAGCAGAGGGGATAATGCACAATGAAACTACTATGTTGCTTGTCATTTATGCCAAAAAATAGAACCACTGGTTTGGAAAGGAAAGAAAATATAAAAGAAATAACTTTTTTTTAATGTCTGGAGTTTTTTTAAAAAGCCCCTAGAACTCCATAAAATAACTAGCTTATTAAAACATTGATTGACAACAACATGCACAATGCTTTCCCAGCCTCAGATGGAAGAGGGTTGTGTTGAAGCACCTACTCCACAGTTTTTGCATGTTATAATGATTCTGTTTGTCTTCTGGACAAAGTGTTGGCCACTGGTGCAAACAGTGCACAGACTAGATGGAAGGTTCCTTTGTCCTCAAAATTTTCTTTAAAATAAGAGTTTTGTTATCTATTTCTGTGTATGCTAACTTGCAGTTCACATGCTCAGGTCACAGAGGGCAGCAGGCTGCAGTGAAATGCATCATTTCCGCTTCCATAAATTTCTGTGTGCATCTATAAATGTCTCCACAACTGTCCTATCAGCGCATTAGGTCCATCTGCTCACCGGCAAACACCTCAGTCAACATTTTTGTCCCAGACTTATTTTAGTAGCTTATGTACAGGAGGTTGAAGTGTCTGCCAGACGGTATCCCAGGCAACCAACCACATGCTCACACATTTACAGTGTGCCTTCCAGTTTCTCCATCCTCTCTTCCTCTTTGTCCACTTCCAAGGTTATGTGCTGTTATTTGAGTCTCTGAGTGAGAGCCTTACTGTCGTTACATGTGTGCAGTTCATGTTCTACCTAAAAATTGTGATTATTTTTTCGTTCTGGCTGCTGTTATGGAGAGGTCACTGAATCATACATCGGAAACACAATCTACAGAATGTGTTGGTACAGTATGTGGGGATGCATGGGTCTGTGCTTGTGTGTGTCGATCTGGTTGCATGTGTGTGCTTCTCTGTGCTTCTTTTTCAAACACTGCGTGGAGGTCTTTGAAGCTCGTGGGTTCTCCTGTTGCGTCCCTTCTTATTTTCCTGCATCCGTCTCCACTTGGCTGCATGCTGGCTGCTTGCCCGTGATCCCCCCACCACTTGAGAACCAGCCTGGCTTCCCTGCCCTTTCTGGCTGTTCTGCATCTTCTGGTTGCTCTTGGCTGCCTGGCCACCTAACATCCCCAGATTTGTCTGACCTTTCTGGGTATTCTGGCCCCGTGCTGGCCCTTCCACAGTTGGAGCTCCAGCCTGAAGCCATGACCTGCTCTGTGGTGGACCAGCCTGCTGCTTCTGAGCATTTGGACCAAAAGCTTTGGGCCCTAATGGAGCGCTGGTGCCACCTTTTCTGTCAGATTTTCCCTGATCATTCACTGTGGGTGTCTTCACCTTCTTCTGTTTACGCTCTTTCTTCCAAACTTGATCACAAAACTCTTCTACGCTGTTGAGATCTGGGTGATCCAAGAGAGAAAGGAAATCTCTGTACCACAGCCTGTGCTTAGCAGACTGACCTACGCCGCCACCACCCACACCGGGGAGCCCCGGAAGGATGTCACCCAGTCTCTGAGCAGGGATGACCTGAAGGTTGAGGCGCTGCAGAGGCTGAATAAAACCGTGTTCAACAGCCTGACAGTGGTAGATGCCGGTGTCAGACTGTGTCAGGCTGCGTATGAGCAAACCCTGGTCTGTACGAAGCATTCGCTCATCAAGCTTGATCTGAAAACAAGCAAAAAAAAAAAAATATATATTAAAAGACAATTGTGGATTTCCTTTAAAATGGTACAATGTCTTAATAATTTTGGAGTGCCTATTATTTTTAACTAGTTTGCTGTATATTCTTCTGGGTGTGGTTTTCATTCACAGCAAGCTCCTGTAGTAAAAAGTAAAAAGTGTAAAAAGTGAACGTAGTAGACAGAAGTAGGAATATACTGAATAGCCACCGGGGACAAATCCATTGGCTGCAAAACTACTTCATGTATTGAACGGAAGACAAGAAAAATGGGCCTGACTAATAAAATCTGTAAACAGTTCTTGAGGAGCTAATGGTGTCAATCACACTTTTCAGGTCATTTTTAATAGCACATGATGTTGATTTTGTAAATTATGTTCCGATTTAGAGGAAAATACACTAATAAGCACAGCAGTCTATGAACGTCTGGTCCTCAATCCTGTCATTTTGTTCAGAAAACAACTCAGTCAAGAAAAGATACACAGAACCTCAACCTGGTGCTCAAAATGCAAATCTCTAAGCTTCAGAATGGGTCTTCAGTTTCCAATTGTTGACATTGCAAGTGGTTGCCATTTGGTGTGGAATAAATACGTAAAATTCAATTCACTTCAGTTAACAGAAAAATGAAGCCTTACATGAACCAGTACCACAACTCATTACTCAATGTTTCTACAAATGCGCACACATTACATACACATTCCTGCCAGTGGATAAACATAAACAAGGTGCCAAAGAAAGAGAGAGGAGAGAGAGAAAAGGAACAATAATAATAAAAGGAAGAATAAGACTGCAAACTGGAAAACATCAATATAAACCATGAACAGTAATAACAATAATAATAAAATCTGTTTCATGTGGAGCAAAGTGAATCAAACATTTTTTCAGGTCTCCAGGATACACACAAAGAGTGATAAAGGAAAATAATGAATATAAACATAACTCTATTTTTTTCACACTGAACTCCACAGGACAGTTTCCACAGACCACACATTTGGATGGTAGAAACTTGGGTTTAGCCAAAAGTTCAGCACGAACTAAAGCAATGTTCGTCATTGCGTGAAAAAGTGCAGCTACACCATTTATTTGAATGGGACCACTGTTCTAAAGGAAAGGAGTCATCCAGCAAACAAAAAAGCTGAACCTGGTTCAAACTGTGCTGTATTTGTATTTAATCTCCGCTGCACCTAAACAAACTCACTCTAAACGCCAGATTAGACGATTTTAGCCACAGCAGAAAATATTCTCTGGCGTCATAGAGTCAAAAGTCAACCTAAACAGTTATAAGTAATGGTTTCTACATTTTTGTGGTCACAACAGTCAAAGGTCATGACCTGATAACAGCAGGGAAGGTGCAGCCTTTGGCAGAGAAATTATGTTTTGGCTACAAAAATCTAATTAGTGCGAACTAGATACGATAGTCCAAATTAGGGATATGCATCTCAAGCAAAAATACAATCAGTATATTGGAATTTTATCCGCTAAATATGACCCCAAACACATACACACACATCCACACACAGGCCAAAGTTTAACCATTACAAATGAACCATTCAGCAGCGTACACAAAAGTACAACATGGTGCATGATTGTGAAGGAAGTTTCAAATGAACTATTCTACATATTGACTCAGATCCAGCAGACTGTGCTTTTAAACTAACTTTGTGATTTTATGAGGGAGGAAAAAAAGTACTATTACTCCTAAACCTATGGAACAGACATATCATCTTTCTACATGCAGGGATTAATAGTGTGTTGAGTTCAGAGGAGCAGCAAATAAAGATAAATTCAAAGACCTTGGTAAATTCCATCACTTCTGCGGGGTCCACATTGTGCTGAGCTCAGTGGAGTGACTTCAAGATGCATTTGAAAAAGCTGTTAAATTTCATCTCTTCTGCAAACCCATATGCAGTCGACTGACTAAATGTTTTCTACTGCTGCCCCCCGAGGCAACAGATGAACCACAAATTAGGTATTCAGTAAGAAAAAAAAGCCTTTTCAATCAATGTAAACAGTGATAAAACTATCTGCAGTTGTAATCTAATTACTACCTCACTTTTTTGTGATCAATGCATATTCACTTCTTTCCTTGGTCGAAGTTGTTGTGTGAATTTTGTCAGCCAAATGTACACACACACACACGCACACCTCATGTTTTCGATCGTCGTTGAGCTTCTGCAGCTGCCAGTAGATGAGCGCTCTCTGAGACTTGGGGCTGCACTCAAGAAACATGCTGCTGTTCTCCACACCGAACACACTCCTGTCCTCCACGCTGCCTCCTAGGCCGTCCATATCATCTACTCACATGGAAACAGAAACTGTGAGAAAACTGAAAACCATAAAGAAGAGCAGAGAGCGTTGGTGTCTGTCGGCGTTCGTCCACAGAACTTAAGTTACCATGATGCTGAAGGTCTGAGCACTGAGAGAGAGGGTCTCCATTTCTGATGTCCTGCCGTCTTGTTCGCCTGGAAAGAAATGTTGACATTAAATTAAACCAAGACAGTTTAATGCACTGGCAATTAAAGTAACAGATTCTTACAAATATTTGAATGAAGATGGAATAAACTGATTCATTTGCAACATAAAGCACTTTTCTCTTCCCTCACCCACTATCAGCACTATAAATATGTACACATTTTAATCATCTCGAGAATTACAAATTAGGTATGAATTTGTCTGTTTTATACTGTGTATATATATATATATATATATTTCACCTAAAGCCACAGCTGTCCTAAATTAGCAGCTTGGTAATTATCAAAATCGTTGTTTCTGTAATGTTATTATAAAACTTTAAAACTGCAAATTTACTGAATAAATACATACAGAAATAAATAAAAATTAAAATTCAAACAACTGCAGGGGCGGGGAAATTAGTTAAGAACAGCAAGGTTCTAGTATCATATACAACAAGGTACTAGGAGCCAATTTAAGTGCCAGAAGTTGAAATAAAGCATGATAAAAAAAAAGAATTACAAACAATGTAAAAACAGTATAAAAACATATATATAAAAAAACTGTACAACAGGTGTAAAATGTACAAACAGAGTGAATTTAAAAATCTGCCAGCTGAAGACGTTATACTCGTCTGTGTACTGCTTAATTTCAACCACTAGGGGCCAATGTTGCCCAATACTACTCCACATGTAGCTTCTTCATTTAAGGACTAGAAAAATGTGTATTTATACAACCTTTACTCTACAGTTTAATCACATGTGTGGAAAAACTGGCAGAATGTAAGAAGTGTAAACCTGCTGAACAGTAAAGCTTCATTGCCTTCTGATGAGTCGTTATTATGAAACACATACGCTTTGGTTTTGCCCTTGAACTTCCTCCTCATGAGAATGTCCACTGTTTTGTTTCTTATTCACTGCAAATGTGAGGAGTTTTCATAGCTTGGCTTTACTAACACTGCCTGACTGCCAATGTGTCTTCCCTGTTTCTGGTTGCCATGGAGTAAAATTTCTGATGGATGCTGTAAAAACCACGCAGGGACAGGTTTGGGTGAGCCAAAGGTGAAGAAAGCACTTTAAAGGCAGAGATAAAGTAGTGGAACCATTAAGGGTGAAAAAGAAACAGATGAAGTAAAACGTCCTGTGTGTGAGAATCTTTCTCCTTCCATCTTCCCTTCATTATTTCTGTGTGCCATACATACTTGGGCACTCATCTCTGTCTCTTTCTCACACACTCGTCCCTCCTCCGTGCATTTCCTGAGCTAACATTCCTCTTTTTTTGGCCGACTGAACACGTGCAGGGCCGAGTGTCTGGTTCCCATTCTGGGAGAGGGAAAATATTTGCAGTGTAGTGGAGAACAGAGAGGAGCCGGTCGTGGCCTTAACCATGGGGTGTGCCACCTCGACTGTAACCCCGCCAAGCTGAGAGTTTACCCACTGGTGTCCTTCTCCTGGTGTGAGAAGTTCTGGATGAATGAGATGCAGGCGTGTGTGTGTGTGTGTGTGAGTGTAAATGTGTTTGTGTGAGGGCTGTGGTGGTCGGCTTAATCCTGCTGGATAGAGCAGAGGGTAATTTGAGGGTGTGTATGTTCATACCTCCGTGCTGCAGGGTGAAGCGGTCAGACAGCTCCTGTTGGCTATAATTTAGTGTGTATGTGTTCCTCATGTGGGTCTCGTTAAGTTTGTGTGTTCATTTTTGCTGTAAGTTAATGGATCACAATAACTATTGCTGGAAGGAATTATAACCCGGGTTACTGGATTGTACCTCTAGGAAAGTGTACTTAGTGTGTATTTAACATATTTTGCGTCTGTGAAATATTTCTACTCCAGATTGCTTCCATATTTAAATGTCTTGGCATGTATATGTGTACAATTTTTAGATGTGATGCACTTGCTAATAGGCCAGTGGAGGTCTGAGGTTACAGAACCAGGTTGTGTGTTGAAATGGCATTCAGCAAAGTCTTTAAAGCCAATTTCAACAGCACACTGCAGGTGCTCTGATAAGTGCCAGGTGTAGCTGCGTGTGAAGGCTTTAATGCAAAGGCAGGACATTGCAGAAAAGAGGCATGTGCACTCAGCTAGCCCAATATAAACTCGTAAATTATGCTCGAAGACAAGTGTGTGCGCTCCTACCTCTTGGCGGTCGGAAAGTATCTTGAACACTCTGTGCCGTCCCAGGCACAATAAGGGTCTCTGGCCAAACAGCACTCAGCGCAAGCTTTCCCATACACTTCGCATCGGTGTAAGGACATCTGCGATACACCCAGGGACGAGCCAAGGTACAGCTGTTGCTGTAGGAGCCAAAGAAACAGCAAGGACTTAATAGTTGAATGCTCCTGTGTGGCTGAGTTGGCAAAGTTCTTGTTAAAAGATGGTGATTGTGGGTTCGGTTCTCAGTAGGCACATCACATATCTTTGTTTTTGGATGTCAGTGTTTGGTGAAAGGCCCAGAAGTTCTCACTTTTTTTTGTTTCCCTTGGCCTTCTTAGCTTGTCAACAACTTTTGCATAAATTACAATGTTCTGGAACAGGTTCTTACCTGCTTGGTGGACAGCTCCATGGCAGTAATGGGAGTTGGCTCCTGTACAAAACAAATGCAGCCGGTTATACACCACATCCATGGACACCCTGGCTGTTTTTTTTTTCAAATCAAAAACAGTTGTTAACACTCAAAGCTGTACCCTGAAGACAGTCATCTCCTCCAGTACCACCTCCTCCAGGTCGTGCCAGCTCTCTCTGGGGATTGTCACCACTTTCAGCACTGTTCCCTTATCTGAAAGAAAACAGAGAAACATTATGTTTACATAAAAAGCTATTTTCATTACATATGAACAGATTTGTTTATTGGTGAAGCAGTTCAATATTACAGTCTCAATCTGTGGATGCTGCCCTCGGTTGAATTATGTACATTTACTCTGCTGTACAAATAATTTACTAAATTTTTTAATGTGCTGCTGGACTGGAAAATATTCAATAACATATCATGATATCTAGTGTATCTCTAAGAATATTTTTTATAATGTAATTTTTCAATAAATTTTATTCTAGAGTAGAATAAATTTATTTGTTTAGATTTATTGTGGAAATAAGGGAATTTTCAAGTAAATGTTCTACTTTATTTCGACTACTTTTGTGTAGGAACATAGTCAGGCCTACTATATTATGACTTTTTTATAAGTATACTTGTAAGCTTTTAGAGGATCAGTGTGGCATTAAAAAACAAACAAAAACAAAGTGCATGCGATCTGCGTACCCGTGCCGATAAACATGACATCATACTGTCCGTCCTCTGCCTCCACTCTGTCCACCACAAGCTGGGAGAACTGGTAGTCTACATCTGTTCTCACCATGATGGGACGCCCCCCTATGGGGTGCACTGGGTTGTACATGGCAGGGTGACCCCGAGCAAAAGTGATGACATCATCGGGGAGGTCCTTAGTGGAGTCAAAACCTCCAAATGTCTTACTGGGACACTGAGACAGACAGAAATGTGAAACACATCTGCATAAATAGCTCATAGAAAACTGATTTTGTGAAATTAAACTGAGTGGAAACTCACAGTTCCAGGGCGAGGGTAGGGCACTCTCCCTTGGAAAGGCACCCACTGGTAGTTGGGTCCGTCTCTGTGGGCGTAGGGACCCAGGAAAACTCTCCTTATGTCTGCCATGTTGTACATACACACGGCTGAACCTTTAAATATGTTACTGTGGAGGGAAAAAGAGAGAGATAGATGGAGAAGAGGTGAGAGGGAAAAATGAAAAATACATTAAGTTGAAGAGAGGGAGGGAACGGGAGGGCGGGTAAAACGAAGGACGATGACAGAGACAAACAAAAAGGATTTAAAGATGATCGGTCACAAGACAGGGATCAGGAGCTTGTGAAATACTGAAGAAAGACAACAAAATGACCCTTCATCACACAAAGACGGAGGGGAGCAAGGTTGTCATTACCTAAGTATGGGAATGACAGATTGGAACTCCTCCGTGATTGCTTCCAGCATCTTGAGAACAGACAGGAATTTGGGCACAGCACCAATAAAAAGGAGACCTGCTTCAGAACACATTTGAAATCCACTCCAATGTTTTGTGAGTGTTTGCCCGTAGCCAGATGGGTGGATTTAGCTTTCACTTGCCAGACTAGATCCAATGTAGGCAAGGTCAATCAATCACACAAACTAAGGGGAATAATGTGGATTTCAAATTATGCTTCATCCTGGTTCATCCAAACGAGAAAAAATTTAGCCATGACTCATAGATTCCATGTGATCCAATCCACAATATACTGTATATTCCACAAAGGTTGTTAAACTAGTCATGTGATTAAGGCAACAGAAGCTTGTAAGTTTGCTGTTCATGGAAATCTGTTTCACACTTATGAAAATCCAATAGATTATAGAATTTTAAAGCTGCGGTATGCAACTTTTACTTTTTGGTTGAGGATATTATTATATTGTATTTTGGAACAGAAACTATGTAACATTATTTGTATGCTGGGTCCTTCACAGGCTCTTTTAAATAATACTATCAGACCTGACTTAAGTGGCGTTTGTGTGTATGCAGCAGCAGCGCAGTGGCGGGTTGGGCCAAGAGGTGTTTTATTCCATTAAACTCCCGTTAACTTCTGAAACTTTTCAGGGAAGCTTCTTGGCATTTGTAGTTCTTCTCAAATCTGTTTGCAGCCAACTCACTTTACAAGTACTATGTTGTCACTGCCACATCTTTCTGACTAAAACTACACACTGCTATACTGAGAAACACAGAAAAAGTCGAGTGGAGCTGATAGGCGTAATCAGTTTTGTGTAAACTTACTAGACGATGGCTTGAATATGACAGACAGTTCTTTTAAGTTTAAATGTTACACACTACAGTTTCAAGTGTCACCTTTTACAAATGGCAGATTTCCATTTGCAGTGAATCTCTTGTATTTGCAGGAAATGAATGCTTCAGTAAGATTTGGGACATCCTTTGTCTCGCTGACTGTGTAATGGAAAGTTGTATCAGGCTAATTAAAGATGTGGCTGGCACGCACAAAAACACACAGAGAGAGAGCCCACAGTACTCAGCAAAGCATGGAAGATGAATGGATTAGCATTTGAAAATGTTAATTACAGAGAAATTCAATTAACTCCAGGGGCAAAAAACAGACACTCCTGTGCCTGTGCTTAAGAGGGAGGGTGAACATGTGACTGTGCAGATACACACGGCAGCTTCAGACAGTTGCACCAAAATTCAATAAACCCCCACATTAATGCACACAAACACACAAACACACACACAAGAAGAGAAAGAATCAAACATTGATCTGTCAGTGGCAGCTTTGTGCCTCATTAAGCAGTGATATTAAAAGCTGGTCCCTCTGCATCTCTGTTCTATTCATCTCTGAAAACTGGCCACTTAGAAAACCAATTAAACCACTCTAATTCCTCAGTGCCCTATAATTGAATTTTAAAGCATGCATATGTGTGTGTGGGCAGGCACACATGTGGTACTGTAGTATGTAGGTGCACACCCACCACCACCACCACCACACACACCAACCTCTTGGTTAGAATTCATTTCAGAAAGCTGAGAAAGGCCATTCCGGCCTGGTGATACAAGGTGACTGACAGTACGTGTTTGCTTGTGCTGCCTTGCTTTTCAGGCCGCTGTCATTATTAGCTGTGATTGATTGCGCCTGTCCTTTGTTCGAAGCAGTTTAGAGACACCACTGGACACAAAGTCTCCCCCTTTTCCCAAATGCAAATTCATCATCAGCATAAGTGCCACCATCTGTGCCATTTCAATTCACTTATCTGCCTTGGCCCGTGCCTTCACCCTCTCCACATGCTTCAATAAAGCCACACCCGGACTCTGAAAAAAAACTATTCAATGTTGGGGCGGTAGCCAGGAAGAGAGACGTGCATTACCACCGAGTGAATATCGCGTTTCTCTCGCTCCCTGTCGCTCCATAATCAGATTTCCCAGCAAGCCTCTGCCAAGGTTTCAATGAAAAAGAGGGACAGGTAGCAGGAAAATGGGAATGGGCTACAAGCAATCTCTAATCTGAGTGGAGTGGTAGGAGAAAACAACCATGAAACACCTGTAAGTGGATTATGGATGGGAGGCAGGTGAAACACTGTCCGGGTCATGCACCTCAGTTTGGTCAGGTACATTTTTCCATGTTATTCAAGCTGTTTTTTTAATACACATACTGTGTGCATGTGTGTTTTTCAAATACACCTAAAACAACTTGTCCAGGACACTTGCCTGTTGAGATTATATTATCTCCTTCTGGTCGCCTAGCAATAAATCAACAAAACAAACATGACACTACCAGTGTTTGTGTCTGTTTGAGACGTCATTTTGGCGCACAAACGTCGGAGGTCATCGAGAACCCGTAAGGATAGAATCATACCTTGATGTGGTGAATACAGCGTAGATAACAGGATTCTTCGGGTCCTTTGAACTCATGAGAAACACGTCCTCTGAAAATACAAAGAGCGAGTGAAGGCAATGTGTTTTTTAAAAACATTTTAAAAATTGATCCAAGTCTGTGAGGTCGTCTTTTCAACATACGTTAGGGCTGTCAAATGTGAACTATATGATGTTCAGATACATTTGTATATTCTGCTGGCATAGACACACAAAGTTGTCAAGAAAGTGTATTATTAATCTTTATTATTTCTCTTTCTATTATTTCTCTGCTGTGTTACTCAGGTGGAGTCCACCGATTTCAGTGCCAAAATACTCCACACGTATGCTTTGGTGTCCTGATCGTCATGTAAAGAAAACGCACTTACGCAGTTCGTCAAAGTGTGTATCAATGCCGTTCACACCAGGGACTGAACACATTAACCGGGCCTTAAGGAAAGTGGTCCACTTGTTGACCAGACTCCTGTGACCGCCCATATCGTTCTGTAACAAAATCAACACATCGTTGTATGATTTCACATAAATAAAAACCTTTTTTAAAAAATATATGCAAGAATAGATTGTGATGAGGATTTGGTTGTGTGTGTTGTTACCTTACACAGTTGTCCTATCCTGGCAATGGTCGCCTTCCCAGTGTGCTCTCCATCAATGGCGTTCTCTTTGAAAAACAGAAAAATCTTGTCGTCTTCAGGGTTGTCACTCTCTGGGATCAAGTGTACGCTGATGAACCTGGGGTCTAACAGAAGAAAAGGAAAATGAAGGGGAATATGTAAGATGGAAACTAATATAGGATATTAAACATTGTTATTATTATTACTTTTTTTATTTCCAATGAGTGAACAAATCATAAGTGTGAGTAGATAATATGAGACCTTCTGCAACCTTCTACAATATGTTACTTACAATGACCTATACCTTAGATGAACAGGAAGTGAAGCTGGGATGGATTTTTTTTTTTTTTCTGCAAAAAACCCAAGGGATGTGACATTACACTTACCCACTGTTACCAAAGAAGTAAGTAAGTTGTAATTTGTGCTGGAATGGCGTCTGTTAATATATATATAAAACAACTGGCTCCCAGCACAACAGACTGAGACAGAAACCCCACAAAAGCATTAAATCCAAGAGAAAGTTTGATCAAGTACAGCCTGTCAGACTAAACAGTAAAGTGACTGATGCCAAGTGAAGACTAGATTGTTGCTTTGGTTAACTCATCAGAGTGCAACTTGTTAGTGAGTAAAATAGTGCAGTCTCCTCTGTCACTATTGTGCCTGGAGCCCTGGCTGTAATAAGCCCATGAAAACACAAGCATAACGATGAGGCTGTAGTTTAACTTAAACTTACTTTATGCCTGTTTAATAAATGTAAGCAGTGAGTGCAGTGCAAAAAAAAGAGGCCGATCGTACATGTGTTCACACACAAAAAAAGAGGCCGATCGTACATGTGTTCACACACAAAAAAAGAGGTCGATCGTACATGTGTTCACACACAGACTAACTCACTCGCACCTCTGCACAAATTTAATTTCACAATCCAACCTCTGTCCCAATGATAAGCCTTTCACCCCTATTTTACACCTCAGAAGGCAATCTACCATGATGCTCTCCAGTCACGGCTCAATAAAATCAGCCATTTACTTAACTCCCTGGTGTTATAATATCTGACTTTAGTCCAGATCGAGCACTCAGAGACTAAATCCCATATAAACCCCGTCTCTAGACCACATCCTCGCGAACACACATGGCTCCAATCGTCATATGTAACAAATTTATCTCAACATTAAGCACAAGGGGAAATCAAAGTTAAGTGGGCAGGCCGAGCTGAGCTATATCTTGATTTGAAGACGCACAAGGGCTTGAGGAAAAGTGGCCACAGCCAGTAAGGCGTCGTCACGCGTAAAACGAGCCTGTGTCTAAAAGCTCGGGGGTTAGCTGGAGAGAAACAAGCCGTGCCATGTTACGCTTCCATGGCCGTTCGGGATATGGAGTAGCTGTGAAAACGGAGATTGTGGCCAAAGTGGGAAGCAGCTTTATAAGCTCTGTGCGGGTGTTAGACCTCTGGCATGAATCATGAGCACCTCACACATGTGTCAGACCTTTATGGTGAGACGGTGCCATTCAGTGTACACATTAATAAATCCAACTGTGTATCGGCGCTCATATACAAAAAACAGGCAGCTGAAACAAGCATCAGAAACCGTCAAGGTCATACTGTTCCTTAAATATAATTATGGACAGAAGGCCACTTGATTCAGAAGAGGTTTATCCCAACCACACTGTGAGAAGGAATTAACGGGTGAAGAGATGTGTAAATAAAATTAACACAATCAAGACTACCTAAGCCCAAGCACCCATTTAACCCTTAATCTTTTTTTTAAAAAAAAACAGCTACAATAAGCATTCATTATTATGTTATCTTGCTTTTTTGGTTACCATTCTACAGAATATCCCCATTTCAGTAATCCATGCAATTACAATCCCCCTTTTGTGGAGTAGGAGTTGGATTTTGCAGAATGGAGACCATCCCTGGAGCATTTGTTTGAACAAGGTGAAAGATCGATGGGGATTAAAGTGGCAACAATGACTTCTCCTTTTTAAATCTCCCTTTATTAATATGTCATGGCAATCAGCCCTGCAGAGGTGGGTGTTGGTGATTTTCTTTGGTGCTGGGTGAGGTGGTGGTTGAGGGGAAGTGAGAGGAATTTGACTCCACTACAGGAAAACAGCTGAGAGTGGATTAGCTGTGTGGGAACGGTGGGGGAGAAAAGCGATGGCACAGCTTGAAGGAAAGGTTCAAACTGACCTTTTATGTCTCCTTCAGTGCCCTGTGGTGCCGACTGATACCAAGACGGACTGAACAGACAAAAACCCTCACTTCTGCGCTAATCTGACCAGCACAGACAATCCCAGTGACTTTGTGAATGGGCTCTGATATCTGATGACTGCACATGCACAGGAGACCACAGGCTTACGAGGGAATATGATGCTTTATAATCTGTTGAAAAGGTTCAGCTGCATCTTTTTTTTAATAATGGGCCAATTACAGGGACTTAATGCCACTTTGTACTGGATATTGTATGGAGGCAACAGGTGCCTACTTTGATTGTTTTTGATTAGATTTAGATTTTAAATTGTCCAGTTTTAATCTAAATTAAACACGTACTACACAAAACGTTATTCTCTCATGAAAAAAAAACAAACTACATCAATCAAATTGTTATACTTTAAGTGTAAAATTAAATAATTTCAAAGTATAATTTTTTTTTCTTTTTTATACCATTCAGCCATCTTGAATCATGCTGCTCTGTTCTGATTGGATGATGATCTCCCAACGTACGGAAAATAGCAAAGTCCCTTCCCATGAAATCAGCAGATGTGCCGGAGTACAATTCTCCATCTGCCAGTGAGACAAGTTAAGTTAGGAACAAATTATGCAGCTCTGACGTGAATGCACATTTTCTGGAACTAATCGAGGCCGGGATCAAACTCACCGATCAGGAGTGAAGCTGAAAGCATTTTGGGGTCATAGGGGCTTTTCCCGCGGCCGTTCTCGAAATGAGGAGCCAGTCGGAAGATGTTGTCCTGCGGTGGAATGGGTCAGAGTTCAAAATGAGGGCAGTGAAAGCCAAATTAGGACTGGCTAAAGGTACATTTAAAGCCTGTGTTTCAAATTACAGCATAGTCTGACTATTGCTCACTACTGCAGGGATGGGAAGCACCGCATCTTCAGCACGATATGACCAAAGGCATATATTTTTTTAAGCTGATAGGTACATTGTTCTGATAAAAGAGTAACAGCAGAGTCAGCAGCAGAACAACTGAGAAGAATAAAGTGGGAATATGAAGAAAGAGGCTTTTACAAAAAATCAGCCCCAGAGTTTTTAAATGAAGTTACAAAAATAAAAATTCAACTTAGTTACTTTTGTTAAATCAGTAACTGACAACACATGTTTCAGCTTAAGAGAACACATGCAGGGTCTCCTATACTAAAAAATCTGCATGGTGCAAAAAGTCAATCCCCTCCCCATTGACAGACTGCAGGACCCATGCTGTTTCATTGATTCTCTTGTAAACCTCTATCACAGTGACTGATTAAAGTTTTATGTTGGCTAGAGGTTTAATTTCCCATGTACTGACTGCTTTTTTCCACTTCTTCTCCCAAAGGAAAACATTGATGAGGTGATAATCAATGAGTGCCTGTGTGCGTGTGATTATACTGAGTATAGTTTTCATGGCACACTTTCTTTTAGGGGAAACAGTATTGGATTTTATCTGTCATTAGTTTATCAAAGCGCAGGTGTCACAATTCATGACTCCTTAATGAAAACTCAATTGAAGTCTAAATGACTTTATGCATATATATAACTGATTAAAATCCCACAACATTTGTTTAATTAACGGCCGGTGTGGCAAATGTTTTTTTACCTCTGCTCTTTTGCCCATTTCCAGATAAGAACAGATGGGGTGGAAGGCTCCTGTGCCGCAGATGTACAGGTGAGTCTGGTTGTACGGCTGCAGGACTCGAATGAAGTTAGAGCACTCCTTCTAAAAAATAAACAATACAAACTTATAAACAAACATGGTAACACTTTACATTACAGTACATAAACAACATACAATATGTTTCTGTCACAAGATGGAAGAACCCACTGTTAAAGAAAACTTTAAAAGCCTGATTTTGAAATATTCATCAGAATTATTATAAGCTACTATCAGTGTAACACCTTCCCATTAACATGTTAGTCAATTGAAATTGATAATAACTATATTATAATGTTTGCATTTATTTTTCCTTATGTCTTCCCCACATTTCTCTTGTAATCAACAAGTTATTGCTTGGTAATCTACAAGCAATAGTTGATTCCCACAGAAATAAAATGGTTTTATTTCCATTTACAAAATTAGCACCATACCATTACTCTTTTGTTACTGAACACTATGTAAAGTGTGACTATAAACATAATTTTATACAGTGAAAGTAACAGCTGGAATTTAAAACTGTGGCTTGCATGCCTGTAAAGTATTAAGGGTTTATATGACAATGTAGACAGGTTTGCAGTAGTTTAAACACTGCCAATTCCATCCTTTATATTCTAACGTTTATAGAGGGGTTTACCCTTTATTAAAACAAAGTAGACACTTAAAGAAAAGCTCTAATGTGATTTGACTGAAAATGGAGAGAAAAGCTTTGTTGGATGTTTAAAGCAGGGACTTTCCAGTGGGTCTGGAAAAGAAGAAAAAATGCACTGAAGGAAATCCCACCTGTAACTCAAATCAAGCGAATCTACCTCCAGTCTTTAATGATGCACATGTTTCAATTTAGCGAGGGGATTTGGGTTGGCTCTCCAGGAGAGGCTGATAATATAATCCCAGTGGTGTGAGACTGTTTATTAGAGTGCTAATCAAGGAGACTGGTTGGTGTAGGAGGCTTATTAGCAGCCTTGAGGACTTGATTTGGGCACACGTGTTTAAGAGATTAGTCTGGGGTTTTGCCTAATTACAAATACATGCTGTTAACAAATAACAACACAAAGTTGTTTGGGGATTTGGAAATGGAGCACACTGCCATATCGTAACATCACATCAGAACACGGACAGCCAAATGATCCTGTTCTTCTCCTCCCTTCAACACGTGTATCTCTTCAGGCTTCTTAACTTCTCTGTCATCTCAGTTTGATGGTTTGATGATGTCTCTCAAACGAGACATAAATGGATATGAGGTTGCGGGTTAGAGTTACGACATGCACAACAAAATAAACTCTGCATCATATACTGAAAACCATTTACCACTCACCCATTTTGGAGTTGAGTGAATTTTGAGATTATGCTGAAGTCTCTTTAATTGAATATGGAAAAATCAGTGGCTAAGTAGCACAACTATTTATTCCCTCTCACATCCATAATAGCTGGGCAGACAAATTGGACATGACATCATGACACATTTCAGTATCTCAAACAGGCTTTGTTCCATTATAGCGTCTACTGTTTTCCTCCATATTTATATGATTAAAGGTGACAACTTGGGAAATACACTCGAAGTAGTTGAGAGAATGTGAAAATAGACACCACATACTTGAGCTCACACACACACACACGCACACACACACACGCACACTATAAGCTCATTATAGAGCGAGAAAGCCAAGCTAAGCAATAGCCTAACTCTCATACAAAAACTGCCAATTATATGTTTGATTTGTTTGGACCAACACAGCTAAGACAGTGTCCTAAAAACTGCTCTGTTTTTGCCTCCATTATTGTACAGATTAAAAAACCATAACAGACAATAAATCAGTCAGGTGAGTAAATGCCTGCAGCAGATTTTGTTTGCCCACAAGATTGGTGATTACTTCTTCAGGAAACTATCATCAAAAACTGTTTACACTTCTGAACAGTGTATTCTTTACATTTTAATACATTATTGTATAGTGCTTATTGTTTTATGGTTATTTTTGTGTTTGGATTATTTGTCTCAATATCTTATTGGTAATGTGAATATGTCTATATATTCATTTATGTGTATACAATATGGAAAAATCAAAATATTACAACAGTTTATTCACTAGTATCTGTTTATAACTGAAAAACTCTTTAAATAAAGTTATTTTTTCACATAATTGCCATTTAATTTGTGAAAAACTACTTCTTACTATATTGCAGACTTCAAGCAAGACAGAGCGCCACACAACCATCAAAAGTTTAACTTCTATGCTCTACACACACACGGGGGTGTTTTTTAAATGCAGTTTTGAAAATGATTAATAGTTCAGTCCTCCTAGCGACCACTTTAGGGAAACTGATGATTCAAAAGAAAGAACCAAGCTGAATTTAGTGATCATGTACTACATGTTTTTTGCATTTATCTGGGGTGAATTAAGGTATTCAACACCATTAATCTGTACATGTTATTATAATCCCAACAAAGTTCAGCCACACTGTTGCTGCTGATTTGACAAAGGAGAACTAAACCTCCATGATGTCTTGCGGCTAACCTCAGCCACGTCTCCGTGTCTAGATGACTGTGTTAACGTAATGACTTTACCCTCTGTTTTTCCTACTGTCGAACAGTGAAAGCACATGTGCCCTCACATCATTCTCACGACCCAGATGACACGCATTTCACGTTGTCAGCTCTGTTTAGGATTCTACACGGCTGTCTTCAAGTCAGACTCATTAGCGACGTGGGAGGCAGGTTGCACCTAAACACTGACAGACTTTTGTCATGCGGTTCACTCAAACGTGCCGCCTCGTCTGACTCAGGTGAAAAATGGCTTTCCTGATCACAAACCATTTGACTATATGAAAACAACAACAGCAGCAGAGGATACATGAGTCATTATTGGATAAAAATAATGACTTTCTTTGGACTGGCTATTGATGGTGACTTTCCATGAGAAAAATGGGTTTACAGATATGTATGTGGTTTGTGTAAATTTGGAGTTGAGTGATTTTTGAGATTATGCTGAGGTCTCTATAATTGAATATGGAAAATTCAGTGGGTATGTAGCACAACGTTCGACTATTAATTTCCCCTCTCACATCCATAATAGCCGGGCAGACAAATCGGAAATGACATCATGACACATTTCAGTATCTCAAACCTTTGTTCACTAAATCAAATGCAACAAGCAGGGCCAAGTTACAGACCCATCCTGCCAAAGAGAATGACACACCCATCAGGCATTTTGGAGGAGGAGGGGAGGGGGGCAGCTGTTACATTTGTTCTGCAGATATAAAGTGTGGTTTAGAGAAATGCATCACTTTGGAAGCTCTGAATGCTTTGGTAGTGTCCCAATCAAGGCTTTCTGTGCTGCACTTTGCTCTCACTGCTCCATTTTCAAGGGTAAACATTTTCGAAGCACGCAAATATCTCATCACTACATTTTGTGTGCTTTTTTTTTTTTTTTGGCTGCCAGAGCAAAACCTTTTTATACTGTGCGAGGGAGCGAAGGTGTAAGTGTTCCTCATGCGGCTGTGGCTTCATGTTTGAGTGTGAAGCCAAAAAAGCTAGAGATCTACAGACTCCAGTGGAACCTCTGTGATTTAAAGGCCACTATGTAATTCTGGATAATCCTTAAACCCTGCAGCCGCTGCACTCGAGACTCATCCAGCCATGAAATTAAGATCAGATACTACACAAAGAGGGCCTATCCAACACCGTCAGGCACACAAACAGAGATGGTGGCATGCAGTATGTGTTCAGCAAACCTGTGCACAAATGCACATGTGAGCTAACACACTGTGCCAGATAACAAGCACAAACAATACGCTTCCACATAAATATGCAAACATGCGCACACACTCAGTCACATGCAAAAACATACTCTCAACATTAATGGAAGTGTGCCATTGTTCTTGAGGCACTGACCCGCTGTGTAAGTTTGACTGAACATCTGTTGTGCAGTATGTTCAAATGTGCGTGTCAGTGGTTAATGTTTGGTCCATAGAGGGTACAGTGAGCTAGAGGTGAGCCGGGACACCATTATTTTTAGCTGAGTGAACTTCCTTACTTCTCTTCAGTGCTCTTTTAATTCTAGAGATGCTGGAATCACACAGTTACTGCTATGATTCATTATTCTTCAATAAGTAAATAAATAACTAATAAAAATATATATATATTTCTATTTAATATTTTTCATGATCAGGTTGCCAAAATACAAATCCACAGAAGGTGATGTATGCACAAAAAGTACAACAGTGACCTTTTGCAGTTAAAATAATTAATCGCAATCCTGATTCAAAACACTGGAGTGTGGTTGCCAAAGTTTCCAGAACATGGAAATAAGGAGCTTCAGTTTATACTAGTGATGTGTTGGTCGATTGTCCACATTTAATGTCTCTGTACTGTTTGGTTGAGACGTTTTTGAGATGGGTAGTGATTTTTCAGGTTTGGTAAGGTTTTTCGTTTACTGACTCATACCTGCAGCTCGCTGTGAGTGAGTAACTCTGCCTACAACCCGAGTATCAAAGTGATATGAGATTATTGGGAGGGTGATGGCACAACAGACATGTCAAAACATAAACATACTGTAGTTTGTGGCCCACAAATGAAATTGATATAATATACAGTATATATAATATAATCAGGAATATATTGGCTGCATTGTTATCAGTGAGGCCAGTATTTCAATTTGACATGTTTCCTTAATCTCTGATGACATATCATTTTCATCTTATATTGGTGTCAAAAACAAAAATTGTAACAAACTGCTGAAATCATGACACCAGTCTGAATATGGACTTACCCCATAGTCTTTTCCTGCCCACTTGCATTCATCCTTCTTGGAGGGGGTGGCAGGCCACGCAATCTGTGCAAAATGAGACAGAGACAAAGTCACACTATGCTGGAGGTGCAGAGGATGTTGTTACATGTTGTTTCTTGAAACAGGGAGGCAGTGAGTCAAAGCAGTGAATCAGAGGGAAAGGAGGATTTGTGTCATTCCGAAGAATGACTTTTGATTTGTCAGGTTTCATATCTGCAAAATTCTAAATGACCCACTTCTTTATTACTAATTAGTATTGTGTGTAATAAGGATAAATAAAATTTTAAATAATATAATGCCAGATTGTATCACAGAATTGGAGAAGAAAAGGAATTTGAATGACTTGAACACAAAATTGAAGGGGGAAAAAAATCTAAGCTAAAAAGTAACATGTAAGACAGAACAAGCAGGATCTCTCCCCTTTATGTTACACATGCTTGGTAAAAAAAAAGGACATTTTATAATTTCTAAATATGGCTCCTGCTTCAAATTATAGGATTTAAAATGTTAAACGCCTTTGTATAGTTCAAATCTCAAGCATATGGTTACACTTTTCACTTCAAATTGGAAGAGAAAACAAGCTTTTGATATATTCTTACATAAAAGATGGGGCTTACAGTATTTTGTACTTTGTACTTTCCTTATGGCGAATCCATCTACAGTATGACCCCTGGGGCCTTATCTTACACACAGTGACGACAAGTGGCGCCAAGCATGACGTAAGGGTTATTGTGACTTTAAGACCCTGAAAGGTCCATGTTGTTTTAATACACTCACATGATCTGAGCGTCAGTGGTTGCTTAGGTCTTTTTTTTGGTCTCACGATTATGAAGAGTTAGACATGCTGTTGGTGCAATGCTGTCACACAGCAAAAACAGCATCTGTCGTATTTCCCTTTTTGCAGTTTTTCATCATTATTTTAAGGCTGCGTCATCAAGACAATAATATAAGCTACAAGGTCACACACTCACATTTAAGAAGCCGAAAAACCAATGAATTGATTTTGTTTCATGTACTAAACACTTTGACCTATTAACTGATTATCTGAATAGTTCCACTTTAATTGTTGCTGCCCTAACAATCAAAAACAAAACAATTAAATTGCAGCCTTTGCTATTTGCTTATTGCAGTGTTAAAAATTGTGATTTAGATTTGAAAACTATGAATCGTTCAACCCTTATAGCAATACATTTACACTCACATCTATACAACACATCTATACTATAATCCTCACCACTAAACTAGCAAAAGTGTATTTGGCCGCACTGTAAAGAGCCCTTGGTGCATGCACTTTCGATCATACACAAATTCCTTGTGTCAAATGAAATATAACCATGAACGGAACATATGACGGTGGATGTAGACTGTGCATGTATAAGCATTAATGCATACAGGAATCATTATATACTAAAAACCTGGGTGTAATTGAGCTCACTCTTTTTGCCGGTGGCCTAACAGGTGTTGAGAACTTGAGAGGCAATGAAAATGTATGCAGACGCATGTATATGCATTATTATGTCCCTATAATACACTGACACACACACTTTCATGTATTTCTTCTAGATGACCTAAGTTTTCTCTTTTTATAGAAGCTGCATTGCACATTTTAGGGTAATTACATTAGTTTTACTGAATCTCTTTTTTTTTTGGCTTTTATCATGTAGTGTTGCAAAGATCAGTTAAAAAAGAGAAAAAAACGGAGACAGGCTCCCCTTTCTCTCAGTTGACTATGAATTTTTCAGCACTGCTCAGCTCTTTGCAGCCTGCAGGCAAGCCTGTGTCAGCCTTGTGTGTCAATGATAGCTGCTCGAATCAGATAAAAAAAGGCTGTTAATCTAGTCCAGGTGAAGTAATGGAATTACGGACAGTCCTGTCTGGACTGAGACAGGCAGCGGGGAAGGATGAAGGGGGGGGTGGAGAAAGGGTAATGGACTCCAGAGGGAGAGGAGAGAGAGGAGAACTGAAACAAAAAAATAAAGTTGAGAACATGAGTCGAACCTGTTTGTGGTCTCTGTTGATGTTGACAAGGTCAAAGGAGAAGATGTGGTCCTCAGCTCCCACCAGTAGTCTCCCTCGCTCTTCATCCAGTAGGAAAGTGTCATAGCCTGAGCTGTTGGCCAAGCCATTGAAGGTGATGAGGTTACTGGACTCTAACATCTCTGAAAGATGAGGAAGAGACAGAGTTGATGTAAATCAAATGAACAATAAAAGTATATATCTATAAGTAGGAAATAACATGTATCCAGTGCAAAACATTGACAATCAAATTAGTGAAGCAGAAACTTTTAGATTAAACATTTTCTGAAAGCATAATACTTCAAAAGTACATAATTTTTGACAAAAACATGTCACAGTGGCTTTTTAAGGTGCAGTGTGTAAGAATTAGCGACATCTAATGGTGAGATCGCCGGACGTAACAAAAAAAAAAAAAAACACTCCTCCATTCACATTTCCCTTTCTTGAGCACATCACATAACTATGGTGGCCTTTGCGTACCAGAAAGGATGTCATTTCTCTCTATTTGTGTAATAAATCTCTGTTTCAAAACACAAGCTCTGACTGTGTTTTAAGGCCACACAAAAACATGGGTAGCATATTGAATTTCTGCCAATAAACCCTGTTTATTACAATGTTACGCACTGGACCTTGAAGTCATTTTTCATTGGAAAATAATCAATAATTTACAGTTTAAGTTTAGAAGAAGGGTTTGTATTAGTAATTCTCCGCTCATGATAACATCTTAATTGTTGTTTTTTTTCACTCTCTTTTTTCACACACTTTCTTATGGCCACACATCAGTCAGATATAGCAGAAACATTTTAAGTAATGCATGTCTCAATCAGGGACACAATTGGAACTGTTCAGTCGTGGCATTGGCTGAATAATTCATATGAAGTCAGGGAGGCAAGAGGAGATGCTGTGTGTATGTACGTATGTGTGTGTGTGTGTGTGTGTGTGTGCGCACCGTATCTTTAAATGTGCTATTATGTAAATGAAAAGGTAAGAGTTTCTGACTGCACATGTTCCATTCAGCTGCACAATGTCCTGAAATATACAGTACACTCAGACTTTGACTTAAAGTGGGTCAAAGGCAAACCAGACTGCTGACTATCAGTTAACGTTTAATCACCAAAGAGGAGTTCATCAACTTTGTAATAAGCAATGGTATTATATTAACAAAAAAAAAAAAAAAAAACGAAAACAACACTCCCATCCTGAGAACAGGTTAACCCAGGATTATACAGCCAGAAAATCGTGGTGCTTTCAGTGTCAGTGAATGTCACACATTGTAGCACATGTAAGACAAAAAACACATAACCATAGAGTGGTGTGTAAAGCTTTAGTGTTGAAAGAATATCTCTGAAAATCTGCAATGTTTTCTAATATTTTATTAGCAAAAGTGTATTAAGAATGAGACAAAATGTAAAGACACTTAATTACCTCCTCCTCCCATTTTACCTAATTAGACAATGTTTCTGTCATTTAATATTTATTTAATATAATTTATTTAATTATAATTTAACCAGAAAGTAAGTAATTTGAGGAAAATATTTTTAGCTGCAGTAAATATTGCTGTGTGACATATTTAAAACATGCTAGAGCATGACCACATAAAATACTGTCAAAATGTTAACCTTTCATAACATGTACTATATGTATTACTATATGTTTTTAATAGGCTCAGAATACTGAGCAATTACAGCCTTTGTGATTTGCAAATTGCATAGTTTTAAAGTACAATTTAAAGTACAAAATCTCTTTCTTTGAGAGACACCTGGTAGCTCACCATAAAAACGTGCAAAATCATTCAACAAATCAATCATGGACAACCTGAACTGAGCAAAATGCCTAATATAAATCCATTTAACAAAAGGAATATAATTTTCCAAAGCATCCGTATGACAGTCAAGAGTCAAGGCTGCTCCAAAACAAAATAATTACGATAGCAGTTGGAAAAAAAAAAATCAGATTTCTTGTTTGATGAAATGAATAATTAAACATGTGTATCTGGCTGGTTCACTGGACACAAAACATGTGCTCTATATTTTACCGCAGGTAAAGTCCTCTCATACTTCAGTCTCAGTCTATCAAACAACATCATCCATCATCATCAGTGTCAACACAGCACGGACACATGCAGGCACACAATACAGAAACCAAAATGTACACACACACACACACACACAGACGAGTGCAGTCCAGAGGATTGTGATCTCCCCTGCTCTCTCTGCAAAGCTGTGGCTGACGAGCTGCTATAGGAGCCATCTGCGCCCACTCACACTGTGTAAAACCTTGGACATCTGTGTCTACATAAAAGAAGGAACCAGTGAAAGGGGAGATGGAGGAAGTGGTGTATGTATGAACCATCTCTGTAAGGCGAGTACGAGCGAGGTGAATGTGGATGGCGAGAAGGCGTGGTTGTCACTTAATAAAGGTGGTCGCAGCTCATCTGCGTCATTTAGATTTTGGTCTAAATCTACGGTTTGGGCTAAAGAAATCATGTGGGTGGGAGTGGGCATGAATGGAGGTCTGTGAATGTGTGTTTGTATTAGAATTTGTACTGTGACACAGATGGGTCGTGTGTGTGTGTGTGTGTGTGTGTGTGTGTGTGTGTGTGTGTGTGTGTGTGTGCGGGGGGAGATTCATTGTGTGTTGGGATCTTTTTTCAACGCTGGCCATTTCGTGCGTGCAAACCACTATCCACATCCACTGAGAGGAAACACTACAGCACTCAGCAAGGAATTGCAGACATTATGAGGTGTATTCAGATAAATGTTGTGATTACATGATAGCCAATCACAAACTTCCTTCTAAATGGGATTTCTATTCAGCTAAGATTATTTTTTTACTATTCAACTGCAGAATAAAGTAATGGAAAAACATATGTGATGTGGCAGAAAGCCAAGGAAGGCAAAGCAAAACCTCAATGAAATAGAAAAAAAAATGAACTGTTCAAGGCTCTGAAAAAATAGTGAAAGTATAAATGGAGTGTACAAATGCTTTTTTTATCCTAAGATTCAGCTAAAATGATTATAAATTTGCTAAAACTGAACGCATAGTGATAGATGTACTGTATGTCTCCTGCATATTAAAAGAGCAACTGCATTGCTGTGGAAATAAGTACTAGCACTCTTCTGGATAAGCTGACGTATGTATATAATGTAAAGTAAGAATTGATGGGGAAAAAAACAATGTGGGGCAGCATTCAACCTGTTTGCATGTGTTGATGATATGGCTGCCATGATCAGTTACAACCTGTTTTTGTCTGAGGAACTTTAGATTTTTGCTGCCTTAAAAAATATGTCTCCATTTTGGTAAAAGTTTCTTTTCCATAGTTAATATTTTTGTATTATCAGTGGATATATTTTTAAAAGAAAGGGGGTACACAGGCAGGTTTTCATGCACAGAGGTCAAACAGTCAGCAGCAAATGGACAAACCAGATCCTTTAGCTTCTTCCTCTTTCGACTTGGAGCAATTTTTTAAGCTCCTCTCGACTGCCATCTTGGCCGGACATGTGACGACCCATATCAACTGAAAGTGACACTCTGGAGCTGAACCCAGGAGACCGTAATGCAGTCCAAAATGGCAACGTATAAGGATCTTCATGGAACATTTTTCCGTGATAGGCTAAAGTTAAAAAAAAAAAAAAAAAATCACACACACATACACACACATGCATATTTCTGACAAAGACAAGATGGACAGAGCGCACATAGAAATGCACAAAGAGGCTCTATCTGTGCTGGGATCTTCTGTGGTTTGGAGAATTGGAGGAACTGGGGCGTGAGCACCTAAGGACCTCCAACCTAAACACTGACACGCTCGTTTGGAACTGGGAGCAGAGAAATGCTGAGAGCACATGGCACATAGCTCATACAAATTATATTGGAGTAAACCAGGCAAAGGAAAAGAATATCCACATTCATGTATGTATGTATGCTTGGAATAACACACACTCACACATGCACACACACAACAGGTTCAACATGAGTTCACTGTGCTCTACTTTTAAATACAAACACCTACTACCCTATTAAAGTCATGTCCATAATTTAATAGTGACCTATAAATATTTGCAACATATCACTTCTCTCTGAACTCACACGCACAGACACACTGGTTTCCGTGACCTCAGAGGACATTGCATTGACTTACATTAATTTCCTGAAGACTTACCCAAACCTTAACTATACTGTAATTAGTGCCCTAAACCTGACCTAACCTAACCTAAGCCTAACTTTAAAACCTGTCCTCACCTTAAATTGTAGTAATGTATGTTATGGTGACTTGGTTTTTGTCCCCATAAGGATTTTTGTCCCCATAGGGAAGACAAGTCCCCATAATGTACATAATGTAACTATGTAAACAGATTTAGGTCCCTACAGCATAAGGAATACCAGACACACACACACAAGACAAAGTTATAATCCAATAAGTATTCCTGCTTATGCAGCACAAACTAGTTGCACAGAGAGCGCACTCAGCAGCTTCCGTCTCTGACACCTTCTATGGCCCCAGACCCCCAATACACACATAGACACCTTCTTTCATGTATGCATGTGTGTGTGTGTGTGTGAACTTGTATTTGTTACCTCTTTAGAACCATCTCTGGCATAAACACTGACCTATCCAAGACCAGTAGTCAGTCGGACAATGGAGACCAAAATCTGGTCCTAATGAAGCAGAACCTCATTGCTGAAGAACGGATTAGGTTTAGGGCTAAGATGTGAATTGTGGTTAGGTTAAGGTTAGGGATTAACTGGTTATGGTAAAGGTTAGGGATAATAGTTGATTGGAAGTCAGTGAAGTGCATAGCTGTATGTGTGTGTTCCAGATATTATTTATGTTGTGAGGACCTCAATCTGTTGAAACAGTCACATGAGGCGGACTTGTCTTCCTTAGGGAGAAAAAAAAAATCAAGTCCCCAAAATGTAAATCATTACATTTTAAGATGAAGACATGCATGGTTAGGATGAGGTTAGGGTTAGGCCAGTAGTAGTTATGTTAAAGTTAGAGTCAGACTCCAGGAAATGAACGTAGGTCAATGTAATGTCCTCTAAAATCATGGAAACCATCTGGTAATCTATGTGCACATAAGTATATATGTGCTTTTAAATGTGCGTCAGCGGCTAATGTACACACACACAGACAGACACACTTTTTAATTCAGTCTCTGCTACCCACATTCATCCCACTTTCTCTTGTTACATATTCACTGTCTGCTCTCTTTCACTCACACTTTTTCGTCTTTCATACAGAAAACTGAGACAACATTGACCTGCACACGCACACACACACACACAGACACAGACAAATATGGAGGCCTGTGCACATGTTCACAGTTCTTAATCTAAGGTGTACATACAGTATATAATGAATGAGTAATTACAACATACTACAATGAAGTTTTATGCCTTCATTCATCATCACTTTGCACAAAAACAATGCATATATTCAAGGACACCCCTTGAAACTGGCAAATACAAGCAAGTCATTCAAATAAATTATGATTTGTTCCACTGTCAAGCTCCATTATGGAAAATAACCTGGCTCTTATCTTTGAAAAAAATTATATATATCAGGAACAAAAAAGAGCTACATTCAAAATTCAAGTGCAATTGTCTGTGGAGAGCTCTTCACTCCCCCATTCTCCAAACAGGCAAGCATTTTTAGACGCCTACATGCCACGCAATAGTGGAATAATGAAACCGAATGAAAGAAAGGAGACAGGGCATTAAATTATGTTTATCTGGATGTGTGTGAACTGCACGAGCAGCTGTGTGACTGTGTGTTTGAGTGACGTCAAATATAAAAGCCTGATGGAGAAAAACACTTGACTGGGATTGAACACATGGGCTATATTCCATTGAAAATAATGTTTTTCTTTGTTTATGTATGTAGTCGGGGAGTTTTCAATCAGCAAATATGTGTTGTCTTTTGTACTGAAGCTGGCAGGAACAGCGAGACTTAGATCCACTAGGTGAGTTACTGTGTAATCCTAAAGAGCTACTCCACTGACAGGCAGAGGGAGAGAGAGGAAAAAGAAAGTTTGAAAGAAAATAGCAGCATGAAAGGACCTGGGCACAGAGAATTACACGTTTATCTTTCAAATACAAGGCTAGCTTCAGAAACGCAAAAGCACACTGTGCTGTTATATCTCCAGTGGTTTGGTTTGGCACGTCAATCTCTGCCTTTTCTAAATGCTTCCTTTTTTCTCTGTGTGTGGTGCCGCGCACATTTCGCTGTTCTCATAATGGCCTTGAGAAATGCCCCATGGAAATTTGCTGAGAGCATTGTTTAACAAAATGTTCCGATATTTCCTGAGCTCAAGGATATCATCCACACATGCCTTAAAAGTTCACCTTCCCTCTCCCTCTCTGTCTCCCCTCCCTTTCTCCCTTTTTCTAAACGCAGTAGCAGGTGTGGGTTGGTTTCCATGGTGATCATGTGCACAATACAACCTGGGCTGTTGTCATTCAGGTGTAGCTGAGTGACTGCACCTACAGGAAATGTGCTTCCCTACACACAGCGCTGTGAACATTACTTTTAAAAAGAAATCCTTTGTGTGTGTAAATTCCACAAAACGGTGTGTGTGTGTGTGTGTGTGTGTGTGTGTGTGAGAGAGCATGAATAAAGTGTGTGCATATTGAATAATTTATCATTATAAGCGCATTATAAGTCAGACATTTGCTATTGCAGAAATAAAAGGGAGTTTTCTTTTGATTCAGCTTCTGCAAAACACAGTTTCGCTTCAAATAGTTCAACTTATTTTTTGTGACTCATAACCACAATTCATAATACATAATTGAAGTATCACATCCTATGGGACATACTAATACTTTACTTGTCAGAGCAAGTTCAACCGTAGGATAATGTAGTCAGAGGGACTAACAAGGAAAATGTGACCGCATCCAAAACCACACAAAATCGATATATGTATAGTTTAAAGTATGTGTTGGATTTCACCATGCTGCACGATTCATCTCATTCAACCGAAGTGCTTGTCACCGCACATTATTTCTCTCTCTTCTGCAGGAGAGAAACACAGAGAGTGATGCAGACTGGAAGAGAAAAGTTACACTAGAAGAGTTGACAAAAGAAGTAAAGCACAGTCGGCTTGTACCATCGAACCAAAAACATTATCTTGACAAAAGAGGGGTAATCAATGTTTGTGAATAATGAGATCAATATTGGGTACAATATCGGTTAATAAAATCCTTTTTTCTATAAACCCTTTTTCTATAAATTCCATTTCCATTTCCAAATCAAAGGCTATTAGTAACAGTCCACAGATTTGTTGTTACTTTGAGTCCATGGTAAATATTTCCACACATTGATTTTCATGTCCTCTGTTGTCACTACAAAACACCAAAAAAAAAAAAATAAAAAAAAAAAAATCACTGCTCTCTTTTAAGCAAAGAGGATACAGTTTCAAGCACAGCTCCCTCTGCTGGACAACTTGGTAATTACTTCAAATTGTCTGCTGTGCTTTTAGGCTCTATAAATTGACTTTGAATTGAACATTGTTTTAAATGTCCAAATTTGAATTATTACCTTGGACACTACAGTAAAGTGGTCAGTGGTTTGAAAGTAACTGGCATTTATTTATATGCAAAAGCCACATAACTACAGTTTAAAGATATGAGGGAAAAAAAGCTAAAAAGACCTTACCCTAATTTGCAGCATTGAAATGTGTTTCATAATTCAGCAAAATTGGAATGGAAGCTGAAATGTCTTTACATTAATTGATATTGAAATGAGACCTTGTGAATCTGAAATAAATCAAGTGTGTTTTGATCCATGGTGAAAGTTGAAGCAACCTGATAATTGAGGTTTTTTGCTTCTTTGAGAGCAAAAAACAATAAAGATAATAAATGTTCAAAGTCATATGTGTTATATCTCAAGGTCTATTTTTGCAATCCATGAATAATATATGAATATAAAAATATTCAACCTTTGCTATACTGTTATAGAAGAAAACTATCTATATTGTTATAATATAAATTATTGCCCTGTCCTATAACAGCATGTATGATAGAAAAAAGACAATAAACTAAAACAAGAGTGCAGATGAAGAAATCAAAATGCACATACAAAAGTGGTCAAACATGGAATGATTTCATTAGTGTACGTCTCCTCATGCAATTGGATGACTGGACCACTGAGTGAGGTTTTCCAGGCTTTTCCAGCACTGTGACCACAGTCGGCTTTAGTCCTGGCCATGTTCACCACAGAAACCTCACTCACACATCACTAAGTGTTCCGAGCATAACCAGGCTGCCTGGCCTCCCTGGTTTACATTCATTTTAAGGAAAACAAACACAGACTCAATTTAACTCAAATGCAGTATACACACGCTTACATTTGCATGCAAGTAAAGCCAGCGGTGCAAAGTCTTTCGTGAGTGTGTGCGCACACATGTCACACAAACACTCCCCAGTGAAGATACTGCTATCGCAGTGTGATGGATGGACGTTGAGAGGAACCAGGCTGTAGTTAGCGTGGTCATGTCTGGAGCCACTGCCTGTTAGTGCGGCCTGTCAGCTGCATGGTGGAGCTGAATGTCAGCGCTGCCATTTCATTAGAAATTAATGAGGCAAGGTTACAGAGCTGAATGTGTCCCAGGCAAAACGGACAGTCAACACATCCAACCACAGAGACACAAATCATTTAGGATATTCTTTCACAAAATGGCATTTCGAGTCAATAGATAAAGCATGTTTTGGCAGATGCATTTACACGGGAAAATGACCATCTATAAAATATTCAATTGCTGCAATTTTACGATGTCAACATTGTGTCATTTTCTAATGTGGAAATCTATAATATGAAATTTTGGGGTTTTCATAACCTCCCTCATTATATTTCATGCTGCTTGTGTTTTTATGGCAGGAAACAATAAATAAGAAAAAGACACTGCAGAAAACTGAGATTTTAAGGCGCTGGTATTTTAAGATGAGATTAAATTTGACATTAAAATCACTAACAGAGCCTATAATAAGAAGAATATAAGCCAATACTGGTATAATACAATACTGGTCAAAATCACAATATCTTAAAAAGATATGCTCATAAATCAGTTTGCAGACATCTCACTTTACAAGCACAATGTTGTTGTCTCCCTCTGTCTTGACATAAAATAAAATACTTTTTCTGTGCAGGAAGTTACATTTTTTATGTAACTAGCATTTATTTATATTTAAAAGCCATGTACTACAAAACAAAACAGACAAGTGTAATTATATACGCATTGGTAAATACTCAAAAGTATGAGATCTGCATCAGTATCAGACACATAAAAGTGGATAAAATAATTTTTTATTTTTTATATTTTCACCCACTTTCTGTTCTTCTGCTACTTCCTTTGTCAGCGAGCCTGTCTCTTGTCTATCCGTCTTTCGCCGTGTCTTCCTGCAGAGATGTTCCCCCTCATTTGTAACTCGACTCTGTCCAGTTCGAACGGTGCGCCCTCTCTCTCCATCTGACTGACAAGACTTAGCAGGTGGTGAGACCCATTCATACCCTTGCTTCAGCAAACTGCAGTAACCCAAACCAAATCCCTAACACAGATGCAAAGACACTGGATATTTTCTCTGTGTGCATGACCATACAGCGCTTATGTACACACAGAGGAAAAATGTACACGGAACATACATGTTCGCCATGTGCACACACATTAATCTTTGAGCAAACACACGCATAACTGACACTATCTCCTCTTCCAGCCCGTAAGTATGCATCCAGCCTGGTCTTGATAACGGTTTCTCATTTAAATAGAATTTGCTAAAGCAAGTTCTTTTGTAATAACATTTGCAAAAGAACATTTTATGAACCAAGAGGAAATGCACCAGTTTCCCAGTCACAGAACTGGAAAATAAAAGACAGATGCAAAGAAATCAGAAGTTTAACCTGCAGGTTTGCCTGTGTTTACACATCCCTCCACATCAGTGCAGATTCAGTATTAACCATTTCATGATAACGGCAGTATTGTGCATGTTGGTCATTGAAATGATATATTTTTTGTCGCTCTGCATATGTCATTCATCACTGGCCTGATTGGTTGTAGGTCTATCAAATTGCATACAGAGGCATGATCATCTATGTCCGCTGGTCACACCTCTTGAAAGTAGGAGGTGATGACACCCTTTCCACCCTTTTTCTTTTGTAAGTGTGAACTAGCACAACACTGGATAAAGGACAAAATCACGCTCTCACTGTGTTTCGTGTGCAAGTGTGAAACTGCAACAAAAGCAAGTGACAGATTTTTGTTTTGCAAACTGCCTCTGTGTCATTGCACAATTATCTGTGGGGCAATCAGCGTCAGCGCATGCAAGTACACACACTCCCATACTTCGCTCTGCCATCTTTCAACTTGTGGCTGAGGGCGGTGGGAGCACACCAAACACTGCGGTCAGGTATGTGAGTGTGTAGAAATGTCATATATTCAGATGCAGCATAGGGGGAAGAGCTGAAAAGCAAGCCACTGCACAACATTTGGTTTATATACAATAGGAATGTGGCTGTGTGGGAGCAAAGATGAGGGCAGTTCAGTTTGTGTATGTGCAAATAGGGATGAAGAAAAAAAAAAGATATGTATCAACTAAGCTACAATCAAAGAGACGGAAAAAAAGGAGGCAAGTTAAGCAAAAATTACATACGCACACTGACACACAAACAGCCTGCTTGAAGATTGCACTTAGGACCTGTGGTGTTGTGGTTTTTTAAGACTGAGCCACGGGAGAGGAAAAAGGGGGTAGGAAGAGGAGAACGAAGAGAGTGAGAGAGGGAAATAGGGAGGGAGAGACAGACATCTCCAAAGTTGGCGCATTGGGAGAACACCTTCTAATTATCTACATCCGCTCTGTCAACCTCAGCCCACAGAATGGACGGAGAAACGGCGAGAAAGAAAGTCAGAGGCTCATTCACATCTATGAAATAATGAACAGAAAAAACACTCTGATAAAGCAGCACACATGCAAACACCCACAAACATACACACAGTGCTTATTTTCACTAGCAGGCACGCCCACACACAAACACACATGGTCACAATCACACTCACACACGCCTAATATGGGGCTGAGTCCAGACTGCGTCGAGTGCGGTTCCACACCAAGTGTCTATTTTGAAGGGTTGCAAGCCAATTTCGGATTCCCTCTGTCTGTTTCTCAGTCCTGCTCTATCTTTCCTCCTCAGTTCCACCCATTCAGCCAGCATGAGGGCGGCCTCAGCAGCAGCATCAGGAGGTCAGATACGGAAGACTACGTACTTACCCAGAGCTGAGGGTAATTATCAGGTTGTTGAATGAGAGCTTTTATTTTGAAAAGTGCCGCTCCCTGGCTCCTTTTCAGGGATCACATTAGGGTCAACTTTTACAGTTGCACATAACTGCCCTCTCACATACTGTGTTTGCATTCACTGTACATGCTGTATGAGCATGTACTGACCTTTAGGGGTCAGTGTTCCTCCTGGTGGCTGCTGTACACAGATTGTGTTCAGGAATGCATTGATCCATGGTAGTGTATCATTGTTCCAGGCTTGTAATACATGAATAGATAGTGTATTGCAGTTGTAGCACTGAGGATTTACAGCCCTATCATCTCAGTTTATAGTCACCATTTAATTATTTCCACTTAAATTATAACATTTAAGTCATATTAATATGTATACAAAGCATACCCAGTAAATCTTTTTTTTTTAACTTGGATTGTTCCACCTGTGTCTCTCACTCCTTGCTTTAACAAGTAAAGAAAGAGCTGTTTTAGCAGTAAGAAGACGAGAAAATAATTAACCCCAGTGATCATTATTCTGTCCCCGTGAAGTCAGATCCTTTTTGCTGAATGTCTAACTGACCCAACTGGGAAATCATTTACTCTACACTTGCTGCACCAGCTGTTCCCCCGAGAGGTCATTTTATCTACCTGCCTCCATTTCTCAGACATTCTCCCACTCAAACTGCTCACTCTGCAGTCGCTCTGCTGGCTGTCCTTTCCAGGGGGAGGAGAATCACTCACTTTTGTCTGACTATCGGCCCCTGGAGGCAGATCATCGACACTCATTTGAGAGTGATTTCATGGGGCCTTGCTCACGTGCTTGATGTATATTTGCCTCAAATTACAGCCCTCGTGCTTGTTCTTGCCACTGTCCTGGGCTTTTACTTCACTCAAGCCTATTTCGCATTAAAATTTGTGGGTATACAGTATATTTAACTTGGACAAACCAACTAACAAAGATAATTAATACCATTCCCAATGCCAGTGAATTGTGACATCAGAAACACAACAGATACAAAACACTATGGAGCTCAGTGACAATGCTTCAGTCCCTTTCTAAAACAATCTATCAAATGATCTGACTGATGAAATTAAATATTGAGCACTTGTTGTGTATAAATGATTGTTGTAGTGCTGGGCCAGAAATGATTCCACAATGCCAAAAAAATGCAGCAGACAAAGAAGAAATGTGCATGTTCACTCAGGACTTGCACACCTGCTTATTGGGCTCCGAACTAAACAGATGATGTTCCTGAAAGGGAACATCATTTGCAACATCAGATTCTATTGAACAAAACCTGAAACTAGCAATTAAGACCATGAAGTTCTGTTGACGGGTTGACGAAAATATGTTGATGTCGTAAATCAAATAAGAAATGGGCTCATTTTCCATTCCATTCAAACGTCTGCGGAGACTTTTCAATGTATTACTACTTCCGAGTTGGCATCAGGAAGGAAACCATGAACAAGAAGACGATACCAGTGAAAACAGGATACTGCATGTGTGACTGTCCCACTCGAGGGCCTTGGCCACTCTTGTGTTTTGCGCTGTGCTTCCCAGGAGGATTCCTCCTTGTTGTTTATATGACTTAATTACTATGCCTGCTTCATGGAAGGGAGAGAAGGGATGAGTGACACTTCACTTAACGACCAGACTCCCTTCCTTCTGCGTGGAATACTGTACGTCTGCCAGCTTTTCCCTTCATTAAAAGCAATCTCCTCCCCTCTGCATCACTTCCACCATCCTCCCCTTCCTCCCTCCATCCACCACCATCAGTGTGGGTGTTGACGGAGAGCAGTCCACTGACAGGCATCAAGAGAGCCATCAAACACCTGTGAGCCCGACACACAAGCACATGCAGGCCCCAGCGCTCAGTGACACACAAAGACAGTGACGAATGATACACTCATGCCTTTTACACACCATGTGCGCTCACACGGTGACACACACGCACACACACACAAGTGCAAGCCAACAGCAGTTTGCAATCACACGTAATTATAGAAACACTGATTCAACAGCACAATAAAAGATACCATTTTGTGAGCTCATGCCGTTGTGCACGGGCACAAGCACAAAACCAGGTGTCTAATTATACAAGCACACACACCAGACCTGACACTTTTTCATGTCTCGCTAAAACACACACAAATTCATACACACTGAGACACTACTTACAGTCGAGGAAATCACAAGAGAGGTTGTTCAGTCCCCACACCAACATGTGGCAAGAACATTCACATGCACACGCACACATGTATATATATACAGTATGTACATAAGCAATGACAATTTTTATGCACTTGTATGCAGATGTATGAAATCGTACATCCACTATGACAGGCTACTCTTTCCCAGTGGACCTGCTCTCCTAGTTTTGACAATACCATCCATCACTTCTACAGTCAGTCAATACAGACTTTGATGCTTGATGACATATCTCTCGTCTAGTATTGTTGTCAGCAACATGTTCACTTGTCAGACTGAATAGTAGAGAGGATCACAAAAAGGGGCAGGAGGGAAATATATTTGCATTCTTCAAACAGATGGCTGTGTAAAGATGGGATGACATTTTCCCATCAGGCTTTGCTTTGTGTGAACTGACATGATGGAGCCCCAGGGATATATGGCTGTTGAGTCAGGTAAGTTCAGCTGTGATTCTTTCCAGATTTATTTTGTCCACATGGTAAATGCATGTCATCACCTTTTAAAATCTTTTATCACCGATGGCATCCGCATATAAAAGAGAGCTATCAAGATACAACAGGAAAGTGTATTTAATGTTAAAATAAAAGAAGTCAAACATATTTATGCTTTAGATTTAGAATGCAGACAATAACTATACACATACACTTGGAAGTTGAAAGGGTGATAAAGGAAAATATACTACCCCCAAATTACAACTTGTGCTCCATCTGAAGAATAAAACATGTCATATAGCAGGCCTCTAAACATAAGTTACACCAAACGTCTTGGCTAAAGATAGAAAACGAATTAGAGTGACAAACATCATATTCACCCTACTTAAGACCAGAATTTGATTTTCCCTCAACAAGAACAGAAATGATCTAAGCAACCAAACCTTTGGGTGACAGTCAAACACAGAAAAGCACTTTTGACCGCACACTCATGTTTTCAGCTGCAAAATAACGGCAAATCAGCCTGTTCGTAAATTTTCAGAGGACATGTTTTATGGAGGAAACGGGACTAAAATAAAGACTCGAGAGACCACATTCCCAGCTCTATACTTTTGGTCATGTTTCAGGACAAAGAACCACAATAGTCTCTTTCACTGACATGAAGAAAAAAAAAATGCTTCCCAAAATATGCCAAAAATGTTGACAGTTATTTCTAGTTGAGATGAAAAGTCTGCTATTACAAAGATCCTGATTTAGTGTAGGGTGTGAGAGAGGAGAGGAGATGGAGAAAGAGAGAGAGGGGGTGAGAGGAAGAGAGAGAGAGAGGAGAGGAAGAACCGGCGCTCCGCAGTCTCCCCTCAAAATAACACAGAGGGAGAGAGAGAATAACATGTTTGCTGTATACGTCAAAACGTACACGTGCACAGTATAAAAAAAGACACATTAAACTCCCTCTCGTTCTCCACCGATGCAATCTGCTGCAGATACAGGATTTATTGCATGTGCATTAAATCAGCATGCATGAGTATTTTTCCATTTAAAAGAAAAACTCGACAACTGCTGGATCCATTTACAGTATAGTAATAAGAAGTTGGGAAACACTGCATGGGCCCTTAAAGAAATGTTCTATGTCATGACTGAGTTTTTGGGACAGAAGCCATTAAAACAGAGGCTCTGGTGCCTTTTCAGAGCACTTAACAGCGCTGCTCAGTACTGGGAGAAGGGGACAGCGCAAGGGGAAAATTGGTACAGGGGCCAATATATACATTTAGCTACAGGCAAGAGCCTTTCCTCAGCATATGGAACCAATCTGACTATTTGTAAAGAGAATAGTAATTTTTTGAGAGAAAGGCAGAAGGAAGGTAGGAAAGAAAGGAATGTGTTCATATGAGACAAGAGTATAGGAGATTAAGCACAGAGTTGCAAGCTGTATGCTAAGCAAGACAGAGAAAGAGTGAATGAGACTCACAGAAATAGAGGAAGAAAGATGGATTCTGAACATAAAAAGAATACATGAAAGGAAAAGCATGAAAGAGCAGCCAGGGGCAGGAAAAAGAAGACTAGGCAGGGTAGACTATATGTTAAAAGCAGCAGATATCCTGGAGTCAGGAGAGGGAATGGAGAATGGGCTTACCCTTGTATGACAGCTTTAGCCTGGGTACATTGTGCTTGGGCTCTGCTCCTCTTCCCAGCTGCATTGTCCCACACAGCAACACTACAATCCCAAGCAGGTAATCCATGGTGCTGGAGTGCTGCTGGCTGGCCTCCAGACCAGGGGGCACTTACACCCCGACCACTTCCCCCTGAAATGAGCGTCTCCTGCTTGGGTACACCGAGCCCGTAGAGTCCCTAGGGTCCCAGGCAGGAGGGTGAAAATTCCTGGATGTGCTCCCCAGCAGAGTGCAGACCTTGAGGGGAGGACTTGGATAGTGTGAAGTGGATGGATGGGTGCTGCTCACATGGCTCCCTGTGTGGAGGTCCAGGATATATGGTCCTTTGGTTTATCAGGTGAAGGCTCAGCAACTTTAGCCTGGCAGCAATGAAATGAAAAGGCAGACAGAAGGTAAATCAGATCACTTTATCCAAAATAGTAAGGTTTTCCTTCAGTAGGCTTCTTTTTTATTTTTATCTGTCTTCTGCCTTCTTTTCTTCTGAGCAGACACTCACAGCAACCCTCTAATCCTTGAGTGCGGCTCCACCAGACTGCGAGAGAGGGAGCGAGAGAAAGAGAGAGAGCGCTACACCATCCACAGGAAGAAAAGGGAGGGGAGGGAGAGCAGCTGAGAGAGAGAGAAGGGGAGTGCTGGTGAGAAAGAGAGAGGGGGTGAGTTAAGAGAAACGGTGAAACCTGGATAGGAAGTACAGTGGATGGTTAGATTGTTATAGTGTTGTCTTTTCCTCTCCATTTTTCCTTTTTTAAAGACATGAATTCTCCATTTTCTGTATTCTGATAGCTTTAACAGAATCACTCTCTGCTCTCCTTCAGTAAATTATTTTACCTTTTCCCTCTTTTCTTATCAGTTTGGTTGTAAATGAGTTTGTAGCTTTAAAAAGCCCTAAAAAAGGCATCAGTAGAATCAGTAATACTAATTAAAATTGCTTTTGTTATAGCTACCGTTGCAGAGATTCACAACCGAAAAAAAAAGTAAGAGTATAAAAGAGAAGAATAAGGGCTATACACAATAGAACTATTTACATGTGTGTCACAATATGAAAGACTGAATGAATTAAACACCAATATAGAGCATATAAACAATAATAAACAGTAATAGAAAACATTGGAATGTCAGTCTAAAAATCAGTGATAAAATAAACTAGAGACACCCGGGGATTGCAGACCTCCGCCAAACAATGATAAAGAGTCCTTCAAAAAAAAAAAAAAAAAATTCCTGGAAAAATCTAATAATTTGTTCCTTGTCTACCCACCTTTTTAGTTTCATCAAAATTAGTTCATAAAGTTTTGAGTTATTTTGCTAACAGACAAACAGACCAACACAGGCAAAAACATAACCTGGTAGGACCTGGTAGAAATAATAGAAGGAGCCTGTGTACAGAAGAATAAGACAACATTTACATGGTAAAATCTAGGCCGGCACATACAGTATGTTAAACTGACGAGGAGACCGATTTTATACAGCAATATGATATTTTTAACAAAGATTTAGAATGGTGTCCAACACGCTAATATTTTGCCACAAGTGAAATTGGAAATTGCCTAATATTAACAAGCTGACATGAGGTGTATAGCAGAGGCGGACACACTGGGACAAAGACTGAATGGAATTTTGTTTGAGATATAGCTCCTAAACAAAATGCCTGGTTGATTATAAAGCCATAGTTTTTTTTAAGTAAAAATGTAAATCTTGGGTTGTCGAGATTTTGACAGGAGGAGCCATGTAACAGCCATTTTATATGCTGCAGCTGTTTTGATGCAAGGTAGTGATTTGTGAATGTTTGCTTTGCAAAATTTCAGGAAATACACCAAAGCTCAGTGAAGTAAACTGTATCCTAACTTTTTTAGGGTCTTTATGTTAAAACATGGAATTTAAATTAGTTTAGGACTTTGACAGAGTTTGACTGGAAGCCATTGCTGAAGGAAAACAGTCAAGGGCCCAGGAAATGTTGAGAGAAATAAATTAGAACCAGGCAAGACAGAACAACAGTGTCTAATTTCTATAACAACTATATCATACTCTTAACTTGGCCTGAAACAAAGCATATTATTAAAAAGATTATTTCCAAAAGTATATCTTTATTTTCTTTTGTAATCGTGTTTTCTTTTAATTCTGAATATTTATTTACATTTGTTTCTAGAGAACTGTGAGTAATAACATACATAAATCACAGGCCAGTAATGTTCCCACAGTGAATGTAGATTCTGACGGTGTTTTTGACAGACGACCCTTGCAAACTTGCCAGTCGTGGCAGACACATGCTGTTAGTTAACCTGTATAGTCTGAGATGGATCCTGTCTCTGGTAAAGTCATTCACATCAACAGGGCAGGTCAACAACAACCTACACCCTCCCACACCCCACCCCACCCCACCCCGCCGTCCAAACCCCTGCTGGCCCCTGCAGGTGTTTGTGTGTGCGTGTGTGAACACCTCCTGCTTCCTCTCTGGGGGGGTGACATTGCAGTGGTGAGGTGATAAAAGCTTTGATAAACAGGAGTGCTGATGTGCCAACTCACACACCTTAACCCAATAAAAGCAAATACTGGATGAAATGAGCTTGTATATTCCCATTCCCACTGGTCAACAAACCCACTTAATCCCAGATTTAAACAGGTATACATTTCATTTGCATTCACTCCTGGGTCAAATGCTGCGATGTAAGCGATCGGCAAGGCCAGATCCAATATATAATAGTTTTTTTTTTTAATATAAATTACTTCATTTTATTAGCACTTTTAAATTGGTCAATGAGAGAAATATATTTTCCAGTGGATTTTAAAATATTGTTGCTGCATTTTAAAGCAGAAGTAATCTGGTCTTCTGTGCTGCAAAACCACTTTTTTGATGGTGTTTTTGAGGTATCCTATTTTATGTCTGAATAAAAAAAGTTATTCAGCATGTGGGGCAAAGTAAAGTTTATTCCAACTTTATTTTTATGGTTTCAGTCATTATTGCGATTGGCAAAAATAAAATCCTACTCTCACAGTTAACTGCCCAGAAATGGAAACACATGTCACTTCTAAAATATTTAGTGTGGGCAAGAAACCACCAGTGAACCTCTAAAAGGAAAAGCGAAAAGGTAAACAATACAATTATAACCCAAACTGTGCTCATAAATATTTACCACAGTTTACAGATTGATTTCCATACAAAGATTTTGACATACTGTACTTATTGTAGTTTTGGGAAACGAGTTCCATTTGTAATGTGGGACTGTCACCTCCAAATGGATTATTCAGTTAATCTGGCTTCATAGCTGAAGTTAAAACTTTCCAATCATCAATCTTCTTTTTACCAATGTTCCCAGGTAGGTTTAATAATATAATGTATAATATAAGTATGGATATGAAAGAAACAAATACAAGACTCATGTTGTTATGTTTATTTGTGAACTGTATTCCTTTAAAATTGTCTAGCTTTTTAAAATTGTTTAATTAATCAATTTTAATGAGTGAATGTTGTGCTCCCGCATCTCATGTCCTTCAGAATGTCTTCACCTCCACAACCGTGGCGTCCACATCCCTGTAACTCATCACCCCTTTAGTTTAACCAACCTTTTTAGGTGTTTACCCACAACAAAAGGTTGTGTGGACAGACGCGTTAAAATGCCCTCTTCTTTCACTCAGCCATCTTTCTTTGCCATCGATCTTTGCCTTTCTCTTCTGTCCTGATCAGCCAAACTTCCTTCCATTTATCTGCATTAACCAAACTAATAGCAGCCTGGCAACTTGCATTGATCTTCACTGGGTTTGCTGAAAAAATGCCATTATGGCTTGCCCTTTAGGGAGTGCAGCAACAGTCCACCCTATCCTTGCCAATCTATTTCCAACGCCCCGCTGGCACCCTAGCACCCCAAATAATGACGACTTAATAAATGGTGACACACCGCGGACCGTGGTATGAGATGCCCATTGACAGGAGGCTTTCAGCGCCTGTCGGTAAAAATAGATGGCGACATAAGACACTCTGCTTGTGAGGACACAGTGGTTAGTGGATAGGCGTCAGGCGGGGGTGTGTGTGAGTGTGTGTGAGTGTGTGCGCGCACAGTGTCAATGTGCTGTTACCGATATGGCTGTGTATCCTCATCCGGAGGTATGGGAAGCGCTGTTAATCTTCCATATGTGTGTGTGTCTCTGTGGGTGTGTTAGAGAAAATGATTACAGTAACATGACCTCAGATGTCTCTTTTACAGAGAACATCGGAAATGTTCCCACCCTGTACTTCGCACACATTGCCCTTTGACCTCACTTCTCTTTAGCACACGCCTACATATGACCCCCATGTTCCGAGGCCATTGCCAGCACTGCTAATACACAATAACTAACTGCAGTTTTGAAAAATTAAATATGAAGTTCAGGGTAAGAACAGTCACCACTTCCTTAATGTCAGAGGATTTCCTCTTCCTGTGCTCCTCTGTGCTACTGGAGGTCAGACCACGAGCCCTAACTCAGCAAATGACTTGTCCACGAAGCATGGATGAGGAAAGAGTGGGACACAGTAAGGAAAGATGGGTGGAAGGACAGAGGGACAACAGAAGTGACTAGTGGAGTGGGTGGTATGACAATGCAGAATTGGAGGTGAACTGCTTACTAAAGCTTAGATTATACCTGCTGCAACATTATTGGTGAAAGGGCACGGTATGAGCTTCAAAAGCTGTCGCACACATCTAAATGTTTGTTGCCATGCAGGCAGTTTTCAAGTCCTGAAGAGAAGTTTTTATGGCATAATTAACAAAGCAACACAGGGAAGAAGTTAGGGCTGGGTCATACTTTCCACATCCGAGGTTTGCTAGGCTTTGTGTGACATCAATTTTGTCATCTGCCCAATTCCACAGTGGTCCACGTGGACCCGACATGGACCTAAATGATGTGCTGACTGTACAGTTTTCCAGTAGCACAACACTTTCCAGCCCTGCTGGTGGCATTTTGCTGAAAAGAGACAATGAAGGAGACAGAAAACATGGAAACTTGTGTGTGAGGTTTGGTGAGGAAGAGGGCAAACACTTGAGAACTAGAGAAATCACTGCTACAAAAATGGAATGGACCTTCTCACATCTATCACTTAACATCTATCTCTAACTGGTTTAATGTCACTGTTTAGTTGTGTGAGAAATGTGAAAACACAACTCTAAGTTGTAATTAAATAAGCATACAATGTGAGAAAAAAGTGATTTACTGTATCTTTTCTAATGTAATTGCTACATGTAAAAGCAGATGTTGACTTCCAGACGATCTCCTGGAGCCCTGGCAGTGTTCAGAGGTCCAAGGCTTAAGTCTTTGGAATGTCTCATTTGACAAAATTTGGGTTGAGCAAGATTTGTGTTGTTACGTGCTCGAAATACACATACTGTAGATGCTTCACCCAAAAGCATCAACAGTATGTGGTCATCATAGAATATGCAGTAACAAAAGGAGAAGGAAGGAAAGTGAAACTGCAGCATGTCAGCACATGGGTTTATTGCAAAAGGGAGGACAAGTGGTGCATAAGTTAAGGGGGTATTTATGCAACTCTGGATCTTTTCTTCACACACTGGCTGTAAAAACAAAGATTACCTAATATATCACAAGGTGTGTAAGTGATGTCATGATTAAACATTAACCTGAACATTTTGGTGTTGAAAAGGAACAAAATTGAGAAATAATACAAGCCACCAACCCACCTCCATCTGAGTTTGAAGTCATTATTGTGGCTCTGTAAACCTGCTTTTCTCTGTGAGGACTACAAAAGCAGCTATATATCATAAAGCCTTTATAAAGCCTGAAATAATGTCTGTCAGCATGTGGAAGTGGTTCCAAGATTTCTAAATAGAGATGAAGAGATCATTTTAACATAAATGACATGTCATGATTTATAGGAAAACAAAAACTGAATTCAAAGTCAAGTTTTATAAAATTATGATAGTAATTCCCTATGTTTGTCCACTCAAGTGCTGACACCTGCCTTTTGGTAACTCCTCAAACAAAGTGGCATTTTCATTTAAAATCCATTCTAGGGGCCATAAACAATGCTTCCTCTACACCAGAAGAGTCTTCAAACTCTGGCTTGAGGGAAATGGGAGGTTTCCCTCCATTTCATTGCCTCTCAAAAGGTCAGAGGTCAGCCTCCAGGTTTACAATGGGGTCGCGCAACCCCATCGTGTGCATGACAGAGCTTGGGTAATCTCTTTTAGCAAGACCCTCCACCTACATATGCATATATGCTGCTCTATGGGTGCACATTCCGTTTCCGCATCCACTCAGGACAAGTAGGGGAATCAGAGTATAAATAAACAAAAGTGGAACCACATTGAATCATGGGAGAGAAAACACGACCAAGCTCTAACATCTGCTGAAATGAAGGAGGGATGAAGGGAAGATGTTGGGTGTATTTATTCAATGTTGATACGTTTCCATCCATCTTCTGCTGACTGAAATCTCCTGTGGAGCTTTGCCTCTCACAGATGTGTCCGCTCTGCTCGTAAGATGAAGGCGGCACGAGGCAGTTCAGGAGGAGCTTACAGGAAGCGAGGAAATTCGACTGAAACGTAACACTGATTCATAAAATATGATCATTTCCTGGTGAGACTTAATGCTGACGCTCATTTCGGGGGAGGAGGACGTGGGAGTTGTTTGTCTGACATCAGCAAGTGTGCACTTGTTGAGTAACAAAATAACCAAGTTGTCTGGAGCGGAAGCGTAATCTCTTCTAATGGAGCAAATCAAAATAGTCAACACTTCTTTTTAGATTTATAGACTTTAAAAGGTTCTTTTTAAAGTTGCAGTGTGTAACGTTTGGTGATAACAAAAGTAAATTGTTTATGCAGATTATTATTTGTATCCTTCATGAAAAAATGGGCTCTGGGAAGCAACTCTATTGGATCTGACTTAGACTGAGAGAGTGTTTGTATGTATACAGCAGCAGCTGGACAAGAACCATTTATCCCATCGGACTGCTGACAGACCAGCTTTTGCGAGCAGTAGAATTGACTTATTAAATGTTTCATGCTCAACCTGTTTGCAGTTGTTTTGCCTTAGTAGTGCTGCAGGAATGGCTCCAGGTGGCACAAGATCCCAAACACTATATATGCTATAATGAGAAACACAGAGAGCTGCGTGGAGCTTTATCATGTTGTGTGAACTAATGTGATGTGGGTTTAAAAGTATCAGACATTTAGTTCATTTTAAATGGCTTCGCACAACAGTCTATGAGAGCAACTGGACAACAGGAATGATGTAACAGATGAATGACTGGGTGACCTCCACTTGGATGAAAGACTCCCGTGTTCTTTGAGACTGAAGAAAGCTCGTCATGAAGCATCATCGATGCGGAAACGGACCAAGAGAAATCTCAAAGTGAGAGAGGCGTGGACTAATCTGAAACCTGAGGGATTTCTTTAAATCGTATGTATATGTAAATGCACAACACAGCATTTGTGAATGGAGGTCTGTCAGGGGAGGATTTAAGCGCACGGTCTGGATGGGACAACAGTGGAGAAGCTCATTATTCCCTGTGTGTGCGAAGCAGGGAGCTTATTCCATGTGAATAGTGCCTGTGAGAGAGTTCTCTCAAAGAGCATTAGCTTCTGTGGTAGTTTGCTGAAATTAAAGAGTAGCCTAAATGGCAGTGATAGAGGAAGGTGGGGGTGTAAGGACACTAAAAGCATTAGTGTGGGACTTTACTTTGTCATGTGCCTCATTTCACATTTTCAGTTTTTTTTTTAAATGCTAATACTAAAATGCCAATGCTGATGGCTGGTATATGATTCAGAGGTTTTTTTGGCAAATATTTTTGATTTTCTTTTTTCCCTTTAACTTAAATAAATTACAATTATGGTCAATGTATCCAACTGGTATTTTGAGTCTTTATTGCAGTGCACTTATCTATTTTAAATAAAATAATGTCTAAACTAAATATTGAATTTTTTTTTATTGAAAATATTATATGAAACAGGTGATCAAACAACAAAAAATTGTGAAATACTAATTTGAATGAATGGCCAAATGTCTGACAACAAAATATATATTAAAAATATATTAAACAATGGCACCGTGACAGTTTTTCACTAACACAATAAAATCACGAGGTGCATTTGAAAGTCTTTTTGTTCAAAATGTAACTGTGCATCTGTGGTTTTATTGGCTTGATTCTGTATGCTTTTTGTGCATGAATGAAATTCACATTATGATCATTATGATGATGATGTAGCAACTGCAGAAACGAACAATGAACTCTGTACAACCTTAGCTGAAATAAAAAAAGTCAAATAACTGAATTATTTTCAGTATTTTACATTATTATCTTTGCCTGTTTAAGTCAAAATTCCTGTTAAGCATTTCTCTTGCTGCAGTGCTGGACTGGCTCCAAAAGATAGCTTGACATCAGTGTTTATTAATCCAGCTTTGATTATTTGTTTGAGTCCTACACACATCCTCAGACCCTCAGCTGATTAGAATCTCCAAGTGTAGATGGAGACATGTGTGTCTTGTGCCACGAATGGAAAATTCTATAAGACCATACAATGCATCTGAACTGCATCGACCTTTGTAAGCACAGCACAGTATACATGCACAGATATGAAATACTCACCAGGTCCTCAAACACACACATAGGACAGCTAGGAATGCTGTTTGTCGCCATCATGTTTCATACATATCAAGTTAGGGATCAACATCTATACCAACTAACATCTTCTGCGACCATAAACAGCTTGTATATCCATGTCTGTGTCACAAGATCCATGAATGGTTAAGAATAAGACTTGTATATGAATCTTCTGGCTGCTTCATAAATTTCATCTGTCAGAAGGAAATTCTCGGAGCATTTCTCCCAGTACGTCTCCATGGCTGACGGAGCAGGAACAGTGACACAGCACTCCAGGCTGCTCTTCTATTAAATATTTACACGCTTGTGAAACATATAAAACTAACCGCCGGTGCTCGCATTACCGCTCTGCAGAGGAGTCGGATTTAATATGGTTCACATTCGCTTCCAAGAATATGTGCGTTAAATAAGGAGATCTAGACAGAGACAGAAGATAGAGACACCAACTGCATTCATGCTCTGTGTGCAACGGGCAATCCGGGAGTCTTTTTGTGTCAAGCCATGGCTTTAAAATTCCCACACGAGGAAACTGCACATACATTTCTCTGTAAAACAAATCTCAAATCTATTTTGCTTCACGAGTTTAACAGACCGTGAGTTGAAGGATCCTGGCTGCTACTGTGATGAGCGCATCTGGTGGAAAATTGTACTTTTTTAAAATTTTAAACAGAACAATGATTCAAAATGCAGACAACAGTAGGTTAAACATCAATCAAATTTTTTGAAGGTGGGATTTGACATATTACACAATAATTTGAAGCACTGATATTAAAGTTAGAAAATGTACCTTTTTATACTGGGTATATATTATATGTATAAAGTATAGATGCGTAGAAAATTATGTATAGATACGTCATCAGACCTGCCAAATTACAATGAGCTGAAAGAAAATCTTGATTTAGAACTGAGTGATGAATTTGTCAGTTTTGAAAATTGTTGCAGTAAATATCAGATATTTAAAGGCTGACCTTTGCTTTCGAGTAATTTGCAGCAGGGATATTATGGTTAAGAGGTTCAGTGACTAGTTTTTATTTAGAATATAATATAAATACTGTACTGAAGAATAGAAATCATGGACAGAAATGTCATCATATTCGCCAAAATACCATTGCCTAAAAAAACACCCATGTATAGTTGTGATTATAACAATATATATATTTAAATTGGATGACACTGAAAATTGTCCCAATTAATGGCAGAAAATTAAACATTGACTTTTGCTCTTAGGTAAAAGTTAAAGAAACTAATTGTTTTTTTTTCCATTAATGGCAGAAGAGAAAGCAATTAAAAGATCATTAAAATATTCAGACTTTATATGTGTATTTACACACTGAACAAAAATTATTAATTTCTATTTATTATCATTATTAATCATCATCACGTAGCGTGACCCTCATTTTTTTAGGGGAAATGACACTTTCCAAAACAATAATCACAGTTTCCAGGAAGTTAGAATTGAAGAGATTCAACAGTGACCAATATGACTTTAGATGAAACTATAAAAGAGCAAAGTTTTGTGCTTCAGCTTGGTTGCTAAATGTCTCCTGATAATATATTCGATGAGTTGTGGCATGTGGGTGACTCAGCTGTCATATATTTCTCCACGGTGATTCGCTCCAGCTGTGAGAACTCACTAACACTTCCACGCCAAGGGAAAACAGTTCTGTGTTTTATCAAGAGAAGAAAACTCATCACAGATACAATACACAGCAGTCCTGCTCGGCTGGTACCAAACTTCATCACCTTTCATTACTTCAACCTGTTTTTCCTCCAGATAAAAGACCTCACTCTTAAACTGAGCTACGGCCCCCATTTTTAACAACATAATTATCTGCCTCTATTTATTGTCCTAGCTCTCCCTAAAAGCCATTAGCACAATATTATCAGTTCAAATTTATCAAGGCTCAAAAATGCAACCTCAGGGAACTTTACAACCTTTGTGCCCCAAGTCTGTCTGAAGGATGTGTTTCATGTCTGTCACCTTTAACTTTTTTATGAGACCTCGTGTCATGTAAACCTGAGAACGAAACTCTCATGTACTCTCTATTCATTCCTCTATGCAGACACAGCTCTTGTATTTGGCTTGCTTTTACAGCATTCACATAAGGCCTTGGGTGAATAAAAACCATCTGTGTAAACACAAACTTCTGACAAGCTTGTATGATGAGCGATGGGTCCCACCTGTACAACAGCACAATACCTCACTAAAGGTTTTCTGATGTGGTTATGTAGCTCCTTTTACAAGTCACAAACACTCATACATGCTGGTGAATATACCCATACACCATATATAGTCTTACAGTTGCAAAACAAACCCCTGTTGTGAAGCCCTAAAGACCCGGTGTTATGTCAATTTAAATAGAATAGAATTGAGATAGTCACTGTGAATAGCAAAAATAACTCAATTTGAATAAAAGTTTAAATAATAGTTTTGGTTCCTCTCCAATAGCATATGATATCGCTTTTGCAAATTATGTTCCCATGTAGCAGTAAATAGACTATTAAGTACAGCACAGCTGTGACTAACAACTGGCATTATCCAATAGGAGCCTGGCTGTGAACTTCTGTTTGCAAAATGTCAACATGGCACTGTGCTAAGTCACCAGTTGTCACTAGCCTGCGACAAGGCACCTATTACATGACTCTATCTGTCAATCACACAGCTGTTCACCAATATGTGTCATACTTTACTGTATGATGTAATTTCCTCTAAATGGGAGCATAATTTAAAAAAACGGACATTGTTCTCTTGATTGAGATCTAAAATAATGATTAAGACAATTAACACTTACTGACATTATAATTCAAGTTTTTCCAACAAACCTCAATTTAAACCAAGTTCTTTTTTTCAAACCAGTGGAGTCGCCCCCTGGTGGCTAACTGCTACATTCATCCTAATTCCTAGGGTTCACTTTTCAAACCAGAAGACTAGATTCAATTTTACAGTCTATGCGTATACCTGAGGAGAGGCCGTTTCCTGATAGGAGTAATGACCAAAAGGACTTATTCCAGTTTGACAAGGGATAATTGAAGGACATCCTGCCATGTTAATGAATGATATATTCTGCCATCTCCTTTCTCTCTAGCGCAATCACCCACTCACAAATTGATGCCTCACATTTGCTGTCCCTTAGACACCCTGTAAATCAAGTATAATTGACAGACAGAAGTGATGAAATGCAAAGAGGTGCAACTAAATGACTCCATCAAAGCGGCTCCATTAAAACCTCCTAGGCGACCAATTATCTCTCACACACGCTCGGCAAATAACACAGGCAGAAGGATACTAAAGAGAAAACACTTAGCAGTTCACTAAGCAGGAAAGGTATGTTGACGATAAAAGTTCTGCTTAAGAAAATTATACAGCAAAAAATCTAACGCTTGTTTTTTTGTTTTCAAGCCAGCATTACTCATTTTATATTAACAGTCCCTTTGAAAGGCCTGTGTCCTTCATTCAAGTCTGAAAGGTTGGTCACAACAAAAAGCCCACAAAAAATCATGAGGCTCCATGTGGCCTGTGATGCAGTACTATAATCTTATGTAGACTACTTGGCAAGCAACTGTATGTGCTTACACATTAACTAAGGCTACTTGGTCATTATAGCTTTTAGAGTTTCTTTCTACTTTCAGTTTAATGGGCTATTTTCTCCTACCACACACTTTATACATCGGGACTAGACATCTTTTTATTCTGAGTTAACAACATTGCTTAACATTCTCTACAAGCCACTGTACAAAACTATTTGCTATGTTCAGTGTTTTCCAACGTGTGGGTGGCAGCCCAGTGGTGGACCTTAGCGGTATTGCAGGTAGTCCTTAGACTGGGCTAAAAACATTGTCCCATTTATCAAAATAATATAATATATTAAAATATAGTCATAATTAGTTTAAATAATACTGAGGTCATGAGTGTGTCTGATTATTCATTCATAAGGGAAAGAAAAGATTTAATTTCAGTGTTTTCTCTATACTTGACAGTTTTACTACATTCTAAATCTTGTTGATGCACAAATTTGGGCATAAGCTTTGGAACAGTTGCAGAATGGTTTGGCCTCAATCCTCTGAAACCTGGGCAGCTCTGGCTCAGCTGGAACAATACAAACACAACCACATAAGAAAGAGTGAACATTTTTTGGACACAATGCATTAATGAAAAAGCAATTCCTTTAGACATAGCTGGTTCTTCTGCAGAAACGTGCATTTTAAATCTCGCTGTAACCAAGCTTCATAAGTATATACTAGTTGTGGATTCAAATATGACAGTAAAACGGTTTTATTTTCTCCTTAGAAAATCCAACTGAGAGCTTCCTGATTCACAATCATCAGTCTCTTCTCCCAGGGGGTAAAAAAAAAGTTGGACTTCCAACTACTCCTCTCATCATCATCATTATCCTCACTTCAATCTTTTAGACTGTAAAGGAATCCCTTTCTTCAACTGCTTTCCCTGACAGCCGGCAGACTGAGAGCCACTCATGTTCCACGCCTCAACTTGGACTATTAAACCACTAGACAGATGGTTTCAAAGCACTGTCCACAGAGTGATTAGGTTTCATTATGTCAAATGAAACACTCCATTACTTTTTACTGCCTTATAATAAATGTCTTTAAAGAATGTCTCCATTAGTTTGAAATAAAAAAAAGTCTCCAGAGATCAGGATAAATGGCTGTGAGATGTGAACTTTTGAGGACTCGTCTTTTGACCATAAGAACAAGCACAAGGATTCAGAGAGGATGAGGAAGTGTGGAGGAAAGAAGGGATTAAGTGGAATATAATGTCAGCAGTTAGTGTCTGTGCAAAAGCCCAAGATGAACAAAATCATTCAGTGTGTCATTTACTTATTCTGTTCGACCGAACAACAATGTCCATGTGGGACATGAGACTGAAAAGACTCGAGCTTCAGCAGTCTAGCATCTGCTGAATTAGCACAGAAAAACAATCTATTTGCAGGACAAATCTCAAGCTGTCATTTCTTTCATTACTCAACATTCAAAAAGGAGATGGTTGTTTTTTTCCCTTTGTTAAAACAATAACAATGAAGACACAACTATTGTGGAATAAATCTATAGTGCCACATTCATTACTGAAAGCCAAGAGCCCATCGCACAACAGGGCAGCCTGTTTGGACAGTTCCCCACAAATTCTGTTATCACTACACGTCCAGAAATGGTTGTAGGGAGGGTAGAGAGCGGGCAGAGGGTTTTGAGGAAGCAGAGCCTTGTTTGAAAAAGAAAAAAAAATCAAGTGGATGGTGACCCCCTGGCTGAGGCTGTCTGGCAAAGGATCAGTCTTGTTCCTCTTCAGTCAGAGGCTCCTTTTTTCTGAACTGTCAGTTCTGACGTCTCGGAAAACTGACATAAGAAATGCTGCTTGGAAAAATAGCTTCTGGTCCTGCTGGTGAGAACTGGGCAAAGCTCGCTGAATGCATTCTCCAAGACAAGAGTCATATCATGCAGTAGCACAGAGGCTCAGTGTAGTCATCTTGCATTTCAATAGGGAGAGCCAACAAGATACTGTATGTTTGTAGGGGAGTTGTGTGGGGCCGGGCGTTGGTTTATGTTATAAAGAAAAGATGAAGATGATATTGATGTATTGAGTATCTCAAACAGCCATACCGTAAATGCGCTGCCTTTGAACTGAAGCTTTTGTGGTAACTGTACAAAGAGATGTAAAGCAACAACTGTAAAAAACCTACACAGGTCACCTGAGCAGTAAAGGTGCATAATGGCATGCTCTTCAAATTAGTATAGAATTTCCTTCAGTAGCAGGCAAATAGTAAAAATACCCTGAAGCCTTAAGTCTATTCAGAGATTAATTTCAAAGCCCATCATTGATGAAGCTGCACTTGGGCTAACTTTACTTTACACACTTGTTGGCTTCCAGATGAAGCCAAGGACGATGGAATAAAAGAAAACCTTTTTTTTTTTGCAAACATACATAAATGAAGGAGATGTTATTGTAGCAGTGAAAAGCACAAGTTTCCACGATAGTGGCAAAGTGGTTCACCAGTCACCTCAGGCATAGAAACTCATCACGTCCTGTTTTTCCGGTGCCAGCAATGTTGGACAATAGGCGCACATCTCATCCCCCTGTTTTTCTTTGGGGCGGATTCTTGATGGATGATAAATGAAGCAGTATTATCCTGTTTCCCTCTGATGTTTGGGCTCTGCATTATCCCTCAGCTCAGTGTGGTTGTTTTGGGTGGATTCTGCTCTAATCCCATGTGCTTCTGTCATACTGCGATGAAAGACAGCCTGTTGGTGTTGGCTCAATACTGACACTGACGCACAGGTGCACCAGGGGAGAGGAGAGGTCACACAACAAGCTACACCTGATGCTTCTTGCAATATAATGTTAGTCATACATGCAAATAATACACATATACAGCATGTGGTTCTAATTCAAGAAACATTTAAAAAAAACTACATGAACAATTGGCTAAATGACAGGGAATCCTAATGATGAATGTCATTCACTCAACGGCAGTGGCCAATACTTTGTTTGAGCTTGTAAAACCTGATTATGTAGCTACTAACCTGGCAGTCTACAAAATTCTTCTAATCCTTCAAAATGGGAGGAATTTTTTTTTTTAAAAAAAGACAAACCACTCACTCCGTTCTTTGTTGCAAGAATCAGTAGACTTGACAAGTTTAGCCTCAACACCTGAGGTAGTTATGATAAAGGGTCTTCATCTTGTCTATACGGGATTATGGTATAAAAACAGTTGTCAGGGGAAACATGCACGCAAAATCTACACCACAAACCGTGTCCCTTAGCAAAATATCTCCTTTTTTGAATAGTCCTTCTTATATGAACCATAATGAAGCATGTATTTTTCTACTGATACCTGCACAGGTGTGCTTAAGTGCTTTTAGGAGTCATTTACATTAACTTATTTACTGCTTAGATCAGTTGACACAAAACTGGTGTTACACTGTGTTTGTGCACATACACATTTCTGTACCATTAAAAATATTAACCCTATCTGGGCTTTTTTAACAACTGGTGGATATTGAAAGTAAATGTATGTCTGCTTTAGAGAAGGAGCTGAGAATTATCAGATTCTTCTTATCTGGTTGAGTGAGTTTTGAGAGGGGTAGTGAAGCTTTTTTAAGTTTAATAATGTGTGGCATTTCCAACCCATAGATGTAGCTGTCAAAGTGCTACGTGCGGTTCACACATACAATTGAACCATTCCTGTCAGTGAAGACAGTATTTCACCTTTAACATGTTTCCTTAATTGCTGATGATATATGATATTATGGCCATTTTATGACTTAATATAATGCCTATTTACATATGGCCCCTATAAATCCAGTCTCCTTCAGCAATTGAAATTTGAAGTACAAAAGCTTGCAACTATGCAATGATTTTTGTTGCTGTGCTCAAGGAGCCCAGAGTTTTTCTGTGAGTTAACAGTGTTTTCTTGCCAATTTCCATTTTTTTTCAATTAAAATTATTAAGATTGGTTTGTGTGGATTATTTGATTAGATAATCTGATTGCTGTAGCTGAAACAAAAAATTGAAAATCCAATTGGACAAGGTGGGTTTCATTAGTGGCTGTTACAAGCCTTTAATCCAGCCAGACAACAATGCTTCCACAGGGAGCATCGTGTTTTGATTACAGCCACTGAAGACTGCCCCACATACATTAAATCATCTCAGCACAGGGGAGTTGTCTTCTTTGGCTTTCTACCTGCTGGGGTGTAATGGGTAAACACTGGCTATGATGGCAGTTGGTGGTCCATGGTTTTCAGTGGTTTAGTGGGGATTTGCTTCTCTGGGGAACTGTCCTGAAGAGGAGGGGATTACTTCAATCCTCTCTCCCTGCTTCACCCCTTCCAACTCGACACTTCAGATTCAAACAAAAGCTCGAGGACTGTGGGCCTTAGGGCCCTGGAGCACTGCTAATCTCATTCCAACTGGGCAACAATCCGTCTGGCCTGTGGCCCCTGCATGGCTGTAAACCTCCAGTAAGAGGCTTGGAGGAGAAGTCAGACAGTTCGTCAAGGATGAGGACTTAATTAGCCATGCAAAGTCAACCTGGCTAATTGAAAAGGTTCGACATGAGTACCACAACAGGAGCAGAAGAGTGGAAGAGAGCATTTATTCCACCCCTTGTTCAAGGTGTTCTGTTGCCAGGCGGGAAAAACAATGTCAGGGAATAGTTGCCCCTCTGCTTCAGAGTTGGCAATGTGAATATAGCCTGCATCTAAGGTTAATTGGGCTGGACACAGTGCCAAGATAAAGTATGGGGGGACATGTCTTGAAGTGTTTTGCTGGATCTGAGCTTAATCTTTCATGACAGGCTTTATCGGCGGGGTCAGGAGTGTAGGTCTGGGAGTGATTCTACAAGCTAGTTTTATTAAGATGCTTCAAGTTTGTTAAAAAAAAAAAACAATAAAACATGGGAGTACTTCTTCACCCATGCCTGGGTGCATGTACGTTATGTGTGTACACGAGTGTGCCAATGAGCCCTTAAGTATGCATTGTGTGAGACGAATCTCTGTGATAAGTTTGTGTACGCAGGTTGAGCTGGTGTCAAAACTCAGTCGGTACTCAGTGCATTGACAAAGCACACACACCGAGTCGAAATAAAACAGAAACTCTCTTGACCCTCCCGCTCTCTCTCTCCACTCTCTATCACCACTCTGTTTAAGCATGCCATTGCCGCTCAGGCATAATGTGTTTAAAAATATTGCACTCTCTCAACCTTTCCGACTCTGTAATGCATTTTGCGGCAAGACCCCATTTCTCTTATCCGTAATGTGTTTAAATACGCCACCTCTCCCCAAACACAGCGTGTTTAAAGAATGCCACACTCAACCTCTCAAACTCAATCACTGTAACGTGTTTGAGAGCAGAGGCTACCGCTTTCTTTGTGTATTTTGTTTGACTATGCAAGACTCTGCGACGCCACTTACCCCTAATATGTCTCAGTAACAGAATTCCATATTCATATGCACAGTTACATACACACATGCACAGAGAAAACTGGCAGTACAACCGTTTAAACTAAATGCAGAGGACATAACTAATTCGTGTGATGCGGCAGCAGCTGATTGTGCCACTTAGGAGCAAAATTAAACATTATGACTACAAATAAATGCTCACACTTAAATAGACATTGCAGTATAAATAATTAATGTTTAAAGGGCACTTTACCTGCTGTAGTTTCATTATTGACAACAAAAGAGAATTTTTCATTCATCTACATGGTTAGCTGTTTGTATTCACCACTATAGACTGAAATATCTCAGCAACTACAAAATGTACTGCTGTGCAGTTTTGCACAAACCTTACAATAGCCGCACTCTTTAAACTAGTACATGACAAAATAAATAGTATTTCTTCAGTGGGGATGTTTGTGATGTAGTACAGCAAATTCCAGAGATTTGTAAACCTTAACTCAAATGTTTTTGTCAGTTAATCTTCTCTGTCTGTCTTCTCTTTTCTCTTCTAAATCCCCACTTTTCCATATCTTTTCTTCCTGTGAGCTGGTACCACCTCAAAGTAAACTCAGCACTGACCCTGAACAGTAGAAACTAATCATCCACGGCTATGATGCTCATTGTCTTCATGCGGTGACGACAGCGTGCACAGTGGCCATGAGGGATTAGGCCGGGTCTCCGCACATGGAGCCATCGCTCATGTGTGAGGAAAAATAGAGAGTAAAGGGCAAATTTAACAGAAAACCATTTATATCTCTTCGAGGGAGTGATCATTTCAGTGCCACAAAACAAGAAGGGCAAATCAAACTTTAGCTTTAAAAGGATGATTTGTTTTAAGCTGAAGAATCCAAGCATACACCATTCACATGTGCACACACAATCCCTTGACACACAGTTTGCTATCATCACCATAATCTCTTGTCTGTTTAATATCAAATGAAATGCTTCTGGATCCAGCTGTAATAACACCACCGGTGTTTTAAGCAATTAACCTTTTTCCACTATGTAAAAGGCTCAGAGGGAGGAAGAGGAACTCAAGCGGGAATGAAGGTCTGTCACTGTGCTCCATCCATTCAGGAAGAAAACATGGCACATTTTAGTGGGGCCCCAGCTGAGACGGGAGTCGGGTAAGAAACCTGTACTCTTTCTCTCTGTGTGTGTGTGTGTGTGTTGGGTGGGTGGGAGACAAATGCAAAAGAAATCAGTGTGACCTCCGCAGCTCTGTTTGGAGTTAATATGATGGGGGGGGAGGGGAGTGATGTATGGATGACGGTGGGGGAGAAGGAGAGGTAGGACGTTAATAAAAACCAAATCAGTCAGACTTGACATAAACACCCCTTTGTTCTTTGATGTCATGGCAGCAGCCACACAGTCAGCAACATGATACATCACGCACAGATTCACGCACTTGCAAAGCACCACCACCACACCATCCCCTCTCTATAGCTTCATGAAGACCACATACACTTGTGTTCACTTCAGCTCCAACTGTCTTTTACACGCACACACACGCACTGAGACGTAATCTCCCCTCCGCCTCCATCTCCTACCTAGGAGCCAAATACCCAGGGCTTGATAATAAAGCGCTGTGTCTGATTCGTGTCTGCAGGAAGGAGCCATGAAATTACCTTCCTGTGCATCAAGGTCTACAGCATAAAACTGCACCTTAATAACCAAGAGAAAAAGGCCCATTGTTACAAGCCAGAGCTTTTATGAAAGTAAGCGATCCTAGTTAAGAAAAAAAAAAAGATAAGACTTGATATCTCTGAACAGTTCTGCTGTTACCCAGAGTTAGAGCTTTACAAAAATCCACGTCAGTGTCTTTGAGGTCTTTGAAGAAACTTGTGTGCTTAATTATATATTAACCCCAAAGTGCAGGAGGGTCCGTTCTTTTGTTCAGTGATGTTTAATGTTTCATTTGTTTTCAAGGGTTTTTTTTTTTTTGCTTTTGTTTTTTTGTGGACGTTTAATTTTGGTTGAGGCTATGAAACTTGGCAACAGCATTGTCCTCCTTTCAGTTGATATAATGGCATGTTTCACTGAAACAGTGGCGTTTGGTGACCCTGAGTGCCACAAGTAAAAAAAGGGTCACAGTTTCTTTTGGTATTAAAGGTCTCTAATGGCCAGAGGTCAGCATGTCATGTTTGTCCTGCCTGGAGTGAATAACAATGGAGCAGGGTGGCGATGGACAGAGGCAGGCAGGTAGACAGATAATTAGATGGATGGGTAGACAGAGAGCTGAATCTTATCAGTAAGGAACAACAGGGAAGCAGACAATGCTGGGTCGCCGTGTCCTCATCTCTTTGTTGGGGCCACAGAGGCACATGCTCATTAAAAGTTTGGTTCTGCATTCACAGTGGGTAACCATTGTAGTAAATGTGGTGTTTTAAAGGCAGAAAACAAATGTTCTATGTCAGCTATAGATTATTTCTTGTCTTGTTAGGTTTAAAAAGTCAAACATTTGTAAAAAACAAAACAAAACCATTCAACCATATGTAATATGCATCAAATTTATTATAATACATATGAATAATGATTTAGTTTTATGTGGCTTTGCTGTTAATTTTGGACCCTGATGTCTCTGAATTCTCTGTATTTTTTACACAATAAGTGTGTATTTACAAAAAATAACAACTAGACCAAAACTCTACAGCTGTTGCTGAGGCACAAATATTTTTCTTACTACTTTAAATGTATAAAAATGTATGTATATGAATGCATTTAAAGTCCCACAAGAAATGATTTACAGATTTCAAGTAGTGAAGCTGAAACAAATAATTTAAAAAAAGCATAAATTGCAGTCATGCAACATGCAGTCATCAATGACAGTTATAAATTAGACTGTTTTGACACAAACTACATAAATAGCAATACTGTACAAAGGCCGGATTCTAGCTAGAAACAGCTTTAACGCATATTGCTGTGCAGCAGTTTCTGTGATTTATTACTTTGTCTTAATTAGGTCGTGCATAATCGTGTCAAACTGTTAAAGATGTTTGAAAATGTGTTTTTCTACTAAACACACTGACGAGACAAAGATTTATGATGAGCATTAACGCTCAGATATTCATCTTTGGATCAAACCCTCACAGAAAGGATAAAGATCAGATAAATGTTTACCTAATTAGCAGAGCAGGAACAATAACTCCATCAATGGTTGTTGTCGGCCATTGACTTTAGCCGGGTTGATGAGTTCAGTTTGGATCAATGGATTGATCAGGTACTTTCATTAACAATGAGTGAAGGGCACCCAGCACCGAGTCGATCCAGAACCAGGACTGACATTGACCCAGTTCCCTCCCCACTGACATCACTGTTGTCAACAGTAAAAGTCCTTAAGGGCAAAATAACTGTGAAGCGCACATGCTGAGTATTACTTGCATTGTCTCTGCTATTAATTCTCCATTATGGTTAATTAAAGCTCACTAGATTCCCACTCAAACATTTCACCTCATTAGTTTTGTGGTTGTTCTGTGATTTGGTTAAAACAAAATGAATTTTTTAAGTCACATAATAGTGGGTAAAAAACTGACTGGTTTTTGAGTAACAATAAATCCTCTTGGTTGTTTTGATGGGAACTGAAGTTTTAATTTCCTGCATTCTTTTCCTTCTCTCAACCTTTTTTCATTACCAACCTTGTCATCGAGACATTCACGCAGAAAATCATTTACAATGCTGCCCAGAACTCTTTGTTTTTCATAAGAATTTCAAGTCCATTTTGTCCATGAACATCTGCAAAGTTGCAAAAAAGATCCTGAACACATGTGTTACATTTTTCCGCTTTCTTTGTTTTTCTTGTTTCCTTTCATACATTGTGAAATACGAGTATTTCACTTACCTTGCTACTTTATCTAATAATATCTTGAGATGTAAATTTTACACTCTAATAATAATAATGATAATAATAATGGCAATTAAAATACAAATATATAAAATAATAATATAATAAGAATCCAATAAAAACTAAGATTATGTTATATAATTAGTCAAAAAATATGTTTTCAGTAGTGATTTAAAAGATGCCACTGATTCAACAATTTGACAACAAGTATTTAAAATATAAAACTTTTTATATCTTATTTCTCATTATACAAACTACAGCATATAAAGCATAAAATAAAAAGTAGTGGGGGAAAAATGCTACAAAGTGCATTTTCAGGTGGTCATTTCCATGACAAATTTCACAAAATCCCGTTTCCCATTTTACCGCAAAACATTGTCAGAAATATTTGGCAGTGGCTAGAGTGGTAGCAAACTGTATAAATATATAGATAATATAAATAATGTATGAATGAACCTGTCATGTCCTCAGCACATCCAGCATTGGAAGTTTGCTGAGGAACATCTGAACAAGCCTGAAGCATTTTGGAGACGAGTCACGTGCATTTGTGAGGCTGGAATTGATCCTTTTGGCCACAATGGGCAAAACAGATTTGTGGAGAAAAAACAGATGCAGAACTTTGTGAAAACAACATCTCACCAACTGTTAAGTTGCAGCCAATGGTCGAATAAAGAACTACATCAATTTAACACCAAATCCTGGGGATGGAATTTTGCTGTCAGACCCGAATATCAACTAAAACCAGTGAGGTGACCTCAAGGAGCAGTGCATGCAAGACAGAGCAGAAATGGTAAGTACAAAAAATATAACTTAACTGCTACAGTGTTCCTGTGTCTTCTTCTTCTTCTTCTTCTTCTTCTTCTTATTATTATTATATATAATTTTTTGGTCACTATCTTATGTATTTTACAGAATGTCGGCTAATTCAGGATTCTCTTACTTGGATATAAATTTTGACCAGGGCCTATTCCATTTTCATCATTCCTCCTGTTTTTCCTTCTCTTTCTCTCTCTCTTTTTTTTTTAACAAGGCTGTGTTGATCCTTTAATTTGATATAAAATACTTGAATACTTCTTTCACCACTGCAGCTCAGGCAGTGATGTGTTGTGTAGAAAATAAAAACTCTTATGACTGTAAAACTTACCAACCCCTTTCATGTGATTTAATGTCTTTCATGGGGAAAACATGCTTTTATGTTTATTTCAATGACACTGTTTGCAGCAGTGGATGATTTACAGTTTCCTTTGTTTAACATCAAACATTTAGGATGGTGAAATAGGAGGTTTATCAAAACAGCTGTTACTTTGGATACACTGCATTTTTCCTGATAAGACAAGTGAACAGAATAGTTTGATTTCTTATTGTTCCTGTATACCAAATACTTCAAGGAGTCATTTCCCCACATAAATCAAATTTTTAGGTGTAGTCCTGAGTTTGTAACTCACACTTTCCCTATTTATGCCTGTTTAACTTTGCTCACCCTGTCATCATTGCAACTATTTTTACCCGTCAATTCAACATGGTTCACTGTTCGCACACACGTCTAGTTCACACACTGTAACGTGACAATCTGTGCAGAGCAGAGTTTACCTTCTCTCATTCCCTCAGCAACAGCCCCCACTCCTCCCAAGGGAATCACTCCAACAGACAGGACCAATTTTCTGCTAATTGGACCTCAGGAAATTGCTCTTCGTTTTAATTTACTGTAGGACAGCCATGAAGACGTGATCCACCACTGCTTTTCTCTCTCTCTTCACCTCTCTCATTTATTTCCATTCATGGGTGATGCAGGTGTGAGGATGAGAGAGGATCAATCTGAGCACAAAACGCCAGAAAAGCAGAAAGACCCGCTGAATTGAAGGGTAAACTTACTGTTGCACACAGATGCATTAAATATGTCATGGTCCCGATTTGTCAAATACACCGAGGGTAGGATATCTACTATAAAATCAACTAAACAGTATAATCATATTGTCTATTTCAGGCCAGGTTGATTATTATAACAAACAGGCACAGTAACAATAAATATAAAGCACCATACTATCCAAAGAAGATCTGTAGTCACAGCAAAGAGTATTAACCTTTGCTATCATGCAACGGCATCCCAACCTGTGAGCTCATCCGGATCAAATGACAATATCTAACAGAGCTGCTTTGTCTGGACGATTGTGTCAATAAGATTATATGCTACATGTATATAGTGACAAAACTAACACGATAACTGTAACATTAGTGACACAGGTTGCTCTGTTACCAATTACTGAACAAATATCTGGGGAAATCTAAACCACACTGGAGATTTTCAGACCTTGATAATGATGCATATATGTGGCAGGTGTTCCCTTCCATATGGTCATTACTAGGTTAGAGCACTCCTTTCAAAAGTAGTGAAGAAGCACAGTTTTAATACTGGTAAATGGATTTCAGCAAAAACAGAAATTGGAGTATGGGTGGAAAAACGCACAGTTCATAGATTTACAAATGTGTATGGCAATTGCTGAAAGACTCACAGTGCTCACAAATGCATCTTTTCGTTTGATATTTCAAACCTATTTAAAGCTTAAAACAGCATTGACCTTGCACTCCCACTTTTTGTCACTATTCACAGCTTATGAACCATGTTGTATTTAGGGCCCAAGAGAAACTACTGGAATCTTACCAGTGCATTTACATAAATATGTTTTCCAATATTTACGCATTTTACATAAAATACTTTTGCTTTTGTGACTTTCACTGTGGGAAATTCAAGTGATGGCAGTTTTTCAATGCAGTTGGTATTTGTTTGTGGATTAGAAAATGCATTAGTGAGCACCACAAATCATCACACATCAGAAAAAGTCTTGTATTTCTGTGGATCACGAAAAATTCTTTTGGCAGCAGCACTGAGACTAATTGTCTCCATCGTAAAATGTCTTTGCCAGTATTGAACTGTACATGTATCACAATAAAATGTGTTAGGTTTAAGGCCCCATAGAAACAAGAGACATGTTCCTTAGCCAAACATGTAACTATTTATTTTACCAAATGAAAGTGCCAGTTTCCTACTGACAGGCGTGTCTGTTTCAGACTGTAGTACTCACGAATCAAAGAACAATACAAGAATTCTGCAGCCATGAGGGAGAAATGTCTCAACTCCCAAAAGCACCTAATGGAAAATCTTACTGGTTTATGTCATTTCTCTAACTGCACCTATCATTGTCTTCTTTGTTTTTGAGGTTTTGCCTGCATAAGCAAGGTCAAAGACACTGGTCTGAGAAATTGTGACAATTTATAAACTATGAGAGTAATGCAACACTAGAGGGATGTTAGTGGTATTTAAATTACAGTGGAAATGACCTTCTGAAAAAAGAAAATCACTCCACTAATCTATCTTGGTGTGGCTATATGCCATAACACAGATAGCCTTGCAATTACATTTTCTTTTTTTGCATGTCTTTACTAAATGATTTTGGCCTTGACCATAGAATTGCACACAAACAGAGAAGAAGTGGAAATGTTTAAGGAGATTGTCACAGGCAAACTGTGTTTTGAGACACAAATATACAAATATATCAATGATTTAATCTGACTATATTCTTTAAACAAAAAAGTTTCACAAAACCAAAAACACCCACCCATCACCAACGCCTACCAACCAATAAGAAGAAGAAGATAAAACACAAGTGAGTGAAACAGACCACAAAAAACAAGGTCATAAATCAACAAATAGTCAGACATGAGGAAACACCGAAGGCTCAAAATACTCATTTGGCCCTTTAGATAAGAGGCAAAAATACAGCCTCACACAGGCCCCAGCCCACCCCAAACACACATGTTGCTGGCTCCAACCTTGGTTGACATTCCCAACACATCCACAGCCCCCGAGGGCCTGCACTCACTCTTGCAGTGGGTCTCTCTGCATCAACTGATCAATAAGCATGCATGTTTTAGCACAGAATTCCTCTTTCCCTGCCTATCAATACTGACATGTTACCCAGGCCAAACATCCATCAGGCTGCCTGACGTGTTTCTGAACTGAGAACCACCATCCATCAGTGCTGGATTTTAATAAACTAAATATAAATCAATATGTCACATTTTTGAACATTCTGCGGTGTCAGTATGCAAAGCACAACACCAGCACTAGCAATGACCTCCATTCAAGGGCCTTGAAAAGTCACGACAAGGACCCACCTGTATGCAAAGATGGCCTTGCTGTTATTGATGCACTGTGCAGTATTATACTGTTACTGCACTGTCCCAAGTTGCACTATGTGCAGTGCAGAGTCATGTGGGATTGAATACTGATTATTCATATTATCACTGGTGGTCAAAAACCATTTTATACAGATTTTGACCAGTGAGACCAGTAAAAATGTGTTTGTTAGTGCTTTTAAGCTATCTTTTAGGCTTTTCATTTAGATAAGTGCTGCAGACTGTGTATGTGAGTGGACAATGTAGAAGCAAAGTGGAAAAGAGGGGAAGGAGAAAAGTAAAAGAAATGACCACTGCAACTTTTACACACACACGTGCCCATGCACACACACACACACACACACACACAGAGCTCATTACATCCACCCTGCTGTCTGATGGGTGGTTGACAACTTAGCACCTCCAACTTACTTCCACACTTTCCAAACTACTTAAGTGCTCAGCCTCTGCAGCTCATTCATTCGGATCCTCGGCAGACAGAGAGGCAACAAATAACCCAGCAAAACCTGTCTTCTGTAAATCTACAGCATCTTATCAGCTTGAACTCCTGACTCCCTGCTCGCAATGTTCAAAAATACTCTTCAATAAAAGTGAAAAACTTTTGTCCCCTAAAGCGACAAGAGGTTCGGTTGTGGCTAAAATCTCAATCCATCATGCAGATAGGTATGTGCTCCTCAGGGGCACTCCAGCACTCGACCTGCTTTAATAAAGCTGATCTCTCAGTCAGGATAGAGCTGTGTGGCCTCCTGATGTGTTACACTCTGAAAGCCTTAATGCTGCTCCTGCTTACAGTTTAGCACTGTTGAAAACATGGATTTAGGAAGAATGAGAAGAAAACCACAGGGTGTAAGTTACAAATAAAAAATAATAATAAAAAAAAAAAAATACTGGTCAGTAGTAAAATATTAAGTATGGAAATGTATTCCGTCAATAAAGAAGCCTTGGTATTACATTTACTTGCCATTAATTATGTAAATAATAATGAATTAAATGCCTATTAACTCAGTCTGACTGCTTCTGGCTGCAGTGTTTCCACTTTGTTCTTATTTTGTCATGAACATGAGACAATTAATTAACTCAAAGTGTGGCCAAACGCATTTTGCAACCAAAAGAAAACAATGTGCTGCTCTGTGGACACCACAGAAAGTCAGCGTTTGCAGTTGGGATTTATTTTTTTTTTAATTCCACAAACCACTACCACCACAAAAACTGTGCTTTAAGGCAGAAAACCATTAAATGTCACATACAAGTACAGTGAGACAGTTCTTTGAAAAATGCTAAAATATTTCACAAGGCAGCCAAAGGTTACACTGCAGCAAGTGAATTATTAGAATGACAGAGTTAACACCCCCAAAAGCCATATGCATCAAGACAGGCGAAAAGGCTACAAATCATAGGCCCTTTCTTACGTGGCAGTGAAATGCTTCTTGAAGGATCTGATCGGTGCTGAAGTGGATGGCTCTAAGTCCGCCCATTCACACCTGGCATTAGAATATGTCTGCACATGTGTCTCCAATGACCACTTGTTATGGAATATGATGTCCCCATACTGTACCTACGAACAAACGCATGCATCCTGTGTTGTCTGCAGAGAGAAGGTTTACATTTCCATGTGTGTAGGCTTCCGCAGTTCATTAAAAACAAGGGTCCACATCAGTCCAGTATTCCACAGTTGACCTCACATTCCATTTCAGTAGCTGTGACTTTGCTGTGTTCTTTGAATGCTAAGTTATACCTGTGGGGACAACAGTCCAACCCTTGCATTATCTCCAAGGTTACTTTTTTCTTCTCTTTTGACCAAAAAAGAGCACGCTACTAAAATGTGTTGCGTTACACAGAACGGGCAAAGTTGGCACATACGGTTCAAAACTCATGCTTGAGGCATGCTCATGTTCATCTGCAGAGAATACATGAAGACCACCATGGAAATGGGATGACGAAATTACTTCAAGCAAGCCCTGGAGGTCATGAACCAGGCCCTTGAAGGTCCAATGTGAAAGAATTAGCGACATCTAATGGCGAGACTACAGTTTTTCTTCATTTGCATAGTAAGCTTCTGTTGTAAAAACACATGATCTTTGCTGGTTTGTCTGAGCAGCTGTAGAATCATTGCAGCACAAGATGAAAAGCAAACTGATTTATATATTTAAACAGTTATACACCTATCCAAACATACATTACATATGAGTAGTATATTACATTTCTAATAAACTGTCCTATATGGAGCACCTTGGGCCTTTAAAGTGTGTAGTGAGCGTGAGTGAGGGAGGTAGAGAGAGAGAGGAGAGAGACTGGGTGCACAAATACTTAGGGTTCATTATGAAACTGTAAAGGAACTGAGCCTGGGGACGTCCGGTGAGTAGGCGGTCTTTCACTATGACCCTCTGAGAATGTAACCATATGTGAGGACCACCTACGAGTGTAACGCAGGCAATCGTTTGTCACTGCACCTTCATTGTGCCTTGGGTGCATTCACACCTGTATTTAGAGCTGTCCACTGGTGAACCAAGCACCCTGGATGCCTGTTAATGCTTGGTTTGAACAGGGCCTTAGGTTGCAGTATCAAAGAACACACCTGATGGTGGTGTTGAGGGGCTCAGCCACTGTCAAAAGTGTGGAAGATATACAGGCTGAGCTCTATAATGAAGGGGCCAGGACTTGCAAATGAGATTTCCATGTTTGTGGGTAATGGCTCTTTTTCCACATTGTCATGCCTGTTTTTCCTCTCAATCTGTCACTGTCTCTGCTCAGGTCTTCAGAGGTGAGACATTTCTTTGAACCCTATGATTCGGAGTTTACCAGCAGAATATCTAATAACAGATTTTACACTTTGGTCTGGCTCTTCTATTTTTTGCTATTTATTCCTATATTAACAAGATAATAATTCAACAAGAACATAATTTTACTGTGATATAACTTTCCTCGATATTAATTATGAAAAAGGTTTTTAATATAATGTTGATGCATCCTCTAAACATTTTGAGATACAACGCAACACATAATAATCCTTGTGTTTCTGCCCTTGAAGAATTTTAAAATTACAGTTAACTGGTTTCACTGAGGAGCAAAACTCAATTTTAAATCTGATCTAACTGAAACTTTGTTATGGTAATAATGTTTTTGCCCATATAGTCTTCTCTGCATATGAAGTGATCATTTAGTTTTGTTTGAGTTAGTCTTTTTTTATTGATTGTACATTAGACTATTACTTCAAAGTGCTTTACCAATGACTGATTATATTGAGGAATTTAGGGAAGTAGGTGTTGTCTTTGGGACAGATATATTAAATAAACTGTAATGGTGACGATGCTTTTCCCTTTAAATGATCAAAAGCAACCTCTTACCGGAGAGATTTGAGATCACAGTGGATACAGGGTCAACAAAATGCAACAGCTCCATCTTGATGCCCATCACATGTCATTATGTGACCCAGGTAATGCACTTAAGGTGGTGAGGGGAGCCTTGAGGGTTTTTCTCTGTTTTAAGTTTCCACAGTCAAAACTCCTTAAAATATCACTGGGTTTCCCTAAGGCTGGGTGCACCAGTAACCTTTGACCTGAAAGGTCAGGTGGCTAATTAGCTAACACCTTTTGCAGAGCAATGGAATGCTCCATGCCGAAGGCGGAAAAGAAGTAGAAGTGGGATCTGTCAATTCCGTTCCCTGGGACTGTAAACACTCACAGGAAGATACTTGAAAACAGGTGATTATGATGATGTCTACAGTCACTCCCTGTGTGTGCAACACAAAAGCAGCACCAAGTGTCGAGTGGAAAATGATAGATGTGAAAGACGCTTTGGGAAAGGAGAGGTAATTCTGGCTCAGCTGATCTCCGGTAAAAACAGAAGATCATGTGTTTGTCTCCCTGCTACTGCTGTCTTTGTTTCAAGAGGCCAAAGCCATAGTGCCACCAGTAACATGCTGTATTTTACTACAGAAAATAATAAGGAGGTCTGGGTATTGAACTTCAGCAGTTTTTTTGTTATTGACTAGATATCAAATGTCCCCTGTATTACTTAATATGAATATCATATATTGTCATGTAGCATGCTGTCAACCAAGTGCAGGATTGGCTGCCTCAAACTTGCAGCTAGTTGTTTTAATAAAACTGGAATCATAAAATTATTGCACAAGAATCAGTATCAAAATTCAGATATCAAAATTGATACTGTACAGAAAAGCCCCAGTACCACAACATCATATTTATACATTTCATTATCATTCATTATTTATCCTCTTAAGCTGCTTTTGACGAAACATAGGACTTAGATATGTTCCTGATGCATTTTCCTGATATAAATGTAACTAAGAAGCAGGTGATCGCTCCTTCATTCAGGTTTCTAAAAGCAAGTATGCCCTTGTGATGCAATAGTGATTTAATCTTCATATGATCGCCATCATATGGTATTATGATCAGTAATAATCTGCGATGATCCGCCTCTACTCCCTGCCCACCTGGACATGATGTCATTTCATAACTTTAACCTCATTTTAGTGAAAAACCACTTTTGTCTGCGGCAGTCGCTGAAAGGGGGTACAGCAGGATTTAATGTGTTTAGATGGAGAGAATGAGCCGAGTTCTAATGACATATAATGGTCTGTGTCCTACTGCAGTTTATTGGCTTTTCAAGGACGTAATGATAGTCAATGGCCATGCATTACATTTCAGACCATGGCCTCCATTAGTTCCAATGGCATCTTTCATCTTCTACATTCCTACTTGTAGCGAATAGAGGATCCTATGTCATTGTCACAATGCTCCCCCAACGGTACTGGAATCAACTCCAGGCCACCTTGACACATAATTCAACATCATTCATGGTGCTCACCTTTGTGAAAATATCACAACCATCGAAATACTGTTTATTTTACTCTATGCCTTTCATAAAGATCAACTAAAATATTTTATCAGGAAAAAAAAAAGCATGACACATTCTACTGTATCCACTAAATGGCTTAATTACACTGATGACACGTTGCGATTCGTTGGGTCTATTTGTACGCAGTGGCTGTGGTTAAGAGTGTCTGATTTTAGACGGAATAAAAAGACCATTGTGTGTGCGTGAGGATGAACAGGGAAAATATATAAGGAAAGGCATTTGAAACTGAAAACAGATGTGTGCTCTTGTGTTATGTGTGCGCTCGAAATGCAGCGCTTGCTTCAAGCGTGCCAGCCATGCCATTGCTTGCCCCGTGATTATTTTTAAGGCTTTGTGGTTTTTGGAGACGTATGTGTCCTACAATTAAGGGACATAACAAAATGAGTAACACAGTGGGGTAAGAATCTTGTAAGAAACTGCTTTGGGCTTTTGTAAAGGGACAAAGAAGGGGACAAGGATAATGAGAGGAGAAAACATTTAAAACTCAGAAAAACAGGCCACATTGGATGAAGAGAATATGTCACACCTTAACATCCTAGATTCATATCACCGTTGCAAAGAATGGACACAAAATGTCACCCAAGGATGACCTGTATGAAACATTAATTTTGTGCATAAATTTCAAAAACTCTCAAACAGTAGCTTAACAACGTTCAGCTTTGCTGACCCTGCGACAGAAAATTATTTCCGTTTGGGGACAAAAAGAAAAATATGCTCTGGCATTGCTCAGGACAGCATAAAGTAAAAGACTCATTCCAGCAGAGCTGTACAAATGTCCCACTTTCCTAATACCATGAATGTTTCCAGCCACGCCATATAAAATTGTTCCAGGTGCACCAATGAAAAGGACATTCTTCAGCCATGCTTTGTAATGGCTGAACTACAGTGGAGGCCTGTAGCCTTTGTGAAAGAAGGTTGACAGTCCCCTCTAACAACACAGACTAGTGTTTTACTGAAAGGTGCTTGATAACCACTATAACACACGGCAGCATAATTCTGTCATATAATATTAGACCTGAATATGTACATGAATTTTGGGGTGGATTTATTTGTTATGCAAAGATAATTTTGCTATGCAAAAATTACATATGTCAATGCAATATTTGATATTTAATTTAAATTTCTATTGAATTTAATGCACAAAAAACTACAACAAACCTTTCCCCAGTGCTTATTATATTGGATAAAGGGGACAGTAGGAGGAACAATGAATAAAAATGAGACAGTAGTGTAACATTACAGATGCCAACGTCTGTAAAACAACAACATTATTATTATTATTTTAACTTTTTCTTTACTATTTACATTCTTTTCAGGCTTTTATAAGCAAAATTATGAATCCACTAATCAAGAAAAAAGATGCAGATACAGGTTAAAAATGATTTACTTTTACAAACATAGTAACTGTCTAATTTGATCAAAATAAAAAAAAATACTTCAAAGCTGTATAGTTCTGCACTGTCATGCAAACCTTAAAGTAAAATCTTGTGTTTGAGACTACAGAGACACCAGTGAGTAGAGGAGGCCAACATTAATTACTAACCAAAAGATCACAACAACTCTTAACAGCTTCTACTTCTGTGTTGGAGTTTTTCCTTTTAAGGCCTTAACAATATCCAGGTCTAACGGAGTGGAGCTTTCTATTCGAGTTTCATCAGTGGCAGTGAGCTGAAACCTGAGCAGAAGAAAAAGGGCACTTCGACGTATGGAAAGGTTTAGGTGAGTCGCAAACTCTCATGGAACTGATGAGAAACACCTGGGAGTCTGAACGACGACATCAGCCAGAAGAATGAAAGCCAGAATTGATAATTGAGAGAAAGGCGGCACAAATCAAGACCTGTGATCACATGGTCAAGAGCTACGGAAAAGTACAAGAATGGACCCAAAGAACACTGAAGTGAAACAGAAAACACTCCATTAAGGACCACAAGAGAAAACAAAACAAGACAGAAAACTGAACACATAAATCAAATACTTGTTCAAAAAACAAACTGATGTCTGCATATCCAAGTTCCAGATTGTAAATCCCAAAACACTTCACATCAACAATCTGCAACTGTGTGCAACACACTGGGAGGCCTTTCAAGAGTCCCTGGCACTAACACAATCAAGCCACTTTGAACAGAACTCTACAAACTGCCTGCATCATTTAATCTATGTGTGAGGCTTTGAGTGACAGTCTCTTCCCACTCTGTCTCTGTCTGATTGTGACACAAATTATTAAAATTGTCCATTAAGAGAGGAGCCTCTTAAAAGCAACCCTATGAAAAGCAAATGAATTGCAAAAAACACTCCATGGAGTGTTTCTAATTTTTGGCCAAAGCTGCTAAATGCAGGGTTCATATACATTTTCCAAGGTCAAATTCAAGCACTTCTTTGGTCCCTTTTTAAGCTTTTCCAGTAGGTTAGGTAGGCAGCTGTGGTAATTTACACATTACATATTATAACTTCAAAAATATGATTTACTTTTTTATCATATTAAAAGAGAGAGTGTATAATGCTATTAAGACAAAAAATGTGTTTTGTGATAGCAGCAAATAAATTAAATGAATACATATAAAATGCCTGACCATATTATTAGGTGCAGACAAGGTCAGGGCAGCTTGCTGAAGACCAATCTGAACATCAAAATGGTGAAGAAAAATTATTTAAGTAACTTTGAATGCCAGATAGGCTGGTCTGAATATTTCAGGAACTAGTCATCTACGAGGATTTATTCAATTTCATCTTATAATTAGCAAAGTCTTTAGTCAGATAGGTATTTGCTGGGGAGGAAATACAGTTGCAAGTTGAAGCATCTTCATTTACTTCATCCAAAACTCAAGCACAATTCAAACCTAGAACATTAAAGTCCACCTGTGCAAACCCCGTAAACGTTTCATTGTTTAGCTAAATGTCTGAAGCTGTGAGCTGTTATGGACAGTGCAACCAGATATGTCTTTATATATATTCAGTCCTAATGAACCTTAATCACAACTCAACCAAGTCATGTCTTTGACCCAAAAAGACAGATTTGAGCCAAAATATGAAATGGGTCATTTACTGTTTGCTGATAATGTGTGGTCTTTGGCTACTTTGTTGTTTTGTTTTTTTTTTAAGTAAAGAAAACAGATGTTTTTGTCTATAGTTGTCAAAGCAGGACTTCTTTGTACTGTACAGTGTTTATACTCTTGTCTGTCTGTCTTGTGTTTTCATTCAGCGTGCTGGCGTCAGTACTAATAGGTCTGTCAGATGAGATGCTGCTGAGAACAGTTGTCATAGCCCCGATGTCCAAACTGGCAGCAGTCACTTTCCACTTCCCGTCCCAGGAGAGAGTTTGACCTGACTGAAGTTACCACAATGTGCTTTCATGCTGCCCAGTCGGTCATCTAACCCTGCATGTGTACACATATGCTTTCTCACACACACACGCACCCATGCAGTGCCACTCACAGCTAACATGACCAGTTGGCACGCTACAAGAGTTCTGAGACCTTATTCATTATTCTATTTTAGCTGTTCTAATCAGTTACGTAAACAAGCCGTTCACAATTGTCCAATGCCAAGTATAATTTTGATTATGTTTTGCAAGGACAAGGGTTTCACACGTACAATGGCACACATAATAAGGTAACAGCTCAGCAACACATCTCTCTGCAACACATACACTGGCATCAGACACAGATGATGTAATCTAAATGGCTGCAGCTGATGGATCATTTGTGGATTATTTGAAACTGACATAGGGTTTCTTTTACTTTCATGTTCAGCTAAAAAAGGAAACAAAATAATTTTTCTGAGTAGTGGCAGCTTTTTTTAATATAAAATGTTTTAAAGCCACTCTGTAAAAAGCACCTTACTTAACTTTTTGCATACTAAATTCTGTATAAATTTAAACAAAAGACTAAATAAGTAAGTAAGTAAGTGAGTAAGCATAGATTTCTTTGTGTCAAGGGTGAAAAAAAATCCCTCTGGTTAAAAATAGAGGCAAATTCTTTGTAGGTTATCTCACTTGAAAACTCTTCTCATAAATTTCAATTTCCGCAGAGAAATGTCAAAACAACAATGCTTTTTCCTGCACAGGGTCAGGTTGTGGTGTACGATACAACAGAAATATATAATTCTCCTTGCACATGCAAATTTTTAAGGTCGCGCACTCGTGTGCACACACACACACACAGCTCATGAAAAAACACCAACTGTGCCCACAGATGAGGCTGTGTACACAATGGAGCCAGAGGACAGAGATTTAACAGAAAAACAGCACGGCAGCATGTTGGCCAGCCAGCAGAGATCTCACTAAGAAAACACTTCAATATTATTCCAACCAGAGGAGCCTGTACTGGCCATTTTGCCTGATCTGCTGCAACACATGTTTAGTCTTTGACTGACTCTGCAGTAACTACTACTGTCTGTGGTTGACAATAACCACACCACCCATGCTTTCATTGGAAATGAATGAAAGTTGTGACCTCACTGCATTTGACTGGACCACCCTTAAGTGAAAGCTCCTATAAAGAATCACACTACCAAGAGTTTAGGGCCTGATATGAAATGAATCTCCCAGTCAGGCTCCTATGGCTACATTCATGCAACTCACTATTTGTTTATTTGCATTTGCAATTTTACCTCATTATCAGTCTCATAAAATGAAGATTCCCCTAATTTTCACAATTGTTAGAAGTACTTTCAGAAACTAAACAAACATAAATATGGACATAGTCTTTTCTGTTTTGAAAAGGGAAGCCCAACTAGTCTAATGGAAGTAGCAGTTTGTCACCAAAAACTCAGTAGAACATCGGTAAATGTTATTTTCCTCAGGGGTTTATGGTCGTCTACAATAAAACATCATGTCAATTTTGTAAAATATGTTAGAAATAAAGCGGACACCTGTGTGATTGACAGTTGTTATGGTCAGCAGGTGATGACTATGAATTTCTGGTTTTAAAAACTGACATTGACAATGGTCCAGATACAACTCTTGTGGCTTCACAACAGGAGTTTTGTACCTTGTAACCGGAAGACTATCTCTGCTTTTATATACTATACAGTCTATTTTCTGGACACAACCATTTTTATAGTTTTTAAATATAAATGTGCTCATCTGGATGTAACTCATCTGAGATTTCCCATGTGGACCTACTGAGACACTGTTTTCCCACTGAGGTAGAGAGGTGCAGCTGCAGCACATCCATGAGCTATGATGTTTATAAGTGAACCTGGAAATCCAGCAGACCTTGGTCACCACTTTTAACAAGCCTCCACAGAATGCAGCCCACATGCAAACATACAGCACTACTCAAGCAGCACACAAACAAACACATATGCACACAATTGTTCCCACATGCACTCAGGACAGAAATTACGACATTGCACAACAGTCCAAGTGACCTCAACCTGCAAATACCTCTGTGTTTTTGCCCTTTATTGGCAGCTACATGAACACAATGCTACATTAAAAACACATATTTCCTCTCCTGCTGTAGCAATTTTTCCTCTCAAATAAGCTGTACTGAAATCAAAATGGAACTCATCCATCTCTGTCTTGGTGACTCCCTGTTAATAGATACAGCCAGGGCATGGTTTTGCGATTAAGAGAGAAATGTGTATGTGCTTGCATTAAGGTCTACTCCATGTACATGATGCTGGAGATTAATTGTGAGAGAAATGTAATGCTTGTAGAAGTGCCTGTAAAGCTTGTAGCTTTATTGTTTGTTGCCCAGAGGACAAGTAGAAAGCACCCGGTTCCAAATGACTCTCTCCCCGAGCATTGGTGCTGGCTCAGCAGGCTTTTCAAGCCTGCTTCATTCTGCTCCCTGATTGCATTGGCCTTCTGTCCACCTAGCCATTGATTCCCGTGCACCCAACCAAGCACTTTTCTGTTTGCCTTGCTCTCTTTTCAATACCTACAACCAGAGCTGCTTCAATACCGGTATTACCACTGTGTTACCTGTATCAGCGCCAGGGTCAACGGGTTTGAGAGGGGGCGGTTTACGTGTACAGGAAGATGCATGGGTGCTGGCTTAAGGAAACTGACATCATGAATAACACCCTGCTGCAGTGGTAAAACAGAGGATCGCCTGAACAATCCCAAAGGTCAGGAGGTGCTGTTTCATCATTCTGCTTAAGAGGTCTATCACTTAGACTTAAGTTCAATTATTGGCTTTTTAAGTTCTGTGAGGAAACCCTTCACAAAAGGTGACAGGGGTCAGTGTTAAAGTACATAAAAGCCTTTCTTCAATTGTTGTTGAAATACCTCTTTCAATAAAAACCTCAGACATTCTGAGTCTTGTTCCGCAACAGTGCCTGCAGCACAGGATCATGATGAGACTCAGTGAACCTGCTGTGAAAATTATATAGAATTTAAAGGGAAGCTTACCTGCTGTCGAAAACATAGAAGGTGCATTGTGCTTGTTTCAAGCAGTCTTTGAAAATAATCTGTACAATTGTTCAATAAAGACTTTTTTAGACTGTAATGTGTGCCATCTATGACATGGTGAAATTTAATATCCACCAGAGTATTAGTTGTGGGTAACCTTGCATTAGCACTGTCCTGTCATTCACACTCAACTACGACAGAGGTTATTGATAATGGGTTAGAAACATGAACCCGGACATGGAGGTGGGAACGTTTGCAGACACTAAATATTCTCAAAAAACACAAAGGAACGCAACTCAAGCCTTTGAAGATTAGAAACCTAAGCAAACCATCTGATTATGGTCACTGACAGCAGAGTTTTACACAGACTGACCTCCCAAATAAACATTCCTTGTGTAGTTTTTCTTTCTTTGGAGAAGAATGCAGAATTTATGTAATGTGAATAGTTAAATCCCACTGAAATATTACACTTAGAGAACAACGTTATTTCAGTTTATATGACTAAACATAACCTGTTTAGGCAGGAATCCTGTTCAGGATTGATTGCTCATTCTCAGTACCATGGTAGTTCATGTTTGAGCTTTCCTTGGCAAACATAGTTTCGATTAAAAAAATACAACATGCAAAACCTTTGTTTCTGATTAGACTTAGACTTTTGAGCTACCTCCCATGTTTTGAGTCCATGTGGCTTTTTTTTCTGGGTACTCTGGCTTCCTCCTTCAGTCCAAAGACTACCAGATTGGGGTTAGGTTAATTGGAATCTAAATTATTTGTAGGTGTGAGCGTGAAAGCTGATTTGTCACTTTATCTTAGTCCTGTGACAGGATCACAACCAAACGAGGGTTAAACCTGTCTTGTACTGAATGTCATTGGGTATAACTCCAGCTGGCATAGATCAGTTATTCTGGGTCAAAACCCATGGGTGCATCCAAAATTTGGGAAATGGATGGATGGATGGATGGATGGATGGATGGATGGATGGATGGATGGATGGATGGATGGATGGATGGATGGATGGATGGATTAATGGATGGATGAATCCACTGACTTACTATTGTACCATGAGATAAAAGGAGAGACAGGGAACAACACAGACACGGTGTGAGGGCACACAGATACAGACATACTGACCTAAAGAATGAATGAATTTACTCTTACATGTGGCCAGGCACTTTAATGAAAATCAATAGTGTAATTTTCTACTTTGATAACCCAACCCCTTGAAACTGATTCCCTCGTTTCCTCTTGGTGCATCTTCGATTATTCAGTCAAGGACTGGACCCTTGCAGCACATTGGTATGGAGACTATACTTACGAAGTCAGTCACCTTCAGCTTATGCAATTTTTACCCGCCCCTTTACAAACATTCCAATACAGAAACTGTTTGTTGCGTAGACATGCTTCTTATTTATGACTTAATCATTGCAGACCCTCAGACCTGGGGGCCGGTCGATATGATTACATAGCTGTTAAAAATCTGTCAAGGCTTGCCAAGTCCCAGTCCAATTGTGCTGATCTGGCAGCTTGACTGTAGCTTGTCAATCAATGAAGTCTCACTCAACAGACAGACAAGGAGAGAGCTAATGAGGGCAAACTTGGCATGTTTGTGCAAGTTTAACCACAATTGCAAAAATTTGTCTACTTGACTTCATTACCAGCTTAACCTGACTCCTTATTTGATGTGTTTTCCCTGATTCAACAAAGCACTTCCTGTATTACAGTCCTTTGCATTGACAAACACTTTGGATTTAAGTGAGTTGTTTGTGCTGATTTCATTGTAGCACCATGTTCAGTTGGCATTTCAAGTCCTGTTTCCTGCTAAGGGACAATGCTAATGCAAGTTGTGAATAGAAGGTACTGCTCATAATCATAAATGTGCATGTGACACAGTAACTGAAGTAACAGAATCTGTGCTGCTCAGGGTGAAACAGATAAAGGTGTGACACACATTAAAAAGTGATGTTGTATTCCATGTCAAAATAAAGCAACAACAGAGAATTGTGTGATTTAATGATATATCATAAAAATTAATGGTCTTCTCACTAGAAACATTTTACTGGTACACTGTATAGTACACAGATATAGTGAGGAAGAAAATACCAAGACCAAATAATTCCTTATGATATCCATATTTTCTCAAATCAATACTAAATCTGAATTCCACAATTTGTACTTGTCAAAGTCTGCATATCAACTTTTATTAAGTGCTGGAGTATCATAAATCTCAAAATAAACATGAAAGAGAGGTCTGTGCCAAAAGCAGTTTAAAATCTCATGAAAAGAAATCAGCATCCAGATGCAGTTAGCATGGGGTTTCTGTTTTGCATTTCATCTCTGGTCCGATATGGGGTTGAGATAAGCGTGAGCTGATCGCTGCTAACAGCTGGTATGTGCTCATTCCCATTGTCTGGATCATCTTACTGCTTTTGACAGACAGGAAAACGGGGCTTATAAGGTGGACATGTCAAGTTTCTCACAGGGAAAAGATAAAGAGACAGAAGGTAGAAGAGGAAAAAGGAGGGGAGAGACAGAAAAAGAGAAGTGTGAGAAACAAAACGCTTCAGTGGTCCAGCCTCGTGGTACCTGATCAAACAACCTGATGGTGCGTCATCACATCTGGAGCAGATACACCGCCTTCTTCCCCCTCTACGAAAAAAAACTCCTCCCTTCCTCCACATTTCCCTTGACACAGAGTGATCCCATTAAAATAAGAAAACACTTGATATCAATGCAGTCATACATCATTACAATAAGTACTGTTCAAAATGCAGCGTGAGTCGATAGAAAAGACAGAGTCCTCACACGACTCCTCATAGTCTGTGAGCACTTGGCACAGATTTAACTCCTTTTTATTCTCTTGTTTCATCCTGGCAGCCTCTTCTTCATTTTGTATGAACTGGCCCTTTAACCCACTCTAACTCATAGACTGCATGATTCAACCGCAGTTGATGAAAATAACAGCAGTGGAATATATGCCAGGTAATTGCACAAACACAAACATGGCAACATTTTTAGCAACAACAGAGTCCAGATGAGCCAATTTTCCATTCACTCATTCATGTTCTGTACATTATTCTTGGCGAGTGGACACTTCACATCTGATATTACTTCCGTACTGTAATAATAAACCACCTCATCTCGTCGGAAAGGATGGATAGAGTGTTCTGGACAGCACAGCCCTTCCTGAAACTAAATACTGTATGCTGAGGGCATCGCTCTTCCCTAAAAGAAATATAAAAGTAATCATACTGTGTGGCTCCAAATGCCTTCTCTCGCTTGACTGGATTGATGCAGACTGAAGAAAGTGTGACAGTGATGCATTGAAAGAGGAAAAGAACACAGTTGAATCAAATAGGTCTTTAAAGAAAACAATAATGCACAAATTATCTTTGTGGATTTGCTCATATGCTTTGTTTGAAGCTGTACTGTTGTAAATAAACATAAATAAACAAGTTGTCCTAAAAGTCTTGATTACATAACAGTGTGTGTGAAATTAAAGGTGTGCCTGATTTCCCAGCTTATAGGTTCACAGTGTGTGTTTGTGATCATTAAATGACTTTGGCAGGTTGTTTTGGCCCAGTGTGCCCTCTCTGCATCTGTTCCCCATAGTGTCTCATTAGTGGAATTCCTCTGGGACCTGATGGCAGGTCAGGAAGAGGGTCCAAAACCTCTGCTGTCTGTGAGGCTGACACAGCTGATAACACTGAGGTCTGGACACAATGGTGGCAGTGGTGATGTCTCTGTGCTTAAGATCTGATGAGAAGGTGAGGCTGATGCATTTGGACACAACACCCCAGCATGTTGTTGTTATCTTATGGTAAATGTATTGTATGTATTATTCAAGGATCTAATCATTGTTGTGCTTTTTTCCCTCTTTCCCAGCTTTCGTTTAACATTACCAATTTCTTCATGTTTGTATTATGAGCTGTGGTACTTAGTAAATTATGTATTATGACTTTTACACCTGAGGAAATCTTATAACTGCCAACTTTTGCTGCATATCTTTGCATTTAGTCCCTTGTATCTGTTGAGCCACTAATAGCCCTTTTCAACTGTCACAGCTTCAACACAATTCTGGTTCCAGAACCGAATTTGGAACAGGCCTGTGTGTTCAGAACCTGAGAAAGACTTTTTTTTTCCCTTGTGAACAATTACATCTACATCATCAGACAGTGTGTCAATGAAAGCTGTTCACAAGAGGAGAAAGAAGAACTTGCAGATTAAAATGCTAAAGGTAAACAAAAAAAACATGCAGTGGTCACCAGAAAAGACAAAATGTATGGTGGCACTTTGGGCACCTACTGAATTTCCTGAGTAAACAGGAGGAAAGCTTGTCAAGGCTTGAAGTGATTCACCATGTTACCACTGTCATGTCTACTTATGCTTGAGAGCCCCGAGGTTTTAAATGGAACTAGAGCACCAATGGGAACCTTGCCTGTGCTTGAACGTGTGAAAGCACTATGAGTGAATACTCTTTTCTTATTGACAGAGTTTGTAAAATCATTCAGTCACAGATAAATATGGGTAAATAGTAAGCAACGTCTCCCAGCTGGTTCTGATTTTTCTGCTGTCTCAGTGAGGTCAGTCAGTGTCTTGCATCTAATCAGAAGACCTGAACATGATATCTTGTAAATCTGAGCAGTCCACTGGGATTTAACCACAGTTATCCATGAAATAGGCATGTGAAAGAGTTCAGTGTTAAGTTGGAAACAGAACCATGTGCTTGCAGCGTCAATATCAAAGTGAAAATAATGACACACGCACACACACGCAAGCTAAAATGCCACTGGAACAATCACACATTAACACCATTTTGAGAAACAACTCGACATACATTTAGTGTTTTCTTTTTAAAGATTAGGTCAATATCTCTATTTTAAGTCAAAGAGTTACAGTCTTTAGCTCTTTGGTCCAAGGTTGAGGGGAAGTTCACAGCCAATCAATGAAAATGAACAGCTCTTGTATGCAATTCAACTCTGCCTGCGTGTGATGCCATCTGCATTCAGTGGTTTCTTTGAGACTTGGACTTTAAGTAACGTTCTGAAACACACTTTGACCGACTGGGAGCACAAAATATATGTTAATGAGATGAAATTATGCATTTTTGTTCTCACAAATTTGATAAATGTTCACTGAAACTTTATTTTTTCAACCTAAATATTTTAGTTTTTGATGGCCTGAATTAAATATTTAGATGACATTTTTTTGTTCAGTAAATTGTTACTGAAGTAACAACTTTAACAATTTCTTTGCATTATACATTTTAGACATTTAGGAAAAACATAAAATCTGCCATATCAGACTTCTATAACAAACCTCACTCTGATTTAAGATAAGACAGGCCTCAACAAGAAACAACAGACAGGAAGCTAAAGACTGAATAAAATTTGTACGATAGACAATTCGCTCCTTTAGATTTTATCAACATAGCATTTCAGACCAATAATAACCATATTCAGTGATCACCAGTTTTCTGAGTGTGATGACTCCCAGTGAGTAAAATAAGTTTTAAGTCCTTTTTATTATCTTTTTTATTTTGTCACTTGTCAGTCCATAAATATTCATCAATTTCTTTCAAAGTTTTTCTGTGTTTGCATTTATACATGTTAAGTTCAGTCAACATTTATTTTTCGTGACACAAAATTATCTCAAATAAAGCCTACATTGTGCTTAATGTTGAATGGAGCGCTTTGGATGTGCAACGATGAACACTGAGCATTGTTCAGCACAGTTCTGTACTAGCTATTTATAAAATATGAAGCGAGCAGTTTTGTAGGCCACAGCTGGTGCCACATAGTGAATGAGCCGTCACTGAGGATCATACTCTGCTTTTACTGGTCAAAATCACAGTCCTGCTTAGAAAACCAGCTGTATTCTTTTTCTATCATACATTTGGTGTCTCATTTTCTTTGTCCTGTAGATGTCCCGTTTTAATATTGCATCATCACAGTGAACTGCTGGCATTTAGTCCAAAATCTGGTTGTATTTAATGAAATGTGACTTCCTATTTATAAAGTGCCTCACAAATGAAACCATGCTTCTTTACCACCTAAACACTGCTACAATATATGCATATATATGTTACGTTTGTTTAAACCCAAATAAAGATACATACAGTACATATATACAACCTCTATTTATAATCAAGAAATCATTGAAGGGTGACCCTCATTTACAATGATATAGAATAAAAGACACAGAAAGACAAAAAGGAATAAAAACAACAACAGCACAGATATAGACATTAAATAAAAACCTAGAGTATAAAATATGACAATAAAAAAAAAAGACTGGAAATTGGAAGGTTTAATGTCATATGTCTAAAAAGTCCAAAAAGAAGATGTGTCCTTAATTTAACAGTGTGTTGTCTATTGTCACCTGCACTGAATGAGAAATAAGATTCTAAAGCTGTGGGTCAGCACAGACACAGACAGAATTTTTAAATCTGATTTTTTTTTAAATTTATGTGTAAACAACCTTGTGTCTGCTTGGAGCTCGATATAAAAATTGCCTTTCCTTCCTTCATCTTGCTTCAATTTTGGTTCCATTACCATCTCCCAGATTCCCTTGTCCTGAGGAATTCTGGTAGGATTTTTTCAGCGTCAGCTTTGAGTGGAATTGCATCCAGATGTGGTCTGAGTCTGGCTCATGGTCAGTAAGGGGAAAAGTATGTGAACTGGGTAAGAAACCACGTGGTTTCCGTCACACTCCAAGATGCACTGAGTAAACATAACCCTGCTGTGACCCTCACTCGCCAGCCTCACCCTCGGGGGGCTCCTGCAGGTCCATTAGACCTGTTCAGATCCTCCAGACTGACCTGCCCTATTTCAAACTAAATCAGCGTCCCATAGGAGATCTGTTGTATCACTGTACGGCTGAAGCCACTACACCACAACAAGGGCCTCTATTACAAGAGAAAGTCCCATAGACCTACAGGAACGACTCCACTGATGGAAAACAATTCAAGCAATAAATTAGGCCGTGATTCCTTTTCCGAACAATAACCAGCTCACACACAAACACACATACACAAACACAGTGAAGGCGTGGTGTAGATCCCAGAGGATAACACGCATGGCTTCAAAAAGGTTATTTTTCATCTTTGCATCACAGAGCCGAGGCCAAAACCAGCGTCTCCTTCTCTGTAATGGATGCTTGTGGTTGCACTTGGCTGTCATGCTCAAGTTGTTGGGTTGCATCATGAAAACACTTGAAGTATTCGGACTTGTGTTTAACTCATGTGCTCTGGCTACGTCAAGTGTTAAACTAAACAGATACATGACATCCATGCTAAACATCCAAATCACAATAACTTCACCCAGAGTTAGTCACATGGGGGATTTTTGATGACTTCACTTCAAGTTGAATATACAATGATCATCAGCTGTTTATAAAGGTGCGACATCGACAAATCCACCCCCCACCCACGTGAGGAGCTCTAACACATTCCATGTGTGACCATGCACAAGCAACACGCCATTAATACAATTAAAAAAAAAAATGAAATGACGCATTGAGGTTGGCCTTTAATTATTTACGATTAATGCTGTACATAATTTGCATGATTCATCTGAAAATGGGTTCTTTCAGGCAAGACCTGACTCAGGGAGCCTTTGTGTGTTTACACCAGCAGTGCAGGGACAAGAAGTGGGATCCCATTAAACTGCCTAATGGAGTTGAGGCTTAATCAGCATTGTGTGAACACAATGGACACTAGTTTGAATGTAACAGAGATTTGTTTATCTTGAAATGTTTTGCATTACAGCTTTAAATCCCCCTTCCTGGAAGATAGACTATCCATGATGCACAAATCCTATTTAACTGAGGAGAAAACAGAAAAATATTCCCCTAAATTTGTCCGGAACATTGATAAAACAAACAATTCCCTTGCATTTTAACTTAAGAAACATAACCCAGCTCTCAAAATAAACCTAACTCAAACAGCAAAGCAGGAAAATTAATTAGTACAATTACAACATTGTGTCAGTGTTGCTTTCACTTCATAATGTGATAGAATACAGTACTTTCACCTCAGCAGCTCCTTCGCACATTTTCAGTCTGTAACCTACTTTTGTGTTGGAGCTAGCTGTGACTCTGCAGGCATCATCAGCTCTTTTAACACCAACACTCACAGCACTTGACTCAGTACTGCAGGCACTTACTTACTTTCACATACTGAAGAGTAATTACAGAACGCTTGCAATTCATTCTCCTTGCAACGTAGTAACTGTAATTATCTATACATGCACCATATTCCTAAGAAAAGTGTTGATTCCAGCTGTGATGGGATATTATTGCTGCACAAAGCAATGATAAACCAGCAGAAGACATTCAGAGAACCATCCTGATAAGGCATCAAACTTTGTAATTTAATCTGAGATTTAAATCTGAAACAGACAACAGATGCAATCTACTTCTCTTTGTGTTATTTAATTATTTATTTATATTTAAATTCTGTGTTAATTAATTAAACAGATCATCTTCAAGCCTGAATGCAGCAACAATATTTTAAGAATTGGGTTTAGCTCTCACATTGAATTAATCACAATTTCTCATAATGTCAAAACAACCTAATGGAATATAACAATTTAAACTTTGTTATTCTCTGTCAGGTTGTTTGGACATTGTACTTCTTTTGATACAAACATACATACTGTATCTACTAGTATTACTAGTGAACAGTGTGGACTGAAGACTTTACTTTTAAAATGGCCAACTGATGTACATGATTGGTTAATTGCACAAGGGGCATAAAATTAACCACTGTACGGACGTCAAATGATCCCTACTGACACCATTAATCAACATTTATACATCTATAGCAATAAATATAGTGTGTAGTATGTATTCATAGTAAAATGTGTAATTAAAAATAAATGTTTTGCTAAATTATATAAATTAATTTATATAAAGTCTGACTAGTCAGAGTGAAAGCATTTCATGCCACTCATTTAACATGGTGCTACTGTGATGACGACAGTTACGCACACGGGTAAAAATCCCAAAATGTGAGCAGAGCAGTATATTTCTCACTAACCCAAGGCAGTGAAGTAAAGAGGGACCTATCACATGTTCATAGAACACACACACACACACACACACACACACACACACACAGACAGACAAATGCATATTGTAAACCTATAACCTGGGAAATCAGGCAGGGACATTCTGGACACACTGAGAATCCAAGGATCTCATACAAATGAATGAGAACTTCAGCATACAAAAGCTAAAAATTGCAGGGCACAACCATTTTAAACTTTATTTCCATAAGTTGTCATGAAAGAAAAGTCCCAAAGTTAACACTGTAAGCTTAATAATTGATTACTTTAAGCAAATTATTTAAAAAGCATTTATAAGGGAATAAGTCTGTCCAATGCTGTTTGATCCATACAAGATTGATCACTGTAACAGCGATCACAATAAGTGGTTTCTGTTGTACTAGATTTCAGCAGAGAAGTTATTCTGGCATTTACTCAAGATTATTTGGACCCTTGTCAAGGCTTTAAATTGGAAACCACAAGCCTCCGGAGCACTTAACCCAAACCTCTGACTAATCAGACCAGGGACTTGGGATTCAGTGAGTGCTTATTCTCACAGGTACCGGAGCAGCAATGAACCACTAAAAACTGGGATTGACTCATTCAAAAGTGGCCTTTTGCTACAAAATCAGACCATCCTGTGAATGGCTTTTTAAGGTTTTTACCATTCTGTTCTGCGCTGAAAATGAAGGCGGATCATTGTGAATGTCTCTCTATACGCCTTCTAAACTATATGAGAAATGTTTTAAGAGCAGCTCTGCCCATACATAAAAAACATCCACAAAACTGTTATAAGGTTACTGGGTAGATCACATATCACAATAGAAAAAGCAGCCAGACTACAAAAGCATATTATCATTTCCACCGTTGCCTCATTAGGTGGTCAAAGCACTCTGAGGGTGAACAATGATGTGAAAGCAATCATCGGTTTGCCAGGTTAATGTGTTTCAGGGAATACATTTATTTTACTTAGGCAAGAAAAGTAGCATCAAGATGATATATTTTTTTAAGTGCAACCGTCATTTCCAACTCTTGTACAGCTGCATCCTGTGAAGAGTCATCATAACCACAGTCTTCACACTAAAACTTCTTTCAGCATCTTTAAATTCTACAGTTTCAACTTCTAAAATTCAACTATGCTGATCCCTCTAAAGTTATATTCCTAAGGTTTGAGACTATTTTCCAATTTGCATTAGTGAGTGGATCATATTCCTCCTGATTTTATCTCAGATTTCTTAAAAATGAAATGTTATAATGAGTAAAGACAGGAGCAGGTCTTTATGCTCTTGAAATCTTACTGAAGGAGCATTCTTGTGTATGAGCCATTGTCCCAAAGGAAAAGAGGAAATCACTGGGCCTCTCATTGCAAACTCTGCCCACAGTTAGCCAAGGCCATATATTTTCTTCAGCAAGCAAAGTGGAAATCACTTTCAAACATTTGCTCCTATTCATTATTGTGGAACATGAGTGTAATCCTGTCTACACAGGACCACTGCTACTGTATATCCAAGTCAAGTGTAGGATTGATTTTTCACATTTGCAGTGCCCGCTTTCCTTCACTGTACACTTTCTGGGTCAGAGTGGATAATTTTTAAGGAGCCCATGTTTCCACAATGGTGAGAAGTCCACAGACAAAAACTCACCATCAAAGATTATGACTGAGAAACGAAAACAGCATCTGCACAAGCGATTATGCAGAGTTCTCGCTTGATTCCAGCTTCTCTGTTTCTGCTATCTGAGCATGAGACTTTCATGGCACACAGCCTACAATGAAAGTACAATGAACATAAGTGCCAATTACATTTTTCAAACGTGTCCTTATCTTTCACTATTTACCTCATTTCTTCAAACAGACACGACGCAGAATATTGTTCTCCTCTAACTAACACTAATCCCCTGCCCCATGAGCAAAAAACCACTAATTAGGAGACCACAGACACCGCTGGCAGCTCCTCCACATCTAGAAACAAACTGAAACCCTGAAAGCTATTCTGCCAAACAAGGACTACAGTGAACAATGTGTAGTTGCTGTCAGAGGTCATTGCAATGATCTGTCTACAAATTACTTTGTGGGCTCATGGTAATGTGAGGCCCCGAGCAGAGGGGGTTGGTGAGCGCCAAATTCAAGTCTCACATATAATGTTGAGTTGGTTGGAGCCCAGAAAAGCATCACCACAGTTCAGATAATCTCCCTGCGATCCTGACCGCTGACACAGAGGAAAGATGCATCACTGCAAAACACCGGATACACAGTCACAGCTCTCGTATCAGATTCCTTACATAGTTTTTGTTTTTGAAACATGGCCAGATGGAAGTAATACAGCTGGTCCCTTTGTCATGTTTTGATTTAGGATGCGTCTACACTGAATTTGCGGCTGTGAACGTCAAGCAAGCATTAACATTTCCATTCCTATTTAATAAACCTAGTGACAGAATTTTTTCCTTGATGGTCCGAAATAGGCAAAATTCATACAACAACATTTTTGTTTTCAAGATGGAGGTGTAAGAATTCTTTGTGAGCCTGCAGATTGTAACAAAGAGAGGAGTCCTCCCATCATTCCTCCCTTATCCTAAGTGTGGCCACCTACATTGGCCTTTGTATAGCAGAAAGTATTCTAAAATTACAGAATACAGACAATTTTTAATTTAAAGAGATTACGCACAGTTACAAATATACTTATGGGACGTATATTCAATTTCTGCCAAAAAAGCTTCTGAAAGGTTACACACTAGGCCTTTAAAACTAGACAGTTCTGCATCCAGACAATGGTTTTCACAATATCAATTAACATTTTTCTGAGAAGTTAATGTCTAAAAAGCTAGTTGCAGGTCTGCCTTCAATAGAGCATGATGTCAATTTGTAAATTATGTTCCCATTTATTGGAAAATAGATTATGTGTATGTCACACACCTGTGTTCTCAGCAAGTCTTCTAACAGGTGTTTTCCCTGTCTGTTCCCCACTAACTTAGACCAGCACTACTATGAGAGTTCAGCCATGTCCTGCCCTCATGGCAGCTAAGGTCATGCAAGAGGGCCACAAGTGGCAAAGCGATCACAATAAAGTGGAGGAGGAGTCCGGGGCTTGGGGGGAGGCAGACACAGGAGCAGAAGAGCTGGGTTCTCCTCAGACAAACAGGGTCATTAGTACTTTCAGAGGGAGGCCCGGCAGGAGGTCGGGACTTTGGTAGTTTGATCTTAGTGAGAGTGTCTGAAGCCATGAAATGTGGGGGCAAACCTAAACCACAGGGAAGGGAACAAATGGTAGAGTGATCACAGAGCTGCCAGCAGAGCTCCACTTTTAAAGGGGTCAGGTGGCTTTTTCATCTCTGCTGAAGGCACTTGGCCAAAGTGACGTGATGCATAAAGGACAGGCGCTGTGTTGATTGACAGACATTAGAAGAAGAGGTTAATGCTATTCTATATACGTCAATACAGCTTAAACAAAACGGCAACAAAGCAGAAACAAAGAGAAAAAGTAGAGACAAGTCTCAAGTTTTCTCTCTGAGACACCAGGTTGAGAAATTGGACAGATTAAGTGATGGATGCTAAAGTGTCAGTTCTAATAGGCAGCAAGTATAGCTCTGTACTGGTGCTTCAGGAGTTCAGGAGAGACCAGTCCAATGTCCAACACAAGGGAGCCAATTAAAAGCTAGACTTTGGCAGCCTTGTGTGACACTGGAAACACATCAGAGTCCATGGAGTGGGCTTTTTATTTTATTTTATTTGCTGAAATAAAACCTACCCTGCATTTCCTATCTTCACACACCACAGGCTATTATCGATCTGTGGTCTCCTGTTAAATCACAGAGCCTCCACTTTAATTATTTGTAACTGGCTGGCTGCAGGAGAGTATGGTTTCACCCCCTTGTTATGGTGAAAAGGGATGATTGCTGACATCATTCACTCTTCTGATAAGATGGAGAGCTCAGTGACAAGGTCACTGAGATGTGGGAGGTGAAGCTGCAGTCTATTCTGAAGTTAACATGTTTGAGTGAAGGTTTCTGTATCTTGCTGTCTGCAGATATCAAACACTGATGCTGACTTTCTTTCACTCTGTGACTGAATTTCTCAGTTCTCTGAGTTAGGTTGTTTTTCTCTCACTAATTGGAGAGAAGTCTCACAGACAGATGCAGAAGATAGCTGGAACCCAAGAATGTCACTAATGTGGAGTTTGTCTTCTTTTTCTTTCAAATTCTTTGAAATAGTTTCAAAATCAAAGTGTTTTGTTTTGCAAAAAAAAAAATCCCACGAGATAGCAAAGGTATTGACAAACAGATACATTTCCCAGGTGACCATAAGCTGTACTTAGTTTTGATAAAAGAAAGGCATACTAAATACAGTGGAGTTATTTCTGTATGGGAACTTCAACGCTGAAGAGTAATTATGCAGCAACAAATTTTATGTCGTGCAATCAATCTTAAGCAAATCAAAGTAACAGCAGACAAAGAGCTTTTTAACACTTGTAATTTCAATGCTTCTACAGAGCAAAGAGATTTAATAAAAGCCTTCATTTATGAGAGGATGTGACACTTGCAAAACACATCAGAGACAATCAAAAGCATATGCATGGCTCTTGCAAGAACAATAATTTAAGTCCACAAAGCTACTGTGTCTCCTGCTTCTGGAATCAGCCCAAATGCTGTGTAAACTAGGGGCTGCAAATAATAACATTTCGATAGCGTACTAGGCTATTATTGAAAGGATTACTCTTCTTATCAAATAACCATATGAAACGGTTCAAATTCAAAAATGTACAGCCTAGAAGTGCACCAGACCGTTTGAAGTAAACAAAGGGCACTGTGTGCACAGCTTGGCCTGCATCCACAACCATCACCTTAACCAAGGTAGCATGGTTCTGGTTCTCAACGTAAATGGCAGAGTAATGAACAATTCTGTAGACTCAGCTGTTAGTTTAGCTTAACTGTTACAGCTAAGCAGCTGAGTTAGCAGTGGAGCTAGTCGAGGCATCACTCACACACACACACACACAAATATTTGTCACATTTGGCATTCTCTGTACAGATGGGTAGAAAGTGAGATTAATTACTTTTGAAGTTTTTGGTCCACAATGTGGGCTAATTGTATCACCACAAGTGTGAACATGATCTCAAAATGAATTATAGATTGTAACTGGACCAAACTGCAATCTTTCACCACCCAAGCAGAAACACTGGTGGACTTAGTGACAGAGATAGTGAGTGCAGAGTGTCAGAGATTTGAAGGTGTCCATCTGACCCTGCATCTCAACCACCAGGGAAGTCGAGGACGTCTAGAAATAGCTCTTCCCAACAAGCCTTTGGTGTCTCCTCATTTTACACTTATATGACAGATGGTTGCACCTGACTTTACAGAGTGTTAATTTACACTCACTGAAAACAAATAAAAGCTAAGTGAGTCATTTACTGAAGTATTTGTGGTTTTTTACCCAAAGGTGCTACAGTCAGTCATCCTTGTACTCCAGCAGAGGTGATTTCCTGCATGACTATGGTTCATCAGCCTGGGATAGCACTTCAACGTTCATTTATCACCATCGATGCCCAACAGACTTCCACCGTCATGCTGAAACATCTGTCCAGCATCATGCTACATATCTTACAAACATTATAGCATGTCACATCTGCAATGTTCACTTAAATAACTGTTTGAAGATCAGGATATGAAACACATGGTTGTTATACAATCCCCCAGAAACAAGGAGAGTTACAACCTGCTCCCAAGGAGCTCAAACAAGATAAGCTAAGATGCTTCAATGCATAAGCAACACAAAAATACCTTTGGGTCTCCCTAAAAAAGGGGTCACTAAACCTGGTGATATAGGGAGAGGAGGCCAAGGTTCAGCAGGTCAAAGGGCCACTGTCAATCAGCACATCTGTCAGGAAATATTTTCCCTCCTTGCATCTTCATCTGTTGTTTTGAGTTACGAGGGTTTCTGGTAAAGTAGATAAACAAACACGGATCACATGCAACACACAGGAAGTCGAACAGGTCATTGCACCATCAAAGAGCCTCCAGATCATCATTTACACAGATCAAAAATCTGGAGACGTTGATGTTTAGTAAACATGCGTGCAGTTACGTCAAGCAGACCGTTTCAGTTGCTGATCACACTAAACTGAAATTTTACACTGAAGTCTGTACTGAATAACCTTATGTTCTGGCTAAATTAAAAACTGATTTGAGGTCATCTGGTTGGTGAGTTTTTGTTTTTGCAGAAGAGCATTGTTTTAATATAAGCCTAGTTTGGATTTTAGACTCCTGGGCTTTGGTTGGCGGGAAATTTCTCACTAGTAACTATTTTGGGACTGGTCTGAGACACTGTGCAGACAGAGTCACCTTTGCAGTTGAGCCGCCTCGGTGAATTCCTTTCCCCTAGTTTGGGGATTGATCCCCTTGCACTTTGCCACAAATCTTCAGGTCTACCGGTCTTTAACTGTTGGTGTCCAAACTGTCCACCCTAAGACATATTGGCCTACGTGCATGTGCAATTCTTAAAACAGCAACCTGCCACACTACCAACAGGAGAGATGTCTGCCATGCTGCCCCCTACTGTTCAAATGTCACAATATGTGGAGCAAATACATTAAATACTTTTTGAAAAACCAAGCAAGTTGTGTGTTTTCCTAAAACAAATCCAAAGTTAGCTTGACCAAGTTCCAGCAACGGTTGTCAGACTGCCAATATCTACTGGCATTTTCCCTTTTATTTATTAACATGAACAGGGCCACATTGTAACACACGTCTAGCACTGTTGCCTCCCAGTAAGAAGGTTGCCGGTTCACAGCGTTATTCCGATGTTATTCTCTGTGGAGTTTGCATGTTCTCTCCACGTGTGCATGCGTGTTTCCTCTCACAATCCAAAAACATGCAAACATTAATTGAACCCTCTAAAGTGACCGTAGGTGTGAATGTAAGAGCAAAAGGTTTCGTCTTTGTGTAGTTGATGTCAGCTGGGATTGGCTCCAGCATACTCACGACTCATGTGAAAGACAAAGTGGTAGACAATGAATTAATGAATATTTAGATAAAGCACATAGGATTGTAACTTGTGACTGTTTTACTATTTATTAATTTTTATGTGTTGCCAGTTTTTCATAAAGGTCAGAAAAAATTATTTAGCAATTTCCTAAAAACACCTAAGACTTAAATTGCTGAGACTGACAAATTTCCTTCAATTTGCTATAAATAATCTATAAATAATATCAGCTGTCTATATGACACTATATCGAAAAAGCATATTACATAGTAGCATGGCTTTGTTTTTGCCTTTACTATAGAAACTGTCTGTACATTTATCAACAAGGGATCTTTTTGATTTGTCCTCAAAATCTAAGTCTGTTTAACCAATGCAGTCTCTCCCACTCCCTCATTCAGTCATCCCATCACCTTTCTCACTCACTGCTGCAGTGAAGAGGATGAAATCCTTCCATCAGTAAGTGGCGCCTCCACTGTCACTGACATCAGACAGCTCCAGAGAAGGCCGTAATTAAACAACTCAAGCTCTGGTAATTACCCGACAGTGGCCCTAATTACCCCATTCTCAAGGTGATTACAGCCTACGGGGGAGGGGACCAGCTACAAAAAGCCCTCCTTGCCTGGATGAGGGGGGCTGCAATGATGGCAGTGGGGAAATCATGGGGCTTTAATCCAGTGTCACTGGAAATGGAGGAAATGAGCAGGTACAAAAGGACAATCTTCTTGAAGTGATGAGGTGACAGAACAGTATGTGGCCAGGAAAAGATGCTGTGATTCACTACAGATACTTTACTGTAGGTAATGTTTACAGTAAGCTACAGTACAAGATCCTTCAGTGGTCAAAATTAAATGCACCTTTGTGTCCCCAATGCAAAGACTACATTTCCAACAAGATGAAATGATGTACACACTAGTGTTTCCAAACACTTTTGAAACTTTGACAAAAGGTTATCATCTATCGCGTCCATCGCGCAGTGTTCAAGAGAGGAGCTTACACAGATCAGTGCATCTCGTCTCTGTCTCAGCATTTTTATTATGAGGGGCGATGCTGCTCTAAGCATAATGCTCACTCCTTTCCCCCTGAGGACGTGCTGACTGGGGGAGGGATCAATGCTTCACTCCAACAGACACTAGTGTGTCGATTCAGCATCTGGCCAAAGGGACAGGGAAAGAAAAAAAGTGACATCTCAACTAACTCTGAAGAACATGTGGCACCCTTTATGAAGGTGAATATTTTAATAGCCCTTTGGACATTGAACCCTTGGGACAGTCAAACAATGGCCCTGTCCTTTGGTTGAATATTATTAACTGCATTGGGCCATGGCAGGATACAGTTTATGCTGCACCACACACAAAACCCATTGTAAGTGTCAGATTTATGCTTACGGATGCTTAAGCATTAATCTGACACTTACAATGGTTTTGTGTCTTCTTTGCAATAATTTACTGGCATTTAGAATAAATGTTTTAGTTGTGTTTTGCCCTTAAAGATCCAGTGTGTGTAGAATTAGTTAGTTAGAGAATGAATGACACGTTTCCTTATTGAGCCAAGAAATGCAAGGAACATATGGATGTAGAAATATGAAGTGAGAAACATGGCAATGCAATGTTGCAGTTGCCCCGTATATAAAAAGGTTTATTATTAAGGCTACTAAAACTAAATGAAGTTTAGTTGGGTAGTAGATTAAATTTGTGCCAATAAGCCCTCCTAAACATTATGCTCTAGACATTCAAGAAGAAAATTAAAAGATGATGGCATGAGAAGAGTGGAAAGACAAATGAAATGCAAGTCTTTAGTAGGATGTCAACCATACATACAATGGCAAACGTTCACCTGTTTTTATTAATTGAAGATATATTCTGTACTCATATTGATTGTACTATTACCAATTACAACTTTTACAACAAAACATGTGAATCTGTCCCTGATTTGACAAGGTCAGTATGGTGCACTAATATCAGTATCTGGTGAGAAGAAAGATTCTTTTCAACCATACAACTATCAAAAGCTGCAGAGGAAACAAACGTTCTAAACCGTGCAGCCATTTGGAGTCATAATGGGGATTTGTTTTGCAAATGCAATGGAGCAACATCATTACCATTCAATTAGCATTATTTGTACGTGTTCTGAAGGATCTGAGTGGCACATCTGCTATGTGTTGAGTGAGTGAGGAGGGCCATTTGAGTGAGCATGCCGAGGACCCTGATTGATGTTGCACGCAGCAAAAAGTCCCGGCGGTCCCATTAGCAGCTACAGTCGGCATTACTGTCACACCCATCAGCTATGATGGAGAACTGCTCAGCCGCCACAGCCATCAGTCACCTTGCCTCGTCTGTAAAACATCACACGGGGACAAATAAAGCAGAGGCAGCACTTCCAAATGAGCATGGGGAGAAACCAAAGACACGCTGGGCTTTAATGCAGCCTGAAGCCCTTGTGAAATCACTCATATTTCCAGCAGCACACATTTGGCATTCATCAAAATTCATATCACCTATCATTCTCATTGTTGCCTCTGTGACTTGTTCTTAGACATTAAAGTTCACTTGGGATGAATAAAAGAGAAACTGCATCGAATTACAAGTAGATATTTACATGGCTACACAATAGGATATTATATGTGTGTTCCAGAATCACTGCTTTGTTTTTGCTGCGTCCAGATGCAAGATTTTATTACTTCTCTGTTCTGTTGTGTGAGTAATGATATTGGCCTCATTCACAGGTGCAACGCGGATAAGATATGAATCACCACACAAGTAGTGCCTCAATTACTCTATATCTACTGCACAACTGTATCCTAGTACAGCTGCATGATATGGTCAAAATAAATTTTTACTGTGATTATTTTGACAATTTTGCGATGTGGATATTAATACCTGGTTCGACTTAGAATTTTTGCACCTTTCACAAAAAAACATCGTAAATATTTTACTTTTCTGGAGTCTGTCAAAAACACACATTCATATTTTTCAATTAATTGCTGTTTTGATTGTTTTCCAAAAATTGTGCAGGCCTATACGCTACCATATCTAGAAAATATTAAATAGAAAAAAAAAACTTTATGTGTCAGTGGTGAACAGTCCAAGCTGGCAATTGCCATAGCCTCTGGCATTTCTTAATTACCCACAAGGACACGTCATACTGTATGTCATACTACTGCTGTTATACTCAAATCATAATGTCTCTGGCTTTTAAATGGCTTTGTGGCTACACAAGACAACACTGTAAAACATAGATGTCTTATACCCAAGAAATAAGTCTCTGGATCCCAAAACAATTAGCTTTATACAAGACATCGGCACTTAGATGGTTTTGTAGAAAAATTTATTAGCCTTTCAATCCAATTACTCTGATTTTTCCTGCCCCCAAAGGCTTCCAACTCACAATGGAACAGTTTGTTGATGGCTGAGTGAGGATTCTGGTTGACATAATTATGATTAATATGTAACTCAACCAAGACAATCGAGCATGGATATTTAGAATGCTGCAATAAATGAATTAAGACATGACAAGATATACAGTATCTTGTGTTCGGGCACATTCCCTCAGTTATTGGATCAGCCTATGTATGTGCGAATGCAAGAGTACAAATGCTAGTGTCCACACATCTGCAGGCTATAATGCCTACAGTATGTCCCCACTGTACAAAGCCCTTTGTGTTGCAAATGTACTTTATATCCATTCAGTCATGTTCTGTGGTGGTTTGTGCCTGCACACAAAAGGAATGTGTGGACAGGATTGTGCATGCATGCATATATCATTACTCACCCTGTGACTGACACACACACACACACACACACACACACACATATGACTTTGTGAAATAAAGGGAAAACTGAATTTAATCAGTGGGACATTGCTTACTTCAGACAGCATCAAAGAAGAGGGAGTGTTTGTAATGTTTGTTATAAAGAGGCAGATGATAATCTGAACTCCATGGGACTTCAATTGGGAAGTACAAAAGGCCACTGATGTCACGTCAGTCATGCTCCTTACATATTCTGGATAAAAAAGTCTCATCCTTCATGCCTGCTCCAGATATGCACCTCTATTTTCAACAAGAAGAGAGCTGCATAGACAGACAGACAGACAGACAGACAGACAGACAGACAGACAGACAGACAGACAGACAGACAGACAGACATGCATAGATATACATAGACTCTCCTATAGATCCAGACTATATATAAACACAGGACCAATTGGGAGGTAATTTGTACACATCATATACAGAGGATAACATAAAGGTAGTGTGTCTTTAATTTCATAGAGATGGGACAATACAGGCTTTTTTCGCACATTACAATAAAAAGGACTCACAATATGTTAACTGTGGTTAATTTCTGGGCCACACGGTTGGTATAGTGGCCCATGTAGACTCAGGTTTCGCAACCTGCTTGCCATAAGGGTCTTTGTGCATGGAGTTTGCAATATTCTCCCCGTGTGTGTGTGGGTTTTCTCCGGGTTCTCTGGTTTCCTCCCACAATACAAAAACATGCAGATTTAGGCTAACTGGACACTCTAAATTGCCTGAATGTGAGAGTGGATGGTTGTTAGTCGCTATGTGTGGCCCTGTGATGGACTGGTGACCTGTCCAGGTTGTACACCTCCTTTTGCCCTATGTCTGGGATTAGGCA